>OX592703.1:7542500-8742500 GCA_951361185.1 Ochropacha duplaris
TATATGTCAGAACTCCGTTAATTAGGATTGCTAATGTGTCTGACCTTTTACAATGCCTATAGAGTAGGCTACTGGATCCCAAGTGTAACTACCGGAGTACACCGATAGGTGCTTAACATAAAATATAAAATGCTTTGTCTATTTATGTTTAGACGAGAACGAACTATTTAGGTCTAGTTTTTCACCCCGCGGTTTCCCCCGCGTTCTCGAGGTATCTTATCTTTTCCCGGGATAAAAAGTTTCCTATTTTTTATTCTAGAATATGATCTACCTGTATTCCAAGTTTCATCAAAATAATTTCAACCGCTTTTGCGTGATTGAGCAACAAACATCTAAAAATACAAACTATCAGTTTTATAATATTAGTAGGATTTTGAGTATAGTAGGTACATTGATGAACTAATCGTAAGCCGAATCAGCAGATGGTATGCCACAGACAGTCGGCCTACTTAACCCTAGATAAAAGTGGGGAAAGCGGCCCTTCGTTAATTGATGGCTTTCTATATTTCGATAGCGAAGTCGATTCGAAATTCGTACGTGGGCGAACGCGTTTCGTATTTGGAAATAAGAAGAAAACCTTGATGAATGATATTGTTTACAGTACAGTACCTTGTCGGCAAGTTAAGAATAAGGCATTTTGTTTTGATTAGTCATCCATGCTGTAGTGGGAATTAAAATGACTGGTTATTCCCGAGCTGCGTACTTCACATCAGGATAATCCGTGATCAAGAGATACTGAACATCACGTAAATGCGATATATTTAGGTACGAGTGCATTTTCTTATCGTATTTTACATAACTACGTACCGGCAAAATTACGTGGACTATCTTATTCATTAAATACTTAACCTTCACAAAAAGGATCGGCAGTTGGTTATTATTAAAAGTTAATGCACACGTGTTAGAATAATTGTATCATTAGTAGAGTGTCTCACTAGCATCCACCATATGATACTGTAAAGTAATTAATTAAAATCAGATAATGAAGTTACCCATTTACGAACAAGCTGCGTACATTCATCACCGGCTTAGTTCCCAGATCCCTTGTTCATGATGTCATACACTTCGTTAAAACCAACAGGAATGAAACAGGGCGCTCTACATACTCGTACCGCTTGAACTCATTACATTATTTAAAATATGTGTTAAGTATTACCCATTTATTATTCCAAAATCAACTGAAAGGCATTTCAACGATCATGATTAAATAAATACCTCACATTAATGGATATCAGTTACGTGAGCTATCTCCACTATGAACAAAGAACAGTTACAGTGGAAATTAAGAGCGGATACCGATTTGGTAGCGATGCGTTCGCGCAAGCCAATAAATCGTGTCCAATTAGCAAGCCGCGCCAGTGTTATCTGACGACAAAGCGAAGTGCAGCCACTTAACATACCTCGCGGGTGCTACCTAACGAGCCAACCTCACTTACTGAAGCTGATACGAATCGAAAAATAATTAAAATGATATGTTTATTAACCATGTAACGAGGCATTTCGCAAAGTTTAAATGCAGCGGTACTCAATATAAAGATTATGATAATTAAGCATGATTTCACTTTCAATGACTATATGAATTTATCTCAGACCAAAATAAAAAAGGTAGACAGAGCCCCGAGCACTTAATGTGAAGCACAGTACAAGAAACCGAAATTTAAAAAAGGAATCCGATAGCGTTCCTGTGCGACGCGAATCACGCGGGATAACGTACGTGCAGGTCACGCACTCAACTTCGTGCACGTTGCTTCTCTTCATTCGAGACTATTGTTTACGTATGCTCCTTCTTCCTTTTTTATTCAAAATTACAAACGCCCTAAATTAGTCTTAAAGTTGTAAAGGACTTATCTTTGTAAGGTATCGAGTTTATGGCACTGCGCGGCTGCGACGCGCGGCGGGTCAAGGGATGATATTTACGATTATGAAACTGGGCGAACAATAGCTAAACAATGGGGAACACAATACACGACTACACGACCCATCTACTTAATTTCGAGTAGACACCTTTGTCATGTGTTTTTGTTCACGGTCATTTCCATAAATTATAGAGGATGGCACCGTCCGCTTCGATGTCAGTGTCTTGTAATGTTGTTAAGATTGTACCTGCCATTGTTATGGTAAACAGGAGACGTGATGAACAAACCTTTTTTGGGATTGTAACCGCCAGCCGATAGGTATCCAACCCTCAAAATATTTGATGGTAGGATTTGGTAATGCATAGTTAATAAGGAACATAATGTAGACTGAAAAAAACTACATTGAAATTGTTAACTAAATATTTTTTGATTGATAACATATTTTGAGTAAATCATTACTATTGTTCCTTAAATATCAACTATTTTGGAGGTAAAACACTACTGTATTAGGTAGATTTCTACAAAGTAGAAAACGCAAAATTAAACTGTGGCAATATCCTTATACATATTTACCTAACTAGCTGTCTTCTGCAGTTTCACCCGCGTTCTCGTTCCATCTTATCTTATCCCGGGATAAAAGAATAGCCTATGTTAATCTGGAATAAATGTAGCATTCAAAGGGTGAAAGAAATCGGCCCAGTCGTTTTTGAGTTTATTCGTTACATACTACATACATACAAAGAAGAAAGATTATAAAAGCGCTAGACATACCCCACCAGTATTAGTAGTATAGTGAATACCCAAGTGTGGGTCCAATTAGTAGGAGAAAATTCCCCAGAGCTAATTCTTAGCCTCCCTCAGACAGAAGAAGTTTGTATTGTTCAGTCACGTCCACAGCCAATCAGTTTAAATTTCACCCAATACGGAGGATCCTTATATGGTGTTGGGTTATATTATTGACCCTGACTTCAACATCGGAACACGAAACATACACTAATTGGCAGAGCCATCATAATATCACATTTTAAATGATTAATGATCACGGCTTTAGGTTATCTCGAACGACATACCTACCTTTGAAATTATGACAATATCGTAAGTGAGTTTGGTAGGTATTTGTATTTCGCCACGATTGTAGTTTAAAAATAAAAGTTCTGAGTAAATTGAGATCTTCTACAAATAGCAATAGCATTATAGATAAATATCATACCTATATGTAAGTAATCGTCTAGTATTCGTATGCAGTGTAGTTGCCAGATTTTTTTATTTTTATGTTACTTCTCAAGATGACGTCAATCTATTGATATCTTGGTGACATTCTCCCTTGTTTACGAAGTTCATTGACTTGGCATAGTGGCCCAGTTCACACGTGATCGCTATTCGCTTGTCCATTCAACGATTTAGATCCGCGCTCGCAGACCTATTCACTCAATTGCCACTTCCTTCTTGTGACAATGTTGCCTGTCCAAGGTCTAATGTTTAGGTATCGAACAGTATAATAATAACTAAGATAATTCTAGCTTTGTTCTTGACACATATTTTTCTAATATTTCTTTTTAGAAAACGCAAACTATGTATTTTGTTTTTCTTGAGCATACCTAATGTATTTTATGAGGTGATTATAGTAGGTATGTACTACGCTAAAACAGCTATTATATTAACAAACAACTATAGTTTTTCCACCAGGGAATTTCCACCAAAAAGGTATGAGGATACGTATGATTAATATAGGAAAGGACTTTACCAGTTCCTTTGCTATGCCCTGTCACTGCAGCTTAGCTTTGGTGAAAAACGACATACTCACATACATAGTTTCAAATAAGCTTGCCTACGTTCTCTCGCGCCGCTTACCTATCTTACACATTTCTGACAGAAAGCGAAATTGGAACATCAGCCAACCTGAGTAAGCCACACATATTACAAAACAACTCAGTGGTGTAAGTAGACGTAGTTTATTTCGGTTGTTAGGATGCGTGCAATGTGCAACTCGCAGTCGCACACGCTCAGCTGACCCGAATCGCGGGTTCATTCCATCCCAACACTTCCATCTAAAATAGCTTTTGACGCAGAGGGATGACGTCGCCGCATTAATCCGCCAAGTATTTTTGTCACTGCAGAGCTGTTATTATGAACGGTATGTTTTAAATCAAATTAGTTAAACAAAATTGGTTACATGCCTCGTTGTAGCTATAATTAATTAGCTTTTTGACCCACTTTTTGAGTTCAAGCAAAAGTCTACTCGATTTGATCCTCTAATGCTTATTTTTATTTGGGTGTGTTTTTTACTTTAAATAAAAAGGTATACGATTACTTTATGCGATGATATATTTACCTACCTAAGTATTAAAATTTAAAGCCTATAGGTATTAGAGTTGCATTAGATTGATGAGCGATCCTGTGATTCGTCCAAGTCACATTCATTCACGCAGACATACATTTATTTTCTATTAATCAGCAGTATTTGACAAATGATTCATATGTTTATACACTGAGCAGAAACACATCAGCAAAAGCACCATTAGGTACCATCAAAAATAAAAATAGTAAATATTTTGCATGGTCATCATATTATTTAACAAATAACCTGACTCAATTTGTCAACTCAATATTATTAACGAGTTCTAATCTAAACTCCACCACTCTGATTCACGTCGGACCCTTGGCATTATTAATTATTATTATTTTTATATTAATTTGATTGTTTTATATAATTCTAATTAAATTTTGTTATATTTTGATATGCTTTATCAGACAAAATATGTTTGATTAATTTAGTAAATGTAAGGTGATCATTATATTAGAAAGAATTGATAATTTTTTTATATTTTTCCACTCCTCGGTACTAATAATCATGTAAACCAACAAAATTGCTACAATAAACATAGAATATTGACTTATTCTGATCGTTGAGTCGGGGAGTATCACCGAGCTGGTACCGCGGTCTGCGTGAGAACGGTCCGGCCTGGGTAAATATTGGGCATAGTCGGCGCATACCACACGTATGCTTTCCACTGTGTCGGCATGCGGCACTCCGTTAACGTTCACTGCACACCACAATACTAGTAGGTTTTAATCAGTAGAACTAGTCAACTACAAAATATCTAATGATGTATCTGAACGGCCCCGAATAATGAAAAACTTGTTCCTTAAATAATTGATCAAAATAAAACAAATATCAAAATCAAAACAGTTCAGTTTAGGCCCCGGTAACGTACTTATAAACGTTAGAATTGACTCTACTGTCTTCGGAATACACCAAAGCATTTTTTTTTCTGCAGTGATCAAGAAATATGTTAACACTCAGAACTAATCAGAAGCTCCAATTTTATTTCCTCTAAATATTGTGTAGGTGTATATAAAAGCGAAATACCACTCACTGATTAATAACGAAATCTCAGAAAGTATAAATGCTACAAACTTGAAATTTGCCAGATAGATTCCGCTAAGAAAGGACTTTTGATAATTTTAACCCTTATGGTTCCCTCGGGAACGCAGGTAAAACCACGGAGGAATACTAGTATAATATTATACTTTTGATACAAAACTGCAATTCTTCCTTAACCATTAAAAAAACACTCTTAAAAAGGTCTGGTTTAAGATAAGATATATTAATTTACATTGAATGTAGACCTTGTTAATGCTAGAAACCGTTTTGAAACATGCAATTCGATGTTAGCTTAACTATAAGATGTTTGTTAAGACGATATCCCACACAATGCTGTACTGCCGCGGCCACGCCCACCAAGTTTCCTAATGTTATTTACTGCACATTAATTTATTTTAATGTTCCATTTATTACAGTGTTCTAAGTAGGTTTCGACTATATTCATTTTATTATCTACAATAGAATTTTCAATAACATAAATTACATACATATAAACATAAAACAATGATTATAGTAGATATGTTAGCGCATGATTAGGTATCATATTTATCATCATATAAAAGTAGGTCAATTATTCAAATAGTCAATTATCCACAATGCTATAGGTTAACTTCATTATTCACTTCAGAACTAATGTTTTGTTTGTGGCCACTCATACCATATCTATATCTATGGTTACATAAGTTCTGAATTTATGATGAAATTAACTTATAGCATTGTGGATAAATGTCACTCACACATCCAATATAAGTGAAAAAAAAACCGGCCAAGTGCGAGTCGGACTCGCGCACGAAGAGTTCCGTAAAAATGGCAAAAAATCATATTTGTTGTATGGGAACCCCCCTTAAATATTTATTTTATTTTAATTATATTATTTATTATTAAAGTAAAAATACAACTGAGTATTTTGTGAATATTTCAAGTGTCTACCTGTTGATTATTGATATCAAGCAAAAAAGGGAAAGAAATATTTATTTTATTATGTTTTTAGTATTTGTTGTAATAGCGGCAACAGAAATACATAATTTGTGAAAATTTCAAATGCCTAGCTATCGCGGTTCTTGAGATACAGCTTGGTGACAGACAGACGAACAGACGGACGGACGGACGGACGCACGGACGGACGGACAGACAGCGAAGTCGCAATTTTAGTATGCATAGTTACATGTAGGTAATAATGGTTTCATCAGATAGGATAGGTATTTCCTCTCCCAGCGCCCCTACTTAAGCAGAACAGCTTAACATGTTGTACCTAATAGCAGTATAATTCCGGTTCGATTAGCAAGAGTGCTTATTTAGTGATGCTGTATCTTGCCCGGGCCGTGCAGTTCCGCCCACACACTGCAGGCCTATATCTGACTAATGCACACCATCGGCTATTATTTACTCGCAGCAGACTTGCAGTCAGAACAGGTTTGTAATAATCTGCACGAAGCTTCTCTACAGTTCGTTGCGTGCACTGCTTTATTGCACTTCGTTTTGATTTACAATCTTATTAAACTTGCTCTCTCGTAAAACTGTTATAAGCAGTGTATTCTTGTATGCTCTTTTAGATTGTCTTCAATCTAATCTTTAGGTATTGTAAATTTTTTTAGATGTTCGTTTGTTTTTTCTTACCAGTATCAAACATGTCACGAGAACTGTAGTAATTGTGTAGTAACTTAGCAGTGGAACATGTGAGGTTATTTGTTTTTACCAAGCTTTTACCTCCGTTACAGAGTCAAAATAATGACTTTTTACGTTTTATTGTTAAGAACAAGTAAGACGTTAAATACAGCAAAGACACACTCTCTCTCATACGTCAATGTTAATTGCCACATAAACATGTACATAGTGATAAAATCACTTTCAAAATGTATAGGTAATACGTCGAACAAATAATAAAACGGCAAATGTGATTTAGCGAATGGTCTCGTGTGAAAGCCAGAGATGGTCACTGGCCATCGTTTTGCGTTGTAAATCCGTTTATTTCGTTTTCTCTTTATATGAATGTAAGCCAGTGAGATATACAATATTTTTTATGTTGTTAAATTAATAAATAAACAAATAAAATGTGTAAGAAATTTTCAGGTTCGAAGATAAATAATAATGAATTAATTATTTTCCAAATTGAGAAAAATCTTCTAGAAATGGTTAAAAAAATGAATGAATAATAGTTTAGATAACGGATAAAATTAAATGTTAGATAAGGCGAAGGAATGAAGACGTGACAAGTAAGAAATGAAGGTTTTTCTATAGTCGAGATAAAACGTGGCTGCGATCGTTGAATATGTTACAACTACCACGTCTACGACTTTACGTGTAGATTGCCAGATATGGTGGTATTTTGAACATATCCAAATCGATTAACATATCCCTTTTTGGTAATAAAAACGTAAAAGTTTATGGGGACATTCACTCTCGATATTTATAATTATAATGTTTAAATTATTAAGCAAATATAGACGTAAAAGATTTTGCTATTACCTACGTATAAATTGATATAAAATTAATAATTTAGGAAATATAACTTTAGGGTACCGTACTAACATCATAACAAAATTAATGCTTTTTGGAATCACCTCGGTATGTCTGCTTATCTATAATGTCCGTCTGTCTATCTTTCACATGCATTTTTCTCAAAGGCAATACATGTTGCACGTAGATGATTTATTCCGAAGACATTAAATTTATTCTATCCGGGGGTAATTTTAAGGGATAAAATGTAAGATTAAAAAAATGATTTTAAGTTCCATGAAACACGTTTTCAAATAATTATGTTATTTTATGTTTCCGTGTTTTTTAAAATATTATTTCGAAAAACGTTGTAAAATTATTTTATTATTATACCTGCATTTAAAAAATCGCAGATAATAAAATAAAAACGAATAAATATTCTTTATTAGGTGTGTGGGGTTTCACCTTCATTCAAATAAAACTCCTTGCCAAAGTGATAATAGTGGACTGTATTTCTTTCTTCTTATTTGGTATTTTACAACTGTGACGTAGTTCACTATGCTAATACTTAAAAGTACGATTACAATATTTCAGCTTGAGAGCAGCACGTAGATCAGGATGAATTCGAGGAGTGATTTTACAAATTTTTTTTTTTTTTTCGGGGAGGACTTAAAGGTGGAGGTCTGAGGGACCATAGACACCCTTACGCGGACTTTTCGGTGAGCGCTTAGGGCTCTCAACCGAGTTTACAAATTTTAGACGACTGACCGCTGAGGGCGCCCCAGTTGGGGCACGAACCTCGGCTCAGGGCGTCGTCGGGGGGCACAAAATAGTGGGACGGACTTCGCCTAAGCGATTTAGAGGGGTTTTAAGGGACGGTCGGATTACTGGTACGGCTCGGGCCAACTACTGGGGACGAGACTGACTGAGTGGGACGTCGCGACGGGCCTCTCCGGCGAGGGCGAAAACGCGGGCGGTGTTGTATTTGTTTCTTCAGGGCTGCGCGAGCCTCCCTATCCTTAATCTGAGCTAGAGTTGTAGGGTCATCCGGCTCGCTGAGGGCGAGTTTAGGCCTACGGATTTTTGAAATCTCTGAAGGAGTATAGTTTGCAGTGTTTACAATTAATGGGTTCGCGTGGTTTAGGGCACGATCGTAATAGCGGCGTGAAGCGCGCTTAATGAATTGCTTAACCGTGGGCAGATTGAGGTCTATGTGGAGGTCTAAGTTGCGCATGTACCACGGGGCGCCCGTGGCTTTGCGCATGAAGCGGTTTTGAACCACTTGGAGTCTATGGATCAGCTTGGGAGATGCATGTGCGAACACAGTGCATGCATATAGCATAACGGGGCGGATGCACGCGGTGTAGAGTCTCACCTTGCTTTTTAGGGCAAGTTTAGACTTTTTATTTAACAAGAAATGAAGGCGACCGGACACAAAACAGGCGCGTGCACGAACCTGTTTTATGTGGTCGGCAAAGGACAAACGATCATCCAGGGTAACACCGAGATATTTGGCTCGCCTCTCCCAAGGGATCGGCTCGCCGAACATGGTGACTGGAGGGGGGGGAGTGGGGATGAGTTTCTTGGCGGGACTGAAGAACAGCACCGCCTGACTCTTGGTGGGGTTAATTTCGATTCTCCATTTCCGAAACCAGGGACCTAGGGTGTGAGTCGCGGCTTGGAGAACTTTGGCAATTGCCGTGGGGCTCCTGCCAGAATAATATATTGCGGTATCTTCCGCGAATAGAGCTAGCTGCGCTTTGCTAGTTTTTGGGATATCACTCGTGTAGAGTGTAAACAATAAGGGGGACAGCACAGAGCCTTGAGGGACTCCGGCTAAAACGGGGTGGGCTGAGGATAGCGCTCCTGTTATTCGGTAGTTGAATTGGCGATTCGACAAGAAGTCTCGTAGGATGGTCACGAGTCTGACTGGCACTCCGAGTTTGTACAGCTTATAAATTAAGCCGTTGTGCCAGACTTTGTCGAATGCCTTTGCAACATCGAAGAACAGGACTCCGGTCATCTGACCTTTCTGAAAGTTGGAGGCGATGTGTTCAACGATACGGTGAACTTGTTGGACGCACGAGTGTCTAGTTCGAAAGCCGAACTGCTCGTCGGGAATGAGTTTATTAGCGTCGGCATACGCTTTGAGACGGAGGTATATTAACCTTTCATACATCTTGCCCATGACGTTGAGCAAGCTGATGGGTCGGTAACTGGAGGGCTCGGATTTGGGTTTGCCGGGCTTATGGATCCCAATTACATGGGCTTTTTTCCACTGATGTGGAAAAATGTTATTGGATAAGGCAGCGTTAAAGATCGCTGTCAGGAGCATGATAAGGGTAGCCGGAAACAGCTTTACCACTTTGTTGGTGATTTTATCCGAGCCCGGGGCTTTTCTCGGGTGGAGGTCCCGGATGATCTGCTTGACCTCGTCCGGGGTCACGGGAGGGACGGGGTCTTCCTCTTCGTTGAGAGGAGGTGGGGGTAACGGGAGAGAAGCTCGCCGTTCTACTTCCGAATTTACTTCCTCCATATGAACAGGGTCGATAGGGAGGGAACTGGGTGTACACTGAAGCTCCAGGCTTTCGGCCAGGCATTCGGCTTTTTCCTCGTCTTCGAAGGCGAGTGGAAGGTTGGGCCTTTTGAGAGGTGGAATATGGGCAACCGTGTCCTTGGTTAGGGCACGTGAGAGTTGCCAAAAGGCTCGATGGGAGGGCTTTATGTCGATCAGTTTCTGATCCCAGCTTTTTTCGCGGGCCTCGGCCACTCGCTCCTTGACGGCGCGGTGGAGAGTGCGTAAGCGGATTCGGTTGTCCTCGGTTGGACGTCTATCGTATTCGCGCATGGCTGCGTTCTTTTCCCTAATCAGGTTACGTACGTCGTCGGGCAAGCGCCAGTGTCGATTGCTCTCCACCGGGACTGTCCGAGAGCAATCGCTAATAAGCGATTGCACGTGGCTGGTCAGGGAGTCGATTGCGCCTACAGCTTCGTCAGCGGTGACTATGCTGCTAGGGATTTGGTCGAGGTGAACGGATGAGGCAGACTTGAGGCTTTCGCCCAGTTTGTCCCAGTTCGTCACGACTTTAGTGAGAGGGGTCCGACCTGAATCAGGGGGGCCTGAGTTCGGTGTAAGTTCTAAGATTACAGGTCGATGGTCGGAGACTAGATTTTACAAAACAAACATGCCTTCTTATGTGGAATTCTAAACCTCGCAAACGTGTACTAATTCAATTTCGATTTCCAGCGCTGTGATTGGCTGATCGACTTGTTTACAAAAATGATATTTATCTACGTCATCGATTTATATTCGTGACGTCATTTTGGTTAGGAAATAACTATTTTAGGTACATAACATCTATTTTACATGGTTCTATGTGTTTCTAAACATTTCTAAACAGTAATTCGACTGTATTTACATAGTTTTACTGAGTTATATTTTGGTATACATTTTTCACCAAAAACACCTGTTTTACATGCAATACGGCTTGGCTACCTATTTAGTCATCTGCCTGCCATTATTCTTGTGTGGTTTACAATAGTACATAACGTATCCACTTAATGTATATAGGGAAAATAAGCATATTTCAGTTTCACAACAAACTTTTTGTTAGTGACTGGATATGAGAATAGCGATTCATTCCATATCGTATTAATGTACATAAACCTCATCAGGTACTTGTATATAACAAATATATAAGGAATTAGCCAGGAAAATAGAAAATAAATATCAAAATTGGTACCCTCGGCGCAAGGCATTACCTTATCGAGAGCCGTTCCATGGTTTTAGCATAATTCCTTCTATTTACCTTATTTACTTTGCTTATTTACTTTGTTTATTTACTACATAACGTTTCGTATGCAATGACTACGTTGTGGTTGGCAACGGTATACGTTTTCGCCACTTAATACCACGAGATACAAGAATCTATAGACAAATTAATTTTACTTTAATTTCACCTCATATTTCTATGCGATACATACAGGTAGGTTCGCATAGCAGACTTTATTTACTTTATTTTCAATACATAATATTTTATTTTGCAGAGGCCAGTTTACGGCTTGCAACAGTATGTGATTTCGCTACTAAAGGAAAAATAACATAACATTCAAATTTCTTTATTGAAATGTCTCATTGTCCGTAACAAGGTGAGTATTATTAGAATCTCATTATTACCTATTGGAGTAAACTAATAGAGATATCGTATTGGGTACATAGTAATCTCTGTTCTTGCTAAAGAAAAGTTATTCTTGCATAACTTTAATAATGTAATAATCTCTTGTGTTATAAGAACTATAGACTTAGTTTAGCTCGTCGTTTCGCAAATATTTTATGTAAAAAATTAATCGAGGCCTCGGATGACCGGCGGGCGGGGAGCTTTTTCCGCCAACGCATCAGCTTGGCCATCCAAAGAGGAAACGCTGCCAGCCTTCTGGGAACCTTGCCGATCGGCAGCAGCGGCAGCCTCGAAGAAGTTTTTTATATATTATAGTTGTACATTTGCTTGTATATTTTGTACATTTGATGTAAATAAAATTAAATATATTGTTTATGCCATTTAATTATAAGAAACTACCACGAAGATTATAAAAGTCATGAACGGAAGTAACTATCAACAATTACTTAACTATGGGAGATAGGTAAAGCGGCAAATGATAGAGATACACACGGTTCATCTGGCTTTGTTCGTTCACTTACATGTGGAGATAGGTAAAGCGGCAAATGATAGAGATACACACGGTTCATCTGGCTTTGTTCGTTCACTTACATGTACTTACTTAATTTTTCATGTCGGTTTTAAGTACTTATTCATTGTATTTTAAAATGCTTTGGCTGTTATATTTAATTTTGACTCTTTTGAAATCCTGAATAAACTACAGATAGGTAATAAACCTGTGTGCCCGACAAAACTGAGACGTGACAAAGAAAAATGAGTTTACCGTTGAGTGCATTATTATGAAGGTACTATGCAATGTTCAGTTGTCGTGATATTGCAATCTGCGGCTTTCATACTTTCTTATGGGTTTCGTCATAGATCGGTGCTCATGTTACTACACCTCCTCCATCATTCAGACACCGGTAATAAATTCTAAATGTCACAGAAGATGATGCATAATGGATTCATTGCCGCGAGGTGTCATCTCGGAGAGCATCAAACGGTTTAATACCGTACAGTGTTTTGTTAAAGCTCTTTGTCTTTTATCATTGTTTGTAAGATGTAATGTTTTATTGCTGCGTTTCGAGATAATGCTTTCGGTGACAGGAGTAGTCGCTTTGATCAGTTGTTGTTGGTCAACATACGGTCACTCGTAAGTGATTATGGTAAGCACAGTCACGAACTATAATTTGGGACCCATTTAAGGTTGAATATCGTATAGCAAACGGAGCCAAAGTTTTAAAATGTAAGTTTGTAAAATGTTGGTATTGGTACATATGCCAACCCTACGTAATCATTTCGAACTTTGAACCTTATTGCATCTTCGAATATATTTAAGAAATAAATCCCATAATAAACTTCGCGACTATATCTGGATACAGAACTAATAGCGTCTTCGGTATGCAATTTCTTTTGAGTGAAGTGAGAAAGACAAATTCAAGTTGTAGGTAAGCATCTCGCTATAGTTAGGGAGGAAGAAGTATGGATTGGCATAGTTTGAGCATTAGGTACCAATGTATGTAGTAATGCTCAAATTTAACTAATGTATTAGTACACATTCAACCCACGTGGGTTTTGTTAGATAGTTTTCCATTCAAATGATCAAAGTAGACAAAAGTGTATAATCTGACTGTAGATTATACGGATTCAGCAAACAATTTGTATCAGCAGAACGCTTTTGTCGGACATGGGACAGGCCGGCTTATTTCCATACAATTTGAGCCACACACGTCGGGTCGCGTGCTCACTCTTTCCGCGAAAAGCTCGTATGAAATTCCATCTTCATTTAAAAGTTATTTATTGAAATACTTGGCATTTTATGAATTAAATTTCTGGAGAATACAATTTCAAGGAATGCATATTGAAATTAATTATTCGTGATAGCGAAATTCATGTGTACATTTTTCTTTGGAAATAAATATACCTAAGAAACAAAGAAGTATAAATTGATCTTTTTAACATTTTTACTCTCATATTATCACTATTTTAAATACCATAAATTATTACAGTTTTTTTTTATCTAAACTAATATTACAAAAAGGAAAATTGGATTTTTTGTTTGTTACGATTTAATTCAAAAACGATTTTAAAAATTCTTTCACCATTAGAAAGCTACATTATCCCTGAGTAACTTAGGCTATATTTTTATCCCGGAAAAAGGTAAAATCCCACGGGAACGCGGGTGAAACCGCGGAGAACAGCTATTTGCTTATATTTTTGGAACGCTACAATTTAATGCAGCATCAATACAGCTTTTCTGACCACTGCGGTCGAGCTGTGCTGTTGGTGGTTAAAAATATTCATGAGAGCGGTAACTATTGGGCCGTTTGTCATGTTGGTACTTATGCTTATGACAATAAAGTTTGGACAATGGTCGCGTTCAGTGTTTGCGGTGGACCACCGGGGGCGAGCGGCACCCTCCACTCCTGTCACCGTCGCATATCATTACCAGTTACGACACTACACATTTACGCTTTATTCTCGTACAAATGTATTTTGGCTTTTATATTATGTTTAACGGTTGACAGGTTATTCGGCTTCCCTGCGTTAATTAATACGTAAAAGCTACATTAGGTACCTACTTTATGTGATAAAATAAATAAATAAATATCCTCGGACATTTTGCACACACGGCTATCTGATCCCAAACTAAGCAAAGCTTGTAATATAGAAACCAGATGACTGAAAACATAGACTGCTTTTTTTTCTTTTTTTTGTAAATACATACTTAAATAGATAATTACACCCAGACTCAGGACAAACAGACATGTTCATGCACACAAATGTGTTTCCTGGATGGGAATCGAACCCACGACCTGCGTGATAGGCAGTGTATTAACCAACCACGCCAACCGGCCCGTCAACAATGTCAAAATATGTCAACGTCAAAATATGTTTATTACTCTGATTTATATCCCCCCCATCCCCCTTTTTATATTGCAATAACTTCTTATACAGACAAGAACATTCAACGCAAAAACATGAAGAAGTATTGTTATAATAAAGCAGACTTTACTAAAATAAATAATGAAATCTTAAATATCGAATGGAATTTATTATTTCAAGGTTTACCCGTCGAAGCTGCTGTCTCAAAATTTTACGAAGTTATATTTGAAATCATTAAACGAAATGTCCCTCTTAAAAATATCAAGTCGTCCAAACACCCTGTGTGGTTTAACTCTGCTCTTGTGCATTTATTCAAAGATAAAAAAAAATACTGGACTAAATGGAAGAAGTATCATAATATATCGGATTATGAGATTTTTTCATTATATAGAAATAGATTTAAAACCCTATCTGAAAAGTGTTATAAAAACTACATAAATCTGGTGGAGAAAAGTATTAAAAAGAACTTAAAATATTTTTGGTCTTATATATCGAACCGTCGTGCAAAATCGGACATTCCATTAACATTATTCTATAAAGATAAAATTGCCAGAAATGAGAAAGGTGTATGTGATCTATTTTCTTATTTTTTTGAGTCTGTATTTGAGTCGTCTGATGTAACGGATGATTTTGATTTAAGTAATTCAAGTAGTACATTTTCAGATTTAAATTTATACGATATTACTATACCTAGTTCTTCTTTAATTAAAGAATTACGATCTCTGGACATATCTAAAGGGGCAGGTGCTGATAACATCCCTCCTCTATTTTTAAAGAATTCTTCTAAATCAATTTATAAACCATTACTTATTTTATACAATAGGTGTATCTCAGAGGGCGTTATGCCAATTATTTGGAAAACCGCCAATATAGTACCAGTTCATAAAGGTGGCTCTAAGAAAGACATTGAAAATTATCGCCCTATCTCCATATTGTCTACCCTGTCGAAACTTTTCGAAAGACTAGTCCACAATCATATTTACCCCAGTATACATAACTACATTTTATCAAATCAACATGGATTTGTTAAACGGCGATCCACCACTACCAACCTACTTATTTACACCTCGTATTTATTTGAAGCTATTGATAATAACAAGCAGGTGGATAGTATTTATACTGACTTTCGAAAAGCTTTCGACAGGGTGGACCATAGAATTCTTTTAGAAAAAATAGCCTTTAATGGGATAAGAGGTAACCTGTGGAGATGGTTTAAATCCTATGTCACAAACCGAACACAGAGGGTAGTCATTAATGGTTATCAATCTCGTTCAGTCCGTGTTAGTTCTGGTGTACCTCAGGGGTCCATTTTGGGCCCCCTTTTATTTTTAATATTTATCAATGACATCAATACATGTTTTAAATTCTGTAACTTTCTTCTCTACGCGGATGATTTAAAAGTTTACAGTGTGGTTGATAATCATGAGGATTATTGTTTGTTTCAGCAGGATTTGGATAGGCTGTCTGATTATTGTTTACTCAATAAACTAAATTTGAGCGTGAGTAAATGTAAAACTATATCTTTTACTAAAAGAAAACAGATTAAACATTATAATTATATATTGTGTGATACGGTTCTGGATAGGGTTAGTAATATAAGAGATCTAGGAGTAATCTTAGATACCAATTTACACTTCAGTTTACATATTGAAAATATTATTAGTAAAGCTTATAAATTCTATGGCTTTGTCATGCGTTGTAGCACTGGTTTTACCCAACCTTCAACTTTTGTTTATTTGTTCAAGTCCTTAATTAGATCGCAACTAGAGTACGCAGTACAAATTTGGAATCCCTATTACCAAAAATATGATAACGCAATAGAAAAAGTTCAAAAAAAATTCTTAAGAACTATGTACTTCAAATGTTATGGTGCACGTCTACCATACCCTCAGCTTTTGATTAAATATAAACTTATTCATCTACATTCCAGACGCATGCTATTAGATGCAATGATGTTGTATGATATATGTCATAATAAATATGACTGCATGCATCTAACAAATAATATACGTTACCAAGTGCCTAGAACAGCTGGTTCGCGAGCAGCGCGACTGTACCGCCTCTTTGCAATACCTCGATGTCGCACAGTGGCGGGTTCGCGTGTGCCCATGACGCGTATGGCTGACTCATATAACCAGTTCTTTAATAATGTCGATATTTTTGCTTCTTCAGTAGGTAGATATAAAAATAATGTTCTCTCGGAAATGAATAAACTTCCTAGTTAAAATTAGTAGGTATCCTAAGTTTCGATTTTTCAATGGCCAGGACTCTCGTACCTTAGTAGACTGTGTTTTTGTTCTGTTGTCTTTCTAAATACAACATGTTGTCAATGGGGATGGTGACTGATGTATCAAATCAGCTTCTTTTTATTATATACTTTATATTTATCATTTTATGTACTTCACGAATGCTAACTTTGTATATTTATTATAATTAATTATTAGTGGTAAACGCTGTTGGATGTATTCATAGTTATGTAAGTTTCACCATTATCATATTATAAATTTTTTGTGTACATCTGTTTGTTTACCCAAATAAATAAAAAAAAAAAAAAAAAAAAAAAAAAAAAATTAAGTTTATACCTTATTAGGTATATATAAAGCTTACATATATGAAATTCCATACCAAACCACATTACACTTATAGAGATTCGTTTCGAACTAAGTCAATATTGTCTACGTATTTGCTTGAGTAAGCCAAACATTGTTTTATCACAGACAATAGATGATATGTAAATTACCTGCTTTAAGAAATAGCACCTG
This sequence comes from Ochropacha duplaris, assembly GCA_951361185.1. Taxonomy (NCBI): domain Eukaryota; kingdom Metazoa; phylum Arthropoda; class Insecta; order Lepidoptera; family Drepanidae; genus Ochropacha; species Ochropacha duplaris. Next base: position 7,559,983 of record OX592703.1, read on the forward strand.
GCAGACTCAGTGTTCAACTGTTAGTTAGGTATAGGTACTATAGTCAGAGTTCTTAGCGAATATTTTTCTAAGGGTCTTATAAAAATATCTCTAGGATTAGGATTTTTACGATAAATAATTATTGGAAAACAACTATCTAAATCTTTTAAAGTTTATTAAATTACTATACTTAGTTGTCAGAGTTCTTTGCGAATATTTTTCTATTAGTCTTATTAAAACATTATCTCTAGGATTATTATCTTTTATGAAAAACTCATTACTTATTTGAAACCCACTATATATTATCTTCTAAAATTTATTAAAATATACAGCTACATTAAACAAGTAAAAAATATCCATGATAAATGAAACGAAAACTTCAAAATGTCTGAGCCGTGTTGCAAGTAACTTGATCTTCCATGGATTCCAGCAGTTATTTAAGTCACAAAAGATGGAAGAACTAAATTAAGGTAGGTACTTACGAGTATAACAACTTACCAACAATAGATTATTTTAAAATGTTATTCTAATTTATAAAAAGAATAATTAAATAAAATATTATTAATATTGACTGTCGTATTGATCCATATTCCATAGAGGTACGGCAAGCAAAGCCACCGATGTGGATAGAATAGGTTTCGTATGAAAAAAATACAATATAATAAAAACACGTTATAAATGCACGAGTAATTTGTCGTTATGAATCACTCTTGAATCTATTGACACATCAAAATATTCCAACGTGTGTGTGTGTGTGTGTGCTAGTTGCGTAGTGAATGACGTGCTCGTAGATGTACGCACGTATTGTGCGTGTTAGCATTCCATTCATCGCTATCATATCATCTTGATGTCTGCCGCTGTGGCCATCCGCTCTTTGATCTCAGCAATTGACTTAATCGAGTATAGACTCTACAATAGGTTACTATTTTATCACAGATTGTTTATGGAGACATTAGAAATAAAGGGTGTTGATCTAAGCAGTCAAGTTTAATCAATTGATTGAATTGTTTCAAATTAAATGGTCTGTTATTGCTTTCCTTATTTAGCAAACAATGAATAATTAGCAATCATTTCATTATAAGGGTATTTTACCTCGTTTATATTATAACTTATTATAACGATTTGGAAATGAATAGTATTTTACTTTCCCCGTGACTTCGTCAGCATGGGTTTTTTTCACGGGATTATGTGTTGTCACCCGCCTTTTTAATGGAACTGTTTAATAGTAGCAATTTCCAATTAAAATCTGTTGAGCTGTTTACACATGAAAGGCAAGCATGTAAAGTTACTTTTGCATCAGTCTATAGATAACATTAGTATAGATTTGAAATGGTACCAACCTACACAATTTTATTCTATACCTACTGTTAATTTCACCTGCTCTCCCAATAACAGTTAAAATATTTGATTTACTTATGTTATAGTTGAACTGAAAGATGGATAGGTCGTTATCGGTATTTCAAAATACCTTAGGAAAGTAAAATAACAAACACAAAGCCATTCTCAAGGAGTGGAGAACTTGTAAAGCTCACAAGATTGATGGCCACCCACGAAATGCATTTTTATTGTAACGGTTATCTAAATGGTTGTGCAATATGGCGGCACTATCGGTCGATGTCAAGGATAGATAGTGTATTGATGGAAATTTATCGCCCTTTACAGGGTGTGGCGCAGCCCAAGGATGCGATACACGAGACATCGACTAGGAGCGGTCTTTCATAGGCGATAGATGTTTGCATGGTCGTTAATGGAAGGCACAAGTTTCGCTTACAAACATATAATATTACTAAAATAATTTTAGCATCATAGATATCTATAAAGTAATAAATACGAAGCGTAGGCGCACACTCGGGTAACCCCAATGAGGGCACGATCGATGGCGGCGATGTGGGCGAGAAGAACCGTTTCACCATAAATGAGCCCTTTGTACTATAAATTGATCATGAGGGTTTGACCGATTGCCTTTCGCAGTTATAAAAATCAGATTGCATTTTTATATTATTGATAGGGTCTCTGCAGCGCGCTACCTAAAAACAACAAGTCTAAAAAGAATGCGCCATCTCAATATTTTTTGCAAGGATACTAGTAATAATTTTAATTTAAAATAATATGATCGAAGTCGGTTAAAAATAATCTAATTTACTACTCTTCCTGCGACGTAGGACCACTGAAGGCTTTGGTACTCTATCTAAGCAATGAGACAGGTGTGCGGTGCTATTTGCTTAATTTTAATTTCACGGGACTCACTTCTAAATGTTTAGATAAGGTAATGTCGCAACATCGAAGGAAACAATGAAGTCTTAATTGTATCACAGTACTTTCTTTACGTTATTGTAAGGGTTCGTCGGCCTTAGCGACGTGTGGGTGTTATAATATACTTAGCATTGCATTCAGAAATCAGAGATCATAAACAATGGCGGCGTGATAATGATAAGCGAGAAATAGAAAACAAAGGATTTATTCGGCGAAGGCGGTGCTACAAGTTGATGATGAAAATATAATGAGTTCTCGTACACATTTATTATTCTCGGCTTCTCGCCATACTTCTTTATAAACTATTCTAGTTGCCCTTTTGAGCATTAACTTTACACGTTTGCGAGTCAAGTGTAAATAAAACCCAATCACAACAAAGTGTGCTGGGTTGTTACTTTCATGCGAGAGTTGGTTGGCGAGAGAGTTGTTATGATTTATGTTAATTTAGAAATATAAGGGTAAATGTAATAGAGTTTAATATCCTACATGAAATCACTGAACCCGCTACCCATGACCAATATTAAATTGAATACATTTGCTATCCAATGATCAACTCTGTGCGCGCATTGTATCCGATTAGATGCGAGATAATTGATGTGATTCACTATGAACGAATAATTGAACCACATCATTTGATAATTAATAGTGTTGTAGCCGGTAACGTTGTACATAATTGATTCTTTAGATAATAAAAACAAAAATGTCCAACAAATTGCTTTGATATTTAAATTTAGAAAGTCCATTTTTAATAGTCTCAAAAACACTGAATATTACATCACGCAGTCATTAGAAGCCTGAGGGTGCACATAACCGCTGCAATGTTAACAAGCCTTATCGGGAAAACAATGAGTGTTCCACAAACATTACGATGCAAATGTACCGACCGGCTCTAATTAAGCCATGACTTGCTCCAAGGGGAAGGATCGAACCCATAATCATTTACACTAATTTACTGCTGTTCGTTCCATGTTAATTTATACATAGAAGTCCCATAAAAAATTATCTGTTCTATTACAACTTAGTGCGTATCTTTTGTATAAAAGCTGAATAGTGCGTAATTTTAAAAGCTTTTATTTAACTTATAATGTACATATGTATGTAATTTGTTCTGGTATAATCTTGCAACTCAATTTTGAAGCAGATATTTTTAACCGAGCTGAAATTTTGTATACACGTTTAGTTTGGACGACAATGCATGGTTAGCAGTGTTATGCCATTCTAAATTCAACATTCTTTTTTAATACACTCCTAAAATATGGGTATGCTCGCTATGCTTCAAATGAAAAGGCTTTCTGAGAATAATTCGAAAAATAAAGTGACGTCACTTAATTTTCGTGTAGGTACTGGGGTTTTTGGAGTCTTCGATAATGATATTGTCTTTTTAGCACATTTAAATAAAAGCTTGTTTTTAAAAATATTTATTGTACCTATAATGCAGCCACGCGTTTACTCACGCGGTTACTCATTATAAGGTAAACATTATAAAGTATCGAATTATAAGGATGGTACCTATAATTATGCCTTACTTACAGTCTGGTGTTTATGGTGATTTTCACAATAACGGAGTGATCAGTAACTTTGGTAAATAATAATGCTGATACTCGTGTGTATCTAGACGGGCGGTCATTCACAAACGGGGTACCATCATTATGTTGTATTGAAAACCTCATAAACAACAACTACACTGTGATCATATTCGACTCGTTAACGCTCATTTTGAATGAATGCGCTGCTTATCTAATTTGTTCTGCTTTATTTTTTATATTCATAGATGCAAGGATAGTTTTAATGACCATGAGTTAGATGTTCTACAGTCGGTACCTACTCATTACTTTGTTTACTATTTGAAAATGCATGCACAGGTTTTGTGATTTGTCTATTATGAACCCTTCAATTCTCCCACTTATTATTTACATATTTTATTGCTATACTTATAAGTTCGTTTATTCTTTCAGGTTGCTGGTAGGTGCTCCTCTAGGTCAAAATCTGCAACCTAACACGTCGAAGTCGGGAGCTCTATGGAAGTGTAGACTCAATCCTGCTGTGCAGGACTGCGAACAGATCATTACAGACGGCAAGAGAAGTGAGTAATACATCAGTTCTGTAAAAATAATAGAGCTTTGATTGAAATAAATTTTGAAAGAAAATGTCATAAAACATTGTGCATTTGACCGAATTGCATTTATGTCACATCATGGTAATTAACTGATCAATATATCAAAACTTACTTCAAGATTTTACTCACACTACTTTACTTTTTTTTTCATATTTCCTGAATTAAAATCATAATAAAATAGGATTGTATATTATTTTCAAAGAAATGTAACTATGATACAAAAGGGTCGGTTCAGTCAGAGCGAAAATCAGCTCTAGAGTTTTTTCACGTTTATCTGTCTTTATCGGAGATGTGTTTTTGTTTCATATACACATACCTACCTACCTACTATTTAAATACCATAAAGATTACTCAAACGTGGAAAAATACTATTCTATTCAATATTTTCTATAGAAATTCTTAGTTATATTATAAGAACTAGACTTGGATGGTGTTAGCATTTTACAAAATAAGATATTAAGATTAGAAAGCACACACAGTATATTGTAAGTAACACGAGATTAGTAGTATATTACGACTATTATATAGATTAGATAGATAATGAAAGTAGAATGAGTACCTATATATAAAAATGTGTTCTCACCGTTTAGATATATACACACGCCAAGAAGGAATCGCTGGAACGTTTTTGTCATTATCTAATCAATCAATATGAGTTTTAATTAAATTGTTGTCTTTTGTCGGTGGTGCCCCAAACAGCGAAGTTCGGCTCGATAGACACGAGTAAGTGAGCTGTGGTCTCAACCTCCTTTATACTTAATCATTATGCTCTTCGACTAATATTGACTAATCATCGCTGTAATTTACTTTTGATTATACTAATTGTTCGATTTTTGTCTTATTCAGTTCCAGCTGGACCGTCATTAATTAGTAATGAATGCAACGCATGCGCATCACTAACTTAGTGGTTTGATTTTATTATTTGCGACACATTACACCCATGAATTTTTAGTATTTGGGATACATTTTTTTTCATTTGTTAACATTTGTAATCACATATCACATTACCACATGAATCAAGAACTTTGTATTTTTGTTATGTTAATTAATCCTTACTTAATGATTGAAGATGTATCTCAGATGTAAAAAGCACTAACAGCTTGCAGAAGCACCGATCACCATGCTTGCGTTAAAGCACTATTGTATCAGAAGATTTTGAAGAAGGAATACAAATCTGAAACTAATTAAAATTGTGTAACGTAGCTCTGAAGAGATTTGGAGCTTTATAGTGACGAGGAGCTTTGTGAACGATTCTAATAAAATAAATTGTGTAGGTTCCATTGTAGATAATGAATGATGCTATAACAAATATAACTATTGATGAAATAAATGCGACCTGTGAACGCAAACGATCTAATTAAAGGTGACTGGTTAATCATAAGGCATATACCTATTTAAATAACTGTACTATTACGTAACAATAATATAAATAATAGCAACAAATACCTAATGCACATCTATTGTTAATAAGTAACCGTTAAAAACCAAAGATCTGGTTTTGCATTTAAATAACGTAGGAATAATTCACAACGTCTAACAAAAGATGTACGAAGTAACACTGGGCCGATTAACAATAAGTAACAGTTAGTCATACTTACATATTTGGTGTCCTTTTGGTGTATTAACGAATCGGCCATCGATTAATTATTTCAGTATTAGCTCGAAATTAACAACACGTAGACTTCGATAACGTCCATTAACCCGAGACCACAAGTTTATGCCGTATCTTCACATTTATTCATTCCAGGTTGCAGAAGTATATCAACCGGTACCTTAATGCATTATGTAGCCTAGTGCCTATACACACGTCACTGATAGCAAAAATAAATTAGGTCAAAAGAATAAATCAGATTTGTTTATTAGAACTGCATGATTTACATCCTATGATATTTATGACAAATGCTATTATATTATTATATTTGCACGATCATTGTGCGAATCAAAAGGTTTAATTGCAAGATTTTGTTATTATTTGCTGTTAAAATGATCATGATCTTGCATCATACACGCCTGGTTGCAATGCTTTGCATTTGCCGAAATGATCACCGATTCTGTTTGTTCTGGGAAACGAAATGGAGCCTCATCTGTTTATAAAACAAGGGAAACTAAACTAAGTTGCTCTCGCTTCACGAGTTATAAATATATTATTTTATTACTTCAGTTTACTTTGTATTAATCTAATTTGTTTGGGTTGAATTTTAAATAACATGGTATACCTACAATGCTAAAATATCTCATAAATTGTGTCTAATTAAAGCTTAAAAAATAAATTGTTATTTTTGCAGTGTTAAAGTAACCCTTGACACGTTGAAGTGATTAATATTTACATTAATTTATAAATAACTAATTTTTTTGCTACTTTACACTTAGCTCACGAAGATACTCAAACTAACGTAGTTATATAGAATTAATTTATCATACTAAGTATTAATTATATGTAGATTTGGATTCCGATCATCTTGTTGGTCCTCACCACGAAGAAATCAAAAATGGCCAGTGGTTGGGGGTATCCGTGAGAAGTCAAGGTCCTGGGGAAAAAGCTGTTGTCTGTGCACATAGGTATGTTCCTATATTTTGACACTTGTTCCATTGTGTGTAAACTAAATCATACTTTCTTGAACGATGAGATGCTTAGTTACTTAGAAGTTGTTGTTTAAATAGGGTATTAGATAGACATGACGGCGCTGGTAAGTGTGAGACAGTAATCCTTACTAGTACAGATACCAACGTTACCTGTAATATACCATAAGTACCATTGAAAGTTCATCAGACTATAAAACTATCATCTATCTTCTATATAAATAATATGCTGTTTGATGGTACCTAATCACTTGAGAAATACTGTACCGATTTGGCTATTTTTATATGTCTTAAAATGTTCGTAATAGACGAAATGAGGATCGTAATGAAAACAAATGAAATTTTACTCGGAAAAATGAAAAAATTGGGAAAATCTGAAAGCGCTATTTTTATGTTTTTTTTTAACAGGACAACGTTTGTTGGGTCGGCTAGTTTAGAATAAATAAACATAATTATTATCATAGATTCTAGTAGAACACATTGACAAAGAAGAAGCAAGTAGCAAATAAATAATTAGTACGTTATGTATTTAATTATTGAGATATTTGTTGCTTTACTTTTGTTTTTTTATATTTCAGATATATTCGTACAAAAGGAGAATCACAGTTTGGTCAGGGGCTTTGCTACACTTTGACCAACGCGCTGGACTTACATGGAGCTTTAGAGCCATGCAGAGGTCGCCCTGTTACAAAGTACTACATATTTTTATTTATAGATTTTTACATATAGATATATGGCCTTATTCACAATAAATCGACGATTCTTATTTCAAATTTTCTATAGAGAATTTGAATTTAGAATCTGCTGCTGGAGAGATAGAGACTAATTTAAAACATCAATAATTTCAGGGAACACGAAGAGTATGGTTTCTGTCAAGTAGGAACCAGCAGTTGTCTTCTAAAGGACAATACTTTACTGATGGGCAGTCCTGGACCATACACGTGGAGGGGGACACTGTTCTCTCAAGATATAAGCGACAATATATGGGAGCGAGACAGTTGGGTCTACATGGCACCCGTGGAAGATGGTGCCAGCTTAGTTGCGAAGTATAGCTATTTAGGTATGTTTTGAAAGTATTCGATTCTAAAATGTCCCGATAATTTGAAAAGCCGAATAATAAGCCGTAACAAGCGGTCTTTAATTTACTCCAAATTGTTTTCTGTACGATTTGTACTGGCTTTTTTTATGTAGTTTACAAGAAATAAATTATGTTTTCTAGGAATGTCAGTTACTGGTGGGGAATTTTTCGGCCCTAAGCCAGCCTACGTGGCAGGTGCACCAAGAGCAAATGGCACGGGCCAAGTCGTGATATTCAGTAAGCCAGTGGACAAGGACTGGGATAAAATCGATCTGAATTTACTTAATTTTACGATGCTGCTAAGTGGAGAGCAGTTCGGCTCCAGCTTCGGGTATGAAGTTGCTTCCGCTGATGTTAATGGAGACAAGTAAGTGTGTGGGAATTATATACATTTTTGTTTTTGCGGAATTTATTCGGAGTGGTAAGAAACCTAAGTGGTAAAATAAAATTAAATTATGATTCTAAGATTGTAAATTTGTACTTCTGTAAATACATATTATTATAGGAAGAAAAAATATAATTATAGTTAATAATGTTAATTTAACATCACATGATAAAAGAAATTATAAAAAAAAAACCAAAACAATACTAGCATACTTTTGGAAAAATAATTTCTGTTCCATACAAAAAATATGTATATATCAACTCAATATTTTTTCCTATTTGTCACTTTTAGTATCTTATACCTAGACAAAATATGCATTTCTGAAATGTCTGATCTGAATAGAGTGGTGCTACATATTGTACATAATTTTCCTTTCCAGATTACCTGATCTGCTAGTAGGAGCGCCATTTTACTTCTCCCGCGACGCCGGTGGTGCAGTTTATCTATACCTCAATGTAAACAACAGTCTACCTGAAAGCTATAACGTTAAGTTAACTGGCAAACAAGAGTCACAATTCGGTATTGCCATTGTAAACGCTGGAGATCTAAATAAGGATGGATGTGATGACGTAGCTATCGGAAGCCCATACGAAGGGAATGGAATAGTATACATCTATATGGGAAACAGGGAAAATGGTCTTAACACGAAGCCCGATCAAGTGATAACAGCTGAATTATTACCGACAGTCTTGAAGACCTTCGGTTATTCACTATCTGGTGGAATTGATTTAGATGCAAATGGTTACCCTGATTTATTGGTTGGCGCATATGAAAACGTCAGTTGAGTTATATTTAGTTGATTTGTAGTCATCTTATTCATATTATTTAATACTATTTACGATGATTGCCTCTCTACATCAGTACCCAATATTCAAACTGCTACTTAAATACTTTATCTATGATTCCAAATCTGCAGATATACTTTATATTTCCATTTTAATTTACAGAGCAGTGTAGCGTTGTTACGAACCAGACCAATCATCGATATAAAGACATCGATCAAACCATCGGACACGATTATCATCATTGATCCGGCAATCCACGGCTGTGCAGAAGATCCCACATCTAACTATACTTGCTTCCATTTCGAAGCCTGCTGTATCATCAAATCTTTTGTTGAGTCCACTCAAACAAACACACACACCCTAAACTACGTGATAGAAGCAGAAACTTTTCCCGGAGGGAGAAAGTTCTCCAGAGTTTTGTTTGATGCTGAAAAGAGTAACGTTCTGAAGAAGACCATAGTATTAGGAAAGAATGTCGAAGATTGTCGACCACATACTGTTTATTTGAAAAATAATACTCGTGATATTCAAACTCCTATTAAGGTAAGAAGAATCCCTTTTAAATACTTGGATCCTTTTAGAATTTTAGTTGGATTTATGGCTGCATTTAAAGAGTACGAGTGGGTTTTTATATCCTCAAAATATAAAAGTATATCTTTTTGTATTGTTTTTCTCGTGTTTGTGTCGCCATCTATGAATCGTCTTGCGTTTCATCTCAAAATGTAAGCTTCTGATTCCCCTCAGTCTAGAGGTTTTAAACAATTGTCTACTATACGAGCATATTTCGTAAATGACTGATAATAACTTTCAGTCTGATTAGTAGGTACTTGGAGCTAGAATTGAGGTATTTATTAAATACTTTTGTAAATGAAAAATATTTCTCTTTGGTTTGCGTATCGCCATTTTCATGTTCTTAAATTTATAGCCAATGATCGAGCCTTAGTAAATATATATGGACGATAGTGGAAGTCATTCGTAATCACGATATTCCTATCTGTTCACCAATATTACTATAAGAACTACCAAAAATCATCAATTATTTTTCCTTTTCAGTTCCAAGTAACCTACAAGCTAGAAAATATCGAGCCCGTATACTCCACTACAGGTGATTTGCCGAACATCGATAACTACCCAGTATTGAACGCCACAGCAACTACTACCTTTACTGCTAATTTTCTTAACGATTGTGGGAAGGATGCTGTCTGTACCAGTGATTTGGTTGTTAATCCTGCTCTGTTGCTGCCTTTAGGTAAGGTTATTTTATCACTAGCTGTACTTCGATGTTAAATTCAATATCCATTGGAAAAACACGGCTGATATCTGTCTAAATGTATTAGGTATAGACATTTGCCGCGAAGTGTTTTTCGGCTAACCATTGGCATCTCATTGGCTCGCTAATGAGTTAATGCGTCATTTAACGTTGAATTGTTATGAAATTGTATTTACTGTAAACTGAGATGAGAATTACCAAAGAATTACCTGACGTGTGCAGTCACTGGCCATGTTTGAAAGTAGCCAGTGAAATCTTTCGACGAAACTGTTTGTCGATGCAAGAATGAACTACAGATCCCAAAAAAAAATATTATTTCCTATCTATCAATTTTCAGCTGAAAACGCGAAGACATACGCATTGACTTTGGGCCAGGAGGAAGAAATAAAACTATCGATAGCGATCGACAACTACGGAGAGTCTGCTTACGAAGCCCAGCTGTTTGTCTTGCATCACTCGAGTCTGCACTATATCGCCGCAGAAATTGGTGTTTGTACCTATTTTCTTTTTCATCTACGAGTATAATAGTTCAGACATATCCCCACTACCTGGATTAAAGTTTCTTTGGAGGAGATTTACTTGTAGTGAACAAGCAGGCATGCACGTCTCCTTAGTTATATGTTTGATCACGTTTTGTTCTCCATAACACCGTAACTCACAGTATCTACGAAATTAATGAATTCTGGATGCAAATAAGTAAAATATTGTTTATATTACGTGTAATTCGTTATATAACCATTTTAGTATAAAAAGACCCAATAGATGGCGCTGAATAGGCAAAAATATAAGATGTACTTTTATACCTACTCCCCCACTGCTATTTCTAAAAATATTTACAATATACGCTATTTAATTAAGACTTCTTTAGTTCGGGATAAATAGTCGATAGAAGACTTTAATATTTACTTATTGGTATCATATACAATGACATTATCTGTAACAGAGATGTTGGGCTTGTCGTTTTTATTTTATACTATTCGTTTAAGTTCAATCTAGGTTGAACCCTATACATCGCGTGTTTTAACATGCACTGGACCATTTTTATAGTTATAATAAATCTATGTTTTAGGATAAACACGTCATCTGCGCAAGCATGAATAAGACAATAGTATCGTGTAATCTGGAGAATCCATTCAAGAAACAGCCGACAGATTCCCTTCCCATCATACTGAGATTCGACACGAGAGCTTTGGAAGATAATGAGCCATCTGTAGTTTTCACCGTTTGGGCTAATTCCACGTCAAAAGAACTTCACCAAAATAAAAAGCCGGTAAAAGTTATAGCTTTGGTGATAAAAAATGCTGAATTATTGATCAAAGGGTAAGTAACTACATTTCAAATGATTTAAATCGATGTTCAATAAATAAGACATGATTATAATGTAGGTAATTGATGCAACATCCAAAAATAAAATAGCAAATATGTTTATTTATTTGGATTATGACACTATTTGGGTGCAAGAACATATTTCTGTTTGTCCCATGTCTGTGTATTTCGGAGTAGTATATCAGTTATCTGGTTTCCATAGAAGGTACAACCTCTGCTTAGTTTGGGGTGGTTTGGGATCAGATAGCCGTGTGTAAAGAACGTCCTATGATATTATTATTTATTATGTTTTATTAAAATTTCACTAATTCTGTTCTAGTGCCGCCCATCCAGAGCAAGTTTTCTATGGTGGAGAAGTACAAGGAGAATCAGCTATGAAACATTTCGATGACATTGGAACCAGAATAGTGCACACGTATCAGGTGACAATCATCCCTCTCCATTCCATAAACTATCTGAGCGCCAAATTTCATCAAAATCATCTCCGCGTTTTAGTTGTGATAGCCAGATAGATACAAAAACTTCAACATTTTTAATATTAGTACCTATGGATGTATTATCATTTTTTCTTCTCTTTGAGAGGTCTTTTGAGTCCTTTATATAGCGTGATTGTGAATTCAAACTTCAAGGTGTTCAACGAAGGCCCATGGCACGTGTCACGAGTGCAGGTAGTGATCGATTGGCCGCACCAGGTGGCGTCCGACGGCGCGCAGGGCAAGTGGCTGCTCTATCTGGAGGACGCACCCACTGTTGTTGGAGAAGCTCGTGAGTTGTATAAGTATAATCGATACTCACTAACGAACTCATACGTCTCATTACATATTTTTTTATCGATAACCTAAAGGGAAGAATTATATGTTTATGAAAGGTGTGAGTACTGAGATAAGTGGTGATAGAGCGAAGTGGAAGAGGAAAAGAGGTTATGCCGACCGGATATCGTGGGATAAGGATAAGAAGGAAAAATAGAGATAAAAAGTACTCTTGAGTGGCCCACATGAATCACCCACTAAAAGAAATAAATTCAACCAGGTAGCTGAGTTGCTATTAGCAATTGTATAGCAAGTCTGACCCTCACTCATATCAAATAATGTTGCCAATTTCAGGTTATTATTTTATTTATTTTAAGTTATAGTCACGTTAACGCATACTTATATGATTATTTCAGAACAAAGCAATGGCGTATGCATCGTAAGTGAAAGAGATTTAAATCCTCTAAACTTGACCGCGAGAGCAGGCACGACGGAACCTTACGAAAATTTAGAATATAACCCATTTATAAGCACGGGAAAGCTAAGTGTCAGTTCAAGCGAAAAAAATTACAACGAATCTACTAAGAAAATCGTGGAATATTCGAGTGTATCTGAAAACAAGATTAGAAGAAAAAGGGATAATGAAATTGTGAAAGCTGAAGCTTATACGGATAAGGATGGTCTAAGGAAACAAGTTGTTAATATGGTAAGATATTTTTTAAATTACGATAATTTTTTATATCACAAGTGACAGCGAGGCACCTGATGATGGTAAGTGACTACCGTCGCCTATTGACATTAGCAATACCAGAGGGATTACCAATGTGTTGTACACCTTTTTACAATGACTTAATCGCTCTCAAGGCAGTTGCCGGAAAACACCGACAGATGCTTGTCGACAGATTTTAAACTTGAGGGTGGTAGCCAGCCATTCAAGCACTACAAAGTACCCGACCACTTTGCTGTGATTTCCTCACAATATTTTCCTTTACCGAAAGCTTTACCTCATTGTAGGATTCGAGCACAAGAGCATCTATTGTTATGTGTATTTTTTTTATATATAATTAAATTCTAATGCATGCTTTACAAAACTTTGGTGAAATTAAACTGAAAAATTGTTTGACTTCTAGTGGACGTTTAAAATAAATATATATAATAATATACTTTTAATTTACAGAGCTGCCAAAAGAAAACTGCGAAATGCATTCAGCTTCAATGCTTGATATATTACCTGGGTCGGATGCAGACTACTACCATCACGGTGAGAGCGCGCCTTTGGAACGCGACCTTAGTTGAAGATTATCCAAGGGTCAGCCACGTCAACATTGCATCTACTGCCGTCATAAGTATACCTAGCCAATATAATATACACCAGACCAAGCAGCTAGACGATAGTGCTACGGTAAGATATTTTTTAATATTATTATTATTCAACAGGCAGTCGAGATAAATCTTGAATTTTTCATAATTACAAAGTTCCTATCATCCATTCAGGATATTAAATCTCAGTTGTGAAGATGAGTAAAAGATCAACGTTTTTACCACATTATGTAAAAGTAATGCTTATGCTGTAAAAGTGATGATAATGCGACTTTTATTAGCTATTTAATTAAATATTTATTTAAATTTTCACAGGTGGAAACAGTGGCGTATCCAGATTTGAATATTAGCGAGTCAACAGACGTGCCGCTATGGGTGATCATAGTGTCAGTGATAGTGGGTCTAATAGTGTTAGTTCTACTCATCATAGCTCTGTGGAAACTAGGTTTCTTCAAGAGAAGCCGGCCCGATCCCACACTATCGGGTAATCTCGAGAAAAATAACCACGAATCTAGTCCTTTCATAGGGCGAGACAGAAACAGTATTCGATAGCTAAGATGTTTTGTTTTATTGTGAACGGAACTTTTGAGAGAGGGACTGAGATATAAGATGTACATAGAACAAGTTATTACGAAAATTATTTTTGTTTACGCGAGACGGGCAAAGTAGAAAAGAGTAGAAAATCAAGACTTGAGTACCTACCTAGTTTTATATTTTAAACAAGTTTTTGTGTAGTAATTATGTAATTTTGAAATAATTCTGACTATGTCGACGCAGCCCAGCTCCGCATTTTGCCCGTACTATATGCACGTTAGTAAATATATCTTTAACTGTGATGTCTTCTTAGAGGAAAAAATATGTGTGTATGTGATGTTCTTAACGGTAAAACGGTTTTTAAGTTTTGTTGATGTTTGCACGAGTCCATGAATAATGTATAATTAATTATCTATTTTGTTTAAAATGCATTTCATTAGTGTTTAATGTGAAAGTTTTATGATTGTTTATATATTCGAATGGATACGTTTTTTCTGTAAATACGTTCTTGCCTTTATTATTTATGAATAGTGTAAGGGTCTACTTAATTTTGACTAGATTTTTTCCTAGTCACAAAATATAATAAATAAAATAATTTTGTAATTGTACAAGTCGCAGTGTCTGTATGTTGTATGATTGGAAATTCGTCACAATAAATTGTTAGGTACGTCACCTAACTAGATACTTAAATTAAATTTATTTAGAATGACGAATAGGTAAGTTTGAGGTAAGTACTTAAATAATATTACGTAATGTCTACTTACTTTTTAATTGAATTTGAAAACCTTTTATGACACTAAATTTAATTTCAATATTTTAGAAGATGAAATGAAGATACTATGAGACTAAGTGATGTAAATACATTGAACTATTGTAAATAATATGATTATTCCATCATTTTTAGATTTTGTACTAAATGTATGTCAAAACGTCACAAAAGCGTAGGTACACTAAAATGTTAACTTTATCCAGTAATACTGCCAATGAGACTTAAAGCCACCTTGTTCTTATTATAACTTATAAAATTGACCACCTGTTTAACACTGGTTGTGATTTTTCTGTTTAATATAATAATCACTACCGAACGATACTTAAAAGTACATTTTTGATTTAAAATAAAATTGTGCCATTTGTACAATGGTTTTATTTAAACTATAGATAGGTGTTCTCCTTCTTTCTACATGTGTAAGGATACTAGCTGTTCCGCGCGTTCCCGAGAGATCTTATATTTCCCCGGAATAAAAAGTAGCCTATGTGCTATTCCAGACTATAATCTATCTCCATGCCAAATTTTATCCAGATCCATTCAGCCGTTCTGGCGTAAATGAGTAACAAACATACATCCATCCAAACTTTCCCATTTATAATATGAGTAGGATAAGTAGGATAGATACCTTTCTATTGCCGTTATATTATACAGGATGTCCACAAATCTATCTTGCACCAAACGTGCATCAGAACCATTTTAACAAAGTAAAAGGAATTCGCTTGATACCTTTAGAAAGTATAATACTTTTCCCTCATTATAAAATAATCTTGGAAGTGTCATACTATTTTGGAATTGAGACTGTGCGCCATCTTTTTAATGTCACTTTCCGTGGCGAGAAAACAACTACAGTAAGTAGGTACAATCAGTTGGGCGATGAAATTTTGAGTACATGGTTGGTCAAAAAAGTGGTAAGAATTTCTTTTATAGCCAAAAAGAAATTGTGTTTTAATTGTTAACTATAATTTAACAAAAAGGTGTTCAGGGTAACAAAATACAAAAATTACAAATTGACGTAAGATTTAGACGTGACGTAAAGGTGTGGGTACATTTGCTAGATTTCATTTATTTATGCTTACAACATTGAAAGTACCTACATAACTAAAAACGTCGATATGTCTATAAGTATAGGTACCTATATCGATATGCAGCACTACAACACTAGCAAATGGATTAACACTTGCACTTGCAAAAAGAGTGGGGCGTGTCTTCGTGTATGGCACTATCTAAATTGTAATCGACACTCGCTAGCGAATACTGTAACACATTTTGTATGAAAATCTGTAATGCCACAACTGTCCGGTAGAGGCGCTGCACAAATCTTCATACTAAATGTTTGCCGTAGTCGCTACCTAGTATCAATGACGTTACTAGAGCAAACTCAAGGTAGAGGTAATGATAACATGGGCAACGAACGAAGTGTAATAGGATAAACCCCCATAAAAGTATTTAGCTAGACTGGAAACGTCTAAAAGGCGATAGCTCAGTGGCAAGTGACGTCGAATACCGCGACGAAGGTCATGGGTTCGAATCCTACAATGAGCTTGAGCTTGCGAAGCTTGAGCGGTGAAGGAAAACATCGTGAGGAAACCATAGCACAGTGGTAGGGTACTTTGTAGTACCCGACTGGCTGGCTACCACCCTCAAGTTGAAAATCTGTCGCCAAGCACCTATCGGTGTGTTCCGACAGCTGCACTTGAGAGCCAGTTCCCATCTAGGCTTTGTGTGCTTACCACCTTCAGCCACATCATCACTTACCATGGTGAGATTGTGGTCAAACACAAGCTTATCCAGAATAAAAAAAAGTAAAACGTGTTCAACTTTCAGAACCTTAGAATTTCCAAAATTAAATGTTTAATGAGGACAGTGACACCATAGCTACTGATTAGTTAAATTCGGTTTCACATTTGCTGGATATAATTATCTTAACCATTAAACGAATATGGAGGTTTGAAAGATTTTCTATTAAGTGTTAGTTATCAAAGTGATATCCAGCAATCGCGAAACGACTTTAGTGATATAAAAACAAATTCAAATATAACATTTCAAGTCATATCATGTCAGCTATCTACACTACTATAATATTAACGAATGTTAGTACATATTAGGTATATGATATCTATCTATAAGTATATCAATTTATGCCTTTTGCGGTTGAGACCATGGGTCCGTGGGGGTCTGAAGCTCGTCGTTTCGCAAATATTTTATGTAAAAAATTAATCGAGGCCTCGGGTGACCGGCGGGCGGGGAGCTTTTTCCGCCAACGCATCAGCTTGGCCATCCAAAGAGGAAACGCTGCCAGCCTTCTGGGAATCTTGCCGATCGGCAGCAGCGGCAGCCTCAAAGAAGTTTTTTATATATTATAGTTGTACATTTGTTTGTATATTTTGTACATTTGTTGTAAATAAATACTTAATAATAAAATCTATAAGTATACAAATAGGTACCTATACCGTCTTATACTTAAAATGAATAGGTAAAGTAGAAAATAATTTATATAATGCACATAAATGCACGAACTATACCTACTTATAGCTATCGAAGCAATGGCATAGCTTCAGTTGAATTAGTTTCAGTATGATGATTTATAGTACTTGGCAACCGGTGGGGCGGGTTTCTGAAAAAATTTTTTTTGTTATAATAACTTGATAACTAAATAGGCTTGTACTAAATACTATAAACTAATGACGTAGGAGCATTTCTGTAATTGTCAGCGTAAAAGGAATGTGTTCCATTGGAAGTACCTATGTTAATAATGGTAGGTGTATGTTTTTAATAATATCTAACTTTAGCTCAGTCACTACAAGTCAGAATACACTAATTGAGTCAGTAGCGAAGGTCGTAGGTTCGAATCCTACCATGGGCTTGAGCTTTCGATGAGGGAAAACATCGTGAGGAAAGCACAGCACGGTGGTAGAGTACTTTGTAGTACTCAACTAGCTAGCTACCACCCTTAAGTTGTAGCTCTGTCGCTAAGCACCTGTTGGTGAGTACCGGCAGTTGCACTTGAGAGCCAGTTGCATGTAAGGTATTGTGATAAGGTGTACAATACATTGGCAATCCCACTGGTATTG
This sequence comes from Ochropacha duplaris, assembly GCA_951361185.1. Lineage (NCBI taxonomy): Eukaryota > Metazoa > Arthropoda > Insecta > Lepidoptera > Drepanidae > Ochropacha > Ochropacha duplaris. Next base: position 7,578,198 of record OX592703.1, read on the forward strand.
CTAATGTCTATAGGTGACGGTAGTCACTTACCATCATGTTACCTGCCTCATTGTCACAGGTGGTATAAAAAAATAAGAAAAATATTTAATAAAATAATGAAGGTTGTCCTAGTAACTTACATCTTTCTTTATCGCAGACCAGCAAAAAGTACATAGCGACCTATTCTTAGTATCGACTTCATTCTTCTGTAAGCAAGGCTGTTCCATGTCACCTGAATAAAAAAAGAAGCAACGTTACGAGCTACTTGTGTAGTGTAGGTACAGCAATCGTGTACACAAGAAAAAGAAACCAGAGCTTTTTGTGTTTGACCACAATCTCACCATGGTACGTGATGATGTGGCGGAAGGTGGTAAGCACACAAAGCCTAGATGGGAACTGGATCTCATGTGTAGCTCTCGGAACACACCGATAGGTGCTTGGCGACAGATTTTCAACTTGAGGCTGGTAGCCAGCTAGTCGGGTGCTACAAAGTACCCTACCACCTTGCTATGGTTTCCTCATGATGCCTTCCTTCACCGAAAGCTCAAGCCAATGGCGTGGTTGGTTAACACACACCAGGTCGTTTGTTCGATTCCTATCCAGGGCGGATATTTGTGTGTAATTATTTAAGTAGATATGTATTTACACGAAAAAATTGAATATATAAGTATGTAGTATATCAGCTAAATGGTTTCCATAGCACAAGCTCTGCTTAGTTTGGGATTGGAATGCCATTTGTGAAAAATATCTGATGATATTTATTTATGAATGTTACCCGTATAGAGCTGGTTGTCGAGATGTGTGATGTAGCTGCCAGCGAGGCGCAGGATCTCAATTTTACTGAGCTTCCTATCCGGTGGCTCCGTGGGTATCAGGAGCCGCAGCGTGTTGAACGCCATATTCACGCTGCTTAGATATATAAATGGTATTTTGATAACAATTCTATTGGAATAGTTATAAGATGTAGATTATACTGAGGAACGTAAAATATCAGTAAGGGCATATATAATGAATCACCTACATGAAGGGTAAATTATATCTGTATTTATCCTTACACTAGCTGTCCTCCGGTTTCGCCCGCGTTCCCGTCGGATCTTTCTTTTCCCGGGATAACAATATGGCTTCTATAATAGTGAATGAATTTTTGAAATCGGTCGAGTAGTTTTTGAATTACCTAAATCGTAACAAACAAAAAATCTAGTCTTTCCTCTTTGTAATATTAAATTATTATAGTTTAGTTAGACAACAAATAAAATCCCCCGCCGCATCAGTCTGTCTGTATGTTCGCGATAAACTCAAAAACTACTTAACGGATTTACACACAGTTTTCACCAATGGATGAACTGATTCATGAGAAAGGTTTTTTATATAATTCATGAAGGTTTTTTGTATATTGGCTAAAATATGACGATGATTGTTAAAGATGTCAGAACAAATTATGCCAACTAGGAGCTTTACTGCCGTACGCCGCGTAAACCAGTAGAGTTGTTTCCTAAAACCATACTACGACAGAAAAAGAAATGGGTTGGAACAAAAGATATTATACTTTTTTCCCGGGAAAAGTAATATCCCTCGGGAACGCAGGTGGAACCGCGGAGGACATTTTTCACGATCCTTCTTTATTAGGTTCAATCATTTGTCAGTAGCTTTATTACATGGGTTTTATTATTCAAATATTTTAAACTTATAAATTAGAAATACACATATATCACATTCACAATGAATGCGAAGTTACGTGCAATTTCAATAAGTACTAACTTTTGTGTCCTGTCCCTCTCCCGCGCGTTTGCTTGACACCTCTGTTTTGCTGCTGGCACCACTTCTACATTGTTTTGATACAGGGGAATAGAAAAAATGTGCTGTTCCCAACTCTCCTCACTACACTGATAATTAATAAAGTTTTCCATAACTTTATCTAATGCTATGTTCGTTTGGTGAATTTACGCGGTATGCATGTATATTTTAATATAAAGACTGTAAATTGGTGTTAGCAATGGATGTGTTTTTAGTTCGGTTGCGGGATGTATACTAATCCGGGGACGTATGTCGGACAACTAATAAGTATTCCGATGGATATCTCTCATGAAGGAGTCATTTAGGAAGAACAGCGCGCGCCACTGACTCGCCTCCTAACCGATAATTGTATAAACAGATGGTTCCCGATGACACAGGGGTGTACTTGGGAATGACTCCGAATTTATTTTTTGTTTTACTGATTCAATACGGCAAGATAGTGCATCACCACTCAGTATGCTATCTATTGTATTACACGAATGATTTAATCTATCGATTATATTTTGATATTTAAATTGACTTCATAACCTTTTGAAAATCTATTTTATTTGATTAGAAAACATTTTTGGGAATGATAAAACTTTATTTTCTGCAAGCCAATCAAGATAAAATTAGTAATCAAAAACGAATTTTATTAGAAATAGACACTAAATACGTTCGTGCAGTAGCGAATGGCTGAGTTGTCATCAAGAATGTAAAACGCGGCTTGCGCCCCGTACTTTGTCTCTGTTTGTTTAGGCTAACTACCGCAATAAATATTTTTAATGCTTTCCTTGATTTGTCAACGAATCAGCCGCCCATAAAGCCACCCGTTAATGAGAACCGGACTATATCAACACAATATTGTTATGTATGTTATAAACCTACCTACTTTTAGCCTCAAAGTTTCACATATTTTTACAATGTGTCTTCTCATTCGCGTCTCAAGGGATGCGTTTAGTTCCGTGGGAACTCTCACTAATTGGTTAAATTATACGAGTTGACGACCGCCGCGTACTCATTCGTATTCATTTGTAACTGTAACGAAGTTCACATGAAAAAACAATGGACGACATTGGCGAGCCGAGCGACAAATTACTTGAGACAGTATTGTTCGTATTGTTAATGTCTGTTTTGCTATTTTATTTATGTTTTGTTTTGCGACTAGCACCATAAAATAATAATTCGCTTAGTTTAAAAAAAATATATTATTGATAGGTAATATAAACTTGTACTTTGTATAGACAAAATTACAAGGAAGACACTTAGGTTGTCAATAATATCGATCATGAACATTTTATACAGGGTGCCAACAAAATAAAAGATATCAATTATCGATGAGTCTCGTACCTTGCAATGACCGGTGAAGCGGGTGAAGCAATCGTCGCTGATGCTCAGGTGGCTGTTAGTTTTGCGAGCTACGTCACTCACGTCCCCCCCACGTGCAATGCGCGGCTGTGGCCAACCGAAGCCGAGGCGGGCGCACCACGCGCCACGGCCGAGACTTTCTCCTCGCGCGCGACACCTCCGCCGCGGCCGCGCCGGTGAAACGATCGTCTCGAGTCGTGGAGTCGCACACGCAACCGCGCGCGAATCGATCGCCTTCGACGTTGGCGCGACATCACGCACGTTCACCACACTTCCGTGTACAAATTACCACTTTCGCTCCGTAAACAGTACTCATGCGAACAGTTCGTGTTTTCAAACAAATTATAACAATATTTAAAACTATACCGTCGGATGTTCGTCGTATTTGAGACAACAGAGCGTACACAAAACGCTGGAGTGATGTTTTATCGTAATTAGAGGTAAGTGGGATCGCCTTTCTACTAGACGTGGTCCATTTGGTGTTAGACGATGACATCGGTGATAAGGTGGGAGCAAATTTTAAGTGTCGCGGTGAACGCAAGGACGCGACAACACGTTGTCTACCTACTGGACATCAGATACGCCGGCCACTGTTCTAATTTGTGTCCAGAGTGGTTCAACCCACTCAACATTATTTTACTTCATATGAAGCTTCTTTGCATATTATATATTAAAGCCTTTAAACAATAGCTAGTAATTTTGAGTCATATACAACTTCGCATAAGTAGGTATAAAACAGTTGTTGAACGAACAGTTACATTCACACATTAGATGAACAGTTAAGTACGCAGACCGGTCTGAGTTTTGCCGGCATTTATATCAGCTGATTTGATATTAAAACGGGTATACCTACTTACCTAATATGAATATTGCATAAGTTATTTCAGTTTTGTCTAACGATAACAATACACTGACTTGATAATTTATAAAATTAATTGAATAAACACCAAAAAAGACGTGGAATGTTAACTTGAGAATTATACAAACATGACTATGGTTGCTTTGACGATTACGAAACACACATAAGTGACCATCTCTCATACGTATTGCAGTAGTGTCTTATCTTATATTACGTGAGGCTTCTGAGAGGTATTTTGTTGCAAAGCGCGTATTTTCCACAAGGCATCTAAACAAATGAAGGGGAAGATCCAACTTACTCGTATTGTACCTACTGTTCTTACAAAACGATTGACGGAAATCCACATGACTCACACAGGATCTTACCATAATATCCTGCCATTGACCTATTGACAATACAGTATGTTAGTGATGATGGTAAAAATACTTTGTCATCGATTCGATAGCCTTGATTTAAGTCTGTGGTTTATGTGACCATTTGCAATTTTACTACATTAGCGCAAACTGAGAGAAATCCGAAGAAAGGAAGTGGTGAAATGCTAATAAGACAGGAGGAGAGGATGTATATGACATCGAAATAAAAAAGATGAAATTTATTTTAAAAAATATGGAATTATATTTTTAAATTCAGTTATTTGGTTATTGATTAGTGTTTTGTTTTCAATTCATTTGTATTTTTTTACATTAATGACGTGTACGAAGTGAACACTACAAACGAACGCACGACCCGTTATTAGTTTGAACGCTTCCGACATGGAAATTTTGGTCTGAATAATGAACCCCGTTTTATGGAAGGAATTTAATGGAATTTAATCCGCGATTATGGAAGCTGATGATACTCAATCTACGGTTGAGTTAGCAGCAGCTTTTGACGTTAGCATCAACACAATATTGGTCCATTTGCGTCAAATTAGCAAGGTACAAAAGCATGATAATGTCGCACGAACTGAACGATCAACAGCACGACAAACTCGTTGAGATATGCCAGACACAGAAACGATGGGATCATGAACTGCATTGTCACTTGCAAATAAAAATGGATTCTTTTTGATAATCATAAGCGGTCATCCTGTTGGTTAGACCCTGGTTCAGCACCTAGGCAATGCCCCAAATGTAAACTTACCCCTAGAAAAGCCCCGGTATAATTAATCAGAGCTTCTTATCAAATGGCGATGATAGCTCAGTGGTAAGTGACGTCGAATACCGCGGCGAAGGTCGTGGGTTCGAATCCTACAATGAGCTTGAGCTTTCGGTGAAGGAAAACATCGTGAGGAAACCATAGCACGGTGGTAGGGTACTTTGTAGTACCCACCTGGCTGGCTACCACCCTCAAGTTGAAAATCTGTCGCCAAACACCTATCGGTGTGTACAGCTGCACTTGAGAGCCAGTTCCCATCTAGGATTTGTGTGCTTACCATCTTCGGCCACATCATCACTTACCATTGTGAGATTGTGGTCAAACAACAAACAAGCCTATCGAGAATAAAAAAAAAAAGAATGGCACGAGCATTACTGCGGATATGTACTGTGTAAGTTCAAACACAGTCTCGCAAATCGCCGGCTAGCCCGAGAGGCAGTACAAAATACCTTTGAAGACTTTGTTGTCTCCCCTACACCTGACTTCTTCAAGAAGGGCATTGAAAATGCAAAGATAGCATGGCTGCATGCTTTGATTAACATACCATTTAACATCTGCTTGAGTTTATTATTTACTTAGGCAGTCATCATTAAATTCTATTTATTATTATTTTACCGCCTTAACACGCAAATATTATCAGTCGGACTCGATAAATACATAATGATTAAATGTAGGTACATTTAACATACGAATTTATAACATACGGAAATATAATTACGAGGAATACATTTAAAATAAATTGAATAGATGCATTGTATCAATTTGATTACATACGATTACGATAGGTAATAGGTGTAAGTTGTTTTTGAAAAGAGTATTGCTGAGTTTATTGCCGGCTCTTCTCAGCAAAAGCAACCTTCCGAACCGAGCATTAGTCTAGACTATTCCTAAGTGCTTGTATTATATTGATTTGAATAAAAAACTTTCATTTTCATCTCATTTTCAAAAATTAAGTGTCTGAACGGAATGTCATAAGTAAAGAAAGACCTAATATTTTCCATCACAAAGTAAAATCATCTAAAGAAGTAGTTATGAAGGAAATCGCGTTATTATGTGTAAGGACATCACCATCATGGAAAACGTGGGAAATACATTAAAAAGGATATAAAAACCTATTATATACATTTACAAAAACAAAAACCAAATATTTTCAGCACAAGTCGAAGGAGATAGGAACCTATTATATGTATAGGTACTCGTACATTTATAAAATAAAAAACTATGGATCTTCAGCACAAGTAGAAATTGCTTATATTATTGCCGCATAGATCCATGTACTTTAGACAAATTTACAGAAGATACATATCAAGTAATTGTTGAAAAAATACCACCTACATTAATCGTAGAACCTTTGCAACTTCCACATTTACAGTGATTATAGCTTTAGAAAAATAATTAATCTAGAATATTGCGGTTTTATGAGCAAGATAAGGATACCTTCATTCGGCTCGAGGCTCTGATGCGGGAGAAGATAGTCTTGCTTGATGCGCGCACAATACTTACTGTCTGGCAGCTGGTTTAGCAAGTTGGCCTTGTCGGAAAATGGGTCAAATTCACGCGCCGATTGCCCAAGCGCAATTATACATGACCGCCCATTATTTTATTTATTATATTCAAAAGTTTATCGGTTCATCATGAGAAGAATTTTATAACATAAAGTGTACGTACCTAAGTTGTTTTTTTTTATATCAACCATACAAAAGAAGTATTCCAGTAATCTAGCCATGCAGTCCGCAAGCTGGCAGCTACTCGTAGCGTGCAGTGCAGACTATGCAGTTTTAATGTATGATAGTAAGTATAATAGTATATTATTAAGTATATTATTAAGTATATTATTAGTATGATAGTATATTATTAATATATTATTATAGTATAATAGTAATAGTATAATAGTAACTGCAAAATAATTAACAACCGTATCCAAAGTGACACGTTTTTAATTGCAGTCCTGGTGGGACTAGAATGGACTAGGACCATTGATCTAGCCTCCATACTGGCGCACACATTATAAGTGATAATACGATACGATACGATAACATACGGAAATATAATTACGAGGAATACATTTAAAATAAATTGAATAGATGCATTGTATCAATTTGATTACATACGATTACGATTGAATAATGATAGATAACCTTTAACATGTGATTGACTTAAAAGGCTTTCAATGTCTAATAAATCTACTATATACTTACTTACTTTTATCCTAAAGGTAATAACATAAATTAATTTAATTTAATAATGTTGCCCTGTGACTTAGCAATCTAACATATAAAAATCTAAATTTAATTAATTATGATGTATAGATTAACTATTATAGCTATAAAAAAAATGCATACTTGTTTACTGTAACGAATACATCCAGTGTGCTACCAGCTTCGCGTTGTTTCACTTGTCTCCCTATCCGAATACTTAACAATATTAATATATTAGGATGATATTTAGTGTAATGGGAATACCTACATAGAAATATAGCTGTGATACAACAGAAGCTTATTCCCTGAAATATAGTCAAACTGTAAGATGCAACAGTGGTCTTCTAAGCAATACCAGATTAGCCACGTAGCAAAAGTAGCAAATGCTACGCCCCGCCCGACCTTTTTTTTTCAATTAAGATACATGTTATTACTCGAACAGGCCAACGAAAATTAGTATTTCACTGGATTGCACTCAAGTTGGAACCACCGTCTAATCAATTCCAATCAATAAATCGGTATTTGCTTCGGGCCCCGCGCTGGCGCTGCTTTTGGGAGGTAGTAATAAATTTTCAATAGATATAATGTATCTGCCGTTCCTATTGCATCGTCATTATTAATTCTAATGAACAGTCAGCTACAATGTAAAGTAAATTTAACCTCATATGGCACTGTTACCGATGGTTACACCACGTATAACTACGATGCTACGAGAGAATCTGTTGCACAACACCGCATAATAATGTGGACCAGACATCTTGGAACATCATTCCGGCCGTGTCCTTGTGATACCTTGTCATTATAAAAAATAACGAGACAGGTACTATTGTATAAAGGTACATTTTATGGAAACAGATAGGTAATTGAATAATTTACTTATTCATGCATGAAGTATTTAAATCCTGCATGCAATCCTGCAGTCAATCACTTTCCTACAATCTCAAGGATCTTTTCCCTGATGATTCTTGTAATTTAATGTAAAATAGTACCTATTTATTAATAAAATTGTACTGATACATCTCTGACTTTTCTCATATTTTAATAACACTATTTTTATAATTGAGTGACAGCGTATTAGTTTTATTATCATTTGAAATTAACTTAATGCTTTCTAATTCATCATTGCATACGTCATGTACCTAGGTTATTAAAATTATAGCGCTTTCGTTAATGTGTAATGTGAAAATCACGCGAATAATTTGCGAGAATTTAATAATTTAGGTACCTTCATTATCTGCATTAAGAGCTCGTTCACATTTTAAACCGAATGTTCGTGAACAAACTTTGAGTTCGTCGACCTCACATTTATTACTTTGACTGATTAATGCTATATACTTAATATTTTGCAGAATATTGATCGATATAATATGTTTAGGAATACAATACGTTAATTATTTATTAATACTTAACTTTTACTGACAAAAGAATCCAATGACGAACGGAACTTCAAATTGAATTTACATAAAAAATACATAATATTTCATAATACCTAATTCATGCACAGGGAAGAATCTTTGGTCAGCTCATAACTTGAAAAGTTATTCTGACGATCGTAGCGAAACTACATCTTAAAATTAGAATTCTATGTACGATAATGGTATAAAATCGATAATAGACGATTGTGTCAATATTGTTGCAGAGTCTGAACACGCAATATGGTTGTGGCGGCGAGCACGAAAGGCTGGTCCATGCTGGTGTTTGTCACGTTGCTCATCACGATCGCAACCGTCGATTGCAATCCAGGTAACTATCTAAGCTTCTTCATATTCTAGCGTCACACAATAAACGCCTGACACAAACTTATCTATTATTATCATTATAATATAATATAGAATAAAAAAACCTTTAGAATTTTTAGTAGGTAATAAATAATATTAGAATAATTCTCGCTATAATTTTATTGCCACTTAATAAAGTCAAATTTTCATTTACCTTTTTGGCTCTGCCATTCCGAGGCTGCTGTTGCTATCTTGCTATGTTTATTTATCTTGTTAGGAAACGACCTAAACTCAATTGACTACAATTAAAAAAAAAACTAAATGAATATCTCCTTTAAAATAATTAAATACCGACAAAATAAGCTCATAATTTATCTTTATCGATATTTGGAACATTTATTTATTTATAAATTCGTCTACAATGTAGAGACTATAATTCTAAATTGTTAATTTAATTAACAATTTAGAATCTTAATGGAGTCGGTCGGTAGCCAACCAACACATTATTGCTAAGGATGTAGAGGCGGATATAATTATCATATACGCTTGTACTTACTTGAAGTTAATTCAGTAACAGACCTCATTGTGTTCTTTACGAGACTACTACATTTTATATCAAGCATTTAACATTTTATATAACACATACATGTATAACATTTAAGATAAATGTTGTCTTATTTAAGTATTTATTCTGCTGAGCAACAAGGATATGGACTTGTATATAAGAGCAACTTTGTATATTTACCGACACCTCTTCACCACCGCGTGAAGTTTAGTCACGATTTACTAGCTAGACAGATATTATAAAACAGTACGAAATAAAATGTGTAGTTTCAATTAACTTTTAGATGTTATTTGAAAGTTGCTAACTCAAGTACTAACGCATCAAACATCAATGAACTATGTTTTTATGTTATGTACCAATAAATAGTTATCTAAATATAAACTCATAATCTATATTGATTATTAATATACTAATATACTATATAGGTACTATTATACTAATATTATAAATACGAAAGTGTCTCTCTGTCGGTCCTTCTGTCTGCCTGTCTGTCTGTTACCTCTTCACGCTAAAAACGCTGAACCGATTTAGATGAAATATGGTATAGAGATAGATGGAACCTTGGAGAACGACATAGGGTACTTTTTATCCCGAGAAAAGATAAGATCCCTCGGGAACGCGGATGAAATCGCTGGGCAGAAAACTAGTAATCAATAAATCCAATCAGTATACAGTAGGTGCAAAAAGAAATATTTTTGAGTGGATGATTATGTTGTTAAGGTTAATATGTTTAGCATTTCATAAGAGATCCGTTATCTTCACTTGACTATGACTCACGAAATATTATATTCACAAATCCTTGTCCGCATTTCAGTAGTTTCCTCAAAGGATAATATTTGTCTGCCAGCCAGCTAATGAATCATTAGTACATGTACATCCACATTAGCATTGCGGTTTTGTACAATCAGCGACATAAACGATCAATTGTTTTTTTTTTATTATTCTCTTGAATATTATGTAGAAGAATGTACCTTAAACGTGACTTCTGCTGGTAAAGTATAGGAAACTAAGTGACAACCAGCCAGGCGGGTCACCTGATGGTAAGTGACTACCGTCGTCTACAGACATTAGCAATACCTACCAGGGCATTACCAATGTATTGTACACCTTATTAAGGCAACTGGCTCTCGCGTAGAACTTCCGGAACACACCAACAGGCTCTTGGCGGCGATTTTCAACTTGAGAGTGGTAACCAGCCATTTGATTACTGTAAAGTACCCTACCACGGCTACCACCACCGTGCTATGGTTTCCTCACGATGTTTTCCTTCACCGAAAGCTCAAGCTCATTGTAGTATTCGAACCCACGGCCTTCGCCATGGTATCCGACGTCACTAACACTGAGCTATCACCGCTATCAAGATACGTAGCTCATTTCAGGCTTGGACAAATAAACTACTTTTAGTTAACCTCTTCTTCTTCTTCTTCTCTTCCTTATCCCACGCTAGGTGGGGTCGGCACAATATGTTTTCCTCTTCCACTCCGCTCTATCACTAGTCGTCTCCGTACTCACACCTTTCATATGCATATCATTCTTCACGCAGTCCATCCATACCTTCTTCGGCCTTCCTCTACCTCTATATCCATCCACACTCATGCTCAATACTCTTTTTGTTACATGCCTTTCATCCCTCCTTATGACATGCCCATACCAAGCCAATCTATTTCCTTTCATCTTTTCAGTCACTGGTGCTACTTTCAAGCTTCCTCTGATATACTCATTCCTTATCTTATCCATTCTCGTAACGCCACACATCCACCTCAGCATTCGCATCTCAGCCACATGCACTCTCCTCTCATTCACCTCTTTCATTGCCCAACATTCAGAACCATACATTACGACAGGTCTTATGACGGTTTTATAAATTTTAGTTAACCGTAGTAATTTATATTACTACGGTTTATTTACTACGTAGACCACCCTGGTCCAGATATAAATTACTACGGTAATACGTAATTTATATAAATAATACGTAACGCCACGTAATACTCCAGTTGTAAAGCTATTTGGGTTGAATTCTCGACCATTAACACTTGAACTCGATTAAGTGACGTCAAGATCTTGACATTTTAGGCGCGTGCGCAGCGCTACTACGATACCTACTGTGATACATTTCCCCGTGACCTTGAGTGCATTTCCGCTTCCGACAGGTCAAGGTTTGGTCTAAAAGTATATCGTGTACTTAAGTCAGGTCTTACCAGATACCCAGCTTGATAATCACGTTTATAAAATCCTACTAATATTATAAATGTGAATGTTTGTATATTTGGATGAATTAAAAAAAGAGTGCTTTTTAACCCGGGAAAAGATAAGATCCTGAGAGAAAGCGGGTGGCGGGGTGGAAAACTAGTATAAAATCAAAATTAACTAATTACTTAGTTTACAATTGCAACCTTATATAATGCATACATTAGAGTCCGAAGTTATAATATTTTATATAAAAAAAAACCGGAAAGAATCTCCTTGGAGATCACGGCCGAGGTCACATTCAGTTTAGTAATTGCTTCCCGAGGCTTTTGACTTCATATTACCTGCATAAAAACCTGACAAACTATTTAATTTTTTTTTACCATTGCATCATTGAGGAAGAGCGATCTTAAGGTATATATTCATCAATACGTTATGAAAAATAAAACTAAACAATATAATAATAATAATAAATTTATTGCGCTGGAAAAAGGTCTTTACATGGTTTGTAGCACAAACCATAAACCAGTATGACACAAAACAATGATAATGTAATAACGTCGATGACTGTACCGTTTAGATCAATGCATACTTTCAACAACTATTGTATTTGCCAACTGGTAGTCGCCAATTCCGGGGCAATTTTTGACATTTAAAGTGGCATTTACTTACTGCAAAAAAAAACAAGGCATTTCCTGTAAGTACTGATTGCTAGTTCTTGCAATAATATATGTAAGTAAGTACAAGATAATACATTTGTCAAGCCAGCAATTAATTTATAGTTGGGTTATAGGATCTTACATTTTTGAACTGATTTTCTTTCAATTACCTACCGTGATTGAATTCTTCATATAATAAGTTTATTTTTGTGGCAAACACACTTTGTAATCGTTTCTTTACCCAATATATGTTCAGTAGAACTTTAATATTAGAATTATATTTCTTAAGTCAAAAAATCATATATGAATATGAAATAATTCTTCGAAAATCGGTACTGCCAACCCTGCCACTACGGCCAAGCTTATAGGTATTGAATCAAGGACAGCCGCTCTGGAACTTCTGGACCTACAGTATTTATCACGACATTCTCTCATCGACTCACATATAGGATACATGCCTCGAGAGTGAAAGCAGAATGAAGGCCGCAGTTGTAACATAACGACTGAGCAAATTCCCGTTACTTAGACAATGATACCTTGTTTCTTTTTTTTCCGTGTTTCTGTGAATTATTTATTATTTATTTCATTTCAAATCGGTCCAGTAGTTTCAGACCCTATTCAATGCAAACAAACAAACAGATATTAGTATAGATATGTAGGTAATATTTGTAGCAGAATAATAATCATGATGTGATTGATGTGTACATAATAAATTAACATCAAAAATAAACGTATTCACAGTTAAAAAACATGATAAATTAATGATTTTGCTAAACAATTCACTAGCTTACTATAAAGAAGCTTCGATGGATGTTTTAATGGAACTCTGACGTGTTATTAGTAGCATGACAAAACGAGATTGTTTGTGACATTTGTAACCGCCTCGTGTAGGCGTAAACTAAATAAAGACGTCTTCGATACAACAACTACTAAACGCAACCTTGTAAATAATATTTACATCCTATTTATTTCCTGTTTAAAGAACTTGTCTCATCGTCGAAGAGTCGAAGCGAATGTCGATCGACTATTTTCTTGCTTAACTTTGCCTGAGAACTGAAACTATCAACTTTTGTAATAGGTATATCTGCAAGAAATAAAATTAAAATTATCAAAGACTAGCTGTCCTCCGTAGTTTCACCTACATTCTCGTGGGATCTTATCTTATCCCAGGATAAAAAAAATATAGCCTATGTTAATCTAGAATAATGTAGCATTCAAATGGTGAAAGAATTTTTGAAATCGGCGCAGTAGTTTTTGAGATTATTCGTTACATACATACAAATATTTCCTCTTTATAATATTAGAAAGAAATCACCATGAGCGACAGTCGTTGAGCCAATTTGCTCCTCACTTAGTTGTCGGCGGTGGGACAAGTTCCTAAAATTTTAAATTATACATTTATTTGCGTTATAATTATTGTTAGTTGTATCAAACTAACAATAATTATCTCGCAAGCGGAAAGCCTCTGGATGCGGGTAGCGCAAGACCAGCCATCGTGAATATCCTTGGAGGAGACCTTTGTTCAGCAGTGAACACCTTCCGAAATATTAAAAATTGACTTCAAGTTTTCCGTTTACTTGGTTCCTAACTTCTTTTGGATCTTATATATAATTTTCATCTCCATAATTCATTAAATTATTCTATTCTATGCCAATAAAATATATGTACTAATATTTGTTTATTTATAATTGTTTAAATCTGTAAAGATGTATGCCATGCGAGATACAAAGAACGCATGCTTACTTTTATGACTTTATCAAGCATTAATGACTTCCTTGTTATTTTTTTTACTTAAACACTTAACACTTGATAGGTAAGCTGTAAAATTTTATAGCTAAGTAAATATGCGCCTACTGCTTATAATTAAATGGCTTGAAAGAGTTATTTGAGAAAAATATTTTCAACAGTTTTAATTGTTTTTTTTCTGTTTTTTGCTATGGAATTTAATTAACAGGAATCTAAGTTATTTAATACCGTTAACAATTTTGCTATTATTATTAATAAAACATCATGCGTTTACATATTAACACTCCACTACATTCGCTACAGAATTAATTCAGATACTGATATCCGGAATATTTTGACGATTGCGACATATGAAAATCCATATTCACACTAATATTATAAATGCAAAAGTAACTCTCTCTGTCTGTTACCTTTTCACGCCTAAACAGCTAAACTATATTTTATGAATTTTGGTATAGAGATACATAGATGGAACCTTGGAGAAGGACATAAGCTACTTTTTATGCCGGGAAAAGATAATATCACTCTAGAACGCGGGTGAAATCGCGGGGGACAACTAGTTACTGATAATTATAAGTCCTTACTATTCCCATAATCTTTAGACACGCTTATAAGTTCAAAATCATAAAGTTAAACAATCAATTACCAACCTTATTGGCCATTATTTAAAACTTATAACTATTTGACTCTTAAAAGTAATTCACAAATGTACCGCAATAACCATATAAAGACACACTCATTTTAACAAATCGGTTATCCTGCAAAAGCAATTAGTTAAATGAGGACGGTTAAAAATTAGTTAGTCTGATGACTGCACGATGTGTGTCATGATCTCATTCCACAATAAAAACTTTTATTAGTGCAAAAACACGACATATTGTAGTAATTGCACGATACCGGATCCGTTTTTGTTCCCAACGGAACATCGTGTCCTCAGATAATTTACAAGAGGTATAAATAGGTATATACCTAGTACCTATAATATTATTGACTGGTCAAATACCAATCATCTAATTGGCTGAGTGATGAGCTCACGTTGTCTGACTCGAGCTTAGATTTAATTGAAGCAATTACCAAATTTTATTGAAGAAATAATTTTTGCTACCACTTTTTTTTTATTCAACTTTAGTTGCTATCGGCTGCAAATGTAAGCCAAAAAATTTAAAAGTATATATTATGGATAGAACCTCCTCACACTAAATCGTTAATTAGGCGCATAAAGAAAATCACACAAGTGGTTGTATGGGGTTTTTAGAGACCCCAATTTGTTGGGGAAAATCTGAATGATTTGTTGTTATGATAATACTTTATTTAAACAATAAAGTATAAAAAATACAACTTAAATTAAACGGCTCAAGAGAGCAGCGACGGTAATCCACTCGCTGTGGTGTAATCGGCCCTAAGTATAATCTTTCGTGCATAATAGAAGCTATTTTTTTCGACGGACAAATTTGCGATGACCAGTTAATTAATACATTTAGGATAACTAAGATTTTAAATCACCTAGCTGTACTCACTGTCACTCCTCCGTGCTCCTTCTTCCTCTCTAGCGTGATTTCTTATGTAATAATATTATTATAGCATATTTTTCAAATCGAACTGTGGATTCTATTCGTTGGTTTCAAACATATGCATATACGGCAGCTTTATATAATAGTTGTTCCCGTCAAACTTACAATCAGGCAGACTTGTTTAATCAACTGAGCGGAAAAAAAAATCTATTAAAATTGATCGATTGATTGATAGAAACTATATCAATATGTCTATATGACCATATTACTTCCATATTATAGTCAACAGCTTTCACAAATCACATACTTCAGTAGGTATCTATTGATCCCATAGTGATGTGCACCTCCTTCCAGAGGAGTTAATTACGCCTCATTTCAGATACCTATGCTTTTTTATATCTGAATATTTAAACTCTTGTTTTGCTAAACTATAGTTTAGTGGCCGTTTACCTTAATTCAGATATGATGCTGTAAATGAAGGGATGTAGGTCTCATCTAATCATCGAAATATATGTTGCGATGGTCATCCTGAACAACAACAACAACTGAAATCACAAAAATAATTTACAAAATATTAACCTTGACGAAAACGACAAAAATATTCGTGATTTCAGAGATGTTCCTATAGTAAATGTTGTTTATTGAATTAATGGTCAGATCAAGTAAATTATAAATTATTAGAAGCCATAACTCACATCAGTAATCACTCTAACTTGGCGATTTGATAAATACGCATAAATAATTGCACATTCATAAGAGTATAAGTCACTTTAACCCACTTATTCAACATGTCAGCATCTCTGCATGAGACCGTAGCGATTTATTGTTTTCAAAAGTTATCTAGTTCTTTACCAAGCACTTTTTATGTTGAACAAATAAAAAACCTACTTGTGCTATTCTTTTTTAGGTGAAATTTATTTTAATAAAATATTTTGCACCGCGTTTTAATCCGCGTACCCGAGGGAACCCTTTAGGAGTTGAATTTTCAAGTTGAAGTTAGAGATAATAAAAATTTCCTGCCAATTTTCAAAATCAATTTTCTGAGATTTCGTCATCATAGTATGGTGTTTTGCTTTTATATGTATACACAAGTGTTCGCCCACTGGACCAATTTTTAGGAAAATAAACAGTTTAGAACCTTGAAAATATTTTTATTATTGATTACACTAAAGCACGTCTACTAAACAAAAAAAAATGAAATCGGTTCACAGGTTTCTTCTTTAAGGTTTTTAAAGTTTTATCTTCTAATTAATATAATGATAGATATATTCTATGAGCTAAAATCTGAAATATAATCTATTCAATATTTAAATATTCCGTCCAGTGATCGTCTAATTGAATAAGTTTATTCAGTTGGCTGAATAAATGATATTTGATCTTTATCGCAAATACTGGTTCAACATCACCATAGCGTAGGTAGGTACGCCTTATTTGCACTTGACCGACACACTCTCTCTCATTGAGCTTTCAACATTGTCAACTCATGACAGAGAAGCCGCATTCCTGATTCGAATTACGAAATTAGAGCACCCACGAACTCAATACAACCAGACAACTCACATGTTTACTCCACCGCTGTCACACCCACTGAATGTCTTATTGAGGGCTACTGACAGTCGTTCGGTACATTGAAATAATAAACGCCATTATTTTTATTTAGTCACCCTTTTCTTATCTTGATTAGGCGTCGTGGACATCTATCAATCAATTTACAATCAGTGGATGTCTTGTCTATCTAATTAATGACGAAAGTTTTAGTGTTAGTTATCAGTTCGTTAGATCTTTTTGAATTCATATGTCAGCTCCTACATTTTACTGCATGCAATAAAATAACTATCCTACTATAATATTATAAATGTGAAAGTTTGTATGTTTGTTCCTAAATCACGCAAAAACGGCTAAACAGATTTTGATGAAACTTGACACACAAGTAGATCATATCCTATAATAAAACATAGGATACTTTTTATCCCGGGAAAAGATAAGTTCCCTTAGATAAGAACGCGGGTGATATCGCTGGGGACAGCTAGTCCTATTAAAAATAGTACTTTAAAATAATAAAACTAACCTACTCGTGACTTACATCAAATATGTATTGATCTTTCGATAGGTCAAATTGATTTGACAGAATGATTTGTAGTATACATTACATAGGTATTATATGCATGTACCTGAGAGTAGTACATGTAAGTGATACTTGGTTGCAAGTACCTAATATAAGCATAACCTTTCAATTGAAAATCCAACGCTGGCCTTAAGAGTAACATCACAAAAGTAACAGGTCTGATATATACGGCAGCACCGTTTCTTACAATTTGGTTTCTATTATGGTACTGAACCTAATTCGTTCATGAAAAAATCGGAAAATGTTAAAAATTCTCAATTACGTTGATTATCCCACATATGATATGTTACAAGTTATTTATTGGTTTACAACAATAAATAAATGACCATAAGAAATAAGTATGTCATGTCTAGGACCTAATAAAATAATATCAGAGACATTCAGTGGGTATTTTATAACAATTTCTGAGCTATTGCCGCAACTATAATTGCTCATGAAACATACATGTATCAGAAATGCGTACACGCAGGTGTCACAGGTACAAACATTCTATATCCGTTTTTGTTTAATGCATTAACTACCAACATTACAATTACAACATTACACAATACCTAATAAGCTACTGTGTTCGGGTCTACTTCGTAATTTTTTACCAAATAATCTTAAGGTAATTTTAATTGAATTAATAGATATAATATACGGCTAGATACCATAGAACTGCTGGTCGTACAGGGAACGTAGAAGGAATCAGATCCCGCGGCAGGTCACCTATGCGCTGGACCGACCAAATAAAATCCGCAGTGGGAAGTCGCGTGTCTGACTGCACTAGACAGTCTTCCAACAGGGAAAGATGGCGCGAGATCGTGCGAAGAACCGTATCCGCCTCTACCACCGATGCCTCGATGTGACCACGACCGCTCTGCCAAGAGCGACACGACAAAGAAGAAGAATTTTAATTGTAGTCAAGTTTGGTAGTAAGTAGAGGTGCGTTCTATGCATTCCGATATCCCTGACGGATGTGATGCACTCATTGTAAAGGTACTTACATCATAATTTATTTACCGTCGTTACTCGAGATTATATCGATTTGTCCTCGCAACACGGGCTCGTCAATGTGTCTCTATAATGTTGGCTTTAAACAATTTATAGCATATTTATGTACACGTAGTGTTCCAAATACATACTGATTTTCTAACTTGACTTTCCAATATATAGATCAATGCTAAAGTAGTATATGTATGTAATCGAGCCGTTGAAATTTTAAAACGTCAGATATGCAGATGTTTATTCAATAGACATTGATTAATTGCACCATTAGAACAGACATGTGGAACAACTCATAAATTTAACTACGTTATTAATTATCAGAATAAATGTATTCATTTTATTAGCAGAATTACATAGTTATGATTTGGCATTTAAATTCGGAGCTCTTATTGATTTTAGTAGTTCCTAAAGTTCAGGAATGTATGTAGATTCTTTCAAATTTCCCATGAGTCTATGTTTAAGAATAGTTTTGAAATACAAACTACCTCATTTACCATGTATCTCGGCTAGAACGATCGCGATCCGAGCAAGGTCTCGTTAGGTGCGCACGCGCACGTATCTGGAACGTCGGCGGATACAACCAAGCCTGGACCACCGACTCTGTCTCTATGCTACATATACACATACACGCTGTAAGCGCTAATCAAGTATGCTAACCAATCAAAATTCTATGTCACTTTTTGCCTGTGGGTAGTGGACGTTTGTTTTTAAAATCATTTCTTTGGCTTTGATTCTTAATGTATTTACCTAATTAATTATTATTTAACGTTTTAATTAATTTTAAAATATTTTGTCTTTTTTTTTCAGAAATTATTAGGTCTGAGCCTATGGTTAACTTTGTTGACAGATATACTTTAAATTCAAATCCTGAAAACGTGTCGCAAATAGCAAGGCTCTTATTTATTCTTTATAAAATCCTTTTGATCACCTCCCTTTCATTTCTAAGTAATTGTCCTCACATTACATCCAAATAATAATTATTTAACTTATCATTTTTTAACACAAGCAATTCTATTTTTCAGAGGTCTACTACGAGAAGCAGCGCTACGATGGCTGGTTCAACAACAGAGCCTACCCTGATTGGGGCTCGGTCGGTGAGTGATTGTTATTTCTATACATATTTAAAAACATAAATATCATTTTTAACTTTACTAAAAAGAAGAAATCGGACGGAACATTTTATTTTTTTACATAGTTATCTTGCTACCGTAAGAAGCTAGTTCAAGCCTAATTTCAATTTAAATCAGCTTTTTATAACCGTTAGATGTTAATTATGAAGAATTATTGTCAAAACAAATAATTACCTTGCAATAGGACTGAACACTGTTTTTTTATTGCGACATTATGAAGTCGACCACTCAGCCGAATTTCAACCTCATTGTCAGCTGTCATTGTTCGGAATGACGTTAATCAAGACCAATTTGGTTTAGCGGTTTGATTTATCGATGTAACCTTGCTTTAATCTCATACTTCGTTTATTTTGATGAATAAATACTGGCCACTTAGGTACACTTTAATCTCTATACATATAATGGTCGTTTGAATAGTTTAGGGTCAAAATTTTTGGCTGCGTAGATATATTAAATTAGCAGGTAGGTATGTATAAATAATATTAATTACTATTCATACATAATAAAATCCATATATTAGCAATTGAGCAATTAAATAAAGTGCTCACGATATAAAAAAGAGCATACCTTTTACCATAAATTATTGAGTAAATAATCTAAATCATCTCTTTTCTTGTTAGGTAGTCGCCTCGTAATTTCATTGAAGATGATAGTTATATAATTGTAGACACTACTTGTATTATATTTGTCCCAAAATTAGTAAAACCCTGATGTTAGATTACGTCATTATTCATCCGTTTTAAATTGAATTGAAATATTTTAATATAAATCTATTTGGGATGTATAAACTTTTGCATAAAGTAAAAATAACGTTGTATAATATGTACTTATTATATTAGAGTAGATATTCTTCATAATTCCATATCACATATTTTTTTTATTAGATAAATTGACATACATATATTTGCAGACCACAATTACTACAAAAAAGAATTATAGACTCGATAAAATGATCATAAATATTACACAACTTATGGAAACTTGTCAGTAATAAGTGGCAATTACATATTTCTGTACGTGCCACTGTACTTATATGATTTACTTACTTCTGTGGATTAAATGAAACAGTTTAATTTAGCTCCCATTTACTGCCTTTATGTGCTACTAATAAGGTTTCACGTAGAAGTCATATGGAATATATTTTATTTATAGCTATAAGAACGTTGTGAAAGTGGCTTACAAACAATAGCTATTTGCACACACAGGTTTTGTTCTTATTGATACGTCTACTCAATCTTAAGTCATTTTATTTTAAAGTATTCTACGTGTAAGTTATAATTTATAAAAAATCGCTATCAACGACGTAAGTACATAATACTACAGTTAATTTAGATGTATTTTGACAGTCGATGGATGCAAGAGGTGCAGATCGGCGTTGTGAGTAATGGCTTTGTATTTATTGATTTATTTTAAGGAAGACCAACAGCTGATTCTCTTACAGACTAATAATATAAATTATACACAAGAAAGTCAGTAACATAATAATTTGCACCATATGTATTGGTATGAATAGTTATATATTCCAATCTGTCTATACAGCATTGGATTTATCAAATGTGATAAATATTAATGTTAAATACATGAGATTTGAAAAAACATTCTTATCCTAGACTGAAATTAATTAAGGAAAACATTTTGCTAGAAAATATACTAAAAGATTCCTTACTTTTAAATATAATTTCAAAATTGGTATATTCTTCTTTGTATATCGAATCATCAAAACGCAGTAGATCGATAAGTAAATACATCATTTATTCGGAATTCCGTAACTAAACATATACATACACTGAATACAATAATTCAATGTTTTCCAATACCTCAAAAAAAATAACCACATTGTTACGGTAAAGTTTGATTGTTGGTAACAAAAGACTTCAACGCGCTGCGCAGCAACGATTTATTTGCACTTATCTATACGCAGGTGTTGACCGATGGCAATCTAAAGTAATTATTCATTTAGATAGGCACATCAGTGATTAAAAAATCGTAAGGAATGAAGGATTAATTACTGTAAGGCATCTCATTAAACTGAGTGTATAATAAATGAGTTTATAGTAGGTAAACAAGAATTACATGCTGGTGAAAGAGTAAGTTACGAACTAAAATGTGCCAAATGATCACTGTCCAACTTTGGCGTTAAAATTTTAAGAAAACCATTGTTTTATGAAACCAACCGTTCTATCGTCATATCAGTGCCCCTAGCATGAGTTGCCACCAAAAACACACATCAGACGCTAGCGGAGAAACGCGCATCGAATAGTTTTTGGTTAAACTTGTTCCTACACGCTAGTAACTAACGTTTTTTATCCATTGCTTTTAGAATATCGTTACCGTGAGTCACAAATTTGACAGATGTCATCGAGAAATACCGTCTCGATTATAGTTAAGTAACTCACGAGCATATTGAAGCGTGAGATCTTCGATCGTATAGTTTACGTAGTGTTTATATACCTACTCTTTGTAGTTTATAATGAATGTTTATAAAATTTGAGTGAGATTTTGTTGTACTTGTAATGAGTTTACTTAATAAAGATGTATATATTTGAGTTTTGAGTTGAAATAATGTGGGCAATAAGTTATTTAGCATATTTTAGTTTGGAAATTCACTTGATCATATCAGTGTGGTTTATAGGCCATGATATTATATGTAGGTACCTACATATACAACAATGTATTATTTACTTACAAACGTATTGTTTATAAACACACACCACAGCACACACACACACACACATGCGCACGATCTAGTGCGCACGACCGACTGACTGACGACGGGGCGTGCAGCGCAGCGAGCAAGCGGGACGACGCGGCGCTCCGTCTCACTGGCTCACTACACGGTGACGGTATACAACCATATCAATTTAAAAATCACTAAGAATAAAAACAAATGAGCATTCGTCTATGACGTTTTCAATTAGCAGGGTTATAACTGAATACTTAGATTTTTTTGGGAGTATATAACTTACTCTGCCTTTACAGTATAGTTAGAAAGAGGCAGCATTATTAGGTGTGAAGTAAGAAACGTTGCTCGAAGTGAGCACACACTAGAGTGTACGTAAACCATCACTTGACTCATGGTGCGTACTACCAATTTTAGTTCTTTACGTGACCGCTAGTGGCGCTGTGCACATTTTCCATACAAATATTTTACGCAGTCGTGAGCGTGTGCGGTTTTTGTAAAGTCATGGTAGACGTACAGAGATGTGAAAGGTATTGTACCATTCACTTACAACATTTTCAACATCGTAAATATTATGATATTTGAAGCACAGAAAATTTAAATCTTTTTATAATACCATTTTATCATTATGAAAGGTAAATAAAATGACATTAAAATTTACTTATTGAATAAACGTGTGAGTGTAAAATTACGGGTGGTCAGTCTCGGAGGCTGTCTCGGTTACAGTGGTGAACTCTTGCGTAACGCGGTCAAAACGTGAATCAACTAATACCAAGATTACACGATAGATAAAGGCCTTATTAATTTGTCATATGTTGGTTTCGTAACCTCCATATTGATAGCTATCGATTATTTTTCATGCAGCTGTTGTATTAATATCACAATACCTAAGCAATACATATTGTCATTTACATCTACATGTATTGTGTATTTCAATTGAATTGAATACGAATATCGTGTCTAAAGCTTAAAAATACGGAAATTTGATGTGACGCAACATTAAATCAACAAATCATGTAATGCCGCTAGCTTAAATCAACAAACAGCTCATGAACAAATCATCAATATGTGAGAGTGGGCAATTTGACAAAGCAATGTATTATAATAGATCGATAAACGTTAATAACCATTATCAGCAGTTTATGTAGGCATTGAAATAATTTGTGTGTGAGAACATCTCCTCGTGTCTAATTTGTTACTCATGCAAACACGCCGCGTGTTGCGCCACCACACCATCACGCGCACATGATAGTACCTACTCCTTAGACCACCATAATTCACGTATCAATGACGGATAACAAATGTACCTCGAATCCTCTTTGTATTTTATCTATGATTGTATTGTAAAGAATTTGCAATAAAATTGTTGCTTTTACAGGATCATGTAATCTTTGCACAACTGAAGATTTTATGTTAGTTCAGTTTTTCATTATACGCTGCAAGGACAGTTTGTTTTACGAGTTGGAATACCAAAATAAAAATAAATTAACGATAATTGCAAAGTAAAACGCTGTAAAATTGCGTTTTAGTGTCATGCATGTAACAGATACCGTTAAAAACATAAATGTTCGTAAAGTAATATGATGGAGACATAAATTTTATCGAATTTAAATTAAAACAATAATGTTTAAAGCGCAATGTTTATGATGATTTAACGGTAAAATGTTAAATCAATTTAATAATTTAACCTTTGCAAGAACCGTCACGGTCTAAATGATTGTTCGTAAATATCGATACACTTCTCAAAGATAAAAATATTCTCAAAGAAGTGAAACGTAAAGCCAAAACTCAAATAAATTGAGAGTATTGATTTTTAAAAGCGTAAATATCAATATTGTTACATATTCTTTACTAAATATCGTCTAAAAATAAATAATTGTGAATAGTAAAATCGTATTAGTCGTTATAGTGATCATAGTTATCGTATAATACTTTTATTTACCCACTGAGCATAGAATAAATCACAAAAACAAACAACCACTTGCGCTCCGCTATTAAACTATACCTTTATACAAATGGTATATTATATTGAAAGTAAATCAATATACCTACAAACATTAGACACTTGTATCTAGCTAGAACGACTACGTTCTACTCATCTCTAATGAGGACGATGATCATTGAACTATCAGATCTCTCGAACATAAATTACGAACCTGTTCAATTTAATGCTTGATTGGATCATTATTTTTCTTGTCATTTTATTTATTTAATAAGCCAATTTTTTAAATGTTGGATCACTACATCGTATTTTTTATTCCTACTTAAGCTTTAGATACTAAAATGTGTTTGTTTATTAATTATTTTCCCGAGTAAGATGTCATATAAATCTTAGACGAGGAAAATGAAAGATTGGAATAAATTTTACCAAAAAAAACTGATAATATCAAAACTGCTTATCAACATTGTAAGGCGCACTGTAGTAATGATGCAGGATTATTTATTGTGAGAACTTTACAAGAGAACGGATACGTTCACTTTCGATAGTGAAAATATAAGACTCGTATGTCCGTGTAATAAGATAAGACTAAAACAAACTAACTTAATAAAGCATACGAGTGATTCTATTCTTCTTTCCTCATAATTATACAATTATTCTAGTAGTAGAAAACTACAAATCTGTAATGGCCACAACTTTTCTGCAATGTTATTAATTACTATTCCTATAATAATGTTTATGATACGGTGGGGGACAGAAGATCGCTGATTCGCATAATTATTCGAAGCCTGTGCTTTTTACTTTTCGAATATATTAAAATATTAATTAAGGAAGGAATAGGAAATAAAACATATGGTAGAAGCCAGAAGACAAAGTTTACTTATTCATTTATTATTATTTGCTATTTAGGAGGCATTATGCCTTATACATATTCTATTAAAAATGCAAAACAGACAGACGAAGCGTAAACTTAGTGTCCGATGGCGCCTTTTTAATAGGAAAACCAACCATGTTCTTTCTTACAACCAACGTTTAACCTATAAAATACTATAGGCTAATCATCATACAATAACGTATCTTAATTAATTTACATTTACATAATTTATTTATCAAAGCCGAGGTGTGAGTTACCGTTGCGTGAAAGATACTTATTTACGATAGTCGTTTTGTACTTGGAGTTAATCTTAGTATTGCTCAATTTGACAATACTTTGTAACATTTTTCAAACACTAAACTCATTTATTCAGTTTAAGCCTTGGTAAGGCAGTTATGAACGTTATAATTGTATCTGCCGTCGGTTCGGAATACAGTTAAACTGATAAGACTCCGGCAAGAAACTCGGCAATGATTGAGTCGGAAAGTCACATTGGTAAAGTAGGTTATAAGGACACAATTAGGATTAAAACGTAATAACTTCCTTAATTTTGTAAATTAAAATGTTATTTTTAAGTAGCAGATTTATAATTTAACATTGCATACATTCAGAAAGAGATAACGTCTCGGATATTTGATAAAATTAGTGACGTCAAACCTAATAGTATCTTACATTATTTTAATTTGTTATCCACAGGCTCCCGGCTGACACGAAAAACGCCAGCCTCTTACGCTGACGGTGTTTACATGATGGCAGGTGCTGACAGACCCGGAGCCAGGACACTGTCGAAACTGTTCATGAGGGGACAAGATGGATTGCCTTCGTTGACAAATAGAACAGCTCTGCTAGCATTTTTTGGTTAGTAAAATGCGAGTAGTTAGCACCTTGATTACTTCAGATTCACTGTCTTTCAATAAAGAATTCCGAAAATATTGGTTATTTGGGCCATCTCATGCGACATGACAGATACGAACTACTGCAACTTATAATGATGGGCAACGTGGCTGAGAGATGACCAGTATGCCGAAGAAAAAAATCGTTGCTGCGCAATATTTGCGAGTGGACTGGCATCCAACGAACTGACGGCCAATCTTCCGTAGTTGGAGAGGAATTACAAGAAAAAGAAGAATATAATACTAATAATAAATGTATTTTTAATGACTCCGCTAGTTTAACCCTCACTTATTAAAAGGAGCTTTTAAACATTTTGTTTTACAGTTTTTAGTAGGTAACACAAATTATATTTTTACAGGACAGATAGTGACGGGTGAGATCGTGATGGCGTCAGAGTCCGGCTGTCCCATCGAACACCATCGGATACCGGTGGATAAGTGTGACCACATGTACGACGCGGATTGTCAGGGCGCCAAGTACATGCCATTCCTAAGAGCTGCATATGATCGCGCTACTGGTCAAAGCCCTAATAGTCCCAGGGAACAAGTAAGTACAAATCTATCGTCTACAGTTATAACCTCATTGGTGTCACTTGCAGAAGTGAAATAATCATGGATTGCAACAATTTAATTATGAAATCAATTGTGATTCCAAAAAATAGTTTTGTGGAGTTATATGTACATTCGATATGAAATTCAAGTCGCTGAGATTAAGTGTTACCTTTTTCAGTAGAATTCTTTATCTCTTCGTATGATTGTTTTCTTTTGAAGGGTGATAGCCTCTATAATTTTATTTTTCCAATTTAGTCATTTTTTTTTACTTTTTGCAATCACAACTCTTGGTTATGTTTTAGTCTGCTGTCATCAATAAAAGTTTTACTTTAATTAATGGAATATTTATAGGCAGTTTTTAAAAGCGCACGAGCCTTAGTATCAGTTTTACTCATTAGCATTTTAATGTAATTTAAGCTACTGAGTGTTGGCATCACATTTCTGATCAATGCAACTCGAATATAGTGAGCAAAAGCGCTTGCAGCGATTGCTCACGTTTGCAATTCAGCCATACTAATTATACCGAGATGTAATATACCACAGGCGTTTTGAGTAATAACAGAGTGTGAATTTGATATAGTACAGATTCAAATATGCCAATTTTGTAAATTTTTTCAATTCAATTAATTCCCCACTTTTCCTGTGAAGTGCGTTAATATTACGCTGCACTAAAAGAAAATTTTGATTATTTAATTAAATAATTAATGTGTTTCACATTCTTATTAATTCTGATGATAGAAAACGATTATTATTTATAGCTTTATGACTTATAATATAAAAGGAAAATAAAGTAAATAATATTTGTATACTATCTATACAACATCTAATTACGAAATCAAATACTTTGGAGCTCAACCACTAACTGACGATCCATACCGAAGGCTAAATTCCTGGCAATAAAACTTAATGGGCCTACATAACCCAGATACACCCATTGGATGAATGCATCTCAATTTGACTAATATGTCTCTTTGAATGGCCGAACGTTGCCTTTAAAGCTTCAACAGCGCTTTGGAATGGTAATTGGTGTATAATCGCTGCATCTATAAACAAAACATAAAAAACTAGTTAATCGTGAGTTTATTGACGATTACGATTAAACAAAATAAAACTTCTTTAATCTAATTAGTAGTTGTATCGATAAATGCATTGCGTGGTTGGACGGTAAACTGTAAATAATACCTACATCAGTAATATTTTATCTGGAAGCTCACCGATACTTCATCATTAAAATGTAAGATCAAACCCAAATAACATGTATCCATTACATACAGTTAGGTTATTAGATATTCCATTGACCTGCCATTGCTACAAATTGATTGTAATTTTATTTAATTTCTATTATTATATGTATCGTATTTCCTTTTCTAGGGTTCAAGGTATTCCTATAACAAATTTTATCAAAAACTGTTCAGCCGTAACAACAAAACAGACAGTCATAGAGAGAGAGTTAGTTCGCGTTTATAATATGCTAGTTTTCCTCCGCGGTTTCAACTGCGTTTCCGAGGGAACCTTTAAAGGGTTAATGTTTCAAAAATCCTTAATTAGCGGACTCTATCTGGCAAATTTCAAGTTTGTAGCATTTATACTTTCTGAGATTTTGTGATTAATCAGTGATTGATATTTTTTATAGATATAGATAATTATATGTAGAATTGATTTAAGTAATTGTATTTTAGACACTCTGAAAACCTTGTAGGTACTTTGTAGAATTAACTGAATATTATTTTTTCAGATAAATCAAATAACGTCGTGGATCGATGGCAGTTTCGTGTACAGCACAAGCGAGGCGTGGGTGAATGCAATGAGGTCATTTCAGGTGCCACTCAGCAGCCACGCCTGCCTCTTTACGTACTTTCCTATGCGTTTATTTAATACCACTATTCTAAAAGTACATTTCATCGCTTTTAAACACCATTACGTAACATAAAACGTTCACAATGAAGTTGCTATAACATTCGATGATTAATTTGATATTTTTATCTTCATTTTGTAATTCAAAGAATTAATTCAAATATTTTAGAATGGAAGCTTAGCTAGTGAGGGAGGAATGCCTCTGCGGAACACGAAGCGAATCCCGCTATTCAATAATCCAGTGCCGCATTACATGAGGATGCTTAGCCCAGAGAGACTGTTTTGTAAGTTAACATGTTATCGTTACAAGCTTCTGAATAATCGTGTTCAATTAGTAATACTTGAGAGGTTCGCGTCGTTGGTATGAACACTAAATATCATGTCACAGGTGGGTGGTTCAATTCTAGCCTAGGACAGATATTTGTGTGCATGAATATGTATGTATATAGAAAAAGAAATGTAGGTTTATTAGTCAGCGGTGGTCCTAGGATAAAGGGAGAGGTTCGGTCGCTCTAGGTCGCCCCTTGTTACTCAATTAGTCCTGATATTAGTTATCTGGTTTGGGATCAGTTGACTGTTGATGAAGAATGTCCCAGGACATTTTATAATACTTGATGTCTTTTTATCTATGCAGAACATTCTCACCACATTTAAAGTTCATCCCTTTGTAATATGATAAGCTTCCCAGTAATTATTATTCCTTTCCAGTATCAAAATATACTTGGGAAAATTTGAAATTGTAAACATATTACTTCTTCCTTTGTCAGTGTTAGGTGATCCACGCACGAATCAAAACCCAGCGATGGTGACGTTTGGCATCCTTCTACTTCGATGGCACAACGTAGTGGCGGCGCGTATTCACCGACAGCATCCGGACTGGAGCGATGAACAATTGTTCCAGCGTGCCAGACGCATCGTCATTGCTAGCTTACAGGTACACCTTATTATTTACAAATGCAACCATACTCAGCTCATATCTTAGTTATCACATTTATAGTTGTGGTAACTGAAGTCTATATTCACAGTAATTTTTTGGCTTTCATGGATAATTTGCGGTAAATTAATACACACAATTCATTTAAATGCTTAAAATTTTCCATGAATTAGCTGTAATTGCGCCCTATACCTACATGATACAATTTGGGTTCCCGCTTAGTGTATACGAGTAGGCTTGTTTACGAAAATATTCCAAATTATTTTCACGGTGTTTTGTGAGGACTTCAAAGAGAGTAATAGTCTGTGTAACCTATTAAATATCGACATCCTGGCACTACAGCAGATTCTTCCCTTTTCAGAACATCATCCTATATGAATATGTGCCAGCGTTCCTCGGCGCTGCGATGCCTCCGTACGAGGGTTACCGTGCGGAGGTCGCTCCGGGAGTGACGCACGCGTTTGCTGTGGCCGCCTTCAGATTCGGACACACGTTGGTACCACCCGCCATCTTGCTCAGAGACAGAAATTGCAGATACAGCCGGGCGCCTGGTGGGCATGATGCTATTAGACTCTGTCAGACATGGTGGGATGGAAACGTGCGTATTTCTTTTTTAGTTTTAGCATCGTCTACCTACATAATATACAGAATATAATCCCATACTCGTGCTCTTTTTGCCGTCGGCGTTCCAGTCATATTAGAGCCAAATGGGTTGGCACGCGACGATGGCAAGAGACCTGACGGAATGTCATTGTTTCCATGGAAGATGGGTATGCCTCTAGTGTGGGACGCAACGTGTGTCGACACTCTTGCGCCATCCCATCTTCCTAGCACAGCATGTCATGCCGGCGGTGCCGCTGCATCCGCTGAGAACCTCTAGCGGCGAAAATGTAATAGCCTTATAGGTAATTATATTTTCGAGCCGTTTGGGGTTGAAACCCTCGGGTCGTGGGGCCCGAGTGCTCATTTCCTATTTAAGGATATTTCCAAAAGATTGGTTGACGCTTCCCGTGACCAAAAGGCTGGCTTTTACTTTGGCCAAAGATTAAGCATTGCCATTCAACGTGGCAATGCTGCCAGTCTTTTGGGATCGTTACCAGTCGACGGCGATGCGGAGGAATTCTTCGACGCACTTTTATAGTTTATTTTAGGTAGTTTTTAGATTAGATTAGTTTTAATTGTAGTTTTAATAATGTAAATATCTATGTTAGTTTAAAAATCAAATATAAATTTTATCCCATACTTTTCTAAAGTGATTATCTGTTCTTAGTTTGGGATCCGATGTCCGTATGTAAAGAAGTTCCCAGGATATTTATAATTAATGTATGACTATGATAATGCTTTCTATCCTAAGTTATTATGACTTACACAGAAGCTACCCAGTACTCAACACTTTATTATCACATGTATCTATAATACTAATATTATAAAGAGGAAAGATTTGATTGTTTGTTTGCATTGAATATGCTCTGAAACTACTGGACCTATATGAAAACTTCATTCACCATTAGAAAGCTACATTATCCCTGATGAACATAGGCTATATTTTATCCCGGAAAAAGATAAGATCGCATAGGAACGCTGGTGAAACCGCGGGGAACAGCTAGTATAACATAAACAGTTTCAATACTAATTAATAATAGTCACTTAAAAGTTATAAAAAATAAAATTATATTTAACATTAATTACCTATAACACAATTATGATATACCTATATTAATGTTATTTTCAGGATGTAATGTCCCAAGTGCCAATAGAAGAAGTTCTGATGGGCATGGCGTCTCAACTGTCTGAACGGGAAGACGCACTGCTCTGTTCTGATGTGCGAGACAACTTGTTTGGACCCATGGAGTTCTCGAGACGGGATCTTGGTGCACTTAACATTATGCGAGGAAGGGATAATGGACTACCGGATTATAATACTGCCAGGTAGGTACCTGAAATAATAATGGATAATACATAGGATATGATGTTTGAAACATCCAATCTAGATAGATTAGATCAGATCAGGGTATGCCGATATCTATGGGCATATCTATCTATAGCCCTCGGCATCGATATGATTAGATTCAATTATATCAATATAAAACAAATATTGTCATAATGCGAAAATACAGCTATTGCAAATGCAGAACTTTACAAATATCATTTGTAAAATTCTTAATTGATTCACAACGTTCTATTACATTTCAGAGAATACTTTGGTTTACCAAAAGTAAGGACCTTCAACGAAATAAATCCAGATTTGTTTGAGAAAAACCCTGACTTGCTACAGAAACTAAATCAAATATACGAAGGAAGACTCGATAATATCGACGTATACATTGGTGAGTAGGTCCAAACATAAGACACCATTAAAATATAATATGAAATAGTTGATACTAAGAAGAACAATATGTTATACGAATAGTACATGCCTTGTTACATACTTACAGGTGGGATGCTTGAGTCAACCGGCCATCCAGGAGAATTATTCCGAGCGATCATTATAGACCAGTTTACAAGAATCAGAGATGCTGATAGGTTCTGGTTCGAAAATGATAAAAATGGGTAAGTGTAAACTACCGTTAATTATTTTTTTTTAAATGGATGAAACCGCTAGTACTAATATAAAACGAGAAACACCTATTTAAATTTTGCATTTTAATGCATTTTGAATTTTATTTAACAATCAATATCTAGTTAATCCGTTATAATATTAGGTATTTTCTTTCCCAAAGCATCTTCACTCATGAAGAAATAGAGGAGCTCCGACGTATAACGCTGTGGGACATCATAGTGAACAGCACTGCAGTAGGGCCGGGTGACATTCAGCGTGACGTGTTCCACTGGCATGTGGGCGATGTGTGCCCGCAGCCTTACCAACTAAACGCCTCCAAACTACCGCCCTGTAAATATCTCAAGGGATATGATTATTTTGAGGTAAGGAAGAAAACATACATAATTACTTTATAGATACTTAAGAATATCGGATTGAAACGATTAGTTTTTCTCTGTTTACTCGTACTTGTTAACAGAGATAATTAATCTTATAGTGAGATTACATTCTTAAACTAGTGGCACTGAATCGACTAATAGCTTCCATATAACCACAGTATAATATATCTTTATACTGTGATATGACTATCGAATATACTCACAAAATTGGATAGATGTAAGAAAGCATTTTTACCCAAGCCGGAATGGAGACGCTTCTCTCGCTCCGTCAATAATATAGCTTTTAGTTTTAGGGCTTCACCATTACCACTATTTTTTAACAGAGGTTTTAAGTGATGTAGATTTTTCCTACAATAACTATATAACTCCTAGGGCAACGAGTTCGCGTACATCTACACATGCCTGGTTCTCGTATTCGTGCCTATTATTTGCGCGGGCGCCGGGTACGGGGTCGTGAAACTGCAGAATAGCCGCCGACGGAAACTCAAGATACAACAGGAACATCTTAAAAATGCACAACATAAAGGTAAATAAATACAAAATCACAAAAAGACATTGTAGGATTTGTGAACGTGTATTAAAAGAATGGCATGGAAATTTAATTAAGAAGTGCTATTTTTAAATAATGCGGCTTTTAAAATATTTCATAAAGGTGTGTCTCGTATAAATTTTACATTAGGTAACCCATCAAAAATATTTTGTCCAAATTTGATTATCGCCATAATTCTTCACCGAATCTTCGAAGTCAGTTTGAAACGCAATATTGCATGCCTTCTAGTTAAAATTTGATAAACAGAAATATGAATAAACATATTAAGTAAATGATGATTTCAGGATCAGTAGATAAAATGGTGTGTCGTGAATGGGTGCATGCGTCTTACAAAAGGCTAGTGAAGTTACGTCTTGGACCGGAACCGGCGCTCCATGTGACGGATCGTAAGGGAGACAAACTGCGCACTCTACCCCTCGACCACACTGATCAAATCACTGTTCTTGAGAGTCAGGTATGTCATATATACTTTATATTTATGATAATACCATATGAGCCAGTGCTATAATCATAAATATACATAACAAGAGGGACTTGTTTCCATTTATCTTACTACCCATTTCCGATTAAACCAACTCTTTGTAATTTTGAAATCAGCAAATCTTTACCTGCAGTTAAGGATAACAAAATTCACTCATTCTCAGGAAGGTCGTACTAACAAGCGCCCATTGGTGCTAATCAGAGCACCGCGCGAGCACGACCTTGTACTGGAAATGGACTCAGTTGGGTCAAGACGCAAATTCCTCGTTAAGCTGGATACCTTCCTCGCACAACATAAGAAGGCACTTAATCTTACTCAGGTGAGATTGAGATTTTGAATTATCACAATATAAAACTAAAAAAATCAACCCAATATTTGTTTACCAGCATGTCAATCAATTTGATTTGTACTCTACTTGAGCGCTAATTTATGAAAGCACGAATGACTTTCTCCAGAAGTAAATAGATTTCCATTTGAGTGTCTGAAAGTTATATATCTACTTTCATATGAACAGGGTCATCGCGAACAAATACTAGCCACAGCAGAAACAAGAGAACGAAGACAACGAAAACTGGAGCATTTCTTCAGAGAAGCTTATGCTATTACTTTTGGTTTGGCTCCCGGTGAAAAAAGAAGAAGGAAAGAAGATGCTGATCCAGAAGTAACAACTAAAAATTTACAAAATAAAAATAATATTTTCTTTTACACCATTATATCTAATTTATTTATAAATATTTTCAGTCAATAGTAATGAGGACATCATTGTCAAAAAGCGAATTTGCAAGTGCGCTCGGTATGAAGGCAGATGCAGTCTTCGTTAAAAAAATGTTCAATATTGTAGATAAAGATGGAGACGGCAGAATTTCCTTCCAGGTATTGTTGACTCTCTTAAAATTCATAGAAATGGTTTTATGTTTACTTTACTACAACACTATTGAGCTAAACTTATTTTGTTTCAACAGGAGTTCTTAGACACGGTTGTATTGTTTTCTCGAGGTGCAACTGATGATAAGCTTCGCATAATTTTCGATATGTGCGATAATGACCGTAATGGCGTTATTGATAAGGGAGAACTGAGCGAGATGTTGCGATCACTGGTAGAGATTGCTAGGACTACGTCACTGAGAGATGAGCATGTCACTGAACTGATAGATGGAATGTTCTCTGTAAGTATCTTATGACAGCCACAACTGGAGGCAATTTCTGCAAAAGCCAATAAAAAAATCGTTATGATTCTTTAATATTTTTTAGGATGCTGGCCTCCAACATAAAGACCATCTCACATATTCAGACTTTAAAGTAATGATGAAGGAGTATAAGGGCGAGTTCGTAGCTATTGGCTTGGACTGTAAAGGAGCCAAGCAAAACTTCCTCGACACTTCTACCAACGTTGCAAGAATGACCAGCTTCCATATCGAACCCTCTATGGAACAATCTAGGTAACACTTTGACCGTAACTTCACACATACATATAATTTCATACATACTTATCCAACCCACACAGCCCCACATTTCTAATCACTTATCGGTTCAGAACATCCGTTCGAAGAAATTATAATTATCTTTTATTTTAGACACTGCCTACTTTTAAAATGGGACTACCTAACAACATTCTTAGAAGAAAATAGACAGAACATATTCTACTTATTCGTATTCTATGTGGTGACCATCGGTTTATTTGTGGAGAGGTTTGCCCACTACTCCTTCATGTCAGAACACCTGGACTTGAGACATATAATGGGAGTGGGTATTGCCATCACAAGGGGATCGGCTGCATCACTGTCTTTCTGCTACAGTTTATTACTACTCACTATGTCGAGGAATTTGCTGACCAAGTTAAAGGTAAATGTTTTATCAATTAATTAAACTATAGCTAGTGTGCCTAGATGACGAAATTTACCATCAGGTGACCCGCCTGACCGCTTATCAGACTTCTGACATCGAAAAAGAAATGTGGTCCAATACCAAATAAGTTATGTAAATCCAATAGGCACCACACAATGTCTCAGTCTAATTAAAGCGTATATTTAAGTCTGTGGCACAGAATTTAAATAATGATTAAATTATATAGTCACTGTAAGATGATCCTCTGAATGTGAGCCTATTTATTTTCACTAGGAATTTAGCATCCAGCAGTATATTCCACTAGACTCAAGCATTCAATTCCACAAGATAGTAGCATGTACAGCTTTATTCTTCTCTCTCTTGCACACCGCGGGTCACATGGTCAACTTCTACCATGTGTCCACGCAACCTGTGGAGAACCTACGATGTCTCACTAAAGAAGTGCACTTCACGTCTGACTTTAGACCTGGCATTACATACTGGGTGTTCCAGACTGTAACAGGTATGTTGTTTATTTTCTAAAACTATCACCGTGCTATGAGAACCTCGTGATAAAACAAATTTCCCTTACCAAAAGCTCAACCTTTGTCATCGAATTTGACATCACATGGTGTATGTTTTATATTGTATCTAGGTGATATTTTCTATCTTTTCATGTTGCCGTAAAAATGTAATGTTCTCTATTTTGACAAAAGGTCAACAGCCTGAGCTTGAGTTTGTGTAAATCATCAGTGTAAATCCTAACAGCAGTTCCATATTATATTAGGTACACAAAACTGAACTTTAGACTTTTTGTATCGATCAGGTGTAAGCGGAGTGCTGTTATTCATAATAATGTGCATAATCTTCGTGTTTGCGCACCCGGTGATCCGCAAGCGTGCATATCCATGGTTTTGGCGCGCGCACTCGCTGCACGTCGCGCTTTATGCACTGTGCCTCGTACACGGACTTGCCAGGCTCACGGGCGCTCCCAGGTTCTGGATCTTTTTCCTTGGTCCTGCCATCATTTATACCTTGGATAAGGTTTGTATAATGGTTCTATAGCAGTTCCTAAATGATATCAGATATGCTAGAAGCTGAGTAAAACATCAGGTTGGATTACTAATTCTATCAATACTTTTAGAGTTGTCATACCTATTGGCGTAGCAGTAGAACGTTCAACACACTATGTGGTCATATTTTCAATCTTCAATATTCAAAGCTTTGTCGTTCAATGAAGTATTTTAACCGTATACCTATTTATTTCACCTTCTTCGCTTTGTGGTTTATTTTATTTCAACATCATTATGTCAAATACTAGATCTTTCATAGTTTACCACAAAACCTGATTTTTATTATACTCAATAAAATATTTTTTTGCCAGGTTGTATCTCTTCGCACAAAATATTTAGCATTGGATGTGCTGGAAACCGAAATGCTGCCATCAGATGTTATCAAGATAAAATTTTACAGGCCGCCTAATTTAAAATATTTATCTGGTAAGATTATTAATGACAAAAAGCTTTTCATATTTTAGTAAACTCGAATTCTAAAATATTATATCAAATGTACAGGACAATGGGTACGCTTAGCTTGCACGGCGTTTAAGAAGGAAGAGTTCCACTCATTCACACTAACATCAGCTCCTCACGAGAACTTCCTCTCGTGCCACATCAAGGCGCAAGGGCCTTGGACCTGGAAGCTCAGGAACTATTTTGATCCTTGTAACTTTAATACGGATGACCATCCTAAAATACGGTAAGCCACACAATATAATTTGATAAATTACTAATTATTTATGTGAAAACATTATATTATGATTTACACAAAAAAATTGACTCTTTTTTATATTATCAAAAATTTACAAATTTAAAAAAGAACCGATTAGAAAACCGCATAATTATCTGCGTAATAAAGTATTAATGATGATTGACAGATTTATATGGGAGTTTGGTTGCCTTAACCATTAAGGTCAATGCCACTTTTTTCGACATTCCGTTTTTGCAGGTCACGTCTAAATCACATCAAGTACTCAATCCCTGCAATATGTAAATAAGTTTTCTATGAGGTTCAAATACAAAAACCAATGATTACATAAACTGCTAACTGGTAGTAAAGGTTCAAAGAGACATCGTCCTATTACAAAATGGTGAAACCGTCTCGCGATAACATCTAGTGAGTTCTACAAACATTTCCCCACTTCGTCCCAATGTTTGTTTGTACCATTATAGTTATTAAGGGGCAGGGGCATACCCTGTCACATATATATGACAATAATTTAAAATTATCAATGAATACCTACTATTTCACACCACAATTCCACGAAGATGACTGATCAGTATCAAAATTAAGTTCTTAACAGTTTCTACTCTAGTCTAGATTAGTTATATAATAAACTTTTATTGAATAAATTGTACCTACTGCTTCATGATTTATCTGCAAATTCTTCTAATTTGGCAGATTTGTTTTGAGATTAAATGGCCGTGTGTAGAATCTATTAAAAACAAAACAGCATCAACGACAATAAGAAAGGCATCGGGTACAAGATCTTAGCTATCATATGATGAGTTATAGTTCATAATGGACGTTATTATTGTTTATTTAGGATACAAGGTCCATTCGGCGGCGGCAACCAAGACTGGTACAAATTCGAAGTTGCCGTTATGGTAGGCGGTGGTATCGGAGTCACTCCCTACGCTTCCATATTAAATGATCTCGTTTTCGGTACATCTACTAACCGATACTCAGGGGTTGCTTGTAAGAAGGTAAGTCAGGATATATTATTAATTTATTTTATTTTGAAAGTAAAAAACGGAAGATATTCTCAAAAAAAATGGTATATAGAAGTTGAAGTACACATTTGATAACTAAAATACGAATGTATTTCCAGGTGTATTTCCTCTGGATCTGTCCGTCGCACAAGCACTTCGAGTGGTTCATAGACGTGCTGCGTGACGTGGAGCGCAAGGACGTCACCAACGTACTAGAGATACATATCTTCATCACTCAGTTCTTCCACAAATTCGATCTCAGGACTACCATGCTGGTACATATCATTTTTAGCTAGCTTGCTTGTTAATACCTATTTAAACCTTCTGTTTAGATTAACCTAATGTCATATAATCGTTAATACTTGTTTTAATTTGCAGTATATTTGCGAGAACCACTTCCAGCGGTTGTCAAGGACGTCCATGTTCACCGGTCTGAAGGCAGTCAATCACTTCGGGAGGCCCGACATGTCTTCTTTCTTGAAATTTGTTCAGAAAAAACATAGCTATGTAAGTTAACTATATCTAACTCCATAATCATATAACTGTTTGTTATCTGTCTGAAAAAATACGAAATAGTTACTTCAGAAGAAAAAAATATTAACTTTTATTTGTACATATTTAGTATATTACCTAGCATTCACGGCTGGTAGTATGTTAAAAGGTGGGTGGGGGAAAATCCTTAGACCGTAAAAGCCTGTTTATTTATTGACTAGGCTGTCCTCCGCAGTTTCACCCGCGTTCCCGTGGGATCTTATCTTAACCCGGGATAAAAAAAATAGCAACTGTTAATCTGGAATAATGTAGCATTCAAATGGTGAAAGAATTTTTTAAATCTAATACATACATCCATACAAATACTTCCTCTTTATAATATTAGAAAGATTTGTATAAACATACAAGTAATGTAACAATATAATAACGATATTATAATCGTACAGGTTTCAAAAATCGGCGTGTTTTCCTGCGGTCCGCGGCCACTAACCAAATCGGTGATGTCTGCGTGCGAACAAGTAAACAGGACGAGACGACTCCCATACTTCATACACCATTTCGAGAACTTTGGATAGACTTACAGGGCATAAGTCCTGCGATTGATACTAGTTACACTGCCTTTAGAGTTCAATTTAGTATAGCAATATTTATAAATATGGCGAGGTTGGAAATGTTTTAGAACATTATCAGCTCCAATGAAATTGATTGAATGAGGGTATGTAGGAGCTATGTAAATATGCAATTTTAGAATTTGTAAATCACATATTAAACAAATTGATTGTAGTTAACTTATTTATTCCTTAATTTAGTTCGTTTATGCTTTTATTGTAATAATTTTGTATTCGTAGGTTTGATTTAGTACAAATACATCGCAGAAGCATATTATTATGTGTACAAATTGATATTTAACAAAATAATAAGTACTTCGACTTATGTATATTTTTTTATCTGTGAAAAATATAATATAATACTCATAGCAATTTTTTTTTACCATTTCTGAAGCGTGGTTTAATTTTAATTTTAGGGCTCTCTAAACATCCCTTATAAAAATATAATTCCATGAGATTACAAATAAAATTAGTAAATTAAAATATATGTTTGGCTATTATTGTAACATTATTACTGATTAATAAAGTGACAATGTAGATGAATATTAAATAAAAAGTTCCCTACAACTGGTAATTTTTCTCTCACGTGAAGATTTAGGTACTTCACAGTACAATTATAATGAAGAGATTGATGCTTAACATCAGTGATTAAGAATATAATAACAGCATGTATAAAACGGCTTCTGTGTGATTATTCCCAGACCTTATAGTTTCGTACTTGGATTATTTATGGTCGGTAATTTGAGGCCCCTCGCTCTTAATTCAAAGTAAAAGGTACAGTCTACAGCCTTGCCGTTGTTCGTGACACACGACCACCGAGACCATCGAATGAAACTAAATCTAATCTAATGCACGTTTCCATCATAAAAGCTATCTTACTACTCCTAAATATGTAGCTTAAATGATGATCAAATTATGAGCAAGAAAGTGCCTATCTTCATAACAACATATCATCCTATTTTCTTTAGGCAATAAATCAGTGAATCAAAATTCAATCAATAACAATGTTTCAGTATTCATAGTAATGTCTTTATCATAA
Source organism: Ochropacha duplaris (assembly GCA_951361185.1). Taxonomy (NCBI): domain Eukaryota; kingdom Metazoa; phylum Arthropoda; class Insecta; order Lepidoptera; family Drepanidae; genus Ochropacha; species Ochropacha duplaris. The sequence continues at coordinate 7,618,569 of OX592703.1, forward strand.
ATTGTAATAGTCTAAAACACATATAAAGTGCATTAAAAAAAGAATTCGGTATTTTTCTCACACACCCACATTATGTACCTATGTAATCTCACATCGAAAATAGCTTGGATATCGTTGGTGAAATATTCAAAAGGGATATTTTGGTTTACTGGTGCTTACGATTTATAATCCTTCGAATCATTACATTTGTGTGGGTATTTGTTACTCAATATCGTCGTAGTACCTAACTTAAATGGATTATGATGAAACTTGATATAAGTATGTACCGATCCATGGTTTAAATACCTCAAAAACATGGGTAAATTGTTGGCAGTAAGTATGAAATAAATGCTTTTTAAATATTAGAGAAGTATTCCAACCCCTCTGGCTGTCTGTCAGCTAGAAACAGATGCAGCAATTAAGAACTCGGCAGTCGGTGCATCATATTGCACCAATTACTGATTGCCCGCATTTTAGCGCAAATTGGTGTAAATTGCGACACTTAACGTTGTTTACGATGCGTATAAGTAACCTTCAGGTTACCTTCGGGCCTTTGCTTCCCAGTGCGCTATCATTACTTGCCTAGCTATATTATTTATATAAAGTGAAAGAATAATCTAGCTAGAGGAAGGCTATTGAATTATTAAGAACAAGAAACATTAGTTTAATCATTGCTAATGTTGGTAAATTGACTTTATTTAATTTACAAACATATGTAGGTAGGTACAGTGTTTCATTTACTACAGTTTATTAGTAATTGAATTAATTTTCACTTTAACAAACAAATATTACTGCGTGACTGTTTATATTTTTACATAAATATAAACAACTGTCGCATTTAAATAATAGTACATTTATTTATTTATTATGTAAACATTAAAAAAAAGTTCACAAAAATTTTAAAGTACCTACTTACATTAGAGTACATAAATATCTATTTATTTGCACTTTTAAATATGTTTTACTATATTTACTCACTAAGATTAAAACAAATAAGTAATAGCATACCTACTGTTGGTTATTATTTTCAGATTAATTCATAATCGTGACTTTCGTGATAGTGATGTAATTCAATATTTTACTAGAGCTCATTGATATCAAAGCTAGAGCTATACAAATCAACAGGCTAACCTCAATACAAAAGCTACTGCATTACATTAACAAGTAAATAGTAACACGTAAGTTATATTTTATGCTCTAAATTAACATTAACAGCCTACAACGTTCACTGACAGCTAACATAAATTGTATTTTATGAAGAGCCACATACATTAAGAACCTCATCTACATCCTAATGTACATCAAAATGCAAATTGCGTCGGTATCGGTTTAAAATAATAGCAACACGGTGTGCTATGTGCCAACCTTGAGAAATCCATACTATTCAACAATATTTAATATTATATCCTACTAAGTTATTATAAATGTGAAAGTTTGTATGTTTGAATGTTTGTTGCTCTATCACGCAAAAACGGCTGAACGAGTTTTGATGAAACTTGGCATACAGATAAGATAAGATCCCTTGGTCGGTTCCCCAACTAGTTCAAAATAATTTCAAAAGGATATGTATGAAAGTTTTCATGCAATTGAAATAAACTAAAATGTATACAGGATTTTTTAAATGGCTGGAAAGACCACAAGGATCTGTATTTTTCTGGGATTTGTTATTCCAGGGAATGATCAATCTCTACATACCAAGTTTCGTCCAAATGCAATTAGCTATTCGAATTTGGCTTAAGTAAAATAAGTTGTATTTCTATATTATATTCCAAGATACGAGTATGATAAGATATCCATTACGGCATCATTGTATATCAAACATTAAATCATACACACAAACATTCGAATTTTTAATATTACAAAGAGGATTATAATCATTTAATTACAGAAACTTTAAAGAAGTATAAATATATTTTACAGAATATGAAATTAACCTAGTAGGATTATTAAATTCAAATGTATAATTACCTAGTATATTACAAACGTTAGCTTTTACGATGATCGATTATATCTCTACTTCCAGGTTAATCTGCATATTTTAAATATTTTATGCTTATATAATCTTTCAACAAAATATGACAAAAACAAAGTATTTGTACATTATAATATAATCATCTCCAGTTTTCAAGGTATCAAATTACATGAGCAAATTTAAGACAGCGTGGGTGGCGATAAAGCTGTTTTCGTAAAGGTTAATCAAACATATGTATACATACACTTAACTTAAAATATAAATTATAAAATTTGTGTTAATAAGTTAACAAGCATTTAATTTAATAATATTTAACGAATCGCGCTACCCAAACACGATAACAAAAATATATAAATCCGTGGGCATCTAACCGTATTATAAACCACCAATTAAACAAATTATGTGAACTTTTTGGTGATGCGGGTATGCACGGGCGGCGGGGATCACTTAACATCAGGTGACCCTCATGCTCTCTTGCCTACTAATTATCTATTACACCTAATACATAAGTTTGTAAATAATAAGTCGGTGATTCTTATTACAGCTATCACTTCTGAACCGTAACTAATTGTCCGCACATAAAACTCGTACAAAAGATGTAAAACATTACACATACGAGTCAAATAATGGAATTCTTTTGAAATGTTTTAACGGGTAAAAAAGGAGGTTAAGTAAAATATAGGCCTTTAGACTGCAATAAATTTTAACGCTCGATGTACCTGACTTACATACAAAAGTATGTCAATTCTTTAAGTATTTACATCGCTCGTAATGAAATCTTATTTTGAAACGGTATGCTTTTTGATTATTTTATAAAATACTAAAGTGATTATTTTTCAGCTGTCAATTACAAATTCAAAAATAAATAAATTTAATTGAGAGCAAAAAATACTGTTATGAAATCAAATAATATAAGAGGAATCTACGAAATAGACAGATCCAGATACTGTATTTTTAAATCCTTTTCTTCGTAAATCGTAATTTTTGGAGTTTGTAATTGTAACACAACCCTTCAATAAGTGTTTTAACACCATCACAAAGATTATATCGAACAAGAGCCCTTTCAAAGTCAAAGTCAAAACCATTTATTTATTTAACCTTCATAAAGTTTTCCAGAAGTGACATCAAGTCTTTGTTATTTTTTCTGTGAATATAACAAATCAAAGTCCACAAATATTTTATCGAATAAATCACCTACTCGTATCAAGATTATATTGGTTTTTAAAATACAATTAGTTTAATATCTTCTATGAAATTTCGCACGGCGCTATTAATAGTCTATGTTGAAATAAAACCAATCAAGTAGGTACAAGGCTCTTGATCTAATTCCACGTCAACAATAAACCTGACCCTTCACCTTTGTAGTATAAAGATTGTCATAATTGAAACTGTCTATCAAAATGTTATGCATAGATTAGTAGGCGCCAATTTATTATGAAATTATGCATTGACGAAATAAACCTTTAAACGTAGTTGATAAACGAGTGGAATCAACTAAATGTTACGACAAGTTCGCAGCCGCTTAGTGTTATGAAAATAGTTTTAATAGCCTTGTAAAAAATATATGTTTTTTACAATAAAACCTTTAACTGAAGCAAAGCACATAAACTGAGAATAAAATACAGTTGGTACAGTTCCCTTTTATAATAAGTATACCCTATGTATTGACATCCTTTGACAGTTTGTATGAGAAGAGTGAATTACGCCTTACCTATGTTAAAGTAATAAACATACCTACGCTGACTATACGTCGAAGCTCGACGGTCAGCAAATTATATGTATCTTAGTTGAAACATAATCTTAAAATCTTCTGTGAAATTACGTAGAGGTCAGTAGATTATACCCAGCTAAATAAGGAACAGATTAGCGATGACCCTATAAAGGTTGTAACTAAACACTACACAGTACATACCTCTTAACTTCACGGTTACGCTTCTATAAGTGGCTAAAGTATATTTAATGTTCATTGAGTAATATTTCATGCACGCACACAACTACCATTAGCATTTTTTTGACAAATAAGGGATCTTTTCTTTTGGTAAACCACTTCTGTAGCCAATCATATGAAATATATGAATCTGATGAAAAACAAACTGATAAGGTAAGAAAAATATTTTTTACATAAACTAAACGTAGTTTTGAATTCAATTTGTACTTAATTGTAATTTTGTGATGTGTGTATATATCTAAATAATGAACTTAAGAAATATTACTGACGACAATTAACAATTGTGTAAAGTAGATTCGTTATATAATATAAGTTGATTATTTCCTTTTAAATACACTTTTTATGTTATTGCATAAAAATGTGACATCAATTATTACATCCATTCACTTCAACCAGACTGCAATATTATATTAAAATCTATTACAATTCAGTAATAAACGACGATTGCTAATTGTATTATTGTTGATAAATTGCTTTTAAAAATGTGTGAATTTCGTCTGAAACTGAAATCATTTCAGATAGTTTGAACACTCGACGAAGTGAAGTGAACAAACAACTCAACGATCCATGTCTTATAAAACTATATGCTCTGATTCTTTGACTCATGGTTATATAATATGTATAATTTAAGTGTTATTAACATAAAATTGCATGCAAATAAATACAAACAAATAGGTCACCGACACAACATCACCTTTAGAAACGAAAGATGAGTTTAAAATTTTAATTTAATTATTTAAAGATTCAGTAATATAAATAAATGTAAAAAAGGAGAGCCAAGTTCAATACAAAAATTATTCTCTGCTGTGGGCTTCGCCGCAAAAAGAATGGAGATCTGAGATTGAGTGCCAAGTTCTATGCAACATCCAAATATGTAGTCTAAGGGCTGACTTGGCTGGTTTTCCCATACGAATTATTATTAAGTACCTACTTTTACACAGTCATGGAAGAGCCTTATGTTCGATGGGTAGTTTCTACCAGCAAGCCAAATTTTCGGAATAAAATAAGAACCGAAAGGTAACAGGTTTAGAACATGCGAAGGCTATATAATTCGTATGGGAAAACCAGCCAAGTTAGCCCTTAGACTACATATTTGGATTTTGCATAGAACTTGGCACTCAATCTCAGATCTCCATTCTTTTTGCGGCGAAGCCCACAGCAGAGAATAATTTTTGTATTGAACTTGGCTCTCCTTTTTTACATTTATGTTTTTGGTGGGATATCATTACTTTTTGTAGGTAAGTACATATCCTCGTACATAATAGATTACAATTGCCTATACTATAATACTATACGTACGTACCTACTTATTAAAGAAATTGTAATAATAATATTACTACAAATTATAAGTATAATACAATTTCTAAAAGTTTTCCTTAAGAAAACTTTTAGAAACTAAAGAAAACAATTTTGAAGCATAAATCGCAACCTTATAGGTCAGATATCGAGAGACAACCGGACAGCAAGACGGCGCTCGCGCTTATGAGCGCGGCTGCCGCTCGCTCGGCCACGTTCGCGTCAACGGTTCGATTCGGTTGTCACAGCGCCCCACCCACCCCGCCCGCGCCGCTCCGGCGTCACTCGGCGCGCGCGCGTCGTGTATATACCGAAAATCTAAATGCCTATTATTTTATCATTATTTATGAGTAGGTAATGATTTTACACTATTGATGTGCGCTAAATATAAAAATAATAATTAATCCCAGTTAATAACGTAGGTACCCTAAGTAATATTAGGTATTTATGTTAAGCGTTCATAATAGAATCTAATTATTTAAAAATTGCCAGTTTTTTATTTATTCCTTTTTATTCATCTAATTACCTATCTGCATACCAAATTTTAACTCTCTAGGTCATCTGGAACTGGGTTAGAGTTTTGGTCTATAGGTCAGTCAATGATAAAAATGAGGAATTTTGGACATGAATATCCAAATAACCGTTTGAGATAAGCTTATGAAATTTAGAACACATATGTATCTCGCAAATCTCAATATATGAGCCAAATTTGATACGTTTATGTAAAATAGTTTTTGATTTATGAGGGGGTCAAAAGTGGCTCCAAATGGTTCGTGTAATATTACACACGGTGCGGCTGGCCAGTTATGTTTCTTGAACTTGGCTTGACACGCTCCCGCGTGTCTAGATATGCTAAATATTTTGAGATTGCAATACTAATAATATTACAATAATTGCTTTACCATAATTAATATTAGAATTTACGGGTAACAGTAGTTACTTATCAACAAATGACCTGCCAGTCTGCTTGTCAGAATTCTGTCATAAAACAAAGTCTGGGCATGCCTAATGGGTTAATAATGACAGCTCTATATACAGACAAAGATTGCCGAGCTGCATTACTTTAAAAGTGGTCCAAAGGGGCCATTCAGCAGTGTACATCTCTAGACTAAATGTAATAGCATAAGAACATACCTAATGGCATTAAATCATTTCATATAATATACATTTAATCCTTTTAAGTATTTTTCCTTGTAATAAAGCCATAAATCAAATATTAATGAACACTATACCAGCTTTATCAAAGAGGTAACAAATTAAGTTTTACATTGATTATGGGGTTGTAGCGACATCTATCTACACATAGATATAGTTCGCACGACTCCTAGATAGATGGCGCTTCAATAACCTACATCGCGCTTACGAAGTTTTCCATGCGATCTGCATATATACAAGATTCCAACATCAACTGTTGAGTTCCGTTTGAGCCGTCGTACCGGACGGTCGCTTCCATAGTGGCATTGTTCGGCTACCCGGCATTCTCGGAATTTTGGTCCGGTGATTTTATTACCTCGCCATTTCGTCGAATTGCTCATTAGGCTAATTCCAGTGATTAATACTTCGCGTATTTCACTGGAAGAGGCTAAGTGCTCAAATCGACACCCAATCGGTAATTTTCATTACCAACCAACTGTGCCGTTTTAGTCACTGTCGCTGGTGAAAGTATTTAATACTTCCGTATTATTACTGGAGGCGGCCTTGACAAGAGCGACACAAAAACCTTGCAAAAACCACGACTTTCTGTGGTGGGCTAGTGGATACCTTACGGTGTTAACGAAGCTAGCTCGAGCGTGACCCGGCCGCTCGCGGTTGCCCTTTTGGCAAACGCAAACCCGGACGGGGCTGGACCAGTCGGCCTTGGGGGCTTCCCTAGTCGACCCCAGCTATCGCTAGGCAGGGACGTAGGAACTCCGCTGCTTAATAAAGCTTCAACAGCGGAAGCACCAGCTTAGGGCACACCCCGTCGTTCGTCACACACCTCCTGGCCTAACCCCGGCCAGGAGAGTAATACTCACCCCGGGCGCACCCACCCGGGAGAAAATTAGAGTTTTCTAGTAGGTCCCCCTGGCTGGCCACTATGGCCAGCCAGATTAACCCGCAGTCCCTGGAGGATATCCTCCAGGACGAAATAACGTTAAGTTTCTTGATTAAGCGTCATGGCAACTTGCCATTTCTTACACCCTCCCGCCCCTCCTCCGCCATGTCGGCATGCTCCATTGCGAGCTCCCCCTCCACCCCCCTGACCCAACCGTCCCAACTGTCGCTCTCTAGCGGCGTCCTTCCCCCCTCCCAACCCTCGCCTTCTAGCGAGATCCCTCCCCCGTCCCAGCCCCCGCTCTCAAGCGAGGCTCCTCCCTCCACCCAATCCTCGGACGACGGCTTCACCGAAGTCCTTACTAAGAGTGGCAAGCGCAAGCGAGCCAAGAAACCCTCCGAGGAGGCGGCAGTCGCGAAAGCGGCCAAGCCCTCTCAATCCCCCACACCCTCTCCCACTCCCATCTTGCCTCTCATGACCCTTACCCCTGGCTCCCCTTCCATCAGCCAGAGAGGGCTCTCCCCCGCTCCCACTCCTATGGATATCCCTATCCATAGGATCCCCGGAACCCTACCCGTCCCTAACCCCGTACCCCAGTCCCAGAAGAAAGACTCGCCACCTCCCCTGTTCATTCAGGACAAGGTAAAGTGGCCTGAGGTCTCAACATGGTGCAAGAACAACCGCATCAATTATACTTCCGCCCGTCCCACTGAGCACGGGATCAAGGTCACTGTGGTCACCTCTGACGATCACAGAGCCCTGAGCAAAATGCTCCGAGATAGGTTTGTGGCTTTCCACACCTACACTCTCCCAGATGAGCGATCCCTCCGGGTCATCATCAAAAATGTCCCCAAAGAGTTTGATGTAGAGTACATCAAAGAATCCCTCCTCAATCAAAACCTCCCGGTGCAATCCGTCCACCGGATGTACAAGGGTCGCGGCCACGCCCCTTATAACATGGTCTTCGTGTCCCTGGACCGTGGACCAGCCGGAAAGGCCATCTTCCGCCTGAAAGAGTTGTGTGACCTTTCAGGCTTCTATGTAGAATCACCCAAGAAGGGACGTTACCCGTCCCAATGTCACAACTGCCAACTTTATGGCCACTCCGCACGCAATTGTTACGCACCAGCTAGGTGCGTCAAATGCCTGATCCCACATGCAACTAAAGATTGCAGCCGTCCTAAAAACCCCGCGGAGGCAACGGAACCACCTGGTTGCGTCCTCTGCCAGTCGCTAGGACATACCGCGAACTACCGCGGATGCCCCAAAGCGCCACGCCCCCGTATCACGTACGACTCGCCGCGTAACGCCACGCGTCGTCCCCCCCCTCCAGTACCCGCTGCACAGGCCCATCTGGCCCCACAGCGCCCTTCACCGTGGGGAGCTTTCAATTATGAAAGCAACCACTTCCCCCTACCCCACTTTGCGGCCAAAACCGCACCCGCTGCTCAGGTGAACAGCTCCACCCAACCCCAGCCTTCAGCTGGTCCCTCTCCTCCCGCCCCCGTCCCCATCCCTACTCCCTCCCCACCTGCCCCAATCTCCCGCGCTGTCCCCAAATCGGTGCCAACGGCACCTCGCCGCGCCAAACAAAACCCTCCCCACGGCGTTGATCCGGATCTCGCCCTGGTGGAGCGATTCGCTGAGGCCTTCAACCCCAGCGAAGTTAGGGAGTTAGCCCACGAAATTAGAGTGAACGAAGGCAACGGTCGTGCCCTCGCTCAAATCGCCATGAGGTTCGAGCGCCTCTTCTCATCATTAGCTCAATTTAAAGTTAACCCATAATGGATAGTTCGACTGTGTGCAGAATTAAACCCCGCTCAATCAAGATAGGCTTCTTTAATGCCAACGGCATTACAGGTCAACGAAATGAGATCGCAGATTTCCTGAGTGATCATGACGTTGACATACTCCTAGTACAAGAGACGTTCCTCAAACCCTTCCATAGGAATCCCAGGATTGCCAACTATCAGATAGTTCGCAACGATAGGCTCTACTCCGCCCTAGGAGGAACCCTCATATATTACAAAAGGTCCTTGTACTGTTCTCCCATGGATCAGCCCAAACTTGAGTACATTGAAGCTTCGGTCTGCAGGCTCGGCATGACTGGCCACGAGTCAATCATTCTGGTCTCAGCCTACGTTTCCCCAACTCGCTCTTCAAGCGACCTCCAACTATCACTCAGAAGAGATTTGAAAACCCTTTTCGAACTAGGAAGCTCTGTCATAGTGGCGGGCGACCTAAACGCGAAACACCGCCTCTGGAATTGTCATACGAACAACTCCAGAGGTATTGTACTAGAATCCCTCCTCGGGCCGCTGAACATCGATTTAGTCGCGCCCCTGGAACCGACTCACTACCCCAACGTACTTGACCACAGACCCGACATCCTCGATGTGGCACTGTTGAAGAATGTAAGCCTAGGCATACACGACTTGACAGTGCACCACGAGTTAGTCTCCGACCATCGACCTGTAATCTTAGAACTTACACCGAACTCAGGCCCCCCTGATTCAGGTCGGACCCCTCTCACTAAAGTCGTGACGAACTGGGACAAACTGGGCGAAAGCCTCAAGTCTGCCTCATCCGTTCACCTCGACCAAATCCCTAGCAGCATAGTCACCGCTGACGAAGCTGTAGGCGCAATCGACTCCCTGACCAGCCACGTGCAATCGCTTATTAGCGATTGCTCTCGGACAGTTCCGGTGGAGAGCAATCGACACTGGCGCTTGCCCGACGACGTACGTAACCTGATTAGGGAAAAGAACGCAGCCATGCGCGAATACGATAGACGTCCGACCGAGGACAACCGAATCCGCTTACGCACTCTCCACCGCGCCGTCAAGGAGCGAGTGGCCGAGGCCCGCGAAAAAAGCTGGGATCAGAAACTGATCGACATAAAGCCCTCCCATCGAGCCTTTTGGCAACTCTCACGTGCCCTAACCAAGGACACGGTTGCCCATATTCCACCTCTCAAAAGGCCCAACCTTCCACTCGCCTTCGAAGACGAGGAAAAAGCCGAATGCCTGGCCGAAAGCCTGGAGCTTCAGTGTACACCCAGTTCCCTCCCTATCGACCCTGTTCATATGGAGGAAGTAAATTCGGAAGTAGAACGGCGAGCTTCTCTCCCGTTACCCCCACCTCCTCTCAACGAAGAGGAAGACCCCGTCCCTCCCGTGACCCCGGACGAGGTCAAGCAGATCATCCGGGATCTCCACCCGAGAAAAGCCCCGGGCTCGGATAAAATCACCAACAAAGTGGTAAAGCTGTTCCCGGCTACCCTTATCATGCTCCTGACAGCGATCTTTAACGCTGCCTTATCCAATAACATTTTTCCACATCAGTGGAAAAAAGCCCATGTAATTGGGATCCATAAGCCCGGCAAACCCAAATCCGAGCCCTCCAGTTACCGACCCATCAGCTTGCTCAACGTCATGGGCAAGATGTATGAAAGGTTAATATACCTCCGCCTCAAAGCGTATGCCGACGCTAATAAACTCATTCCCGACGAGCAGTTCGGCTTTCGAACTAGACACTCGTGCGTCCAACAAGTTCACCGTATCGTTGAACACATCGCCTCCAACTATCAGAAAGGTCAGATGACCGGAGTCCTGTTCTTCGATGTTGCAAAGGCATTCGACAAAGTCTGGCACAACGGCTTAATTTATAAGCTGTACAAACTCGGAGTGCCAGTCAGACTCGTGACCATCCTACGAGACTTCTTGTCGAATCGCCAATTCAACTACCGAATAACAGGAGCGCTATCCTCAGCCCACCCCGTTCTAGCCGGAGTCCCCCAAGGCTCTGTGCTGTCCCCCTTATTGTTTACACTCTACACGAGTGACATCCCAAAAACTAGCAAAGCGCAGCTAGCCCTATTCGCGGACGATACCGCAATATATTATTCTGGCAGGAGCCCCACGGCAATTGCCAAAGTTCTCCAAGCCGCGACTCACACCCTAGGTCCCTGGTTTCGGAAATGGAGAATCGAAATTAACCCCACCAAGAGTCAGGCGGTGCTGTTCTTCAGTCCCGCCAAGAAACTCATCCCCACTCCCCCCCCTCCAGTCACCATGTTCGGCGAGCCGATCCCTTGGGAGAGGCGAGCCAAATATCTCGGTGTTACCCTGGATGATCGTTTGTCCTTTGCCGACCATATAAAACAGGTTCGTGCACGCGCCTGTTTTGTGTCCGGTCGCCTTCATTTCTTGTTAAATAAAAAGTCTAAACTTGCCCTAAAAAGCAAGGTGAGACTCTACACCGCGTGCATCCGCCCCGTTATGCTATATGCATGCACTGTGTTCGCACATGCATCCCCCAAGCTGATCCATAGACTCCAAGTGGTTCAAAACCGCTTCATGCGCAAAGCCACGGGCGCCCCGTGGTACATGCGCAACTTAGACCTCCACATAGACCTCAATCTGCCCACGGTTAAGCAATTCATTAAGCGCGCTTCACGCCGCTATTACGATCGTGCCCTAAACCACGCGAACCCATTAATTGTAAAAACTGCAAACTATACTCCTTCAGAGATTTCAAAAATCCGTAGGCCTAAACTCGCCCTCAGCGAGCCGGATGACCCTACAACTCTAGCTCAGATTAAAGATAGGGAGGCTCGCTCCTCTAAATCGCTTAGGCGAAGTCCGTCCCACTATTTTGTGCCCCCCGACGACGCCCTGAGCCGAGGTTCGTGCCCCAACTGGGGCGCCCTCAGCGGTCAGTCGTCTAAAAATTGTAAACTCGGTTGAGAGCCCTAAGCGCTCACCGAAAAGTCCGCGTAAGGGTGTCTATGGTCCCTCAGACCTCCACCTTTAAGTCCTCCCCAAAAAAAAAAAAAAAAAAAAAAAAAAAAAAAAAAAAAAAAAAAAAAAAAAAAAAAAAAAAAAAAAAAAAACATCAACTGTTGGACCGCGGTCCCCAGGCACGATGACCTAGCCTGGCGGAAGATCTTCCCTTTTCAATGGAGGAGTCTAACACCTCGCTCTGTAATATGACATAATTTGTAGTAGGTAATATTAACATTACTCATCCAAATTAATTTAAGGAACAAACAAAACATACATATGTTTCAACGATATTCGTTGATGTCTAATGTTGGTGAAACTAGTTATGGAGATTTTTAATGAAAATCGATATAGATTCTGCAGACGGAAAAACAAAATTGTAATCACGCGATACGAATATTTTTTTATTGCAGCTTTTATAAAAAACCATCCATTTTCATATTCGACGCTTACATTAAAATTATGTTCATTCCGACTGATTATATAACACGAACAATGCGCGTCGACCGCCGGTGAACTGTTATACAGCCGCAGTGAAAAGTTGTCGGAAAATTATCGACTTCGGCATCGGTCGGTTAGTTCCGGTCGGGTGCGCGTGCGCCGACTCATCCTCACATTTCCTGATTATACACCCGTTTACAAGGAAGTTAAGTGAAAACAACCACGTTTGAGCTCGACAGAACAAGACGCACTAATGACGCCTTATGTAAGTAACTTCTAGTTTCTAAATAAATTCATAAATGTAATATTATATGATGTACAAATATATGACATGACGTGATATGACAATCATATTTACCTACACAATGTGTATGAGGCTTCATATCATGAGTTGGGATCGATGTGTAGCGGTGCAGAATTATCGAACATCAATAAGAAAGAAAGCTCGATATTTTTCGCCACACGAATGAAAGAAAGCCATGACTAGTTGTCCCTTTCTATCACGCTTTCGTTCCGCAGAGGTTCAGACGGTGTCGCGAGAGTGAACGCAGTATTAGTTTTCAGTGATCGCGCGGCAGCGGCGCTCTCTGCCGGTGACCTCCGATACCCAATCGCGACTTCATTTCCTTGTGCTAGTGTTGTGCTAAACTAATCAAAACTATCCGGCGGAAGTGCACCGCTCTTGTTTACGTAAGAAGGGCGACACGACAAGGGCAACGTGGACCAATCTACAGGTGAATACGATCAATTAACACGCTGGATGTCGAGTGCGTTCGCGCAGCCGCACGCTGCCACTCGGCTCGATATCCTTGTCCTCAATTAAAACAATTTACAGCAACTCTTGAGTGAATTTTACAATTGTGTCCAGATGCAAAAATGTTACTAAAGGGTTACACGCATACCTACTACTACAACAAAGAAATTTAAATATAGATACACTAAGTTTAAAGTCTTTGTACTAAACAAGATAATAATCATTTTTGACACATTGCATTTCCAATACCCTACATATCTGGCGATAATTACAGTCTAGTAATGAAATATACTAAAAAGCAGCCTTATTACGAGACAATATACTGTATAGGTCATTAACATGTGGTCATTCCAACTAGTGGTAGGTATTTAAGTAATGTATTTCGTATAGTTTCGCAGGTATTTAAAATGATTAAGTCATCTTGATGGATAGTATTTGAGTTTAAATAAATTACACAAGTAGTTGTAGCTTTGAAGACAGTTTTAATCTAACAGGTGAGATGTTAATCGTTACTTTATCTGATGTGGTGAACAAGACTAAGCGACCAAGTCAAGTAGGTATTTCGTAGTCGTGTATCAAAACAAATCAACCGCAACTGCTACTAATATGATTTAATCCAACTGTAATGTTGTAATATTACAAGAGTGACCTGAGATTAGGTCAATCACGTGTCGGTGGATTGTTTTGTAAGAATCACGCGAACTCAACACTATAGTAAGTTACTTACCAACAAAACTGCAATTTTTTACTTCATTAGAATAAGAGCATTCCAAATCCAACGCTAACTTTACCTTTTTTTTCAACGACTTTTTTTTAATTATTTTTTTTTTATTCAAAAAAAGGAGAGGAAAAAGGAAATCAATTCAGTTGTATGTTTTTTATGTTTGTTACCTCAATAATCCGTCATTAATGAACCGATTTGGAAAATTATTTTTTGTTATATCCTTTGAATATATATTTTTTCTATTTCTAGACCGATACCTACCCATACCTATTCAATGTTTATTTATGCTCGTGCGTGGGGTCTGAAGAGTTTAGATGCCATATTATTTAACGTGTGTATATACTGTTGAGTACTTTATTAACGTACCTATTAGGTACATGATATAAAAGCACTCGTTTTATACTATCAAAAACTGACACTCGTGTTTTAGGAAGCCTTTTGCATCAGCTTCATAAAGTACTATAGCATTGTATAGCGTTTTTTAATCAATTTACGAGTAGGTGCTAGCTTCACCTACCCGAGATGAAAAGTATCCTATGCCGTAATCAAAGCCCTAAAGTAACTATAGGTATATCCAAAGTTCATGAAAATTAGTAACACACACACACACACACAAACTTTTGCATTTGATTATTAGTACATATGATGTAAGTAATAGTTGGATCATTTATTATAATATACTTTTATAGGTAACATAACATAACATTAAATTGTACAATAATATTTTATGGAAAATACATAAAACTAAAATAAATATGTACATAGTAGGTATATCAAAACCCTAGTAAAAATATATACCTATATAAGAAATAGCGACTTACATATTCATTTCGAGAAGCGGCCATAAGAATGCATTTTTTTTTTTCAGTTTTCCTATAAGTTTTGTTAAGTAGTATGAACTTTCCGCCTGTCGCCTACTTTTCCCTTCGTATGCATACATATACGTTTGCGGCTTTATAGTTCCTGAGATATCGTAAGTAATTAATGAGTGAGTGAACGATATTTTGCTTTTAAATGGCACGTATAATAAACCTACTGTCCCCGCAGTTTTACTGGCATATAAAGTTTATGGTATCAAGAATCTTTTAATCCATACCTTTCATGTTTTAAGATGTCATAATATGTGAAAAAAAAAATGTGTATTTTATGCAATTATTCAAGTATGGCATTGGATAATCGATTCATAATTAACGCGATAGATAGATAGATAGACCTACTTAACTTTACTGGTTGACGGTTTCTGTTCAAATTCGTTGTGCTTTTGAAACTTATTGTGAATTTTAATATTTTCTATTTCCTTAGTAACTGGTCGAAATCAAAGTTCCACTTGATTCCACACCAGCGACTAAGTAGGTACTCTATGATCCTTTTATATTACGACACGGCATGCGGCACAGGTGCGCCGATCTTGACATTTTGACTGTCTCATAGTCTCTGAGATACCACCTTTATCTTGTATCTGCTCATTCTGTTACAGTACAGATGTAAAAATACATTAGTGTTTACACTTACTGTGTAATCACTAATGGATTTTGAGGGTATTACTTTATAATTTATCTAAGTTATGAGATATATGAGATGACAAATTAAGACGGAACGATGAGAACCTGTTTCCCCTCTGTGTTTATTATTCCGACTTCTGAAAATAACCTTTCAGATGTTAAATGACTCCATAAATACTTATTGTAAAATTATCGAAACAAATTATGAAAATTGACTCTTGACACTATGTCATAGACAATCGTTTGCTTATTCCCCATTGTAAGAAAACTATGATAATGCAACAAACAATGAGATTTTAAACAAATCATATTGTATGATGATGATAAATATAATAGTGTATATATATAGTATACTAACGAAAGGCCTCCATGTTTACATTAATATTTGAATTGTAATTTAATAAGCTTTGGTGCTTGTTGCCTTGTCGATTGCTTGTAATTTATTTTATATTTGAATGCTGTGATTCTTTTTGTTTTTACTAATGTATAGAGGCATGGGTGGGTGGGTCTACAGCTATTGTGCTGCACTGGGTACTCCCACAGACACGTAGTCACAAACTACGAAGTTTCATACACAATGCGATACAGTTTCTCACGTACACTATACAATGGCTTAATTCAGTCTGTGGCTGGAATATAACGATGAACATCCAATTGTTTTACTCACCCACGTGTCACCATTCCAATCGTTAGTTGAATATGAAATCTAATAAAAAATATAGAAATAATAATAACAGTAACTTCAACACAACAAAGCACTTACTACTTTCTTGTAATTATGTAATATGAACGCGGTTATTCGAAAAGTAAGGAAGGAATAGTGATGCAGCGATGAAACACGAACCGTTTGTCATCATAGTTAGTGAATGTTTATTAAACCATATTGGGCGTTATATTTCTGTTAAAGGATGGTTGTGTGAAATACATGATTAAATAGTTTTTGCCTCTAACGAAATTCAACCAAAAAGTTTTTAGGAAAAAAAACTCTAAATAACTGTCACAAAAAAAGTTTACGGTTGACAAACATAGGAGGATAATGATATGTTTGTGTGTGTGTAATGTTTTTTTTTATAAATTTTTGTTCTAAAGCATATTAATAAAAATATTAGCTTTCTGCAGTCCTTCTCCATTTAAACTTTAACTGTGCCAAATTTCATACTCCTCCGTCTGCGTAATTTTCGTAAAAAGGGGTACAAAGTTTTTGCTTCACGTATTAATATTATGATTTTCAGTAACTATAGTAAAAGTTAAACGAAAAGTCTACCTACACGATTTAACTATTATTGTTTCATCAAATAAACATTATGTAGGTAAGGTTTCTTACTTGTCCTCACTAAAAATAAATAATTGCTGTTTCCTGATATTTGGCGACGTTGGCGTTAGGAAATTTATTGATTAACATACTTGTTTATTTTATAAAACTAACAAGAAAACAAGTTGTAGTAAATGTCGACGAAGTTAAACGTTCTACGTTGCAAACTATACTAACGCAACATACACGTCACATGCATCTCAATGTGACTTGCACACAATACTAAATTATACAATAAATAGGTATATTGTATATAACGCATATCAAATTAATATTGAGTATCACATTGTATGGTCAATCAAATACATCAGTCGGTAATGTCAGTATTTCAAGGTCTGTGTATAAGAAATTTTCATTTGCGTACAAAAGAACATGATAATGTAGGTAGGGTGACGTTACTGATCGAAGAGGAATTTCGGGCAAGGCCGGCGTTGATCGATGTTTGTGCGAACACTCTTGCGCAAATCGCACGCGCACCGTGTTTCGAGTCGCGAGTCGCGACTTGGTGTCAAGCGTGGTGCACCCGCCGACCAAGATGTGATCGTCACCATATTTGCATTTTCGTTTTCCTCTTATTGACTTTAAATATATACGTGCTAATGTCAAAGTCCTTCAAGCATGTATAAGCGCTTACCGCGAGTAATCTCATCTAAAAATCGCATGACATTATTTCGAAACTTAAGTCGTCATGACCATAAATGTTTATCTAAATTTAACATTTTATTACTGATGAGTACCGCTCGCTGTTTCGATGCGGGTGTGTTGATATTTTTTACGTTTTTTATACAAGTAAACAAAGCTGATGTGATTAGGTATCAAAATAAAATGCAGCCTTGTTCTAAATCTGAAACAATGTTGCGTAGCAATTATTATTATAAACCGCTTTGAAAATTGCACACTACATTGACAACGAGTAATTGTTTTTCTTACAAAGCATCGTTTGTTGAATAATAGAAGTACAAATAGCGGATTGTCGTAAATCAGTAAGTCGAGATATGTAGGTACATGTAGATATCGTGTTATTATAGAGTCGTGACAAAGCACATAATAGTCGCGGCGGCTATCGCAGATCCATTAGTGTAATGAGTAATTACAGTTGGTTTGAATCGAGTGATTGCACACAAACGCTTGCCATGCAGCGCCGCCTTACAGCCGCCTTACCGCCGCGGACCGCGGGTCCTGGCTAGCGAGCGAATACTCTTAAATATGAAGGTCAAATTTTGCAATATAACTAATAAATACTTTATCAATAATTATTTTAAGGTAAGTAATTCGATTAATGGACTGTAAAATGACCGTGGAATCATTTTTAATATCCTTCCAATAGATCCTACTTATATTGGATAATTGATTGAAAACAATATAAAAGCCAAAGTACATATTATGTTGTACATATTATTATGTTATAAAGCCAAATATTGATTAGGTTGAATAAACTTAATATTTTGAATAGCAATAATCTAGGTATAGGTACTTAAAATTCATTCATACAAAATCGGTAAAGTGCTAGCTCGCTTCTTATTCGATTAAAGTACCTATTGTATGTCTTCGGAAAACAAATAATGATTCATAATTTCACGATCACAGTCACTTACGTGTTTTGTCGTCATGTTTATAGTACAATTAATTTGATACAAAGGTAGCTTACAACTTCCAATACGGACATGTAAAGGTATAACACGTATATTTCATGTGGTATTTTTTAAAAAGCCAATTGTTGATAATTGTTAAATCGGTAAAGGAAAACATCGAGAGGAAACCATAGCACGGTGGTCGGGTACTTTCCTTGTAGTGGGTGGTAGGGTTAGTTCCCGACTGGCTGGCTACCATCCTCAAGTTGAAAATCTGTTGCCAAGCATCTATCGGTGGGTGTGTTCCGACAGCTGCACTTGAGAACCAATTCCCATCTAGGCTGTGTGATTTGATTAGCGATGATGTGGCCGAAGGTGGCACTGCTTACCACCTTCGGCCACATCATCACTTATCATGGTGAGATTGCGGTCAAACACAAGCTTTTCCAAACGTAAGAAAACTATTGGAGCAATTACGATTTATCGTCCTTTGAAATATTAGTTGTAAGTTATGAAATCCATAAGGAACCAAATTGTAAAATCCACGACACGGTTGCACGGTGAACTTTAGGTATTATCTTATGGTAGGTAATAAGATAGTTTTATCTGGATAAAAATTTTGTGTTATACGAGTTATAACATTCTGGTAGTAAAAAATAGAGGATGGAAATTTAATATTTTTTTGACATTAATAAAATTTGCATCCTCTCATTCGTATATGTTTTTTTTTTCTATATTTACGAGCATGATTTTAGACGGTGTAGATTCCTTCTCACTATTTTGTCGTTTGTAACTTCCTGTACCTCCAAAGATTATATATATCCTTGGTATTCCCTTTTCCTTCTATAGTTTTTAAGAAGTTTGTCGTGGCTAAAAAAAATCCGCTTTCATTTTATATCGTCTTCATTACGTTTATCGCCTCTTTTCTTGACTCTTCTAATAATTTCTTTGATTTCCCCCTTTCCAATCTAACTGATACTATCCATCCTCTTCCAACACAACAGCCAAAAAGGACTTATCTATAATTAACTAAATGAAAAAGTCACTGTCAAAAAATGCTGGCGGGATTTCTAGATTGGAGAGCACTACTAATCCTCTGACCAAGATATACGCCAGCATTCTGGTCACAAGAAGTTTAGACCAGGATTTTTCTCAGGCTTAGAATCCACTACCTTTATCGCAGACTCAGAGTTTGTCACTATGTAGCTATGGATGAATCACTGCAAACTATCCCTAGAAAATGAATGACAATTTCATTGAATAGGGATAAGATGCTAACATAAGTCCTACATCATAGTAAAACCAGTCAAATATTACAGTTGGAATTACATAAAGTGTAATTTTTTACGCTTACAATTTAGCTAAACACAATTTGGCTCTTACGTACCTACTGCCAACATACCTACCTATAACTTGCTGTTGCCAATAAAGAACTATGAACTACTATATTTACTTCTTGTTTATTGAATGCATTTCTCTGTTAATACATTATTTTTTGTTTCAGGCAGGAGTGTAAATTCGACGTAATGAGACAGATTAAATCTGCGAAAATTACTAGGTGATCATAAATAAGTTGCGTGTTTATGTAATGGATTTTGTCGAGTGTTCCCGAGCGCTGATGCGCGTGCGTTGTGAAATGAACAGTGTAACGCACTGACTATCTACTTAAACACGTGGAAATGAAAAGAGAAAAGTACAAGATCTCTTTCTCGGAACTCGGGTAAGTTATTACCGTTGCAGACATCTTAACTGTAAGGCTGTTTGTAAGGCGATGATAGCTCAGTGGTAAGTGACGTCGAATGCCGCGGCGAAGGTCGTGGGTTCGAATCCTACAATGAGCTTGAGCTTTCGGTGAAGGAAAACAT
This sequence comes from Ochropacha duplaris, assembly GCA_951361185.1. Classification (NCBI taxonomy): domain Eukaryota; kingdom Metazoa; phylum Arthropoda; class Insecta; order Lepidoptera; family Drepanidae; genus Ochropacha; species Ochropacha duplaris. The sequence goes on from OX592703.1 coordinate 7,638,752, forward strand.
CGTGAGGAAACCATAGCACGGTGGCAGGGTACTTTGTAGTACCCGACTGGCTGGCTACCACCCTCAAGTTGAAAATCTGTCGCCAAACACCTATCGGTGTGTTCCGACAGCTGCACTTGAGAGCCAGTTCCCATCTAGGCTTTGTGTGCTTACCATCTTCGGCCACATCATCATTTACCATGGTGAGATTGTGGTCAAACACAAGCCTATCGAATATAAAAAAAAAAAAAAAAAAAAAAATATATTTTGTTAATAGTTCATAAATCATCCAGATTTTTTTGACATAACTTAGACGTGGCAATGGACGAGTAAGCGAATTTCCGGGTCATTTAAGTTTAACAATAGAAAAGAATACGCTTTTAACATTCACTCAAACAAAACTTTATAAAAAATTTGCAGATGTAATGTGAATGTTACGAAAGTAGGTACACATTGTTTCGGAGCATATTCCGCAATAATGAACTTCTTGCTTAACTCAATTCTGATAGTAGCTCACACCCCATGACAAACGGCAAGCGACGCACGACTAGATACGTTCAAACCGCAAAAACAATGGTGGCTTTAAGTACAAACAAAAGATTTGCGTATTTCCATTACATAACTTGAACTGCAGTCGAATATTACAAACATGTATGCTACTATATAAAGATATGTGTAGGTATGTTAAAGACATTGAACTATTGTGCACTACGTAGGTGCGTCTAACCTCCATATTGAACGTAAGTTAAAGTGAAACAAGTCAAGACTTGAGACAAGATTAAAACAATCAAATTCAAATTTCGGAACTAGAAATATGACGTAGGTAATTGTTGATTCTCGAAAAACCAAATCTTTAATACTCTCCCTCTGTTGCTGTTGAGAGTGTCACAATAGATTATCCACTCGCTTGTATGCCTTACGTGAGATTATAGAAATACAATAAGTAGCTTTCATATTTCTTATGACTTTAAATGACTGATAACGAGCATCACAATAGTATCAAATACAATAGCCAAATAACAAAAAAGCGAGAATCGGCTTTAAATCCCAGTGTGCCAATGTGCCACTTAGCAAGCAGCTGATTTCGTGATGATATAATTGCGCCGGCCGCGGTGGTGACGTAAATTCCAGTAAGGCCCATAGTGCGGTGAAAGTGTCAATAGACACGGTCCGAACACCTCGGAACCCTGACACCGAGCGCGGCCCGCGCCCCGCGGTGGTATCAAATAACACACGCTCCGCCTGTTCATACATAACCTCGTTATGCACATGCCCTAACCGTGAATACTATTCTATAAATAGTTCAATGATTGTGTCTTATAGAGAAATGGTAATCAAAACTGTAACAGAAGTTAAATGTCATGCAAGTGACTCAACATTTACCGGTTACCTTGTAAGATTGACGTCGCTTGTTGGTGCATGATGAAGAAAGTCTGCTTTCTACTGGAGACGATACAGCGATGACCGTGCCGCTCGCGCCTCTTCGTACCAGTACTGCACTAGTACTAGGCACAGCGCAACAGGGCCCTCATTATTGATGTACCTACCTTTGTTTTGCATTACAGTAAGCCAAATAATATGGTCATGCATGACCATAAACTTCATTGTCAAGTGTAAGCTATTACAAATGATTAACTAACTTTATTGTTACTGTCGTATCCTGCCATAATAATCTAGTCAACTCTGGGTGAACCAACAAAAAAGTGTTTTCATAAATAATATGCATAATAATTATGTTGAAGGAAAATATTACAACAGTTCACGTAACCGGGTATAAATTAAATATAAATACATAACAATATTACCAAAAATTACAAGTGCGCACAAATCGTGTTTTGCACTTGATTTGCATCAGTCGTGACCGATTTGATCACGCACCGGAACCCATTCCGCCCTGACCAATGCCAATCGATATAAAGTCAACAGTGGAACTAACACTTACATATATACCTACAGTTACTCGTGAGCTTCATACGTAAAGCAATAGCATAAAACATCTACCGGAAATAAAGTAGGTACTATGTCTAGCGCCTGTTATTCCCATTAGAAGGCTAGATAAAATAAACACCTTCTGAGCAAGTGAGCTCGTAAATTACTCTTGTACCACGCGGAGACAGAGAGAGAAGTTGATTGACCAAATGCAAGCCCACATTAGATAAAAATGAAACCATATGTCTATCATTTTAAGATGTGCCATTTTCCTACTTTACACCACTACCTCCAGCTGAAACAGCACCAGCTTTTATTTTGTTTTTAATCCTTGTTGTGCAGTTTCTCGGGCAATTTTACAATAAGGAATATATTTATATTCTCTAAACACAGTCAATCATTATCGTATTCGCCGCGTCTCTTTTCTACATAAGTGTCTTGTCTTATCCGGAAGAACAATCATTATAATAATAAATTATCAGTTAGGAGCAATGCGTGCCCTCGCGTCCATGGTCCGCTTGTGGCACGGCCTCAACTTGCCTGGCCTCGATGTGCATGTAGTCTGTAGAGTTACCACACGTTAAAAAATTACTTGCTTATAAGAAATCAGCAATAAATTACTCTATTCTCATACTCACGAGTAAGGGATATGTAGTAATCCAGGAGGAATAAGGAGTAGGTAATTCTATATTTCAGTAACGTTAATTGTTAAAAAAATGTTGAGTCCTAAATAACATAATGGGATGGAAAAAGTTACTTTTATTACTTTCCATCCATGCCCAACTCATAAATATGGAAGAAGAATCGACATAATTTCTTTTTTTGTAGCCCATATAAAATGTTTTTTCATCCCACCATCTCGGAAAGAGTATTTTTGCTCTTCGATATCTGAGTGTAAAAGCCGTTATTATCCTCTAGAGGATAAAGTAAATAGAACATCGTGTGCACAAAAACAAACATAATTATTTTATTTACAACAAATGTACAAAATATACAAGCAAATGTACAACTATAATATATAAAAAACTTCTTCGAGGCTGCCGCTGCTGCCGATCGGCAAGGTTCCCAGAAGGCTGGCAGCGTGTGCACTAAGTTTGTGAATTCAAATCATCATTAAACCTATTTACTTCTCCCTCCATGGTAGAGAATTTATCATACATCAAAGTCAAAGCCAAAGGCAAAGCCAAAGTCACAGTTAAAGCCAAAACCTAAGTCAAAGCCAAAGTCAAAGCCAAAGCCAAAGCTAAAGTCAAAACCATTTATTCAGTTTAGGCCCTAGAAGGGCACTTATGAAGGTCGAATTACAGAAGTTACCACCGGTTCGGAAGTCAGCCTTCAACTGAGAAGAACCGGCAAGAAACTCAGCAAGGTTACATTTTTTTAATATTTTTGGACCATCTGACTATATTGGCTTTTTTTTTCAAATGTTTAACAATTTTATTCTAGTGCTATAATAATAACTTTATTTACAACATATGTACTAAATATACAAACAAATGTACAACAATAATATATAAAAAAAAACTAATACAAAAATACATAAAAAAATATAAATAATAAATAAATAAATAAATATCCTCGGACATTTTTCACACACGGCTATCTGATCCCAAACTAAGCAGAGCTTGTAATATGGAAACCAGATGACTGATATACTACATATACTACTTTTTTGTTGTAAATACATACTTAAACAGATAATTACACCCAGACTCAGGACAAACAGATATTTTCATGCACACAAATGTGTGTCCTGGATGGGAATCGAACCCACGACCTGCGGCGTGATTGGCAGTATGTTAACCACGCCAACCGGCTCGTCAAATTTGCTTTGCGCGTGCCATTTTATTTTTTTTGCATTTAGTCATTTCCTCGCTGAGGTGGGATGAAAAATTACGTGTTCCACTCTTGTATAACAAATAACTATTAAATCCTATCAGTGAGAGACATTTACAATTTCTTAAATTAAAAAATTATAGTTTCTTGGCAATCAAATTATCAAAATTAACCTATTTTAGTTTATTTAGTTTTTGTTAGAAACTTTTCAGACCCACAAGTTGTGGTCACCCTATAACCAGCCACCGAGTTCTGTGCTCCTACTTCGCGCAGGAAACAATTACAGATAATCATCGAGCTGCTTACTGACATTAACACTCATCAGTATGCGTGCACAAACTCACAACTCAATTTAACATCTCGTGCCATCAACTATTTAATGATCTCCTGTGAAGTCAATGGGTTTGTTAGTTCCGGCACGAATATCCTATGAATTTAAAATGTTGTTGTTTTGACTACTTTATAAATATGCAGAAGCATTATGGTTCAGGAACCCTTAGGAGCTTATCTATAATTGAGATACAAATTGCAACTGAACTTTAAAAAAATTATAATACACGCTCGCCACACCCTGAAACTACATCGGTTTTAAATCCGCTTTACAAAAAATGTTTTCCAAACATAAGCATAAATACATGCATGTAGGTGTCTGGTATGGTCATACGGTATTTCCCATACAAAGCGGTAGCATTACAGTTTGCGTAGGCGCACATTTAAGGTGAACGCACACTTGTCCGCGCGGAAAGAATCAATCGCAACGAACGAAACGAAGACCTTCCGAATTCTTCCGGCGAATCGTCCGATTCGGAGCGGATAAATATGCGAGGTGTTAAAAGATTTCATACGAGCAGTTCTAAAATTCGATGATTTCGGATCCTTCGCCTCTTTCGGCTCTGATAAGTATGTGTTCACCTTTAAAGGTACTTATGTAACCGGGTATTTCGTGAAGAAAGCGTCGTTAAAGTGACATGTACGTACGCACTCACATCACTCGTGACAAAATTACATTGCCTATGAGTATCGTGCATATTTGCCTACAAAATGAATATAGCCATTTGTAAAGCAATGAGATATTAATATGATAGGTATTCATAGCAGTTTAAATTACCTGCTTCCAATAGTGCACCTACTCCACTGGAAGTAATAGTCTGGATATAATGTACTAGAAGTAATAGTCGACGGAAAACCAGTTTGTAACCATCGATTAGACTAACCATAACCAATGATTAGATTTCAAATTGTATAGGTATCTAGTTGGTTGGTATCTACGCATTATCTACAAGACAACGTTCCACAAAATTATACCCGATAATAATAGAAATATCGTTTAAAATCACTGTTAGTAAACGTATCAAAATACAACTTAAATATAAATTGAAAAACCGCGAAGCGTAGAGTACAGTTGCTATGAAGTGTAGTGGTAAGTGAAGTCACATGAACTCGTTATATGTACCTACTTACATACATGGTATCGTGACATTAATAGAATACTTATTGTTATACTACCGGTTTGTTTATAGATCTGTCACGGAAGCGGACCAGCGGACCAGGTCACTCGTCAAGTCACGCACCTAGGTTATTGTATTTAACCTGTGATTTAACCTTGTCGCCACACATCAATTTTGATCATTAAGTTTAATAAAAAGAAAACAATTGGAAATAGATCAGAAAATATGTCGATTATATACTTACATTCAACGATTACGTTCGTAATAGTGCTTCTGACTCAAATATAGACTATAATTATGTGTCTTACTCCATGTGTAAATACCAGAGGCTGAATAAAGTCTTTCAAAGTTCGTTTAGTCTTTTCAATTTGGCCGGATATGAGTGTGAGAGAGAAACTCGCATGCTTGCGCAACTTGCGCAAGACATCGTCGCACCAAACGTTTCGCACACGCGAGTCACTTGCACTTTCTTTATGCAGTGTTTGTTATTGCAGACGGTTCTACTAATTAAAATATTGTAAGTACTATCGTGCATTGTAAATTGATTGATATATTGATCTCATTGACTGAATGATGAGATATTACCGTGACATTGAATGAGCTGATCTACCATACATGCATAATGTAACCTTTATTGTTTCCATCCATTCCATTGTCAAATTCTCAATCCAATAAAAACAGCATATTTATTCAATAATATGAGCAGATATTTTTTTTTATCACTCTTGCAAAAGATTTTTAACGAAGAAATAATGAGGGAATTTGAATATACGATAATAGTAGTCAAAAGGATATATTGAAAGAGGTCAAAGTGCCAGGTCTATTCTTTATTCGGTATGCAGTTCTTTCATTTTATTAGTTACACAAGCCACATTGACATTTCAATTGAATCTTCAATAGATACAAGCACATGCGTCTACAATAATTACGCTGTTATTGTTATTTATGAGATTACAGTTACCTACGTTGAAGGATCTTCAAAAACTGAAAATTAAGCAAAAATTAATGTTTGCTTGTTTGACTAAAAATAAAAAATAGGTAAAATTGCAAAATCAATTATACAACTAACTATATTACCAGTGTTATAAACTTTAAAAACTCGTAAACTACCAATATGAGAGGCTGATCGTCAATTAAATCCACGAACTACTTTCTAAAATCTTTTGGTGTACGCCAGGTAGTTTTTAGTTTATGCAAAATAATTTTAAATGTATTCTAAATACTACCAAGTATTGCACAGATATACTGAGCAATTAAAACTAATTACCTCGGTATTAAGGCTACATGCAAATCTATTAGAGCTCATCTCAAATAGAGCTATTTTTATAGTTAGTTACTATGTAATAAAAACATCTTGGTCACAAAATAAAAAGTGCTGTATATTCATAAATCAATAAAGGGGAATGCCCAAGCTTCATAGTGTCTTGGGCCCAGCATGGACAGCAAAAATTTGTATCTTAATTGAGAGTTTTAAAATCACATGTATATCAGATATCTAAAAAATATATAAAAATGGCCGCCATTGTTTTGAAATAGAAGAAAACAATGAACATTTTGAGGTTATTTTACAGTATGAGAATACGTCTTTCTGTATACCTAGGTATGCCTGATGTATAAAATATAACTCTCATTATATTTTACTTACCGATTTGTAGTTATTGGGGTAGGTACATAAAAAAATACAAGTTTTTTCATATATATACTATGCTATATTTTCATTCCGTATCAATATCCTCTTTATTTTCATATATGACTAATATGTCATCTAAAAATGGTGCAGGAGGTAATATATTAGGCTCATACCTAGCCCAACCAATATACCAAAGTACAGTCATTATGTGGGAGCAACAACCTACCATGTGTTTTCCAACTATACAGTTACAATAATATTGTTGGATTGCATCCCTCTCATGACTATCATTATTTATTAAAATATAAACAAAATATATTATATTATATATTATAAAATAACCTTTGCGGCTATTATTTAGTCGAGGAACCTCTTGCAGTGTTTGTCTAAACTGATGCTTAGCCATTCCAAGCCAGTAATAGACTAAATGGTCATCAATATCTTCAATATTTTCAAAATCAATATTATTGCCTAACTGGTTTTTTAACAGCATTGCAAAATCTTCAATGAAGTCAGCAGAGAAGGTATGGTTTCCATTTTCTACATTTACTAAACCATCCCATGTATTGCTTCTTAAAAGGATGTTACAAATATGGCAGTTTTGTTGAACATAAAATGATAAATCACAAAACAATCTCACACATTATAATGAAGTAGGGATACATATTCTTTCACCTCCATGGCAGTCAAGAAAAACACAATGACATTCCGTAGTAACAGCTCTTGTATAGTTGGGTAGAATTATTCCTGCTTCATTAGTGGCAGCTAACGATGTGGATGCAGATTCTTGCACAAAATGTACACCTGACCTGTCACCTCTCTGCCAGTAAGGATGACAGATTCGACTGGAAGATGATACCTGAAAAGTATACTTTATTACTTTACATAATCAGGGTATCTTTTGTAACATGTTTTAATCTTCACTTGTTTTATTTGTTTAGTCCAGTATGCAATGGAAACAAGACACTATAGACATTATTTTGTTTTCAAATCCGTGGGAGCTACTTAATAGAATAAGCATACCTAGCATACTTATTGACACTTAATTAACAAAATGTGATTTGATACTCACCTCTCGAGGTCTAATCCATTCCATTGCCACATTTCTAATGATATTCTCTCTATTTGTACATAATAAATGGCTTATTAGTCGTCTAATTAGCGACCACAATTAACACAAAGATTTTGATGGCTAGATCTTCCTAGTTCTTGTTGAGATTCAACAAGGCTTGCACTAACTTCCTCCCAGCAGTTGTAGCAAACAAGATTATCCCTTGATACCTGTAAATAATAACAGAACCTGTAACTTCTTGTACATTGTAGGTAATACCAAACATTTATTATTGTGTCTTTTAATTATTTATTTACCTGTCGTGGTGCAACCCATTGCTGTACTATAGTTAGGTTTTCCTGGGGCTCCAAGCATGTCTTTGAATCCCCACCAGGTTAAAACCACAATAACACAATGTTCTTCAGGCATATTAGAATGAAACACTTGTTCAAAGTCCAAAAATGAATGCAGCAAGGATCCGTGATTCCAAAACCAAAGTCGTCGTTGATTGTGAGTACTGCGTCCGTAAAACAATGCCAAAGGTCGTAGGTAGTAAAATAAACCGGAATCGAAATCAAAACACATCCACATTGAGCGTAAGCAACAAGTGAAGAAGTCAAATAGAATAATAAATAAACACTACTGGAAGAATTGAGTGAAGTAACAAAATGACATTTCATTCATTATCATTAGAAGTGTTGTCACTCAGGAAAAAAATATATCAATACATTCGATAAATCGATTTTTTTTTTCGTAGGTAAAAAAATCTTTAGATTCAAAAAAATGTTTTTAAACTACGTACCTATTAATTATGACATAGCTTGTAAGTTATGTTACTGTTATATATATGTTATAATAAGCAAAGTGATATTTGTACTTTAGTTGAATGTAGAATTTTTATTAAAATCGATTATTCATATCGATAAAACAAATCACAAATAACTTGTTTATAATGCTGGCAACATTTACCCACTTATCATTCGACGATTTTTAAATGAAATGAATAAAAATACTTTTAATAAACAAAATATTGTTTCATATAGTGGCGCCTGTTTAAGTATATGCAAAATTAATGTTAAAAAATTACAAAATTAATGCATATAATTGTTTTCTCGGTAGGTAATGTCCACGGTGGGCCCAAATCGGGCTTTCCCCTTTATGGGAAACTAATATTATTTATAAATACCATGTGTTTGTTAAATATGATGTCATCAGTCGTGACTGACACACTAGCGATGTTCAGGAGGTTGCGTTGCGGTATCTAACGAACTGACACGTAATTAAAAAAACGGTATTAGGCAAATCTGAATTTAGGATAAATGGATATGGTGACATCGATCATTATGATCTTGAAATGTTGTCTTTAACGTTATATAGCTGTTTTAAAATTAATAAAATATTTTTACTTTATGCCTCAATACACTCATGATGTTCACTTTTTGTTATAGCGAGTTTAGTTCCGTTGTTAATTTAATTGGTGTCATCCAAACTATTTTCTGATCACTTTAGTAGGTACCTGTTTGATCATTTTGATTTATGCATCGTACAAAATATGACGGTGTTCATTAGTATGCTAGCGTGTATTGCCATCAGTCATCATTCATCTATCATAACACCCAGGACAGAGTATACTAAAATATTTCTCAAGGCAGTTGTTTAAAAATAGAATAACATCAAGTATGGAATCATTTCGAAACAACCTTCGTAAATATGAGGCTGTTTTTTTACCATATTTTTATAAGAAAATGGCTATTATTAACCCTACAATTTAAAGAGGGCGTGGTTCATGTAGGTACTTATAACCAGTTATTTGAATGAAAGTTGTGCCTCAGACTACGCTCAGCTGGTACTTTTTTTCAATTAAATTATCATTGAAGACTCAATTTAATTATTTTAAATACATTCAATGTACCTATGGAAAGTAAAGTTGTCACAATATTTGTGTTACTTTTTAACACCTTTAGCAACATCCACCTACTTCCGTATACCGGATGGATATTATCAAGAACTAAGCAAGAAAGATCCACTATAGAAAAGAAATGCCTTTCTGATTTTTTTTGCCATTTTCTCAGTTTTTCGAACCGGCAGCGGTAGAGTCAATTCTAATGTTCTTAAGAGCCTTACCAGGCAATAAGGAACTAAATACCTAAATGACTTTTGAGTTTGAGTTTTCTGGTCAATTTTTAGTATGGAACCTGAGTAATTTTGAATGAATGTAGTTTGCGAATGATTTTAAATAACTTCATACCTACCAACCCTGAAGTCTATGTACAAATCTTTTACAAGTCTTTTCAACCATTACATGGGTATAAAAACATCTCAAAGTACTCAGTAATAAATAATGGTGTAATTAGTGTCAAGTAAACTGATTGGCCATCATAATAATTGATATCACATATCACATTATGAATGTAAAGTAATTAATGAATAGTGCAAAGCGAATAACTCATTAGCAATTATTATCCTTGCTCCATGATACCTATTTTTTACCATACAATCATGAAATCTTCTGCAGGTACTTAGGGCGTGGAAGGATGATGATTCCCAAAATGAAAAGTCTTGAAATCCAATAACTTCATATAATTCTTGTCTTCACCGTACAAAATCTCGAGCAAAAGTGAATCACTATCTACAGACCGTCCACAGACGATCTATATATTTTTTTACCACAAACCACAGATACAAAAATCATCTTAATAATCGACTACAATTCGATTAACTAAATTAAGTGACATATTAATAACTTTACAATTGTAATTAATGAAACCATTAAAATCCATCGACGCATAGGTCTTATATTATAAATAGCTAACAATCATACCTATTTTGTATGTATTTGAATGAACATTGTAGGTTATGTATTTTGTAAGTAGGTAATAGCTCAGTGGTAGTGACGTCGTAAAATGACTTTGTTTTTAAATTGCTCACGAAAATTCAATTTTATATGGTTTAATATGTTTAAATCAAAAGCAATTTAAAATAAATGTCCATTATGTATTCCAACTATAATCCAACCAGACGTATTAGACTTACTTATCCAGACATCACTTAATTACACGATATTTTACCCAATTTTATTTTATAGTAAGTATTCTTAATTGAAAGATTATTTTAATATACCTATACTTTTAATAACATAAAAAATATCTGATGACATTATACAATTTTGCAACTCTGTGTAAATCATAGGTAGTATCTTGTATTTATCAACACTCAGGTGCAAAATGTTGAACTTAAATAAGTATAAACTTAATTGTGATGAACATAAATCATTTTTTTTTCTTTACAATAATAAAGTTTAACCATAAATTATATACATGGTAATTGGTAGTATTTAGAACGCATTTACTATGTGAAGGGAAATAAAATATACAGTTAAATTTTATGATTGGTCTTAATTAATACTTTTACTTGAGTGTTGACTTTTAGATTGTATAGTATAAGTATTTATTTATATAGGAATGGAAATACTCATCAATACGAACAACCTTTTCTATTGAATCAATCCTAAAATCATGAAAAAAAAATATTTTCATTGATTTTGAATGATCAAAGTTAATAAATTGTAATTCTTTCTTCTCTTACATAGATAGGTTCATTCTAATTTTGTTCTAGTTTTGACAGATGTAGACCTAGCATGGTTTAGGTACTATTCCATTAGATTATCTAATTTAGATATATTGGGTTCCGTGATACTGTTATGATGTGTAGAATAATTTGTAGGTTGTATTAAAAATGTACAACTTGCTATTCAACACGTTATTTTGACATCTATTTTCAATATAGGTACCTATAGTCTTAAAACGATATAAGTACGTCCTATATCGTTTTAAGACTATGAACACATTAATTTGGTGTATGAATTAAGTACTTGGCAAATTTTTCGCCAAAGGCTAAGTGTATTCAGCGAATCGTAGGATATTTCACAAGACCAACCTCGTGGAGTTAAGGCGTGACTCAGCAAGTGAATGAGTTACAAAATGCTTTGAGTTTAACTTAACACTTGTTTTAAATGGTAGATTTCCTTTTTACTGAAGTATTAAAATACTCAAGGTTTCTAGTCAACTTCATAATTTAATCAGGGATATATTATGTTTTATAAATAATAAAGGTCAATAAACATTTATTTTTAACATATAAATTTGAACTTTAACAGTAAAATAATTAAAAGTATTCCAGTTATTTTTCTTTCTTTTACGTTAATCTTTTTCCTGTTTCCAAAGGACATACAAAATTATCACTTATATTAAATTGTGATTATTTATTCAATATTTTTTTTATAAATAACTTAAATGAGCAAAACAATATATATTTTATTATGCCAATTTACATATTATAAATCTATTTTAGGAAATATCCTTCAGTTTCATTGGTCTGCTTTAACTGAATAAAGCCCACACAATTCACACCATGCAAGTATGTCAAAGTTTTATAAAATGAACAAATATCTACCTTTTATGTAAAAAAAAAGTTTTAATAGTGCTTCAAGCAATGTAATTACTTACGTCTTTGAAATAAAAACATAAACTATTTTGTCAATGAAAATATAAGTAATTTGATTCAGTTAATGTTAGCATCGACCTTCCAGTGTTTTTGTTTGTTACAAGTGCTTTTGTAGCGAGTCAAAGAATACCTACACAGTCAGTGTGCCTACGTAGATAAAGCTTAACATTGATTTGTTACATGCTGCAAATATTGTAAAACTTGTACCTACAATGAAAAATTATATGTGTAGTTTCATACATTTGAATACTAATACTTGTACTTAAATATTTTAATAAGTATTATAATTCCCGTGTCACGATGTTGGTCCACGAAGAACTCCGAAACTAATAAGCCGATCTTGATGAAAATTGACACACAAATAGATTGGATATATATAACCTGGAATAAGATATAGAATTATAGGAAGATGTAGGATTAAAAATACTTGTAATAAGTTTACTTAATAAAGATATATTTGAGTTTGAGTTTGAGTTGATACGGATAGGTACGGAAAAAAATAAGATCCCTCGGGAATGCGGGTGAAACCGCGGGGAACAGCTAGTACCTATATGTAATTATTTTGAAATGTGTATGATGCCTTTAGGTTTTTTATCCCACGTCCGAAGTTTACTCCAATGCCCCACATCCCATCTCCGTGTAAAATGAAAGAATACCGTATTCATTACCTAGCAGTCATTTGGAAATTAAATTTAATGTTATTCAAAGATAACTCGATAATGTCGTTCGCTGCGACCGAATCCGGGCCAACAAATTGAATTAGACATGCATTGCCAATGTTTTGGCGAACCGATATGTCACCGAACAGAACGTACTCTGTATGATATAGATAGATATGAATTGAGACAATGTTGAACCTACCTACTTAACATTCGTGTAGGTATTATGCAAAACTAAAGCCTCGACTGCACCAAACTGACCAAACACCAATGCGATACAAACAGATGCAATCTTACAAAGTGTGTTAATATAAATTTCAACAGACCCAGCACGGATAATTTTATTATGTGCCTAAATGCACAATAAATAAGAGATTATTTTAATTATTAATCTCCGAACTGATTTGATATTATAATAAAGTAGTAAATTAGTTATCGGATTTCCGTAGTAAAAGCCCTACTTAGGGTGGCCTGTGATGGCTTTATGGGTGGCCAGTTGCCGTGTGTGAAAAGTCTCAGAATATTTATTTATTTACATTATATAAAATAGTATCAGAATCTCAGCATTGCGCACAATCTATTTACTACTCAGTAACTCGATAAACACAAAAAAATCGAAGTATCTTTTGCACATTAATAGATTCAAACTAATTCATGGAGGAAATATCTAATTGACCTTGCGTTAACAGGAAGTGAATACAGATTCTTATTTACTTGTATTACTATTGAATATGCCAAATAGAAAGGTCAACTTGTTGGCCATGTTAAATAATATTCTATTTCCTACATGACCGCTCTCTCGGTGGTTTAATAAGATAACAACATTTAAACGTTACTTATTTATTAATCATTCATAATAATATTATATTATATCAATCAATATCATTATAATGTACAACTGACTCATTGATTGGGTGACATTTACATAGGCTGTATCGATGGTAAAAGGAAAATCAAACCAACCTATTAAAGGTTTCGAAAATCAATGTTAGGAAATGCGGTAACAAGGAGAAATACCTACATTACTATGATTTTTTTGAGAAAAAGTGTTTATTGTAATGATATATCAAAAGAACCCCTAAGAGTTTGCGAAATGTTTGGAAAAAGTTATGTACTGGCCGATTGTCTCGACACTTGTGTAAATAACAATGGTACGAGTAGGATTTTCCAAAACTTTTAAACTTATGGCAGGTAGGTACCTACAGTGAACATATTTCGAGGGCTCCAAAATTAAAACGTATTATTATAGAGGGCATAATAATGACCGCTTCTTCTCAAGGAAAGTCGGCTTAGTAGATTCCATTGTGATTCCATACCATGCAGTACTTGAATATCTATTAAAAACTTCCACCTGAGTAACGTTAATACATTTGAACATTTTCCAGTAAGAAAATCATGAAGAGTAATTATTAAAACTTATTTTTGAGCTGGTTATGCAGTGACGTCATGGTCTGCATGTTGCGGGTCACGTGTGTGGACCTTAAACGTGGTTGGACGCACGCGCCCTGCCACGCGATGAGTCCTGCACATGTACTCACTCCATCAGCAATCAAAGATTGACATTCCGAGATTTTCTGCATTACTTTATTATCCACTCGTGGAGCTATATAGAAAAAGAAGTAACTGTTTCTTGAACCTTGCTTGGATTTCATAACTTAGTAGTGGTGCTAAATTTTCTGTCATACAGGCGTATGAAACTATAAGGGTACCTACCTTGTTTGACTTGGAAGCCCAATAAAATTACACAATCAAAAGGCATGCATGAAATACATAGGCAGTTTCAAGTCACCTTCTTCGTCTAAAGGTGCGAAGGTATGATATACTATTTGCTACCAACTATGCGTTTGCGCAAGTTACATTTGTGCCAATGCGGAACTAAGTTGGTCTAATACTCTACTTTGCCTTTAATTTATAAATTACGGATATAGGTAATGAAAATTATTACAGTCGGAAAATAATTATTTATTTTTTAACTTCTCATGCACTCAATGGACCGACGACGTCATCTCATTCGTCATTGTTATCATTGGCAAGATCCTCAACCATTCATATCTTTTGTTACTAAATAATCGATGTAAAAACATTTAGCTAAGAATGCTCACGATGAAATTATCTTGCTAATAATAGAACAACTACTATTTCAATTTATTATGACGAACGTCAAAAAACATTGTTACTTCGTGAATCATTCTATTCATTTAAATATTGCGACCTTACAGCAGTTAAATTCCTGTTTCTGAATCACGATTTTGTGGATTTCCCAAAATGTTAGCATACTTGAGTATTTCCGCTCGATTTACGACATTTTAGAAGTTTAATTACGGGGCGAATAAGCGGAGTCGAGTCGAGAACGACAAAACGAGGCGAGAGTCGCGCGCGAGATAAGCCTCGATACGTGCTGCGTGAGCCGGCCGCGGCCACCGCACGCCGCCGGAACCTTGAATACAGCCGAGCTCCTTCCCGCGATATAATAATAAACCGCTCAGTGCGAGCCGAGCCTTTACCGATTCTACACGATAAATATAATATGTGACAACTCTTTCATAACATAATATAAGACTCGGGAATTTACTAACTACACGCCCTGTGAACCTTTGCTCCTCGAGGGGTGCATACCTACTGAACTTCCACCCAGTGATAATCGAAGTGACACTCGACTGATATACGAATAGTGTATATTGTGATGTTTTGTGCCAATCCTCCTTGTGCCATTATAAGGAATATTTGCTCGTTTCAAAGGTGCAATCTTAAAAAGTGAGTACTTAATCTACAATTTGGAAAACAAATCTAATATTGTATGAAACTATACAAAATTGTAAAGACCCTAGGCTAAGTTTTGATATACCTACATGAATATCTTTATTCTCTTACAACTGAAAATACTTACCTGAACGCTTCTATTCTATACATTTAGCTCATTATCTTTGATTGCGTGTAACTAGGTATGACATTTCTTGGCTTTCGAGTTTAACAGTATTTTATTTAGAGCATTTTAGAAATTTAAACATTAATTAAACACATAATATGTACATCTAGTACTATAACACGTCAGAAACTAACTCTTGGAATTTATAGTAAAATAAAAATATCAAATATCTGCGCTGTCCAAAGACTTCCTTATCGTAAATTGACTCATCGCTTTTACTTTGATGTACGAAGTCACGTACATAATTAATAAATTAAAATATTAATATTTGATTAGCACCTTAAAATTTATGCAATTAATAGTCAAATTGGACTTACCTAGGTATCATAAAAGAGATAAATAAAATCTAACAGTTGTTAGAACGTTTAAACGTGCACAATAATAAGAGGGAATCTAACATTTCCTATTAAACCTCATATATATTAAACCTCATATATAATTAACCATATAGATAGCTTCTACATTGTATATCAAATATTGCAGATACACTACTAAGTTTATATGTGGTAGGAAAAACACAGGCCGTCCAATCAATCAACATTCACCAGAATGGTAACAGGATGTATTGTTGATGTAGACGTTTGACCTTTGCAAACAATCGCTCTGGATCCTGAATACATTTATACGAGTAGTCTTTATTGTTGGGTGTAACCTATCGAAAAGTTATAGGAAGAGTTGTGCGAGGATTATAAATGGTTGAGAGAATTCTCAATCAAAGAAGAAATATTAAAAGCGTTTAGTGGACCTTGTGGTCTAAAACATTTTTTTTATTAGTTGTACTTCAGTCTTATTTGCGGCTTCAGTCTTATTTACGGCTTCTGTACTTTTTACGGCTTCTTTCGGAAATATCCTTTTGTAAAAATATTAATAGGAGTGTTACATAGCCTGACAAACATTTTAACACTGACTTGACAGTGTCGGCTTGACCATTATTAGAAGCTTTTGTGGGCGTCGCGTATTTATGTTACTTCCGTGAAATCAGTAAAGGAAATATAGTAGTAGCTAAGCCCATGACTTACTGCTTAAATATGCTGTTTGTAGTAATGTTAGTAATATTAACACTTTCAAAATATTAATCCAAAAAGATTTTATCCTTAAATAATATACACTATCATTTATCGTAGAACGTATCGACCCATATAACCCCCAACTGTGCTCCAAAGCCTTCATGAATTGAAAATGCCAAAGCATGTCCATTATTAATCTTTGTTCCGTTCTGTAATCGATCTATATAAGTTTATGAACGCATAGGCCCCCAGGCGGAACCATTGCTCAGATAAATTGACCATATTAAGATAATTACAATGGTTGGCCAATGAACACCCTTCGCCGTTAAAATCGTTTTTTTTTATTAGGTTTATATTCTGCTAAACATGGCAATCTGTTTTGCACATTTAGCCACTCCTTTGTCTTATCTATATCTGGGTTTGTCATTTTAACTGCGAGGAAAAGTCCAATGCTCCTCGCTCATCATTGTTTGGAGAATCGGTTTATTAGAGTCGGAACACTATTTCTCCTCAGTCTTGAGTATTGTATACTGCCAGTTCCTGATAACTTTGCATTTAATTTTTCTGGTAGTTTTGACATCTTTGAGAGATTTTCTGCTTTGCAGTTATTAGCATAAGTTCAGATCTTGTAGGATGTATCTGTTATTGATGATGGATAATCGATATAATCTATTTATTTGTGTTTATAAAAATATCTTACAAAGTTGCATTTCTGTCTGTCATTCCGGGTGGAATCTTGCAACTGAAACCAGCACTTCCCGATTAGCTATCCGGCTGCATTTGCAAATTGCCGACCATACGGCCTACACAAATCTCTTCATATCATTCTTGAAGAATCGCACGCTGTACTGCCTTTAGAAATCTATGTAGAGGAGTCCAAAACATAAGCAGCCAGTCTGTCCGTAGTAGGAAGTTCCTTAGAGACCGTACCATATAAGACCATTTTGGTTCCATTGTTTGAAGATAAGCTCCCCGTGCGATGGTGAAGAAGAGGATTGTAACCATGGGCATCAAGACAAATAGTTCCTCAGAAAACAGTCCGCTTTACAAGCAGTATAACAAAAGAAGCAAAGTCTTATTAGGCCTATACTATAATAATATTCTATTTGATCTCATGAACTTCAAACGGGCCTTACCTTGGCTTGTAAATAATACTGAATTACATCATCCTCCTCTATTCATGAAGTAGGTACATTGCAAGATAATTATCTAACTCTTGTTGATGTGCCTGTCAAGAGCTTAAAACATGGGTACATATAAATTTCGCTTCTATTATAATGACTCTTGTACAATGTATCTATTCATAAACTTTCGCTCATATAGCTCCTATTCATAATTTTAATGGTGATGATTATTTATTATTGTCTCATTTGCTTCAACTGCTTAGTGCTTCTGGTAACTCGTTATTCATTCCCCTAAACTGTTTCAGTTTCATTACCTCTTTATATCGAGTATTATTTTGATTATGTCGTTCATTTATCAGTATAATTACATTATAATACAAATTATATACATTTTCTTGATCATTCTGGGTGCAGTTATTTTACTTTCAGATAATAGTTTCCATTATCTAGGTAGGTACATGATTTTCCTTCTCCCAAAGTATTAAAACTGTATGCTACTTATATATAGGTACATAGTTTATTAGTCTTTTTTTCGGAATGATGGCAAATCGTAATCGTATTTCTTATTCCGTGAAAATCAGGTGAGGTAGGTACCTACTGGTGTGATGGTAGTCGTGAAGTCTTTATTTACTGTAAGGTAATTACTTAATCGTGACTCGTGATCTATCATCATTTTTATAACCCTCCGCCTTGAATTTTCAGCAAAAAATATACAATCATTGTTTTTGTTACCAAAAATAATTTCATGATTAATGTATTTTGTGTTTCAAAACACAGGATACTCTTTATCCTGGGAAAACATAAGTTCCCTCGAGAATGTGGGTGAAGCACAAAAAATAGAAAATACGTACTTGACGATACTCGTACCTATAGGTACATTTTATCACTTTATTCTTTAGGTACCACTTTGCTCTCTATATATTTCTGATAATGTTACATTATGTCACAAACCGGTCATATGAATCCCTATATCCCCAAAATAATTTGAAGCTGTCGTTAATAATAATTAAATAATAACAGTATAGATATAGAGCGATTCTTAATCCCACTAATATTATAAATGAAAAAAAAATGGATTGACGGATTGATGGGTGGATGTTTGTTACTCCATCACGCCAGAACGGCTGAACGGATCTGGATGAAATTTGGCGCAAATGTAGATTATAGTCTGGAATAGCACATTTTTATCCAGGTAAAAGATAAGATCCTTCGGAAACGCGGGTGAAACCGTGGGGGACAGCTAGTGGTACCATATTTTGCAAATAAATAAATAAATATCCTCGGACATTTTTCACACACGGCTATCTGATCCCAAACTAAGCAGAGCTTGTAATATGGAAACCAGATGACTGATATACTACATATACTACTTTTTTGTTGTAAATACATACTTAAATAGATAATTACACCCAGACTCAGGACAAACAGACATGTTCATGCACACAAATGTGTGTCCTGGATGGGAATCGAACCCACGACCTGCGGAGTGATAGGCAGTGTATTAACCAACCACGCCAACCGGCCGTATATAATAAATACCGGTCGTATAGTATAAAACAGTTCTCCTTGAATGACTAGACGGACGGCGGACTACATATAGGTTAAACCTACATAAAAAATATTTCGCGATTCAAGTTACACGAATACGAGACACGGGGTACGGTTAGTAAAAGGTTAGGTAAAATATTTGTACTTTGTATATGTTGTACCTACTGTCCAAAAATATAACAAAAATGTTTGCATAATTACAGGGCACATTCTAAAAGTATGTTTAAAACAAATTGATGTAATTTGTCACAAAAATATATAATATAATGCATAAAATATAACAAAAATGTTTGCATAATTACAGGGCACATACTAAAAGTATGTTTAAAACAAATTGATGTAATTTGTCACAATAATGCATGTAGGTACAAACTATTTAATAGGTGCACACACAGAGCTCGAATGATGATTATCTTTTATTAAATTAAAGTCAGTGAACTAACAAAGTCGGTTTTGACAGGCGGATGCTGCGGTAATGGATGATGCGTGTTTATCATTCAGCCTGTGCTTTGTCATTTGTGAATATGGGTACCTCCATTACACTAACTCATTATGCTTGCTTGTCGAATGGCATTATAACGTTAACCAGCAAACCATGATATTATATTACCCTTTATATTAGTACTAGCTGTCCCCCGCGGTTTCACCTGCGTTCCCGTGGGATTTTCCCGGGATAAAAATGTTGCATATGGCACTCAAAAATAACGTGGCTTTCTATTGGTAAAAGAATTTTCAAAATCGGTTCAGTAGATCCAGAGATTACCTCCTACAACCTCACAAACTCACAAGCTTTACCTCTTCATAATAATATATCTGCGAAACAAAGTTTGTCGCATTCATACTTTCTGAGATTTCGTGAGAAATCAGTAAGTGGTATTTCGCTTTTGTATTTTTACATTTCGTTTGGGGTATCTACGTTATTTTATTACTATTTAAAACTAGACAGATCTGATCCAATGGATGTTTAATGTTTTTCCAGTTTAATCCTATAGGTTCCAAAGAATGATCTACCGAATCTCATCTAATT
This sequence comes from Ochropacha duplaris, assembly GCA_951361185.1. Classification (NCBI taxonomy): domain Eukaryota; kingdom Metazoa; phylum Arthropoda; class Insecta; order Lepidoptera; family Drepanidae; genus Ochropacha; species Ochropacha duplaris. Next base: position 7,659,419 of record OX592703.1, read on the forward strand.
CTATTCAGATATTTTTCATGATCAGAATCTACGGCGTGGATGAGTTACGAACATCCAAACAAACTTTCGTATTTATTACATAGTATGATGGTAGTTTACTCTATGATAATGTTTCCTATAACCACAATTTATCTTATATTTACGTTCATCAACATTTTGGTTATATAATATGGTAATTTTGGTTATATAAAATGGTTAAAAAACTATTAACTTGACATTGTCATCATTTAGACATCTCTAGATAAAGTAAAAAACCGTCACAGGTCATTTTCTTAATTTAAATTTAGCAATCTAAAGATAGACTTTTGTATCCGGGTTCCCGTCAAGTTTTTTTGTTTCTATAAATTATTGCGAAGCTTAAACAACTTCAATAAATATCGATTTAAGTGTAAATATCTACACCTTTTTTTGTAAGATGTAATTTATAAGGTAGGAACTTAAATTATAGACATAATCCTCGCTTTCCTGGTAATACGAATAGTATAAAAAAATACTTTGTCTAAAAAAGCCTTTGTTTAGTATTTTTTATAACTCTTAATGCTGCTACAAAAATAAGATTCATATCTTCATATGCGCGTACATAATAGAATTAATTATAAAATGTTACTTAAGACAACAATAAACTTAATAGAATGGGCCACAATGGACACATTATCCATCCCACCCGTAGTGTAACTTACTACTAGAAGACTAACTTACGTTTTACAACGTCTAGTTAATTGGCTTTAGCTATCGGTGCTAGTAGCGTGGAAATGTAAATGAACGGCTTAGTGTCTTAGTGAGACACCCAGTGGCCTTTAGGCGACCTCGGGCGTGCGTCACTGTACCACAGCATCTGCTTAAACTTCGTAATTCGCGGATGGAGGAAGTGGAAAAATGTAGGTTACATGCATACATATTTTTTCACGCAGACCTTGCAGGGTTGCCCGTCATGATGAAACATCATGCTTTATTACCATCATCTGTTGATTATTATCATTATAGTTAAATTGGATGAGAAGGTTTCTCTCGATGCAAACACTTAAGCATAACGGACAAGTACCAAATTAACAAAGTAAGGTCTTTAAAGAAAATTGGTGTTAGGTTCTTAACTTATTAAAGACAAATGTAATTCCGTCAAATTAAATAATCACAAAAGTTATTTTCATTCACAATTTCATTGTATTTACTCGTTAGGTACGAGTAAGTTGAGATTAACAGGTGAGATAAACTTCTTTCCCACGTTAATTGGGTGCACTCACGTTGATATGTTGTAATATTATTGTTTTGGATTAACAGACGAGACTAGTTACTATCTACGACCTGGATCTCCATTAATAGAATGTACCTACTATCGAATGATAATATAGAATTGATTTTGTTCATTGTTTAGTTACAACAAAGAGGCCAGTATAGACATTTATAATCATAAAAACGTACCTATCGATCCAATCATGAATATATTCCTAATTCTATCATTAGACGGCCTTAACAATTAATTATGAAAGGTCGGATGCCTTTAAAGTACATAGGACTATCTTGATAAACATTGAACGTTAAATTAATTAAACGCGTCGAGACTTATCTGTTCAAACAGTCAGAATTGTCTTAATTCTCTTAATGCAGCTATCTAACTAACATATCTCATTACAGGACCTTGGCTCGAATACCGAGTGTCCGTTGTTTTTTTTATACCGTGCTGTCATTTGAGAAGGTTGTACTCGAGCACTACTCAATGCAAACTTGTTACAGTGAAGTGTTCGATGCACGCAAATGTCGGCAGCCACCGGTCATTTGATAAATGACCGGTGTGCAACGAACAGACGATCCAAATCTGTCAATCTACGTGATGTATCGAAGATAACTATGAGCATTGGAATTGATGAAATCCATATGAATTATCATTATGACTTTGAAATGGTATATGTTTCAGAGAATTTACAAGGATATTTACAGGGTCTTTTTTATTTTATTTTGATATTATTGCTATCCAAAATTGACAAATATATGTCTACTTTATCAAACACTAACTGTCCCCCGCGGTTTCACCTGCGTTCCCGTGGGATCTAATCTTTTCCTGGGATAAAAATATAGCTTATGACACTTTTTGGTAAAAGAATTTTCAAAATCGGTTCAGTAGATCCAGATATTACCCCCTACAACCTCACAAACTTTACCTCTTTATAATATTAGTTAGTATAGATAAAGTTTATTCAGTAGGTATCGTTGATCTAAGTGATATCTACTGGTAAAAAATCAAACATGGACGCACGTTGATGGCTACTGGCTAGGATGCTCGTAGCTTGTAGCACAGACCGTAGTCCTATCGTAGACTCATCTAGAGCTTCATAAATAAATATCCTGGGAAATTCTTTACACATCTCTGATTCCAAACTAGGCAGAACTGATGCATATCAGTACATACATAATTATTATTATATCTATTTACATTATCATACTTTGTAGTTTTACAAATAATCAACATTGCGTTAATGATCGTGATAGGATATTTGCCATGATACAAATACACACTTCCATTAGTTACTTAATTAATCACTGATAGTTCTGTTATTTATTTAATGAAGTCGCTACAAAAAAATATGGAATTCGCCCAAAGTTCACCAACATTTTTTTAAATTAATACCCGGAGACATACAGAATATTTCTAATTACTCTTTTTTAAGGAAGACTTTAAAAAGTGAAGCCCAACTTTAAATATATTTTGAAGCACTTTATGTTGAGTGTAAGCCAGTGGCAAGGTCAAGTTCTGAGTTGAGTCCGATCGGAACTAACACGTCATGTTATGTAACCCACTACACACGCTCAAATACAGCGCTTGTCTATAGATTGATCTATTTTAAGAACAACATATTATTGTTTCTTTTTTTGAACCACTATAAACGGTCAAGTATTACTTACTGAAAATTATTTTACCAATAGAAAACTACGCTATTTGTAAGTGTCATAAGCTATATTTTCATCCCGGGAAAGGTTAAGATCCCACGGGAACGCGGGTGACACCGCAGGGGGCAGCTAGTATTATAATGAGACATTTCAGGCTTGCACTTTTTGGGTAGGTGACCTACCAAATAATTACAAGCCTCAAATTTGGCTAAAGCTCGAAACATGTTTGACTTAGATCTAAGTCTCATATTAATTTCAAGACATCAATCAGACTGAGAAGTTTTGTGGTAGGGGAAATGTAATCGGATGGGATTTAAGATTTGAAGTCGGTTTTTTTTAAACGTATAAGATATTGACAACTTAGGTATTTTTTATTTTATCATCTTAGTGATTCTTTTATAGTTTTTCACGGTTAAACCAGCACAAACATAAAGTATCTTTTTCATATAATTACTTAAGATTTTATGTCTATTTTTAATCATAGAATTTAAATGAACCAGCTGTGAACCAGTTTGGTCACTTCTAATACTAGACATACGACCAAGTTCAACACTGTGAAGAAATTAAGTATATTACCCGATTGTTTTGATTAAGATAAGCGTACGGCTCGCATGATGTTGCAATACCAGGGTCCAGGAGTATCACTCGCCTGTTGCCTATATTTTTGGATATATCAAACATTTTATTATGGGCTAGGTAAATATATTTGAGCGTGAACATGGCTATTTGTTATGTCTTGGTAGCAATTTTGCTCACATTTTACAATGCATTTTCAATGAAACAGTCATTTGCAGACACAGAACAATTAAAAAAATATTAGTTTACTTAAACATTAGTTCCCAATGAAGTGAAGCATCGTGCACGAAATTGTGTGCATGACCTGCACGTACGTTATCCCGCGTGCCTCAAGTCGGACAGGAACGCAATGGGCTTCCTTTTTCAAATTCAGCTTCCTTTACTGTCCACCTTTTTATTTGTTCTGAGTTTGCAGAGAATATTTTCATAAAATAGATGTTTTTGTATTCGTAGAGTTAAAAATATTATGTTCTCGTGAAGCAAAAGATCACAGGCCAACCATAGTAAAATTATCCATAATTCATTTTGACGTTGAATATTTTCGCAAGGACAAGACTATCATCATCAACACAGACTGGAGATAAAGCGCACAATGTTCCGGTCGCTGTAATTAGTAGCTTCAATACTTAACACAGTTTGGATTCATTCAACACTTCAGTAACTACCCACTACAATGTTGTTCTTAGAAACATTAATATCACGTTTTTTCAATCATCATATCGTAGACTGAGCTGTTGAAATCATGAGGTCATATTTTCAAGAAGCACGATTTTACTTAACAAAACATTGTCATGAATGACGACACATCGAGAATCTTCAAAAAACGCACAAAAAGATTATTATGACATCGTCCCTAAGCACACTTGTGAACTTGCTTAACAACAAACCTATTTGCCCATCAATTAAGCAGCTTTGTGAAAAATGTTTGTACAGAACAATTACTAGTGCAATCGTGTGTAATGCCAAGGTTATCTCTGGTCCCTGAGCAATCACAAATGTACTTTATTTACTCTGTACTTGTAATATTGCTGACTTTAGCAGTAATGTCAAGTTCACAATACATTCCATGTAGGTCAACAACTGGTTACCCTCTGATTTAATTATTATGTTCATGACTCCATATTAATCTATATTTTGATCTGAATAACACAATTATCTTTAATTTATTTGTTTTAATGATAACAATTACGTTACCTGATTGTGATCGGTTTTATATTATGGAAATCGTTCCAAAATTTATTTACCGTTATATCAATACATAGTCAATAATAGTTTGTATACCCATTCCGTTAAGTTATAAAGTAGGTAGGTACCTATTATAAGAACGAAGACAAACCAAACACGCAAGTAGAGTGTCCGTATCGCATCGTGATATAATATTGTTAGTACGTGATTTGCATCGGTTATGTTGTCTTAAACATCAAAATGGGCAAGGCTGATTCACTATAAGCTAAAGCAAGGTGCTTCGAAGCCCTCGACTCCGAACGACCGTGACTGTAGACTGTAGGCCCATGACCACACATAGAGCTGCAATGAAATGTATAATTTTCCTGGATGAAAATTTTCTTATATAGTTAACAATATTCGTACGTGAGTCATGTATAATATGCGATGCAAGGGTTTCGTTCTGTGATGTATTTGATAATAATTAATAAAAATAAAACTTTTTATAAAAAAAATAAAAACGCCTTCAAAGGCAAATGTTGCACTAAAAACCGAAAAATAAACTGAATAAGAGATTAAATAAAATGGGAAAAAAATATTTCAATAACTAAATAGACCAAAAACTTTACTTATGTAAACTACCTACGCACCTATTCAAATTATTATTCTATAAATACCTTTTGATCTGTTTGAAGTCGGTGCCAAGCCTAATAGGTTTAATAGGCTTCGTACGGTTTGAGGAGGTAGGACATAGCATAACATCTGCTCATAATTGGGGCCGTCTGATTGGGGAAGTACCTCCACCTTACAGAATATCGCAGCCAAATAACACTGCCAAGTGTTGTGTTCCTGCGGTGAGTAAGGTTGCCAGAGCTCCTTAGAGGAGTCACTGTGCTGACGGCGGAGGGACCGGCGGTATTATGGAGTCGCTATTGAGTAGTGCAGGCGCAGCATGTTGGCGTGCGGTTAGGGAGATCCGGTGAAACGGTTGACCGCTGGCCGCCCGCAGATAGAGTGAGTTCCCGAACCCAGGGATTACTTAATCTCCACCCTGGGAGGCTGAACTGCCATCTGGCGATGCTTGTGAAGGCATTTATTATTTCTTTCATTGTATTTTTGGGCTTGGCACCGACTTCAAACAGATCAAAAGGTATTTATAGAATAATAATTTGAATAGGTGCGTAGGTAGTTTACATAAGTAAAGTTTTTGGTCTATTTAGTTATTGAAATATTTTTTTCCCATTTTATTTAATCTCTTATTCAGTTTATTTTTCGGTTTTTAGTGCAACATTTGCCTTTGAAGGCGTTTTTATTTTTTTTATAAAAAGTTTTATTTTTCCATTTTTTATATTTCAATGTTTTCAAGAAATATTTAATTGTTTTCGAGCAAATTAAGCCTATTATTAATTTACATTATCTATACTAATATTAGAAAGCTGAAGAGTTTGTTTGTTTGTCTGTTTGAACGCACTAATCTCAGGAACTACATAAAATATATTAGTGTTGGATAGCCCATTTATCGAGAAAGCCTATAAGTTAAATAACATCACGCTATTAGATGAGGGAATACATAAATAGATAAACTTTTAACGAAAATAAAGCATATATATCCTAAATGATTAAGGCTTCTTTCTCAGCAGCTACTTGATATTGCGTTTCATTTCATATCTAGGACAACGTATATTCTAACACCTAACCGATAAAGATATTACCTTTTATCATTAGCTCATTTTAATATACAAAGAGACGACGATACGAGTCTAAACGTGACTATAATATTTAAAGAAATATCCCCTAACTCCTAACCTTTAAGGATTTGTACCTTCCATCATCAGCTCTGCAACATAAGATGATGACTACCAGATGGAAATAGCTTTGATAAGTACGTATATGAATGAAAAATACTGTAAATTCTTATAAAATTTGAGGGTTGCTCTCATTTTCCCCAGGATCCCATCATCAGAACCTGATTTGGTGACAGTGGGACTACCGCCGAAGTATACTCTTTCAAATGAAAAAAGAATTTTGAAAATCGGTTGACATTTCTTATAAAATTTGAGGGCTGCCCTCGTTTTCCCCCAGGATCCCATCATCAGATCCTGACTTGGTGATAATGGGACCACCGCCGAAGTATACTCTTTCAAACAAAAAAAAAATTTTGAAAATCGGTTGACAATTGGCGGAAAAATCGATGAACATACATAAAAAATAAAAAAAAATACATACAGTCGAACATATAACCTCCTCCTTTTTTGAAGTCGTTTAAAAATGGTGCTATATGATTGTGGACAATTTCTACGCAGCGGGTTACATACAATCCAAGTTGATCTTACTTAGTATTTTATTATAAATTGGCAACACGACTAAAGTTAGTAAAAATAATTTATATGTACCTACTTTACATAGTCAAAATTAATGTTCATTATAATTTAAAAAAAAAATAAGTAATTAATTTGTTTATCAAACAGCGTGCAAATATTCGAAGCCAAACAGCGAACTTATATAATAACTTTAGAGTATACAAAATTAAAAGGGCGCTTTTTACTACCAATCAATGAACTGTCTTATTCTTATTACATAAAATTGTATGACTTCACCTCAGACGCATGGCATATGACCAGTGGTCTAGAGTACCGAGTTCAGAGTTCAAGATAAAAAGCGACGCTAATGGAATGTACCGACCAATCATCGGGCATATTTTAAACTTTGGACTTAGAACACCTATTTAAGTATTTACACACCTGCCTATTTATTTTTTATTATATCATGATTGATAGACATAATATAACTTCCTATATTTTTGAGGTAAAAGTGAGGGTACACAAATAATATTAATTTCGTTGCTAACGACTACGGTATGAACTATACTTCGAAAACAATTGTCAGTGGTTTAGTTTCTTTAGTTTATGACTGTACAAAATACTTAGGTACGTGTGTGATCGGATCGGTCATGACACCTATGGCTTTGATCGCCCTTGCTGTCCAATCGTTCAAGGTTACTTCGCCCAGAGCGGATGCCCGCGACCTTGCTTCAGGCTCAATGACCGAATCACACTTCCGGTTATTTGACTTGTTTTTGTATCCACTTGTCATTAACGGTTTTTAGGTTGTCTTCCCTTTTTTATACCATGATTAGAATAAAAAAAAAAAATACGTATATGATAGACACATACCTAAATTTTAATTGAATTACTTTAGAATTTCAACTTTGCTTCAATTCCGATGAATATAAAAGCAGGAATATAATTTTATATGATAATTATGTTTGGTCAAAAATATAACTCCGCAAATAAACAGTTATGAAACGGTAGATAGATAGGTATATCCTCTCGCCGACGAAAACAAACATACTGACCCCAAAGCGTACCTATATCATTTCTAAGAAATTATTTGTACAAACTAGTTAACTTAGTAGTAAACTTGACTTAATACATTTAACATGGTTATTATACAAAGTACAAACAGTACTTCATCTGACTCAAAAATTTTACGTCTGAAATTAAATTACAAAATAATGTAATATTTGTTTCTTGTCAATCGGTATTGACTGACATATAAAATCCAAGGACTTTCTTTATATTATTATAACGTCCTTGATTAAATCAGCTTCTTCCTATAAATTGTCAAAAGGATCCTTTTTATGAAGTTTTGTAGGAAATACTGACTTGGGACATTTCTTTGTCGTTAAATAAATAGGTACATACCTATTTATTTAACGATATTGTAATGTTATTAAAAGTCATAACGATATTATGACTTTTAATAACATTATTAAAAGTCATAATAACTATGAATTTTATAACATAGCGGACCCGGCAGACGTTGTCCTGCTCTAAAATTGAAATAAACTTAGAACCAATTTTGTTTTCAATTCATCGAGGAACCCATTGAAATGCCTACACAACAAAATTTCATCCAAATCGGCCCTTTGTTACCGTAGTCCTCCGAAACGGCTCGACCGATTTTGATGAAATTTTATATGTATATTCAGTAAATCTAAGAGTAATTTGTTATTTATTTTTTATACCGCTAGATCCTACGAGAACGCGGATCCTATGGGAACGCGAGTGAAACCGCGGCGGACAGCTAGTAAAAAATAGATAACAACCTATTCTCAGACCTATTAAATACATGTATAAAGTTTCATCAATTCGGAGGAGTACGGTAACTAAAACTGTGACACGAGAATTTTATATATTTTTTTTTTTTTTTGAGAACATTTTTGGCCTGGTATCGAGACCTTTAAGCCATTTCTTTATTTTAAATATTCATCTTTTATGTTTAGTCACGTTTTATTGTCACTTTCACTGTAAAGTCTAGTCCTCGTCCGTACAAGTCGGGTCTAATTTTAGTGAAATTGGCGGCTATTCCACTAAAACATTTCATGGACTTTTTGGGACAACCTGGAAAGTCACGATACACGCTTTCATTTCATTTCACTTCACTTGTGCACTAAGATTGATCTTTATTGGACAAAACACCACCGAAATTATTCAATAAAACTCAAAATACACGAATTTAATGAAAATAAAACGAAAACACAACGTCACTTCGCAAGTTCCCGCCAAAAAGTCCTATTTTATATATAGGTATAGATAGATATAGATTAAATATGTTCGAGTAATATTAGATGCTTGATACTGTGGTTAGTGTCAGATATTTTATATATAGGTATAGATAGATATAGATTAAATATGTTCGATTAATATTAGATGCTTGATACTGTGGTTAGTGTCAGATATTTTATATATAGGTATAGATAGATATAGATTAAATATGTTCGATTAATATTAGATGCTTGATACTGTGGTTAGTGTCAGATATTTTATATATAGGTATAGATAGATATAGATTAAATATGTTCGATTAATATTAGATGCTTGATACTGTGGTTAGTGTCAGATATTTTATATATAGGTATAGATAGATATAGATTAAATATGTTCGATTAATATTAGATGCTTGATACTGTGGTTAGTGTCAGATATTTTATATATAGGTATAGATAGATATAGATTAAATATGTTCGATTAATATTAGATGCTTGATACTGTGGTTAGTGTCAGATATTTTATGTATAGGTATAGATAGATGTAGATTAAATATGTTCGATTAATATTAGATGCTTGATACTGTGGTTAGTGTCAGATATTTTATGTATAGGTATAGATAGATATAGATTAAATATGTTCGATTAATATTAGATGCTTGATACTGTGGTTAGTGTCAGATATTTTATGTATAGGTATAGATAGATATAGATTAAATATGTTCGATTAATATTAGATGCTTGATACTGTGGTTAGTGCAGATATTTTATGTATAGGTATAGATAGATATAGATTAAATATGTTCGATTAATATTAGATGCTTGATACTGTGGTTAGTGTCAGATATTTTATGTATAGGTATAGATAGATATAGATTAAATATGTTCGATTAATATTAGATGCTTGATACTGTGGTTAGTGTCAGATATTTTATGTATAGGTATAGATAGATATAGATTAAATATGTTCGATTAATATTAGATGCTTGATACTGTGGTTAGTGTCAGATATTTTATATATAGGTATAGATAGATATAGATTAAATATGTTCGATTAATATTAGATGCTTGATACTGTGGTTAGTGTCAGATATTTTATGTATAGGTATAGATAGATATAGATTAAATATGTTCGATTAATATTAGATGCTTGATACTGTGGTTAGTGTCAGATATTTTATGTATAGGTATAGATAGATATAGATTAAATATGCTCGATTAATATTAGATGCTTGATACTGTGGTTAGTGTCAGATATTTTATGTATAGGTATAGATAGATATAGATTAAATATGTTCGATTAATATTAGATGCTTGATACTGTGGTTAGTGTCAGATATTTTATGTATAGGTATAGATAGATATAGATTAAATATGTTCGATTAATATTAGATGCTTGATACTGTGGTTAGTGTCAGATATTTTATGCTCGGAACAATAACTAACATGGAAGCCGGGCTAAAATAAAAACTGAGTACTATACAGTTTATTCATTTATGTCAATTAGCATATCGTAATGTGGGAATGAAACAAAACATGGCTGTTTGTTTTTATTATTTTTGAACGTGTCACAAGCAAAATGTCAAATGGTCCTCTTTGGCCCTCTTTTAATGCTAACAAATACAAAAGTTCTATCCAAGACGTCAAAATACTTACGTTGGCTATCAACTTAATTTTGTAGTGATATGTTTTGTTGATACGAGTCGGGAGTTTGACGAATTTACTAAGTGAAAAAAGTGAGTTAATTATTAATTTCTGTCTGAGAAAGTGGCCAGAAAGTACATACGAGAGGTGTACAGTGCCCTGGACAAGATGTCTTGTATTATTGAAGGGTGTAAAGCCCATAGTTCGAGAAAAGAAAATGAGAACGAAACGTTAACATTTCATCGGTGAGTTTAGAGATATATTTTTCAATATTGGAAATAAAAAAAGTGATAGACGATAAATAAAAATAGTACTTTATGCCTATCTACTCAAAAGAATTCACGTATTTGCTTTATTTTATGATTTTTCTGAAAAATAAAATTGTCGCAAGTATAGGTTACTAGTGATGTAAAAATGGTTATCGATATGAAATGAATCGATGGTGAAATGAAAATGAAATGGAGTCAGTGCATCAATAGGTTTTTCTCATACAAACTTCCACCCCCTTTTCACCCCCTTAAAGGGTGATTTCTAGGATAAAAACTATCCTATGTTTTTTCCCGGGACTCCAACAATCCCTATCCGAATTTCATCTAAATCGGTTCGGCGATTTAAGCGTGAAGAGGCGACAGACAGACGGACAGACAGACAGACACACTTTCGCATTTATAATATTTTATCATTATAATATTAATTAGTAAATTAGTATTAGTATGGATTTTAATGATTAATAAAGACATTAAATTAATAATTGTAGTTTCATTTATATTTGTGTCAAATTCTTATCGTCTCTTTCCTACCACACTCGACAGATATTCCGACGCCGAAGTTCCGTCGTGGTAAATCCGTTAGTAAACCACAGCCACACTTGGCAGATTATCCGTCGACAGCCAGCGCCTATACTGATTATAAATTATAATAACATGGGAATGTTAAGAAAAGGATAAACTATATTAATTAAAAAATATATAATAGAAAACTATTCTATCTATAGGTACACATAATAAAAATGGAACGGATCGCTATCTGTACATGGAAGATATATGAGAAAACATATTATTGGGTCCTTTATCAACCAATGATTGTTAGAACCCAAAACAATGATTGTTAGAATTTTGTCTGTTTGTGCAAGCTAATCTCAGAAACGGCATATTCGGATGTGGTTTTCACTAATATATTGTGGTAAGCTTCACTTAACATTTAGTGTTTGTTTCATGTCAATCGGTTCTTAAATAAAAAAGTTATGTCAATTTAAAGAATCACGTCGAACATTTGTTAATCCAAAATAAACCAAAAGATATGCCCAAAGTCACTATTCCACGCGGACGAAGTCGCGGGCACAGCTAGTACTAACTATATTTACTTGTTTGCTTTGATGACTTATATCGACACGACAATGTCGATGATAAGCCCATCACTAGCCAAAAAATAGCTTGTGACAACCTGCATAATAACGAAACAGAACGGTATTATATGTCTCTTTCCCACGCATTATTAACGTCGAAAGTAAAAAAAGGTAAAGTATATGCATTTCATTTCTTATTTTAGCCCGGCTTCCATGTTAGTTATTGTTCCGAGATTTTATGTATAGGTATAGATAGATATAGATTAAATATGTTCGATTAATATTAGATGCTTGATACTGTGGTTAGTGTCAGATATTTTATGTATAGGTATAGATAGATATAGATTAAATATGTTCGATTAATATTAGATGCTTGATACTGTGGTTAGTGTCAGATATTTTTTCTCGAATATAGGCAACATCCCAATTGTAAAAATAGAAATATAAATTAGTTTATTTTACTTTTCCTTCATCAATCCACCACAATACCTTGTCACATTCATAAATAGTTAGTAGTTATATAAACTACAGCTGTTACCACAGTAGGTATCTACCTAATAGTAGAATATTAGGTAGGTATAATCTCCAAACACTTCATTTCAAATAATACGAAGGTAACATGATTTTACGCACGTCAATTAAAATAGAGTGCCGAACTGATTCATCGTTCCTTTTTGTAAAACAAGTCACGCCGTTATTTTAGATAACAACTGCATTAGCATGCAAATGAAGTTAAACTTGCGCTACATAACCACATTTTAATATTCGTCCTTGTTGTTCGTGATAAACAAATAGCCGTACCAAATAAAATTAACCGCATGGTATACCTACCGTTTCCGCGACTGCTAGCCATGCTAATAGAATTCACTTAGCGGCTGACATAACAATACATACGAAACTGTTTTCTATGAAAAAATATTGTGTTACATTGCAAATTTTGAAATAGTCAATATACTTTGAAGGTGCTTCGAAAGAGAAAATTGTTGAAAACTGACAGAACTATGATAGTAGATTAGGTAGGTATCTCCTATCGACAACTTAGACGTCACAAATACCTAGTAAATTACCTCTATGTAAAGAAAATTTATGTTTTGCTCCTATGTTAAAAAGTTGTGTTGTGCTTCCTATTTGGCACGTAACTTGTCCGGTAAGTAGCACGACAACCTTAAGGGGAGATAGGTGGACGAGTCACCTACCAAATATACAAAAATTACCTCAATAAAAAGGATACAATTTTCGAGTACCTATAAGTATTTCCGTTAGTTAGGTACCTACTGCTTGTCAATTAATTTTTTTAACAAAAAATACCAGTCATTATATTTATTATAATAATAAATCATTAGAGCGATTATCTTGCAGGCCTTGGTGTAGGTACCCACGTACTAAATTCACATTACTTACGCACCCATAGCGTTGGCACAGAGGGCCTTAATAGTAACCAGTTCGCCTCCACGAAGGTTAGCCATATGCTGTACGGGATAAGATAAATAGCCTCGCTTGTAAATTCTTCACATAAACTATTCTACCGGTTGGCTGTCTAGTAACTGCACCCACACCCAACAAACATAACCAATTAATTCACTTCCGATACGCCTGCGGCACGATACGGAAGGTCAAACATGCAGTTTTTTCTATGAATTGTTCAAAGTACGAGATATGGTCGAACCATAAGGTTGGCGCAGAACAGAAATGAATTCCGTGTGGTGGTCGCCGACATCCGATAGGATAGGACACCCCCAAGAAGAAGATAAGGTTACATATGTATACGTATATGTATTATAAAATATAAATATACCTTTCCTAAAGTGTGCCTATCTATACTTTTTATAGAGGTTTTAAAAATAAGATCACCTATGGAAAGCCACATTATAAAAATCTAACATAGGATATATTTTATTTTAATTTCCTCGAGAAAACTCGGTGTCGTAGGGCTGAACAAAGTTATTTATAAAATAATACTGCGAATGTAAAAGTCTGAAATAAGAAACAGGCATTGCTTCATTCACCTTCACCTTCGCAGCTTCAGCATCCTTCACCTATCAATAACTTTATGTAATACATTGACTAGCTAACATAATGAAAGGACACCTCTTCATGCTTAGGCGAAACTTGACTCTAGCAAAGACTAACTTTTTGACCTTAACTCGGGTTCCGTGACAGTAATTTAGCACTCTGATTGAGTAATCTGCCTCCTGATTTTAACGTCAGCTTTACCGGCGGACACAATGAAGTGTACAGCAGTAAGTACAGTGCAGTAACACTCTTCACACCCAATGATCTCAGTTACGTAATGCACACAATCTCTTTAGTAGATATTACGAGTATATTTAACTTAATTACCAGTTGTCTGCCGAATGCACCATAAAGCGCAATGGTACTACATCCGTTTCCCAAAGGCTGCTCGACAGCAGTAGCTGCGCGAGTTTCGCAATGCGCCCGGCGCATTCCGGCCACTAGATAATGTACAACAAGCTTTATGCAATACAGTGCAATATTAATATCATAATTTTATTTATTTCTTTTTTTTATTCTGGATAGGCTTGTGTTTGACCACAATCTCACCATGTTAAGTGATGATGTGGCCGAAGATGGTAAGCACACAAAGCCTAGATGAGAACTACTTATGATTCAAGTAAACGATCAAATTTATTTCCTCCCCAACCCCACAAGTAGATCATTTATTTTAAATTTCTATATCGTGTCTACTTCAATTAAATAGTAAATTACCACTAGATTACTTTGAGACTAACCTTTTATAACTTGCATATTTTTATCTGCTTACTTGACTAGACATTTATTACCTACTAAATTAAATGTGTATAGCTATAACTTTACGTAAGTATGATCGTTTATGACGGCATCTCATAAATCCAATGCAATGAATATTCGTGTCAAGTACGAATCTTATCTTATTACCATTTATGAAGAGTAATTACTCGTAATGTAGGTACTAGTGTACTAGTAAGTACTGTTAATGACTCTGTTACGTTGTAATTAACACTTGACGGCCCTTGCCGGATGTCACGTCTATGACCACGTACATTATAATGCTGTTGTCTAAAGATGTACATTATATGTAGTTATTGCATCTATGATTTTTAATTTTATCGAAAATCATGAACTGGATACTTTTTTCAAGAAATATCACGAAAATCACGAATGCAACACAGTGAATAAATATTTTGGTTATTCATTGACTGAAGTTGTCTCGCAAAAAATATTATATTATAATATATTAAAATTGAGTTGACTTTAAAACTTGGGGACTTTTACTACAGTTTGCTGTGATCACTTCTCATCATTATCATGGGATATTCAAAACATAGTACCAAGGCATAAGTTAAAAGTCTTTGCATAGTACCTACCTACTATGTATCTACTGACTGTCTAGGTTGACATTTTCTCAAAATAATATCCCTATTGTTAGCCTTCGAGCCTACGAATTGAACCTCGGGAAAGTGTTATCTTGTAGACTAAAATTATTATATATTTTTGCAGGCTGGGTGAGCGATGAAGGGGTGGTTCGATGCGTTCCGCGAGGAAGGCGGGCCTACCCTATACGCGTACCATAACCGGACGGCGGTAGCGGCGGACGTGCCGGCGCTGGCGCTGGTCCTCGCCGCGGTTACCCTGTACCTCGCCTTCCTCGCCATCTTCCCCGGAATACGGAAAGAGGTTACTTTTTAATTATATTATATTATTATTTGCAATATAGCCTTTCCTAGGTCAAAATTATTTCAAGAAAGAATCAAAATTATAACTACTACTGTTTACTTTCGTACGATCTTTATTCATATCATTTTATGCTTTTATGTAAAGAGAGAAGTCTAGATTGGGTGACTAATTGACTCATTACACACTCACCGAGCTGAATCTAGGGAAACTAGAAACACAAAATGGAATTTTTATTCTATATTTGATAATTAAAGTTTGCTTCTTATTTTATATTGCTTTACTTCAGCATTTTGTTTGAGTAATGCGATAAACTAATGCATCGATGTTTTAATTATTTTTTGTACTAGCTTGTAATTTAAATGTAAGTACCTACTAATCTATGTTTTTTTTTATTCTCGATAGGCTTGTGTTTGACCACAATCTCACCATGGTAAGTAATGATGTGGCCGAAGATGGTAAGCACACAAAGCCTAGATGGGAACTGGCTCTCAAGTGCAGCTGTCGGAACACACCGATAGGTATTTGGCGACAGATTTTCAACTTGAGGGTGGTAGCCAGCCAGTCGGGTACTACAAAGTACCAAAAACTATTAAATTTTGATAAAGTTATGATTTATAAAATGTATTAAACCAAGATATGGAGAATATTTAAAAATTTTAAGTCTTTTTTGACATGCAAGGACATGACAAGGCTTACAGCCCATCCGTTCTCTCTCTTCGCTTAGGTACCTATCTTTATCATAGTTCTAGCAAAAAAATTGAAATCAGTTTGCATTTTTCTTACTTTGAATAGATAGGCTCGTGTTTTGATCATACAAAACCAATAGATTAAATACATAGGTTGAGATTTCCACGTGAGCGAAGCTGCTATCGAGAAGCTACATAATATAATGTAGTAAGAGGATGAAAATTAAAGACTGCACTAACAACGGCAAGACATAATCCCGTAATGCAAAGGCTGCAATGAAAATAATAACGACTACCAATTGGTTCCGTAGAATTTATCAGGTAAAGTGAAAAAAAAAACACTACTTTTCGATTAATTGAGCAAACCTAAAATCTATTTATTTTTGTTTCAGAGATTTTCCACGTTTACAATCGTCACGCTGAGTCTTTTTGTGGGCACAGTTATTCTGGGTAAGTCATGTTTTAATAATGAAACTAAATATAAGGTATGATACGAAATCTAGGGAGCTCCTTTGTATGATAGGAGAACGAGTGCAACCTGTGCTGAGATCTGCCAATCGTTGCGACGTTCGTAATGACCTTCAACAAGTAATTTATTGTCATTAACTGTGAAAAAAAATTATGTACGCTTAATTACACGGTAGGTCAATTGCTTAAAAGCAAATTAGCGAGTAACCTAGACAATTATAGATACCTACTATTTGAGTTTGAATTAAAATCTACATAATGGTTTGTGATAGTACATAGGTACATGCACACATGTAAGCTATGAAAGAAATGCGAAGATATGAAAACACACAAAACGAAAAATAAATTAGTAAACAATGGCCAGAATTCGGGTTTTAATTAAAAATCCTGTTTGAATAACCTTAATGATTGAATATTTAAAACTTGAGGTATATGGTACACTTGATAGCCAGTCACCACTTCATCACTTACCACGGCGATTATGGTTAAATATTAAGCTTACCCAAAGTAAAAATCAAAAATTAAGATAAGACAGACAGCCAATAAATCCTATACATAAGTATTGTGTAATAATTAATAGCAATTCAAATAAGATAGATGTAGCTTTTAAGATTTTGTAAATTTTCGTAATAATCCCGCCATTGTTTTCGGGTGACATGGAGAAATCACCAGTTTTCTGCCATTGACCGGAATATTTTATCGTGTGTCAAATGAAATTCTTCTGTGTATGTGTCATGAACTTTATTGATACTTAATGCGTATATGACACAGGCTCATTAAATTGCGTAAACAGTGTAAATTAGCACACGTTTTGTTCAAGTGGATATTATTTAAATTGCAGTTTGCAAGTATGGATCATCATGGCACGTGGCAGGCGCTCGTATCTCCCGCGCCGCGTACCGCGCCTTCTCCCCCGAGCGCCTCGACTGCTGGCTTGCCGTCCACGTGGGCCTCGGTCACGTCAATGTTACGCTCACTGGTGAGCTCTCATTCCACCAACTAAAATGGTACCTAATGAATGCCATCACTTCATTCAGGTTCATCCATATAATTAAAGTTATTTGTCTGATCATCACATAACACATGAATGGGACGTCCTCCATATTTTTATGCATTGTGTATTAACTTAATTGAATCATTTTTGTGGGTAATTTGTATTTGCAGCCCTGTCGTGGGGTAATACGAGTATAGGCGATCCGGGAGTGGATTACAACGAGCAGTTTCGATGGGAGGAAGCTGGCGCGATTCAAGATTGGTATCGTGCGGGACTGACGCGAGGCCTACCGTACCCTCTACTGTCAGTTGCAGAACATTTTGCAGTGCAACACGAAGGTTTTGAATGGGGAGCTAAGTATCGCGCTGCGGGGTACACGACTTCGACCTTACTTTGGTATGAATTTTAAACCTAAATAAATTTGATAAGGACTAAATGAATATATCTATCTGAAAATCAATATTTATCGTGTTACAGGACAGCATTGGCTTTATGGCTACTGATGAACCTTTTACTGGTAGTGGTCCCTCGTTACGGCGCGTACGCAATGGCGACTCTTGGCGTGACACTGTGCACAGCTGCCGGTGGCTACTGGGCTTCTCTACCACACGTGCCGCTAGTTGTTAGGCTTGATGGTGCCATGCTGTTTTTTTCACTTGGCTGGTGCTTCTGGCTAATCCTTACAGCAGGTATTAATTTAATCACTCTTCTCAGTCGGTTAACTGCCGGTCTGGTGGTAACTTCTGTAGCTTCGACCTTTATAAGGGAATTTTGACGGGCTGGTTGTATGTATTCTACACGTACCTATTTAAAAATAAATGTAAGTAGTACCTATATCAGTTATCTGGTTTACATAGTACAAGCTCTACTAAGTTTGAAATCAAATGTGTGAAGAATGTCCCAGGATATTTATTTCTTACTATCTCTCCTCTGCGGTTTCACACGTGTTCCCGAGGGATCTTTTATTTTTCCGGTATAAAAAGTAGCCTATAAGTTTCGGATTTCATATCGGACCAACATAATGCCACGGGAATTTTATATATTGAGACTAACTATCGCCCGCGATGCGTTCCCATTGGGATCTTATCTTTTCCCGGATAAACAGTGTAATTTCTCTAAAGTTGGATCTCAAGTTCGTACATTTAGTAAATTTTTTATATAATATTAAGATTATTATTTCCTACTTATAATGAATATATTTACAACTTTAAATGATGAGGATGTAATACATTTCAGGTGGTATCTGCGTAGTGATCGGCCTGGTGATAGCTATGCTGGACTTAATATGGCCGCACCGATTCTCAACAGTATTAGAAGTAGATTATGACACGCCATACGACAGGCACGTACTTATTGTTGACAGTCGACAACGTGCACGACCACAAACACAGCCTTCACTACCGTCTAGGATACTCAGGTGAGGTACACTGTATTTTGAATTATCGATAAATATTCCCATTCTCATAATATACCAACATACAGTGTCCTGAAAAGAATAACTCATTAAAAAGGTCACCATTTTCGAGATATTTCGATATTTCAGATTTTTATGCATATATATTTTTTTATTTTTGTATTCTGGATAGGCTTGTGTTTGACTAAAATCTCACTATGGTAAGTGATGATGTGGCCGATGGTGGTAAGCACACAAAGCCTAGATGGGAACTGGCTCTCAAGTGCAGCTGTCGGAACACACCGATAGGTGTTTTGGCGACAGATTTTCAACTTGAGGGCCAGGTAGCCAGCCAGTCGGGTACCACAAAGCACCCTACCACCGTGCTATGGTTTCGTCACGATGTTTTCCTTCACCGAAAGCTCAAGCTCATTGTAGGATTCGAACCCACGACCTTCGTCGCGGTATTCGACGTCACTACCACTGAGCTATCATCGCCTTTTTATTTTAGATATTAAATATCTCGAAAATGGTGACACGTTTACTGAGGTAATTTTTGTATGTTTGGTTAGTGAGCCACCCACCTATCTTCCCCTTAAGTTTGTCGTACCTACTACTTACCGGACACCTGTATACAAGAAGGTATAAATATTAGTCCCAATCTTATACGATAATCGTTTTAATCGTTTGGTGGAACAAAATTTTACTGTCCCAATTATTATTTCAGGAGGCTGTCATCAAAAACACGTGAAACAGATGGTCATGTTTCAATGGCAGTAGTTAGTGAAATTGGAGAAAGAGGGAGGGATAATCCTGGTTACCAGCATGAGCAACGCAAACCCAACTCACCGTGGAGCTATCCACTGTTCAGGAGACCGATTGACCGGTAATTAATTTAAGAACTAAATACACAAGTTTAAGGGGAACAAATAAATTACCGTATCGTACCTACCTTACGCAGTATCATACTTATGGGCACAATTTTTTTATCGAAATGAAATAAAGTTTGTACAGGCAACCGTGCTCAACGTAGAAAACTTAAAGATATTAATTAAATCTTTAATGAGCTTTAAGGGTTTTATCTAAGCTTCGTGTAATTTTAATTTCAGCGCGGACTCAGCGTCAAGTCTTGGATCTAGTATCAATGGCAATAGTTCGGGGATTAAGATGTCACCACTTGGTATTAGTCAATCTGTATCACCTCCCGCAATTTCTCCGCATAGGTAAGGTTTATCTATAATTCATTTATTCTGCTAATACATTTTTTGCCTACTATTGTCAGTGAGATCGTAAGTAACAGTTGCCTTTGAAGAGTAATTGCTAAGTTTATTACCGGCTCTTTTCAGCAAAAACAAACTTCTGAAACAGTGCTTAGAAATAATATCAACTTTTTTATTGGATCTGAATGCCCAGTCAACAAATTCTTAAATATGGTATACAATCAATGTATCGGTAGAGATAGTCTACTCGCTTCTGAAGTTGCAAAAACATCCCCATTCCGCTTTTTAGAGTAGCCAGATGCGTCACATAGGGAGTGTAGCCATAATAATGAATAATCTATTATTATTCATATGCTATATAGCCTTGGCACAATTTCCATTCAAGTTACCTACTTTAATATGTAGTACCTACCATGTATTCCTAGCAAGATGATTTTAAATTTAATAATATTATTTCAGGTTTCGACCTCAAATACCGGCAGCAGAGCGAGTGAAAGATATGTGGTGATAGTTTTAATTTTAGCGTAATTGGTGAACGAACTTTACAAACAGTACCAAGGGTCCTTGTGCTTTGGTCAAACTGATCTCCATAAGAACTTTCAAATACATTAGTTAGTCATAAATTTGCCTTCAAGATGGTTAAATTGCGATTTTAGATGCTTGGATGGATTTATTTGTGACAAAGAATCATTATAAGTAGATCGGATAAAATAGGTAAAAATCAATGAGTTTTATTTACCAGGTGCGTTTGTTTTAAGGGCTTCACTTTGATTTATTTATAGGGATATTTTCTGCATTTTTATTTATTACGTCAAATTTAAGCGCCATGACATGTAGGTAAGTTTATGTTTAGCACATCTGGTGTATTGCAATAGTTTTATTTATGTACTTATATGTATATATTTATTTTGCATTTAAAATGGTCATTAACTACAAAGTGTTCGTTATTTATTGATTAGGAACCAACTTATGGTGTACGGTTTCAAATCGTTTTAAAATAATAATTTAAATCACACAATAGTCAATTGCTACGCTTGCATCATGAGCGAAGTACAAAACCATCTCATAGGCGCATATAATCGATGCTATAAATTATAATGCAATAAATGTACTTTAAAAAATTAAAATGAAGACATCCATCTTAACATAATTATGTTCTATTTAAAATATTGAAAATGTAAATATGTAAATTTATGTTAGTTACCTAATTAATATTGCGTAGGTAACGAAGCCGTCCAGTGTCATAATTTATATAATTTTAAAAATACCTCGTCTGTAAACGATCATAATGTTTAATAGCTAGATAGAAGATACGAATACATCGACACAAGTGAATACTTTGTGCCATGGAAGGATATAAAGAAAACTAGAAAATAATCATAATAACTATTATTTTGATTGGAAATTCATCAATCAAAATATAAACTGACGTTGGTACTTACCATGTAAAAAAATATTGCAATTTGCTAGTGAGTAGAGTTGGTTTTCAAAACCAGGCTTTAGTTTTATTTTAAATACCTACCTAAAAGTTTATTAATTCTTGAAATAAAATGACGATACACATAAACTGAGTTTACAATCCATTTCTAATGTAGAGATAAAATATAACTTTATTTTTATGATAATTATTCTATAGGTACGTTCAAACGTGAAAGAAATCCTCGGGATATCAAATTCACATGATTTGTATTATTCACTATTAGACCGAAGTCATTTAGATTTACGTTTATTTTTAAGTTATTTATTGTGTTTAAAATTTGACGATGAATGTTTAAATAATTATATTGTGATATTTATGTTTGAGTGTTCACTTTTTATAATAATTATTACAATTCTAATATACTGCGTCACTTTATTCCTAACTGCGTTTTTAGCATCACGCATCATTTTCAATGTTGTGAAAATGTATTTGCAACAGTGAATGTGTATTGCATATTAGGTACCATTGTTTAGTCGAATATATACGTATTGAATTAAAGTGAGAACATAGGGTGACTGATTTCAATTTGTATTTATTGTGCTCGAAAAATATACAAATTACAAACAATATTGTCTAATTATTTTCCATCACTTTTGTGATGGCAACACTACATAAAATGTAATAAAAATAAAAGATTTACAAGATAAAACAAAAGTCTAGGTGTAGGGACATACCTACGTCATGTAAACGCTGCTTATTCAATAGTAAATATGTAAGTAGGTAATAATTATATTGTCTGTCGGTGACTGAATTCATCATGTAAGTACCTAGTATCAATACAATTATAGATTTAGATGAAAACTACCGCTGCTACAGGTTCAACAAATAAACAAAATAAATGTGTTGAATTCGGCTTTCGAAAGTACAAAGGCGACTGTAGCGCAAACTGTTACTACCATGATCGTCGTCGTCGATTCATAATGTACCAAAAACTACTGCAATACAGCTAACAACCGCTCCATGTTTACGTTCATACACATACACGTTTGGCTTCTTTCGTTTACTAAGCGAGAGTCGAGAGTAAAGAGCGGGCTGCGTTAGGGGCCGAGGATCACCAGATCCAAATAAATTTTGTAAATCTATATAACACCATTTATGTACAAATGGCACATAAGAAATTCAAAGCTATAGAATGTCCAACCGGCAGAGCTACCACTATGAATCTGGTCATTAACTTCATCGAAACTACCTTTTTCTGGAATTCTGTTATATTTATGGGACCCGTGGGATATCAGACGAATCGATATAGATTGACTCATCCAGTGCGAATGTTGTGTAAATATTAACAGATAATGGGATCCATGAAGAAAATGAAGTTTATTACTAGTTTCTTACGAGGTAGCCCCGCAATTCGAAAATCGCCCATCAACTACCACAACTCCATTACAAACCGCTGAATTTGGATGAAATATTAATAATGATTTAAATCATGTGCGCCGCCTTTGTATTTACGTTATCCTGTCTCCATAATAATTATAAAGCTACTGACAACACTCTCATATTATTTATTATAAAAAAAACCTGTTGACCTGTCGTATATCTTCTATGATTGATTTTTTACGAGATGATCCAAATTTAATTGGCACAGGAAAGCGTTCCAGTTAATATATCCATCCTGTATCAGAGTCTCAGATTCTGCCCATAACTTACACTGCAATCAAGATAAATTATGTATCAATAAAAAATATATGTTTTTGAGGTAAGTAAATAAGTAACAAATGAAAATAAATAGTAACAAAAACTAGAAAATAATTGTAAGACTATTTAAATTACCTCTGTATCTTTAACCGGTGGCGCATGTCGCACCACTTTCTGGTAATCAGATTCAGCCAGGTTGAAGACTGGTCGAGTTTGGAAGTCTAGGAACGACATCAAATCATCATACTGAATGTTACAGTTCTCATCCTTTTGCAACCTGTGATAAACATATTTTCACGAAATAGGTACCTACTTAGTACAATAAAAGAATACAAATAAACAAAAATACTTCCAACTTGATAAAAGATAACGTTTTCTTAAACTTTCCTAAAACTCTTTACTTACACTTGCAGCATGCAATCCATTAGATCTGTGTTAATCGGCAATCGATGAGCTCGCAATAACTGTCTCAGTCTGTCCACCGATAGAACACCAGCACTATCTTCATCCGCATGCAATAAACCTTCTCGGAGACGCGCTCGATCGTCCCAAAGACCACGAGTTAAGTCTGTGAAGACCAGGGATCTATGGGCAAATATAAGATTTTTAACTGTAGATATGCATCCGAAGAAATACTTATAAGAAATGGTACTTACGTTAATAAGATTCAAGCATACCTGATCATTTCTCTGCGTGGACTTTTTTCTTTACCAATGTCACCACGGAAGTACCTTATTAATGTCACAAACTCGTGTTCCGTCATCTTTTCACACATTATTTCTTTAAGTGCTTGCCTAAAAGCACAAGTGATCATAATAAGCCTATCTTGTTTGTCCATCTCAATCATGTTCAAGATAAAGCACTTACTTAAAACATCTCACAGACATGAGCTCCTTATTGTTTGGCAAAACTGCTTCCATGTACTTGGCTACGAAATTTTTATAGCCATTCTCTTGAGATGCTAAGGTACGTCGTATCTTATCCATTATCAATGCAATATTCGCCATAGGATACTGGTAAGGTATGAATGGTATTGAGTAGTATAGAAAATCACGAAAAAATATAAAAATAAGGAACAAACCTCTTTTGCATTAATTTCCAAATATCGCAGGGCATATTCATCTGCACCAATAAGTCTAAATCGGTGTTGGTTAATGACTAACTCATTCCCAATCCACATATCCTTATCAGTGTACGCAGGAGGCTCTTTGGGAACGAAAAACTCAACATCTGGTAAATACATTTTATCTCGACGAAAGAATTTCCCACCCTACAACGTAAAAATGCAAGATAAAATAAGATTCCTATTCATTAACAATAACATTATAATTTCGATCGTTGTTCTTTTTTAGTCCTATTTATAGGATTACCTTGAATCCAGAATTGCGCTCACCAAGCTCAAATATGCCAATGGTATCATCGCATAAGAAATATTTGATGATGAAATAACGCCACTTATCTTCTGGAATATCATTGATGAGCCGTGCCGAAAATCGTAGCACGTGGGAATCAAAGCCAACTCTGGTGATGTAAATATTATCTAACTAAACACTTTGATAGCATTTGGGAAATATTATTATGCAATTTAACACAATCAACGTGAAAGGCAACCTACAAGTCACAAAATAATACATGAGATACCTGTCTTTGTTGAGGAATTTCATAAAATCTTTATGAGGAGCCTTAGGTTCCACAGTTCGACAATTTTCAGCAGAGTCATCATAAGATCCATATCCATTCCATGGAGGTAACTGTCTTTGTGCCATATTTGCACTGATACATTCAGTTCCTTCGTCTTTTGGGATCGATAGTGGAGTGAATGTATCTGTGACAAGGTATTTTCCATTACAAATCAAATTTATTTACATTTTCAAACGCTTGTATTAGTAACAAACTTAAAATGATAAGAAGCTCACCAAAGCCATAGGTTACACGGTAATATTCCTTAGTAAATGGGTCGCAGTCAGTAAGCACCACTTTTCGTCCAAAAACATTAAGTACGGCTCCTATACTTAAATCAGCTGGACTATATGATGACACTTTTGGACCGCCTGTCATCTCTACATGTGGTGGAATTTTCTGCAAATTGAAGATAATAAAATTTATAAAGGGTACTTGTACGAGATTATCATATTTTATTATTCTTAACAGTTCAGTACTCGTGGTAACCGCATCCTCTTCAAAAACATAGGTCCATTCTCTGTGCCAGACTTTGGTGGTTGGGATTCCTTGATTTCAATTGTATCATCAGCTAGGAAATAATGAATCTCCAAATAATGCATATTGCCAAATTCTGAATCTCGATCATCCCAATAACCGTGAAATCTAAAAAAAAATACTCTCAGAAAACATATTTTACATACCTACTTTGCTATGAGTTTAAATTAAGTTGTAGGTGATTTCTACCTCAAAACTTGTCGATCAAAGTCCAAAAATTGACGAAAAGGTCTATGTTTTGGTGTTCCTCTAGTTTCTGGAGTTCTCTGAAATAAAGTCAATAATGCTTAATAATAATACTTGAGTCCAAACCAAATTTAAATAACTATTTGGAATGTTTAACGTTTTAATTCTTACCTCAATTGCATCTGGCCAATTAATTGGATCAGGTACATTAATTCCCAAACGATTAAGGAAAACTCTCGTAAAGTTATCGCAATTTACAATCTGTCGACAAAGTCCATTAAACGTCATATATTATATATAGTATCTAATATTTACTAATTTTAAACATGTTAACACGACTACTCTGATAAGACAAAATTATTTATAGGTAGGTATCCTTTTTATACGTTCTTTGATAGTAGGTAATTATTTATAAAAAACAGAATTGGCACCGATGTATTGTTATTATATGCATCTTTTCTCTATAATTACATATTTTCTGTCTTCGGTGAGAAATTAAGAAATTGTAGATTTTTTTTCTGATTGACCATCATCTCAACATGGTGAGTGTTGATGTAGCTGAAGAAGGGTGGTAGCCAGCGTGGCAAGCACTACAAAATACCTTGCTATACCACAGGGTTCTCCATAGTTTCTTCACAATGTTTTGATTCACTGAACGCTAAAGCTGACTATAGGATTCGAACCTACGATTTTTGCCGAGACATTCGAAGTCAGTACCACTGAGCTATAATCGCATTAAATTGCACAACATCCTGTATATTTACCTTGAATACTTTACCGAAGAAAGTAACTTCTCGTCCAATATTTAGATCAAGAACGTCGTAATACAAATCATAACTGAAGGGGAGACGGATTCTCTGACGAGCAATCATGGTACCTGAAAATTATCTAGTAGGTATGTGCTATTTTTTTCGAGTTTTTAGGGTAGTAAATCCAATCCAAACTATAATTTCTGACGAGCAATCATGGTACCTGAAAATTATCTAGTAGGTATGTGCTATTTTTTCGAGTTTTTAGGGTAGGTAAATCCAATCCAAACTATAATTTCTCCACAGTAGTAGTATCAATTAATTATACAGGGTGTTCGGTAAGTAGTACCACAAACTTAAGGGAGAGATAGGTGGTTGGCTCACCTACCAAATATGCAAAAATGACCTTCAAAATGAAAATCAGAAATATCGAAATATCTCGAAAATGGTGATCTCTCTCTTTGTATATTTGGTAGGTGACCCACCCACCTATGGACTACTTACCGGACACCTGTATACATACCGTAGAATTACGTTAGAAAGGCCGTTTATTGAGCTGTATGCTTCTTTTTGTCCCGTCTTACGGGTGAAAGCGCGGGTAAAATTAGTAAACTGTTTCTTCAGTACCTTGTAACAGCCCACTATTTTCAGTTCTTGGCTCCATAACCTTTATAGTTCCATCTTCAAGGTAGAAAAATATATTAACTTTTCGAAGAACATGAGCCGAAGAACGCATTTCATGAAGAGTTTGTTGGAAGAAAGCTTGGAACCGCAAGATCTAAATTTAAATCCGCAATATTATATACCTACAGAAAAAGCTTTTGAAATATGTATGTTACTTGGTCTGAAATACTTACGTGTTTGTCATACATGATCCATGTTGGTAAGTCCGGCGCCTGCTTGCGGCAATATAGGGATGGCACTCGGTTACCTTCCTCCGCTTTGTCAACCAACATGTTCACTTTATCAATAGACGTGAACACCGGACGAACACCAAAGTTTTTCTTCCCTATCTGAAAATCACAATAAGGTAGGATTTTTTATTAAAACAACTTACCTACTATGAGTCAACCCTAGAACGATAATAAAACCATTGACCAGAAAACAGAAAATAATGTAGGTACCTATCTATCTATATGTATCATAGTGCAAATTAATACTCAAAAGGCAATTATTTTTGTGGGTTTTACAATTTTTGGGACACAATCTAAAAGTAGCTTTTGGACCACTCGCTTTACCTTTCGACTTAAAATTGTAAACGCGATTTACTGATTTGGCTAGAAACCAAACACTTTCGTATCACCTTATCATGCGACAACCAGGGTCGTCACGACAATATCTAGGGACAGACATGTGATGTTTGGGTTCTAATCTATACTTCTTTAATTCGTGGTTCTAATGTAGTACGGATTTTTTCAGCAATGCGGCATGATCCTAACATTTTTTTGTGTTGCGATGCGGAAGTGCCATTATGAGGCCGAAAACCTTACTTGCTTACCAATACAAAACCTAGGTGGAAACTGGCTCTCAAGTTCAACAGTCGATATATATCTACATAGCGACAGATGTAGGGGAGGCAATGATGCTAAATTTGTCGTTACTCGAGCGTCTTTGGGACCTACTGGAATTTGAAGATTAGGTGGAATAAAGAAAAAAAGGTTATGTGATATTTTCCCCTTCAGCGGTGGGGGGAGCGTCTACAGGGTTTCAAAAATGTAAAAAAAAACCGTCACCAAATACTCGAGCGCGTCAGATTTTAATAGGGTACTCGCGCCACGTCTGTCTGATAACGGAAAAATAATAATCTGCCGTTTTGCGTGGTGGGGGTGGCCGTACGAAGGGGTCGAAAATATTTTTAAAACAAAATTACTCGAGCGCGTCAGACAGTGATAAGGGATGTTAAGTGAACCCTCCAGTAGCTCCTATTTTAAAGACTGACGATGACCAGGCCCGATTTTTGAAAATGCAAAAAAAAATCGTGACCTTGATTTACTCGAGCGCGTCAGATTTTTATACAGGCGGTTCTTCTTGATAGCCTTGTTGTACTGACCCATAATCTGACAATTATGTTGAGGGATTTCCTTAATCTGACGGTTTGAAAATGGTTCAAGATATCGAAAAAATGTTTGCACAAAAGTTGTAGAGAATTTAATCTTCTACAATATTTATTATGAATACATATGCCAAAAAACCCATAGGAAACGAGATATTTGCAATAAATGATTTTTTGACCTTTGACCTTGAAAAATCAGTAGTCGCGGGCACCCTAAGATAAGTAGCTTTTGAGACAAGTTTTAGGGTGTCAAAATAAAGGTTTATACAAGTTAATAGCTGACTATCTCTCATTCTGAGGTGAAACTCATAATATTCCTGGACTATACACTTAATAATGATTTTAGCTACTTCGGCTTGTGCAAATCGGCAGATTAAGATATTTCCGTGATTCGTGACTAATTTCCTTCAAAATAAAAAAAAACTAATCGCGCTCGAGAAAATCCAGGTGACGTTTTTTTTTTTTTGCAACTTTGCGAGTCTCCAATTTTCTTTCGTCACGCCCAAATTGTCAGATTATTGAAATGTACACTATTTTGCATGTAACTAACTTACCTTACCTTAATCTGACGCGCTCGAGTAATTTCAAACCATCGATTTTTTTTTACTAATCTGACGGGCTACCCTAGGCGTTCGACACTACATAGAGGGCTCAGATTTGGTGAGAGTACTTCACAAGGTGCAAGGTTGCCCCCCTTATGTTAATCTGCCGCGCTCGAGTAAATCCCGAAATCCCCTATTCGCCTCCCCTACAGGTTGCTAGCCACGGGAGAAATTCAAAGTTGGTACAATCGGACTATGATAGTCCGGCTATCTTCATCGGAAGGTCAATGTATCTATTACTTGAACCCACGCACGACCTTAGTCACGGCATTCGACTGACCTTTTCAAATAACTGTTGAAGATCATGCTTGTTTTATTTTTTATACCACAAGTGACAACCAGGCCTTATATGAATTGGTGTATAATACCTACTTGCATCTTTAATGTATGTAGTAATATAAATAATTAAATTTAAATTTAATAGGCCTCTAATTGCCTACGATTTCGAAATAGAGGAAAAGCCAAG
Source organism: Ochropacha duplaris (assembly GCA_951361185.1). Lineage (NCBI taxonomy): Eukaryota > Metazoa > Arthropoda > Insecta > Lepidoptera > Drepanidae > Ochropacha > Ochropacha duplaris. The sequence goes on from OX592703.1 coordinate 7,689,407, forward strand.
TGGCCATCCAAAACGTCATGTAATAAAAATTTGATCCTACTTACGAATCGCGTTTCAAATTATGAAGCTCTTAATATGATCATTTTGGTACACGTTACCAAATCCACCATTTTATGTAGGTATGTTTGTTTCTTCTATTGGAGTTTCTAATGGAGCTAATCTCCAAAACGGGTGAACATATTTTTTATTTTCAGTACCTAAGTGATTCGTTGGTTAAAATCCGGCTGGACTGTACATTAGCACCCGCTGATTTGGGGCTTCACTTATTTTTTTTCGTGTAGTACTCTTCTTAGTAAGAACTTTCACCAGGGCTTTTAACTCGAAAACGCAGTGTTCGAGAAAAAAATACCTAATCTAACTAATTCACCTATAAATATTTTTTCACGCAGCGAGCGATCGTCGAACACTTTGTGGTTATTTTTTTTATGAATTAGTTAGAAACTTTAGGATTTTTTTTCTCGAAAAATCGCGTCATATGCCTTGGTGAAAGTCCTTACTACGAAGAGTACCTACTACACGAAAAAGTATAAGTGAAGCCCCAAATCAGCGGGTGCTAATGTACAGTCCTTTCTAAATCCTACAATGCTTGAGATTTCGGTGAAGGAAAACATCGTGAGGAAACCATAGGTACTTTTTATCCCGGGGACAGCTAGTCAAAAAAATGGCTGTGCATAGACCATAATATGTAGGTACCTACCTATACCTACTCAAAAGCTTGTCATGATAAATGATAGTAAGTTACCTAGGTAAGATACCTAACTACCTAGGTACTCAGTATAAGTAGGTACCTACCTAGATACATATATTGAGTAGGTCCCTTCATAATCTATGAAGTTCCTATTATATTATTGACATAAACTTTATTCACTTACTAGTGGATTTGCACCATATCCAGGCAAAAGTGGTAATCTTGGGTTTCGTACAGACATGATTTAAAGGAAAATAAAACTCAATCAGATCAAAAATATTTGCTTCCAAAAACCTGAATCTCTCCAAGTATAATTCAAACAATTCAAAAAACAAGATTATGTGGCCATGACAACATTATTTGCTTATCGACGAGCTAATGGCAAAATAATCAATAGGTATCATACCATGCATGTAGGTTGATATAATAAGTAGGTATTGTATTCCTATTATCTATTTAACAAGTCCCTTACAAGCTTTGCGTATTAAACCCTTCTAAACCACTTGTAATAGTCAAAGCTTACAAGTCCACACAAAAACAATGTGTGCAACGCCACCTAATTTTTGTGTTTAGTTAGTTATTTGTACAAAAAGCTGAAATCAGACTCTGAAATTATTTCTTTACATCCCTGTTCTGAACTTCTTTTTCACACTTATCAAACTTCTGTAAATTATTAACTAATTTTTGGAATGTTATTCGCAAATCAGGATTTTTCATCAGTCATGTATTTAAAAAAAATGTGACTTTTCAGGTTGTCCCAAAAAGTCCGTGAAAAGTTTTAGTAGAACAGCCACCAATTTCACGAAAACCTGACTGGACTTGTACGGACGAGGACTAGACTTTACAGAGAAAGTGACAATATAACGTGACTCATAAACTAACATAAAATAATATTTAAAATAAAGAAATGGCTTAAAGGTCCAGATACCAAGCCAAAAACATCAAAAAACAAAAAAACTATTTGACATTCATTTTTCGTTCATAAACTTTATATTACATACTCTTTGTTAAACTTGGGTGGGTAGCAAAAAAATATTTCCCTTTCGGTTTTCTTCTTGTTTTCCTCCATTGTTCTTCTATAATTAGAGGTTTTCTATCAGTAAATATGTAAAACGTGTTTTATTTACTTTATGATAAGTAAAGTCAGTGTTTACAAATCTATTCAGATACACCGATAACATTCCATCTTTCTTTCTGTCGTTCGTTATTTGTAGGCCAACAAAATGATTGATGTGAAAACAAAACTCAGTTCTTTTTTTATATTTAACTCAAGTTTTGGACCTAAAGAAGGCGATGTAAGTATCTAAAGACTGGTGGTATCCTATTCATTTTAGCCACACTATGCCAGTAGATATAATAAAATAATGAAATGTGATTATCTGTTGATAGGAACTCAAAAGGATACTGTTCTTTCATCCCAACCAGATGAGTTCTGATGCTCGGAAAATGCAAGTTGGATTATGTGAAGCAGTTGTTAAATTTATGACGTAAGAACTTACAATACCTCTTGTATAAAAACTGTGATAAAATATAAATGAGACAGTATTTTTTTTAAAGTTTAGGTATGCTTTCACACTTCAACAGCCAACCTTTGAATTGGCATAGGATTAGACTGTAATCAAAACAGACACCTATTTGTTAATTGAGTTAATCAATCAAGCAAACCATAGGTTCATTATAGAAAGAGCTTTTATCAGAGGACCGACAGATTCTTTTTTGTCAACTACTGATGGTAAGTGAGTAGCTTTGCCTATCAACATTATGGACTATATAAATAATAAGAAAATTTATGCCACTGTGTTGTAGCCAGTATTATCCCTTTTGCTATCTGTAACAGAATTCATGACTCAATAAAAAATATTCTCAATAAAATGAATTATATTTACCTATAGGACTTTTTCATCTGAACCTTGTGAAGCTCTACAGACACAAACAAAGAGGTATATTTTCTATCAGCCAGAAAAGGGATATTGGATGGTATTGGTATGTTTAAATAAACATAAGGTTTACTTGTAATATTCAACAATAGTAGCCCTGTTATAATATTAATACACTTTCAGGTTGTTAGAATACCATACACCACAAAAGCATTGTCAGCTATAGGCGAAAGTCAAGGAGAAGTAGTAAGTAGTACAAGTATTCTAGAAACATTAAATTTGTAGTTTTTATGTAAGTCTATGTATATTTACTACACCGAAATGTTTTATTTTTCAGATAGAACCATCTGTGATGTATGATCTGCTTGTATCAGCATATAAGATGTTCAAAATGTTTAGAGGCCCTTTCAAAGATATTTTGACTGAAGAAATATATAGTGTGTGTGATCAGTTCTTTACACCAGTAAGTATAAACATAAGGCATGATGATGCAAACTATTTATAGAAAATTCAAGCAAAGAATCAACATAATATTCATTGCCAGGATAGACCAAAATATAGTTATTTTTAATAAATTAAGAAGATGAGATAAGAAATAGAATATAAAAAAGAGAAATAACTAAGAAGAGATGATAATAGACCAAGATGATATAACATAGTTGTTTTTTTTATTTCAGTACATATTATCAAGAAACCTAACAAATGATGTATCAGATGTAATTCAAGGTATTAATTACTTACCACTAGACAAGAATACCTTCTTCAAAGTTGTTTGTTTCATAGATCTGTTGGAAGTCAATTACCCAGATTTCAAATGTATATCCTTTGTCTACAATGAGCAGCTTATTTGGTAAGTTCTAGATTAAAGAAATTGCCTAACCTTCCTCATAGTTCAAGGTATCCATACCAAATTTCATTGTAGTCGGATCAAACATTTAGCCATGAAAACCAAGCAGACAAAGTCTTAGGCCGCGTCCTCATTAGGCGCATAGTTAGAGGCAGACTGTTTGCTTATAGTTTGCCTCCCTATAATTTTAAATATAGTGTCCATACCGCGCTTAATGTACACAGTTTGTGGCGTTTCGTTTGACTCATTCAGTGAGCGGCTGATTAGCATCGAACAATGCGCGCGGTGGGCGGCGAATTTCGCTCACTACGCCGGCTGATATGTGTTAACCGTAGGTACCTTCCCTTTCAAAAGATCGCAAGCCCTTCGCAACTAAAACGCTATAGTTCGCCGCTCACTCAACATTGAGTTAGCGACCGATACGCCGCGCCGGTCAGAGTCAGTCAGCGGATAGTCAGCCGCTAACTTTGCGCCTAATGAGAACGCGCCCTTACTTTCACATTTGTATTATGTTTTACAGGAATGGTTTATCAAGAGAAGATATGCTGACACTGTATCAGTATTTAATACAAACATTACTACCAAAACAGGTAGAGAAGGAAATCCAAGGAGGTCCGGCCTCAGCTGCTCAAAGGCATGGCTGCTTCATTAGTCCTCCAGGTGGCATTAGAGTTATAGAAGACCTACAGAAAATAGTCAAAGTACATGTTATGAGAGAAGATGATAATGAAACTAAACAATATTATTTGATTATATATAGAACATTGAGTGCAACAATATGCTTCACTGTCGATGGTAAGAAAATAATATTAATACGAATTTTAACCAAGTAGTTCAACAATATAATCAGCCTTTTGAATATTATCAATTAGACTTAAATATCTGTAGTGACATCTATCAACAACAGAGTAGTTCGCACGACTCCAAGATTGATGGCGCCACAATAAACTTTGGTCTAAAGGAGTTCTTCAAGTGATTTGCATATAATATAAGCTACCAAAATGAATAGTTGGGGTGCAGATGCTAGCATCACCTAAAGATGATTTATTAATTGTGCTTGCACAATGACCTAGCATGGCAGAAGATCTTCCCTTTTCAATCGAGGAGTCTATAGGCATCCTTTTGCTAGTGTTGTATTGATGCATATCAACATAAATACATCGATATATACCTACATATAGACATATCGATTAGCACTACAACACTAGACTGCACTGTAAGGAAATAGGAATGAAAATCGCTTGACAATTGGCGGAGAAATCGATGAACATACATAAAATATATACATACAGTCGAACATATAACTTCCTCCTTTTTTGAAGTCGTTTAAAAAGACTGGGGCGCGTCTTCGTGGATGGCACTAACAATAACACCTCGCTCCTCCATACATCAATTGCAATTGTAATCATTTATACCTTAAAATGTGATGCCAGAATCATCAAGGGTTTTTAATGAATTAGTCAATCAGCTAGTTTTAAGACATGTACTGATCATATTTTTTTCTGTTACAGTAAATACAAATCTAGAATTGGAGACTTTTAGATCGTTGGATGCTTTTATCGGCCCCCAGCTATCCACCATAGCGTCCGCAATTAGTGAACAATGTACAATACATGCATTGCAAACTGCGCAACTCGCTAACTCCGCCGAAAATAAATTTATTTACTTTAATAGACTTAATTTGGCTTTTAAGACATCTGTAAGTGGATCTGATAATTTTATTTACCTAATCAAAAATCATTTTAATAGTCTTTTTAGGGTTCCGTACCCAAAGGGAAAAACGGGACTCTATTACTAAGACTTCGCTGTCTGTCCGTCTGTCTGTTACCAGGCTGTATATCAAGAACCGCGATAGCTAGACAGTTGAAATTTTCACAAATTATGTATTTCTGTTGCCGCTATAACAACAAACACTACAAACAAAATAAAATAAATATTTAAGGGGGGCTCTCATACAACAAACGCTATTTTTTTGCCCTTTTTTGCTCGATATCAATAATGGCAACAGGTAGGCACTTGAAATATTCACAAAATACTCAGTTGTATTTTTACTATAATAAAATCAAATAAATATTTAAGGGGTGCTCCCATACAACAAACGTGATTTTTTTGCCTTTTTTACGGAACCCTTCGTGCGCGAGTCCGACTCGCACTTGGCTGGATTTTTTTTTTACTTTCTGACAATAACCATCTTGTCTCTGGGGTTCTCTCCGAGATATGAGAGAACTTCTTTCTATTTGTAACTTTGGTTCCTACTTTCGGTATTATATGTATATTCGCCTCATTCACAGGTGTCGTAATAGACTAAAGATTCTTGTTTGGTTTGTTTATTTAGTTATCTATGGTGACAGAAATTACTTTTATTTTATTACAGCCTCCAATAAATAAACTACTGCCGTCAACAGCTATAAAACCTGAAGTGCTAAGTATTATAGCTGGAATACATTCAGATAAACAAAGGTACCTACACCTAAAGATGTTTTAATACCATTTATGATTAAATAAGATTAAATAATAATAAGTACTAAGCGACTCGTCCCAGTGTCGTGATTTGTTGAGTTGGAAGTAATTAAAGTGGTGTTATAATAGAGTTCCGTAACAAATAAAATAAAATTAAGTACATACATTATCGCAGAATTACGCGTAAATCCCTCTGCAACTATCGGTTTGTGCAGGCTTTATTAAAGTTATTTAAAATATCCACAAATCATAAGTATTTGAAAAATGGCCATAAATAAAATTACACTTAATTTGTGATAGCCCGAATGAAATCCATACAACTCGGATATCTATCGCGCATAGAAAGCCGCAACGGGGCACTTGTTTATACTATGTAGTGATATCAATAACAACTAAATAATTGTTTTTTTAGCCTTGGAAACTATGGTGAAGTTATTATCAAAACCCCTGATGAATACTGGATCACAGGCAAATCTTCAAATGAAAGAGAATTTTATGTTATCATCCAAGAGAAAAATGCAAATCTCAAAGAAATTGCAGGTAACTACCATCTTTTAAGGGCTCACAGCATAGATGTATTTTTTTTACTAATTACAATCTTTTTACTTAATTTTCAGATGAAGTTAAGAGGATATGTGAAGCACAAATGAAGGGTGTATTTTTTTATCCAATGTAAAATAATTACCCCTTACAATTCCTCACTTATAATTTGATTCAGTAAACTGACAGGCAGGACCAAATTCATTTCCTAAAATTATGATACCATATTCAAACTTAGTGCGTTCAGAATATTTGCGGAACTTATTTTTTACACTCCTCAGCACACTACAAATGTTTGTGTACTATGTATGGATCATGGCTTATGTCATAAATCTGTTGCAATTTTTTTTTCAATTTTGGTTGTTCTGATTTTGTTGTTTTAACATTTATGAACGTTTAGGTATCCATCCACCGTCTGAGTGTACCGAGTTCATTACTGATGAGTTATTTGTACTGGTAGTGTCCGACCGAAACATGGTTTTTTCTCCAACCCAGAAGGATCGGTTTTGGTTCTAGTTTCGGCCGAAACCGTAACTTTTATAGATGCGTTAAAATCGTTGAATATTAGGAATAATAATATCAGTGGACCGTTATTTCTAGACATAATAAAAGGTGATATAAAATGAAAGTGAATAATGAAATATGAATGAAATTAACAAAATAAATAAATTTCGCCATTCAATTCTAAATAATGCATAATATTTTCAGTCATTTATTATTGTATAAAGTATATAAGGGTTTAACAATAAAATTACACTATGGAATGGCAATACATAGGTACATTCATTCATAACAAAACAAACAAAATAGTATTTTGAAAATACTTACCCATTATTTAACTCTCCTGGAACAAGGCGGCGCGGCGTGACTGAAAGGTTCAGCACTTTTTTGTCCGAAAACGGAACCTTCCGTCGTAACATGTTTTTTTTGCCATAACCTGCCAAACCCGAAATTTCGGTTGTACACTACTTAGGTATTTGTAGCGAGCGACTTAATAATAATCTTAATATCTTTATTTTGTCAAACATAAACAATCTTTACTGAATCCGATTTAAAGTTTGAGTTTTATTACCAAATGTAAATTAGTGATTTAAATTAATTATAAAAAAGTATTGTGTAGGTATAGGTATATTTATTGGCTTGTAAAATATCATTATATCCTAATAAGAATGTAAAATATAATAACTTTATAAATTCGTTGAAATATAAGATAAAAAAAATGTGTTTATATTGTCAAATTCATAACCATTTTTTAAATGTAGGCCATTTACTTATGTATGTTAAATTTACTAAGATACCACCAGTTCGGTTGTAAACCTTCAACTGAGCAGACCCGCAAGTTCAAAACGCCGCCACGGGCTTGCGTCACATACGAATCGTCAGTATTTTGAATGGGAGCTTCGTTCGGATTCACTTAACATCCCCTCTAATCCCCCTTACGCCGCACCGCACCATGCAAATGCAGATTAGCATACCTTCATCATCAGAGACACGTGGGGCATATACACTATCAAATGCACTATCTGACGGGTTCGACTATTTTCTGTGACTCACTATTTTGACGCTCCCCCTACCGTCAAGGGTATACTCGTATCTATCTATATATATAAAATTCTCGTGTCACAGTTTTAGTTATCGTACTCCTCCGAAACGGCTAAGCCGATTTTAATGAAACTTTATATGTATATTCAGTAGGTCTGAGAATAGGTTGTTATCTATTTTTTACTTGCTGTCCCCCGCGGTTTCACTCGCGTTCCTGTAAGATCCACGTTCCCGAGGGATATAGCGGTATAAAAAATGGATAACAACCTACTCTCAGCCCTATTAAATATGAATATAAAATTTCATCAAAATCGGTAAAGCCGTTTCGGAGGAGTATGGTAACAAATTATTTCCGAAACGGCTCGACTGATTTTGATAAAATTCTATGTGTATTCAGTAGATCTGAGAGTATGTAGTTCGGCGAGTGTATTCGTCACACACGCACGCCTATCGGTAACTCATTCCCTCCAGCTGCTTTGAATCGGTATATAGGGATGGGAACACCCATCGATAAAATAAAATATCGAGATGGAAAGGTTCCTAACTCGTTCAAATTCCGTCGGGAAACGGCCCCTCGAGGGTCCCGTGGATACTAACGAATGGAAAATACCGAAAATAACTGCTCGCCCAGCCGAACAACGTCATCCTGAACCTATCAAGACAACAAATAAGTACATCTCGCTTCCAAGCGAACAGTTAAATATGGACACCGCTGCAAATTTTCGTGATGCAACATCCATAAAAAAGGTCAGTCGCATTCCTCCTATAGTTTTGGAAATACAGCCTACTTGGACACATGATTACATCAGAACAACTATTATGACCTACTCCAAAAGCTTCCACTTGCAGTACAGAAGCAAAAATAGAGTAGCTATAATCTGCTACACGTCTCAGAGTCATCAAGCTATTAAGGAAGGGCTTCGTCTAAAAGATATTGCTTTCCACACGTTTTCGCGCAAAGATGAGAAAATGTACAAGTGTGTTATTTTTGGTCTTCCCGACTATGTCGAAGAACTACTCCCAAACGAACTTGCTTTGCTCGGCTTCGACAACGTATTGGTTCGAAAAATGAAGGTTCCTATAGACAAAGAATCTTACTGTCCACCTTTCTTTGTTCAGCTACCACCTGGTGCGGATTTTTCCAAATTCCGCCAAATCAAACTACTATGTAATAGCGTAGTCCAAGTCCGCAAATACCAGAGCAATAATCAATATGGGACCCAATGCTATAGATGTCAAGGATTTGGCCACTCCTCCCGAAACTGCAATCTGCCACCCCGGTGCGTAAAGTGTACCGAATCCCATGCAACTAAGGATTGTCCTAAGAAATCCCGAGAACAATCTGCTAAATGCTGCAACTGTGGGGAAAATCATCCAGCAAATTACCGCCAATGTAAAGAGCGTGAAAAATATCTGCTTGTGCTCCGAAACCGGCAAGCCCAACTAAAAGCAGCCAGTAGCACCAAACCGCCAACGAAGTCAAGTGAAACTGACGGTCGCCCCTGGAATGCTGTTGCTGCTCCTAAACCTCCAAGCCCAGCCGCATCTAAACCTCTAAGTCCTGCTGCAAAGGATAGTGGACAAGACCAAGCTACGGCGGACATGTTAGCCATACTTATGACCATAAAAACAATCAAAAGTCAATTTATCAGCTGTAATACTTTGATGGATAAAGTGATCCTTATTTTAACTCACTTAGGACAATATGTCTAGCACACATAACTTGCGTGTTTTATACTGGAATGCTGACGGCATTCGCTCAAAAATTACTGAACTGCTACACTTAGTAAGCGAGCTTTCGATCGACATTATTGCCCTTTCAGAAACTAGAATACCCCCCCACTGTAAACTTAACACTCCCCGTTTCACATGCTATCGGCAAGATAAGAAAGCCGATGGGTCTGGCCAAGGAGTAGCTATACTAATTAGATCTGACATCGTGCATACGCCTCTTTTGTCGCTTAAAACAGAAAATTTAGAATGTATCGGCGTACAATTGACTATATCAGATCACAAAATTGCTATTATTTCAGCATATCAATCTCCTAACCTCAATTTACTACACAAAGATCTTGACCTAGTCTTTGGTTTAAACTCTAAGATACTTGTCATGGGTGATTTTAATACGAAACATCAATACTGGCATTGCCCTTTCTCTAACCACCACGGCGAGATCTTATTTGATCATATGATTAACAATGAATACGATATACTTGCTCCATCTGGCCCCACCTTGGTTCACTATCATAGTAGCCATACTCCATCTAACCCTGACATAGTCCTTGTTAATAGCGTTTCTTATGTCTCAAAACCTAAGGCTCTAACCTGTTTATCTTCCAATCACCTACCTGTCTACTTTACGGTAGGAGGCAAGGCAACCAGACAGGATCGGGTAATTTTTAACTTCAGAAGGGCTGACTGGATAAGTTATAGATCTTATTTAAATAAAAATGTTTCTCTTACTAGCACCACCTTTGATACAGCTGATTCCATTGACACCGCAATTGAACATCTCATTCTTACTATTACTCAAGCGCGTGATAAAACTGTACCAAAAATAGTAAATGGGAACTTATTGAAGCTACCCAGGCGTATAAGGACACATATTAAAATTAAAAACAGCTTACGTAAACAAGCCTTGAAGGAATACGATCCTTGCTTACGACGACACCTCTTCTCACAAGTTAACAGTATGCAAACATCCATCAAGGCTGAAATAAAGGCTTATAATGATACTGTCTAGAATCAAAGGCTTGCAAAAGTTGAACATCCTACCTCAGATTTATGGCGTTTAGTCAAATCTATAAACCAACAGAGTACTACTTTGCCACCACTGAAAAAGTCTGATACAGACAGCACCACCTCTGTAATTGATCAGTGTGAAACATTATCTAATGCCTTCTTAGAAAACATGAACCTCACTAAGAACTGGGTGAGTGACCCTGATACAGAGGTTGCTGTCAGGGAATCAATCAGGGTTCTAGACGGTTATCAAATTCAAGACTACCCTTCTCTCGTTAGGCCAAAAGAAATCCGTAAACTGCTAAGCAAACTTAAACCTAACAAAGCTCTTGGGTCTGATGGTTTGGGAAATGGCTTATTAAAAAATCTCTCACAAAAAAGTGTTGTCTACCTTACAAAAATCTTTAATGGATGCTTGCGTATTGGCTATTTTCCGACGTCATTAAAACATGCCAAGATCATAGCTGTTAAGAAGCTCCGAGTAGTTATAGACCAATCAGCTTGCTGCCAGCTATCGGTAAGCTCCTGGAATCAATTATTCTATCCCGACTTTTGAAAATCACTGAACCAACCCTGATTTCTGAACAGTTCGGTTTTCGTAGTTCACATTCCACTACTCAACAGTTGGCTAGAGTAGCTGAACATATTTCTCATGGGTTAAACTTGGGCTTGTCCACTGGTATGGTGTTACTAGATATTGAAAAAGCTTTTGACACGGTGTGGCACGAAGGCCTATTACACAAGTTAATATTGTCTAAAATGCCTCTTTGCCTGGTTAAACTTATACAAAATTATCTACGCAATCGTTCTTTTTCTGTTTATATTGGAAATGAGTACTCTGTCCCTAAAACCATCCCTGCTGGCGTGCCTCAGGGATCGATCCTTGGACCATTTCTATTCATTGTTTACCTCAATGACATACCTAAACAGGTTCGTACTCATCTTGCTATCTATGCAGACGACACGGCAACATATACCACAGACAAAAATATAGACATAATTATTGGACGCCTAGAACTATCCATTGAACTCTTAAGCAAATTTTTCACGACATGGAAACTAAAACTAAACTCCAACAAAACTGAAGGATGCTGTTCACAAGAAAACGTATTCTTCCTACTAGGACAGTCAAAATAGATGAATATCAGATTCCATGGAGCCAAAACGTTAAATATCTGGGTATCGTGCTAGATAAGAGATTAAACTGGAACAATGGTAGGGGAGGCAATGATGCTAAATTTGTAGTTACTCGAGCGTCTTTGGGACCTACTGGAATTTGAAGATTAGGTGGAATAAAGAAAAAAAGGTTATGTGATATTTTCCCCTTCAGCGGTGGGGGGAGCGTCTACAGGGTTTCAAAAATGTAAAAAAAAACAGTCACCAAGAAATACTCGAGCGCGTCAGATATTAATAGGGTAGTCGCGCCACGTCTGTCTGATAACGGAAATATAATAATCTGCCGTTTTGCGTGGTGGGGGTGGCCGTACGAAGGGGTCGAAAATATTTAAAAAAAAAATTTACTCGAGCGCGTCAGACATTGATAAGGGATGTTAAGTGAACCCTCCAGTAGCTCCTATTTTAAAGACTGACGATTTGGACGCGACCATCAGTCAGGGCCGATTTTTGAAAATGCAAAAAAAAATCGTGACCTTGATTTACTCGAGCGCGTCAGATTTTTATACAGGCGGTTCTTCTTGATGGCCTTGTTGTACTGACCCATAATCTGACAATTATGTTGAGGGATTTCGTTAATCTGACGGTTTGAAAAAAAAAATATGTAAAAAATATCGAAATCTCGAAAATGGTTCAAGATATCGAAAAAATGTTTGTGCAAAAGTTGTAGAGAATTTAACCTTCTACAATATTTATTATGAATACATATACCAAAAAACCCATAGGAAACGAGATATTTGCTATAAATGATTTTTTGACCTTTGATCTTGAAAAATCAGTAGTCGCGGGCACCCTAAGATAAGTAGCTTTTGAGTCAAGTTTTAGGGTGTCAAAATAAAGGTTTATACAAGTTAATAGGTGACTATCTCTCATTCTGAGGTGAAACTCATAATATTCCTGGACTATACACTTAATAATGATTTTAGCTACTTCGGCTTGTGCAAATCGGCAGATTAAGATATTTCCGTGATTCGTGACTAATTTCCTTCAAAATAAAAAAAAAACTAATCGTGCTCGAGAAAATCCAGGTAACGTTTTTTTTTTGCAACTTTGCGAGTCTCCAATTTTCTTTCGTCACGCCCAATTTGTCAGATTATTGAAATGCTATTTTGCATGTAACTAACTTACCTTACCTTAATCTGACGCGCTCGAGTATTTCAAACCATCGATTTTTTTTTACTAATCTGACGGGCTACCCTAGGCTTTCGACACTACATAGAGGGCTCAGATTTGGTGAGAGTACTTCACAAGGTGCAAGGTTGCCCCCTTATGTTAATCTGCCGCGCTCGAGTAAATCCCGAAATCCCCTATTCGCCTCCCCTACCACAATAACACCGATTATATAATACAAAAAGGCATTAAAGCTCTAAATTCTTTAAAACCTGTATTAAATCGCAAATCAATACTCAGTCCCACTACGAAAATGCTAATTTATACAATTCTTGTTAGACCCTGTATAACATATGCAGCTCCCGTGTGGTGTAGTCTTGCGGAAACAAACTATAAGAAACTACAATTAATTCAAAATCGGGCACTAAAAGTGTCATATAATACCAAATTCCGCACGAATCTTAAAATGCTACACGATCGTATTAAATATCCGTTTTTAAAAGACTATATACTAAAAATTTCACGTAAATTTTATTTATATAAGAACCCACTACATCGAAACAGTCTGATTTCTAACATAGGAAAAAGTAGATTAAAAACACTATCTTACTCGCGAACGTACCATCGATATCGACTACCCCATCACTATTTCTTACGTGAATCATAACGATAGCTCGCTTACCTGGCGACGCCGTTCACCCGGCTACTGTTCATATATTGTGTCTACCCGAAAGTCAATTTATAATATTATACTATTACTGTTGTAATTAAATTTAGTTATCTTTTATATACATTCCTAATATATTTCTTGTTTTACGTGTGTAAATGTATCATTATTCTATAGCTACAATAAAGCGTACTTAATGTACGTACTATATTGTTTATAATGTGGGTCCCTACTAAGACTTTCACATTATTGTATTTATTATTTTATCAAATTAGTCTCGTGTTAAATAAAATTGTTCCAAAATATGTGCATAATGTTTGTAAAGGTGAGTCAGCCTGATTAATAATTAAATAAAGCATGTCTGGTTTACATTTAGAATAAGATCACCTGTAAGCAACTTTGTATAAACTTATTTCAATAAAGAATTTTAAAATCAATCAATCAATGAAACTTTATATGTATATTCAGTAGGTCTGAGAATAGGTAGGAATCTATTTTTTACTTGCTGTCCCCCGCGGTTTCACTCGCGTTCCTGTAAGATCCACGTTCCCGAGGGATCTAGCGGTATAAAAAATGGATAACAACCTACTCTCAGCCCTATTAAATATGAATATAAAATTTCATCAAAATCGGTAAAGCCGTTTCGGAGGAGTATGGTAACAAATTATTTCCGAAACGGCTCGACTGATTTTGATAAAATTCTATGTGTACTTATTAGGGTTTGTTCCCGGGAATTCTCGTCCCGGGAATCCCCGGGAAATCGGTCGGTCTCGTACCCGGGAAATTCAGCTCGAGAAAAGTCGAGACATCGAGAAGTTTAAATAAACATTTTTACGCTTAGCTTTCTTTGTAAATGCGAGGCGGCAGCGGCATCCTTTGACAGCACGGCTCGTGTCTGTCGGTATCCTTTGTTTTTGCCGACAAACGCAAGCGCGACGCGGCCCCAGTTGTATTTTGTTCATTCGTGTTTCAACTCCCGCCGTGTTCGGATCGGTCGGATCATAAACCCAGCATAGTGAGTGTATTTACTATTTAGTGACGCACGAGTAATAGACTCGCAGAACAAACAGGTAAGTATTGTTATTATTTATTTAAATAGTTCAAGTGTTTGTTTTGTTTTGTAAGTACTTTTGTATTACCAAAATAATATTTTTATTTAAAATGAATAGGTATGTTAAAGAAATAAAACTTTTGTTTTTAATCAAATAAGACCATACCACCCACATAGTGAGATTAGTGAGTGATCTTTAGTTATGATGAGAAAAATTATGATTGTTTTTAGTTAAGATGTTTGTTTTAAGCTGATTGTTAACAGAGATTTTGTTTTTTTATTAAAGATTAGTGAGATTAGTTATAATAAGAAGAAGTATGATTGTTTTTAGTTAAGATGTTTGTTTTAAGCTGATTGTTAACAGAGATTTTGTTTTTTATTACAGATTAGTGAGATGAGATTAGTTATGATAAGGAGAAGAAGTATGATTGTTTTTAGTTAGCAATTTTGTTTTGAGCTGATTTTTTATTGAGAACTTGTTTTTTTTGTTAAAAATTATGTTGATTTTTTTCATGTAAAATAAACACAGTTAAATTAAAGACTCTTTTTATTAATTAAACAAAAATTTAGACGTATTTTATTTTTTCTCGACAACCCGAGAAGACCCGAGAAATCAGGCTCGAGAAGTCTCGACACCCGAGAACTAAAAAACCTCGAGAAATCGGAAACCCTAGTACTTATTCAGTAGATCTGAGAGTATGTTGTTATCTATTTTTCTTTCACTAGCTTTCTTCCGCGTTCCCGTAGGATCCGCGTTCCCGTGGGATCTAGCGGTACCAAAAATAGATAACATACTCTCAAACCTACTGAATACACATATAAAATTTCATCAAAATCGGTCTAGCCGTTTCGGAGGAGTACTGTAACAAAGGACCGATTTAGATGAAATTTTGTGTGTGTATTTCAATGGGTTCCTCGATGATTTGAAAACAAAATCGGACCCGGTAGGTGGCGCTGGAATCGATGTTTTGTTTTAATTTCAGAGCAGGACAACGTCTGCCGGGTCCGCTAGTAATATTATAAAGAGGAAAGATTTGTATGTTTGTAACGAATCTCAAACTGGACCTATTACAAAAATTCTTTCACCGTTAGAATGATATCCCGAGTTACATAGGCTATATTTTTATCCAGTGAAAATATCCCACGGGAACGAGGGCGAAACCACCTTTTTTTCTACCATCTAATCTTCAAAATCCCATTTAGTATCGTGGAACCCACGTTACTTACTACCCACCTTACTCAATTAAACACAAATGAGAATATTTTTTTAATGTTTATTTAGATTTTTCCAAAACTTAGGGTTTTATGGCCAAAGGCCAGTATCTTTTTCTTATCTGTTATCCGTACCTAAAGGGTAAAAACAGGACCCTATTACTAAGACTTCGCTATTTGTCCGTCCGTCTGTCTGTTACCAGGCTGTATCTCAAGAACTGCAATAGCTAGACAGTTGAAATTTTCACAAATTATGTATTTCTGTTGCCGCTATAACAACAAATACTACAAACAAAATAAAATAAATATTTAAGGGGGGCTCCCATACAACAAACGTGATTTTTCTGCCTTTTTTATTTGTAAATTCGCTTCTATACATTTCCTGAAATTATTGTTTTTTAAACAAAATGATTGATTTTCAATTAAATTTTGGTATATTGACCATTACAAGACACTTATCTAGAGAATCATTACTAGTAATTGATAAAAAAAGTATTTTTTTATTGAAGTCAATTATCACATAACAGCTTTATGAAACATGTATTTACATCTTACGTTACATTAGCTTAACAATAATTATATTTTCAATGCTAATCAACTGAAATCTTATTCCCTTTACTAGTAACTTTTTTAAACATTTTGAAAACAAGTTCATTATTTTCATAAACCCATGCCAGGATCACACAGAATATACACATAATTCCCACAATTAAATGTAAGAATATAGAATTATGGGATAATTTATTTTCAGAAACTTTACAAATGCAACCAGCAATACATAATGTTAACAGGAAAATTTTACCAACATGAAGCCCATCCAGAGGCTTATAGTCTGTATCTTTATATTTATTTTTAATAAAATGTATACTATGCATAATTCTAGCAAACATGTTAATACAATTAGATATAATAAAGCCTACTGGCCCCAATATGGAGGTCAAAATATAGGACAATAAAAGAAAACTTATTGAAAAGAAAACCATCAAATAATTATAACTGTTCAACTGTCCACTAGACATAGTTGCAAATGTGTAACATTCTGTGACGCCATTGATAGCCAATAAAATTATTGCTAAGCAATGGCTGCGTAGCAACTGTACGGGCAACCCACTTGCAACAAAAGACTCTCCGCCATATAACAGAAGCAGTGTACGAGCATAACTCTGACCAAATACTAAAACTACTAAACCAATTGAACTCACAGTCTTGCACACTTGTGATAGAACTGCACATGACTCCTGAATTTTATGCTTATCTTGTTTATGTAGAGGTAAGTCTCTACTCACCATTTGGGTAAAATAAAAGTAGCTACTATCTTCAATAGGCCTAAAGATAAACCTGGCTGCTAGACTACCTAAATTATTCACTACATCATAAGTAGCTTGTTCAGATAATGTCATGACTGGGCTCACTGACATCACATACTTCTCTCCTTCCGTTAGCAACTGTTTTACAACACCTTGTTTAGCAAAACTTATAGTGAGAGTGCTCAATTTTTTATTGAATGTCGAATTTACTGACCCCAAATATTTTGGAAAAAAGTCTCTCAAAGAAGTGAAGTGAAAATCATCCATGTTAGAGAATAATCTTTGCAATATAGAGTCTGGCACCCACTTACTTTTAAGAGCTCCTTTAGCATACAATGGCCTATTTCTAATATACCAATAAAAAAATAAATAATAACTAACAACAATAGTACCTATACTTCCAACTTGTGCTACTGAAAAAGCAATAAGTGCCCATGATCTATCATAAAGTATTATAGATAAAAACAAGACTGTTCTGACAAAGATGTGCAAAGTATCCAGGGCAACCTTAAATTTGATAAAGCAAAATAATTGGGCTACCAATACCATATTAGCAGAACATTGTTCTAAAACACATGAGAAAGCCACACTCCAACATCCAAAGGCATATTGAAATGAATGTTCAGGATGACCCAATGGTAACCAATTCAGCCAAATGTACACAAATATAAATGATAATATACAACTTAAAGGTACAGATAGCCAGATTTGATTAATAAGATGATTCCAGCTGAACTCATCTTTTTGACCTAAGCAGGCTCGGTTGAAAGGCTCCCGGCTCAGAAATAATATAGTACTTTCCAGTAAGAGTAGCCTTACATTCATAATTCCAAGCACTTCATGTCCTACATTCCTGATCACCCATGCATTGATGAGGAATGTCACACATCTAAATAAAATTTGGAATATGATATTAAAGGAAGCATTTTCAAGACTGCTCATTAGTAAGTTACGACTCATGTTGAATTATAAAAATTCCTAAACATTTATGGTATTTCCTTCAGTTGGAGATGTTTGAATAGCAATAGCCTTCTTCACTACATATATCTTCTTGTTAGAAAGACATATAACAAACCAGTGGTCGTCGTACGTAATGGATATTTTCTTGAATGGTTCGTTGGGACCAAAGGCTAAAGGGTCGACTCTGTAAAAAAAATGTCATTACAAGGGTTAAAAGTCAAGATGACCAATATAATTATGATAACATTCGTTCTGTGGAACTGTACTCTACTCACTGGTTAGATAAAGTGATGAGATCAGTGATTATTGTAGCCACTCGTTCATCGTTCTCCAGCTCTCCGCCGGACTCAAGGACTGCACCGTCCTCTGTTAGAACCAAGTAACCGATCTGGTCTGGAATTTTGTCCATTATAGCAACAGCTTCAGAAAAGCAATTAATGCATATAAAACAATGATGTGGAAATATTATTTTACCTCGTAGGTACGGTACCTATCACAAAAGGACAAGTCACATTTGTTTGTTTGACTTGGTTTGACGTTCTACTTCTTTTTTTTTTTTTTTTTTCTTTCCTTCTGGCTTTGCGAATATTGCATTAGCCAAAGACAAAGTTAGGGAAACAGCTTAAGATAACAGGTATTTAAAAATTAGTATGCGAGGAATTTGGAACGGGAAAAGGATTGATTTCTATATTATAAATACAATACTACACATATATAGGAACGATAAAATTATAGTTTGATATCATTCTTGCTAATCAATTTGGCTAATATTTTATACACATCTGGATCATTATAATGTAATAAACATATAATAGAGGTAGGGAACGGAATACGGATCGACAGAAGTTGAAGAATAAAAGCAGACCTATCAATCAAAGTACAGGAAAAAAATATATGGTTCAGGTCCCCGTACTCCCCACAAGAGCACAAAGGATGGGCAACAAGTTTTAATTTAAACAAGTGTGCTGGGGTACAAACATGACCCAAACGGAGTCTGCATAAAACGGAAGTGCTTCTTTTACTGAACATAATATTACAAAACCACGGCTTACGTGGAATGGACTCCTGAATTATACGATAATACTTCCCTTTGGAAGTATCATCAAACCAGAGTCCACTCCACGCATCATCTAAATACAGTTTAGGCAGCGCAACCAGGTCATGACAATAATTGTTATACGGGCATACATCTCCAACATGAATCGCCTCGTTGGCCACACGATCAGCCTTCTCATTGCCAGAGATGCCCACATGGCTAGGAATCCATGTAAAAATGACTTTAAAACCCCTTGCAGAGCACAAGTATAGAAGTGTTTTAATTTCAAAGACAATAGGAGGCTGTTTATGTGACTTGAAGGGAAATCTTTCTAAAGACTGTAAGGAACTCAACGAATCACAAAAAATTATTGCTTTTGGTAGTTTCATTAGAAGGACATACTCAATGGCCTTAAAAAGACCATAACATTCACCGGTATATACACTGGATTCGGGGGGTAGCTTTATTTTTAGTACAATTTTATATTGTGAATGGTAAACCCCAACGCCTACACAAGACGCATTGGAATGTTTAGAAGCATCAGTATAGATTTGATGCCAACCAGTCCAGTCATTGTCAATAATACGCCTAAATTCGACATTTTGATTAGTACCTCTCTTTGGTATTCCTAAATTGTATTCGATTCGTGGTGGAGTAATAAGGGCATTGAAATTATGGCAATACAAGGGTAATTGATTATCTTGATAAGTTGGAGCTTCAAAATTTTTATATTTACGTAGACTTTTAACAAGACAGGGCACATCCTTATGTGTCCAATAATTTGATGAATCTACCTCTTCAGCTAGTCGTTTTATTTTAGAATGTAATGGATGGCATTTTAGTTGTAAGTTACGGAAATAGTAACGATCACTTAGGTATTGTCTTCTTAACGATAAAGGAGGTTCACAGCACTCCACTTGAAGACAATTTATTGGGCTAGATTTCATCGCCCCTGTAATGATCCTCAGAGCCTTGGACTGAATGCCATCCAGTTTTTTAAAAGCACCTACATTTCCCGGATGTAACAAAAATGTTCCGTAATCCAACACACTTCTTATCAGGGCTTTATATAAAAGCTTCATGGTAGAAGGATGTGCTCCCCACCAAACACCAGAAAGACATCGCAAGATGTTTAAATTACGCTCACACCTTTTCGAAATATATTCACAATGAGGAACCCCAGTTAATTTTGAATCTAAAATTACGCCCAAAAATTTTGCCTGTTCTTTAACCGGTAAAGACAAATTCTCATACACTACTTGAACCTCTGGAAATTTTCGTTTTCTAGTAAATAACACAACTGAACTTTTTGTTGGTGATAAGGCAAGACCGTTGTAATCTAGCCATACTTTTAACTCAGCCAAAGCTGAGGTTAGAGCCTCACAAATATCATCTGTGTTGGACCCAGAAACATATAGAAGCAAGTCATCCGCATATTGAAGAACCTTAGCATATCTAATAAGAGAGCACTCTAAATCATATGTGTATATATTATACAATAAGGGACTAAGCACGGAACCCTGAGGCAATCCCTTCCAGATTGTTCGACATATGCATGTACTGTCACTTAAATCTACTGAATATTTGATATATCTTTCATATAAAATATTTATAATAAAATTAACTAAAAGAATTGGAATATTTAATAACATTAACTTTTGCTGGAGAATTGAAATATTTACGTTATCATATGCCGCGCTTATGTCTAGAAATGCTGCCACTAAAGAGTTATTTCTAGAGAGCGCTAAACGTATATCTGTTGTAAAAATGGCTAAGCTGTCAAACGTGCATTTACCTTTCCTAAAACCGAATTGAGTATGTGATAATAAGTTATTGTGCTCTATAAACCATTCCAAGCGGTTTTTAACTAAATGCTCTGCAATTTTAGCCAGTACAGAAGACAAAGCTATTGGCCGATACGAAGAAGGCTCTGATCTATTTTTATTTGGCTTCAATAACAAGATCAAAGTTTGAGTTCGCCAAGATTTGGGAATATCACCGGAGAACATAACAGTGTTTATTAGAGAAAGATAATAAGTAAGACCATTATTATCAAGCTTTGACAAAAACGAATACGGTATACCATCTTCGCCTGGCGCAGAGTCCTTAACATACGAAAGAATACCTTTCAGCTCATACAGAGTGAAAGGAGAATTAAGGTCTCTTTCTTTGTTATTACTATTAGTGGAAGGTGCTGGTACTGAAGATGGAATCAACACGTAATTTTCTGGAACAGAAGGTGGAGCCAAACGGTCCATGATTTGCTCTGCAAGAGAGAGAGTAATATTATTTTGTTGTGTGTCATTGAAAGCAGACCTATACCTTCTAATGTTCTGCCACACAATAGACGATTTAACATTGGGACATAGTGATGCACAGAAATGCTGCCAACCTTCAAATTTCTTTCTCCTAAGTAGTTCCTTGGTATTATTTGCTATGTGGATATAGTTAATAAAGTTATCATCTGACATGAGATCACAATATTGCCTTTCTGCCTCTTTCCTGTATTTAACTGCATTAGTACACTCTTCGTCCCACCATGGTGGAGAAGGTATTCTACTAGGTCTACAACTCTTCAAGGGGAAAGTTTGATTAGCTGCCTCAATCAATATTTTAGCTAACATCTCAGAGCAAATGGATGCATTTTCACTGGATACTTTAGGCATTTCTAACACCCTTTGTTCAACCTTACTTCTAAACACACCCCAGTCACCATCTTCCAATTTATATTTCATACGTGGTGTCCTTAACTGTCTTGGAGGTTTCTTAAAAGGAAAGGTGATTAATAATGGGAAGTGATCACTACCATGTCTGGATGCCATAGGGCTCCAAGAAAGGCAGGATGCAAGGTCAGGTGTACAAATGGATAAATCTGGGGCGCTGGGTTCTTCCCTAGGGCCACCAAGGCGTGTTGGCAAACCAGTATTCAAAATACATAGGTTATGTGAATCAAGAAGATCCAAGAGCTGTTCTCCATAAAAAGAGGAAGAAGAGTAACCCCAACTTTGGTGACTAGCATTAAAATCCCCCATACATATAAAAGGTTTTGGTAAAAAATTAAATAAATTGTTAATTTCATTAAAAATATCTATACTAGGTCTAGGATAGTAAAGAGACACATAACATATATTATTTACAACACCAGCAACAATTGACAAATTATTGCTGTGGGTGGGAATGTCTAAAGGAGTGAATGAAAGACAGTTATTGATGAGCATAGCTGTTCCACCATAACCATCATATCTATCATCCCTAATGCAAGAAAAACCAGTGACTCTAAACACTGAATCAGGTTTAAACCATGTCTCCTGAAGACAGATAACAGATGGTTTGTATTTGTTAATTAAATAGATTAGTTCAGTTTTCTTATTATTCATACTTTGACAATTCCACTGAATTGCTGTGGCTTTGGCTAGACCCATTGTGAATGTTGGAAATTTGATATAAAGCATCAATAACTGTTGCAACGTTGGACGGTGATATTAGACTTGACTGTGATAATAATTGAATTAGTACTTTGATAATGTCAGATATTTTCATATTATCATTACTATTGTTTACTATGGGTTTTGATTTAGGTAATAAAGGGTCTTTAATTATTTCAGAATGGGTGTCACGGTCATACCCTTTGGAAAACTTATGGGGTGCCCTAGGCTTCAGAAAAACAGTTTTTTTGTAAGATTGTGAAATAGTGTTTGAGTTGGATTGAGGAATTGATTGATTCTGAGAAGAATGAATATTATTGGTGGATGCAGATGGAGTTGCATATATTAAGGCATCAGAATATGACACCTTAGATACAGGTGGGTGGAGTTTAACAGCTTCCATATACGAGATACAACTCTTGCTCATTGTCTCTTTAATACCTTTTTGTCTATTAAATTCTAAACACTTTGTACTTGTAGCTTGGTGAACGCCTTTACATAAACAGCAAAAATAATCTTCTTCTTCAATATTACAGGTATCCCCAGAGTGACCTTGACCACACTTGAAACATCTGGGTGTGGACCTACATTGATTTCTAACATGACCAAACCTGCAACAGTTATAACACTGCACAGTTGGATAAATATATAAGTCAACTGGCAAGGCTGTGTAACACATGTATACACGCGTTGGTAGTACCTGTCCGTCAAATGTTACAACAATAGTACCAGTATTTTCAAATTGCTTGTTACCATTGATCATTATCTTTTTTTTTAACCTTCTTACTTTAATTATTGATCCACACCCAATTGGTACATTAATGTTTGCTATAACGTCATCATCTGACCAATCTGTGGGAACACCCCTTATAACTCCCATACGTGTTATATTAAAAGTTGGTATGAAAGCTTTATATTTTCCTAATGCAAGGTTATGATTAGTAAGGAAACCATTACCATCTTGGAAGTTTGAAAATGCCAAACTTATGCGATTACGACCTATTCGCTTGAGGCTACCATTCACAATACCCTTAATTTCATTGTTTTTCAGGAAGCGCCCGAAGGTGACAGGATGCAGGGTTGTAGCATCGTTAGAAGTGGACATTTCTTTTTGAACATGAACAACATAAGGTGCAACATCTGTGGCTTGATAAATGGTGCGACCAACTGGCAAACGAGACAACTCATTTTTATCCTGGTTAGTATTGTCATGACTAGTGCTATGACTATTTGATACAGCTATTGACTGCGACTCTAAAACCGGGGGACTTGAACCACCCAACACATGATCATCAAGCTCTTTATCTTTTAATAAACATTGACAATCAGTTTGCTTTTTATTTCCGTGTCTCCTCTTTCTTTTATGGCATGACCCACAAATAGCTTTATTATTAGACCTTTTCCGTTTTAGTTTGTTGGAGTCAGAAATCGAGCAATCTGTGTCCATGGAGGACTCCAGCACACCAATCAACATTTCCATGGGTGATTGTGAAGGAAGTGTCCCTCCGGGGTCATCGGGCGGATCGCCCATCTTATCAAGTTAAAATAAAATACATAAACTTACCAATATAACAGCTACAACTACACACAAATAAACAGAATATACAATTATAATAATTACAAAGTAATACTAAAACTTAAATATCAATCCTTTACACCTATTTAAGTTTAATTTTAAACTCCAAAAGAAAAACCGCGTCTCAACTTTACGAAGTTTCCCGCCCTTTTTTCCGTTCTACTTCAATCAATCAAAGAGTAATATAATCACCAAGAATTATAAATTCTAAATGGATAGGTAACTCTAAATACCTTGCGAAAAAGAGATAGATAACAACTACGTTGGGACAATCTCTCTTTCTAACCCTACTTGCCTTTAATGAAAGAAAGAGAGATTGTCCCAACGTAGTTGTTATCTTTCTCTTTTTCGCAATTGATAGGTACATATTTACTTTGAGTATGGCTGGTTAAATAATCAAAGGGTATTTACTCGGAACAATAACTAGCATATTGTTCCGAGGGTATATTTATTATTTGACTCGCGACATTAACCTGTCAAACAACTCGTCAACTCGCGCACAGTTTTCAAAATTCGCGCCCAATTTTGTAGTATCGTTTGCTAAAGGCCGTCAAAGAGTATATAATCACCATTCCCAATCTTTTTGATATTTTTGTTAATAAATAGTAATTTTTAAGGTTCCGTACCCAAAGGGTAAAAACGGGACCCTATTACTAAGACTTCGCTGTCTGTCCGTCTGTCCGTCCGTCTGTCTGTTACCAGGCTGTATCTCAAGAACCGCGATAGCTAGACAGTTGAAATTTTCACAAATTATGTATTTCTGTGGCCGCTATAACAACAAATACTAAAAACAAAATAAAATAAATATTTAAGGGGGGCTCCCATACAAAAAAACGCTATTTTTTGGCCCTTTTTAGCTCGATATCATCACCAGGCTGTATCTCAAGAACCGCGATAGCTAGACAGTTGAAGTTTTTACAAATTATGTATTTCTGTTGACGCTATAACAACAAATACTAAAAACAAAATAAAATAAATATTTAAGGGGGCTCCCATACAACAAACGTGATTTTTTTGCCTTTTTTACGAACCCTTCGTCCGCGAGTCCGACTCGCACTTGTCCGGTTTTTTTTAACTATGGCAATACGAAATAGGTAACTGGACTTTTTGGCGGGAACTTGCGAAGTGACGTTGCGATTTAGTTTACTTTTAATTAAATTCTTATATTTTGAGTTTTACTGAATAATTTCGGTGGTGTTTTGTCCAATAAAGATTAAAGCGATGATAACTCAGTCGGATACCGCGACGAAGGTCGTGGGTTCGAATCCTACAATGAGCTTGAGCTTTCGGTGAAGGAAAACATCGTGAGGAAACCATAGCACGGTGGTAGGGTACTTTGTAGTATCCGACTGGTTGGCTACCACCCTCAAGTTGAAAATCTGTCGCCAAGCACCTGTCGGTGTGTTCCGACAGTTGCACTTGAGAGCCAGTTCCCATCTAGGCTTTGTGTGCTTACCACCTTCGGCCACATCATCACTTACCATGGTGAGGTTGTGGTCAAACACAAGCTTAGCCAGAATAGAAAAAAAATCTGTGCACAAGTGGAGTGAAGAGAAAAGTAAGCGTGTATCGGTTTCTCACTTCAGGTTTCTTCAAAAAGTCCGTGAAAATTTTTAGTGGAACGGCCGCCAATTACACTAAAGCCTGACCGATAACTAGACTTAACAGTGAATTCGACAATATAACGTGACTTTAACATAAAAGAAGAATATTGAAAAATGGTTTAGGTTTGATAGTGTTGTAACTAAAGCCTTTAAATAAAGGAATAATAAAAAAAAGTATCTGTGACAGACAGACAGACGTTTTCTTTTCTATTTCAATGTAATAATTCTCGAGTGAAAATTGATTGAATTATTGTTGTGGTATAGAGAGAGAACAAATTACAGTGGTAAAAACTGGTAAGTTTACTTACTACCCTATAAAATTATTTATATGTATGCAATAACAGATGGTGATACAGATATATATATACGTAGGTATCTGATGACTAAGTTGTAAGCTAAGCCAGATTCACACGTCGCTCGATATGTTCCCTATACATTTTGTGGAAGATTATGTTCATTTCGGAAGAAAGAAAGGATAATCACAAAGAAACTAGTAAAATGTCTAAGGCAATGGAAAAAAAGCATTTTGGGAGTCAAATTGGGATAAAATCAATTTAGAGATGAGAGAAATCCAAAGTTGCGGTCCAAAAATCCAAATCCCCAATTTGAAAAATTGATTGAGCACAATGGAGAGTGTTGGAGCAAGCCTATGCCAAAAGGCACACTAAACTGTGGGACATACAGATTTCTGTTAGTCCATTTTAGAAATAAATGGCATTAATATTATGATTAAAAGCTATCAGAAATATAGTGGCAACCTGTGAAACCCTATCTATTCCTGTAACTTGAATGTCTAAAACAATTCTTATTTTGTGACTTCTTGTAGATGTCAATTAGATTATCTTTTCGTTTGAAGCAGGTAACAATGTTGAGATTTCGTCCCAAGTTGGGAAGTGAACGTAGCAGTGAATGGCGTTGCTGCTTCTGTCTTCATGTTCGTACTGGCACCATACTACTGGGGTCATGGCATCTTGTAAGTTGATATTTTATACCATATTATTGTAATCAAAACATAAAAATAAAATAAAAATACACGGCTATTTGATCATAAACTACTTTAAGCAGAGCTTGTAATATGGAAACCAGATGACTGATATACTACATATTTTTTTGTTGTAAATACATACTTAAATAGATAATTACACCCAGACTCAGGACAAACAGACATGTTCATACACACAAATGTCTGTCCTGGATGAGAAATGAAACGACCTGCGGCGTGATCGTTAGTGTGTTAACCGACCACACCAACTGGCCTGTCGAAATAATGTTATTTAGCCATTTCACTAGAAATATAAAGTTATGTGTTGCAGAGTCTGGTAAATCACACCCTAATGCCTAGGCCGCACTCATCGCGATAATATTTGGGCGATAAACTTCGTCTTCGTTCTACGGTGAATCGTCGCGGCCACGTCATGCGCGTTGTAAAGTTTATCGCGATGGATGTACAAACGCAGAAAACAAAATGGAATGTAGTCGCGCAAGCAGAGTTCATCGCGATAAAACCCTTTGATGTGTGGGAGTTTACCGACAACGGAGCGATGTGCTTGAAGCTTTGCTCGAAGTGCCGAAGTATTCGCGAATATCTGGCTACATACATCGCGATAGCACGAATCCGCGTTATCGCGATGAGTGCGGCTTAGGCATAAGAGAAGAAAGGGGTTGGCAAAGTTTTATATGGAAAATAATATTATTTTGGTCAAATTTAATTGAAACTGGGTGTTAGTATGTACTCACATTTGTTTTATTTTCAAAACTCACCTCCGGGGCTTGTATACATATAATTAATATTTTGTGTGTTATGATAATAAGCTTTCCCTTCACAGATTTACTCACATTTTAATGAACTATAAAAGGTTTAAATTTTATTTTTTTATGAATTTGCTAGATGCTGCACCTCATTGCTCTTGGCTTCCTAGCGGCTATCGTACGCGATCCCCGTCTACTGGACGACCTACAGAGGGACTCTTCTTCAGGGCCGGATTGGAGTGAAATAGGCCGGGCTAACAATGCCATGCCCACTCCACTTTCTAACATAGAGCCGCCACCCAGTCCCTACCCACAACACGGCGGACAGCCACGTGACCACAGCCTTATATACCGTAAGTTTACTTTCATACAATTACTAGCTGTCCCCCGCAGTTTCACCCGAGTTCCCGTGCGATCTGCGGCCCCGTGGGATCTTGCGGTATGAAATATACTTTACAACCTATTCTCAGTTCTCAGACCTACTGAATATAAAATTTCATCAAAATCGGTCAAGCCGTTTCGTAGGAGTTCGGTAACTAAAACTGTGACACGAGAATTTTATATATAGAAGATAGATTGTTATTCTTTATGTATAACAATAATACCAGTTCTGTTCTGATAATATTGAGTGATTAGTGATATCATTCGTAATGATAACATCATATTTGTGCACGAAAATATGTATATCACTTTATCTATTGGTTAGTGTTTATTTGCAAATAACTCCTTGTTCTCAACAATTTTAACCATGTTCGAATTTCAAATCTTGTTAACATTTTTTTTTTCAAACTGTATTTTTTACTCCTATGGTCAAACTACTCATCAAAACTTTTTATTGCTAATAATTACTTTTAATGTTTTTAATGATACTGCTTGCACCTGAATGCAATTCGCAAACCAAAGTAGGAGAGCGGTGCGACGCACCAAGTAGTCTTAATCACCAACGCGTGGACTGCTTGCAGTATCTAGCCTAAATCAGTGCGAATAGCCTACAACGTAAAAAGATAATAAGTAAGGAATGTATGTTATGTACCTACAAACCTGATGTATGCAACCGTGTGTGCTAGATGATGTGGATGTGGGTGCACTGGTTACAGTGTGTACCCTGGCCATCACACTCATGCTGATCTACGGCGCCTCTCGCGGCAAGCCCGCGCATCTGTTGCCATTCTTCTGCCTCCAGATATTTGACTTTGCTATCACTGTGTAAGTTATCTTTTATTAACCTACTAATTTTATAATTGAATCCTGAGGATTTGCTTGTTTTACTATGGATGTTGGGTTGGGCCGAGTAGATCTATGTTTTTTTTAATACCACTAGTGACAACGAAGCTGACGGGTCACCTGATGGTAAGTGACTACCGTGTCGCCTATAGGCATTAGCAATACCAGAGGGATTGCCAATGTGTTGTACACCTTATTACACTGCCTTAAAGGCAACTGGCTCTCAAGTGCAACTGCCGGAATACACCAACAGGTGCTTAGCGACAGATTTTCAACTTGAGGGTGGCCAGCCAGTCGGGTACTACAAAGTACCCTACCACCGTGCTATGGTTTTCTCACGAGGATTCGAACCCACAACCTTCGCCGCGGTATCCAACGTCACTACCACTGAGCCATCATCGCCTTAACGCCAAAGGATCGTGTCGTGGCCCAAATAAAAAAATCGAACACTTTACGTGGCATTACAACAACGCATGCCGGGAATTATATACACGGTGTCCCAAAAATAACACGCCAGAGTGACACAGGAGCTAGATTGGCTTCAGGTCTATCAGATAATATCAACATGACCTTTTCAATTCAAAAGTTTTCTGGTTTTCGAGATATGGCCATTTAAAAGATTTTTTGGTCTTTTTTCGCCTGTTTAACTTCTAACTTATAGTTATTTTCCTAGTTGGTTGAGACAATCAAGTAATCATTTCATTTGAAACTAGTACGCTATGCTCAAAAAATAACTAAGTTGTTTCATTTTAAGTCAATGCGAAAACCTTAACTAAAATTTGACTAATTACTGTGAAAAAAAATTGTACTGGACTGAATCAGCAAAAGGATCTTAAAAACTAGCCTATTTAATGTTCTTTCGAAAATGGTATACCATTCGTAGTTTTTTTTTTGCCAAAAGTTAAAAAATTCAAATTTTTGTCATTTAAGTCGTCCAAAAAAGAATACTTAATAAATGGTGCAGGCGTCTTTTGTCGACAAATACTCGCAGAGATTTGTTTTTAAAACATAAAAGTGGCATTATCTCAAAAACCAGAAAGCTTTTACTAAGGTCATGTTGATGTCATCTGATTGACCTGAAGTCAATGTAGCTCCAGTGTCACTCTGGCGTGTTAATTATGGGACACCCGTAAGGTCATAGGACAGTTTAGTTTCTATCCCAGAAATCATCCTTTAAGGGGTTGGAAGTTTGTATCGGGAATCAATAACCGCTGAACCGTAGATGAAATATGGTATGTAGATAGTTTGAGTTGTGGGGAAGAATGTAGAATAGTCTTTATCCCCGAAGTCCTCCTTTAAGGGTGGAAAGTTGTGAAGGGAATCAATAAAAAAACAAGCTACCTACCCAAATAACTAATTCCACGCGGACGAAGCCGCAGACAAAAGCTAGTCCCTGTATATGAGTTGGTTGGTTGCTTGGTAAGTCTGACTGCGACCGGGTACCTGTGCTACCTGCGCTCAATCCGCGCGCTGGTAGAGGACACCCGCCGCGTGCCGTGGAAGGCGCAACTACTGCAGCTGCCGGCGCCCGCGCTCGCGCTTCTCGTGCTCTCTGCCTTCCTAGTAGCTGTGCTCCTCAAGGTAACCACAAACTCAAAATACCTTATTAAACTCATTACAAGTATTTTAAATTGACACTTTTTCCATAAATTCAATGTTACTCTTATTTGCGTCTTGACATGTGAAAATATAGACTCTAACGCACGGTTCGGAAGGTTGCTTTTGCTGATAAGAGCATTCAATGAACTTAGCAATTACTCAAAAAAACAACTAAGACCTATTTATTATATTCAAATAATTATGTATCTAGTCTCATTGATAATATTTACGTGTTATTTATTATTTAGTTATGAGTGATTTAGTTAACAAACTCAAGCAGGACAGCCCCCACAACCCGCTGATAACCGTTTTTGATTTATAGATAATTTCATACATTTCCAGGGCTACTGCATCAGCGTTGTATGGCGATGCTACAAGTACTTGACGATGCGTGCTCACGCAATGCAAAGCCTCACTCCGTTTGTGATCTCGAGCGACGGGGTAGTGACCTCTGCGCCGGTCCCGCCGTACTCTTCGATGCCTGCACCAGACTACTCCAGTCTACTCCCCGCATACGAGGAGGCTGTTAAGCAGACACCACCACCATCGTACCGCGCTGCCACGCTCATGGTGACCACTGATCCCAATCTTGCTGCAATTGTAAGTATTTAACCTATGTTTGTAGATAGGCAATACATTCTAATAATTCTGCTAAGTTTTAACCATTATAATCCCAAGTGCTACTGGATGCGTGTGTGAGTGTGTGCCAATGACAGTCCATACTAATATTATAAATGCGAAAGTGTGTCTGTCTGTCTGTTACCTCTTCACGCTTAAATCGCTGAACCGATTATGAAATGTGGTATGGAGATAGATGGACCAATGTCATCATGGCTTGAAGTTATTTGTAGATATTTTCACACACACACATTTCAGACACAGCTCTTGCAACAGTTCGCTCTACCTACGCGTATGCTTTGTAGTTGATTTGTTATTAAAAAAAATACAAGAAGCACGGAAAAATTCGCTGTACGATCAATAATTGTATTTTATGCGTCACTACGCGCTATCATACTCTTTATTGCTTGCTATCTACATACTAATAAGATATGGCGCGAGATCGAGTCTCATATTTTTTTAACTATAATTAATTTAGAATAGCAAGTGAAATAAAATTACTAACAATAGCTGGCTATAAAATAAAAACAAAGCGATGATAGAATACTTTGTTGTATTCGACTGGCTGGCTACCATCCTCATGTTGAAAATCTGTCGCCTTTGAGGCAGTGTAATTATGTGTATATCACATTGGCAATCCCCCTAGACGACAGTAGTCACTTACCATCAGGCGACCCGCCTGCCTCGATGTCTCAAAAAAATCGAATTGCGTAAAAAATATTTTCAGCCGGAGACACCACCAAACGAGCAAACCCCAACTCAGCCACCATCTCAAGTGTCCAACACTGTGGTGATGCTGCCGCAACAGGGTGCACAGGCGCCCGTCTGAATCTCAACCGCTCAGGCTTTTTGCGTCGGGGATATCATACACAAATTTCCGATTTTCATTTAACATTGGTAGCACTCAGAAATCGACAGTCTATGTCAGTGGTCGTCAACATTTTTTGCTGTCTACGAAACTAGTGGCCGCTATTAGAAGCTGGCATTTTAACATAAGGTCAATGAAAATTATTTCAAATTTAAATTGGACAGGTAGTATTTATATTTTAATCGAGTCGCAATTATTTGTCTGTGTGAATTGTTTGATTTTGAAAAAAGTACAGCATATTGGCATAAATCCCCGACCCTCGCTTCAAAGTAAATATTTGTCTTTCTATCGTATTTCCGTTGGTATTTTTTTGTATTACTTACTGTTTATGTACTACTATGAACGATTATATGCTATAGATTAGGCTATACTAAATTCTTACGTCATGGACATATTTTATCTTCGATGTAATTTAGGTTTAATGTTTTAAAATAGTATATAGGTAGCATAAAGTGGCACATACTACCAGAATGAATTAAATACCACTATCTTATCTCTATGTTGTATACAAAATGTTGTATCTTCAAAATCTTTACTATGAATGTGTGTAATAGTGCCATTACGTTATGTTTATAAAATTTTATTTTTGTATGTCTTAAACCATTCTACTAAAATTATATTCATATCTCAAGTTTGTAATAATATAATTATTGATGTCTTAATGTACGCAACATCTAATCATTGTATACCATGTTTGTGAAAGCTTCAAAGAATTTCATTTGTTTCATTAAGCTACTACATTCCTAAGAACTATGACAAGAGACAAAATCTTCGTACAACTTATAGTTCATAACTTTTGTCAATTTATGTCACACCTTACACCGTCCATTTGGATTTGACCCTTAGTGAATTCCAAATATCATCATTAATGGCTTTGTTAGTTTCCAGTACAATTCAATAAATAAACTCTTATCATTTGTATTTAATGTTTTATTGAAAGCGTTACTTAGTATAATGATAAGCAAACCAATCAAACAATATAATAATTCTTAGTATAAACATCAGTAACAAAATATTTCATATTTCTCTGAACCAATACTTTTGCCGTAGGTATGTGGGGCGGGGCCCCTATGAGAATCACGATCGGCAAAGCTAGTGGTAAACCTAAGGCCGTATAAGGGTCTCATGACAATCTTTTCAGAAATGTCTCACCACGGACTGGGTTGCCTTACTTGAATTTTAACCAACAGTAAGGTAGGTAATGTAGGAAACTGCTTGTCACCGCTTTACTCGCATGCACGTGTTGGATTCCGTAAGTAGTTTCGTAACGGCCTAAGAAATTTAATAATTGAAGTTATTCCATAACTTCAGATCTTATAACTATTTCGGAACCCGTTATTAATTAATAGGTTACCTTTGAAGTGTATTACTATTTGTTTCAAATACTTAGATGATTGGTTGCTTTCTATCGAATCCTAGCGATTCTAAAATAATTGTGTGTGGTGTATTGTAAACGATTAATCGATAAATTATACTTATATGTGATTTTGGTTGGGTATGACATGTCTATATCGACGAAGAAGTGCCAATATCTCCTTAACTTTTTAATTTCCATGGCTATAAAGTCGATTTCCGCTTACTTTGGCGTAACCACAAATCTAGATTTTTAACTACAACAAGAAATAAAAATTGTGGAAATACCAACGAACTAAAGCGTAAGTATGTGATTTATGGAACGTTTTTCTTAGTTCCTGTAAAGTTGTGTTCTTGTCAGTTAGAAGATATTGGCACTTCGCCGTCGATATGTAGTTAAAGTACCTACTAAATTATAAAATATATTGTAAATTTAGGAACTCTTGAAATAAATCATACTTCAAATAATGAATGATCTTTTAATTTTGCACCTAGAGGAAATGTTTACTCATGAGTAGAGCCCGTCTCTATATGCAATGCAACATAAAAAGTATAAAATATGCACACAAACATGCGTGAAAAATGTTTAAAATATACGTGAAAATTTACAAAATATGTCATGATAAACATTGAATAATAAAAAGGTGAGTTTTAGCTCTTCAAAGAATCTAAAATATCTGTATAGATTTAAAAAAATTACAATAAAAATAATGTAGTAATTTGTGATTTTTTTACAAAAATGTTATTGTTGTTTACGTTGATACATTACATAGGTAATACATTGATAAGACTTCTAGTGACAAATTACACAAGAAAAAACAATATTTTCGAGGGTCCGTGTTGAGTGCTGAACCTACCCTACCGAAAAATATTTTAAATATATCGAAAATATGCACTATCACCAGATCGTAGATAAAATATGCAATGACCACTTAGAATGGGCTAAATATGCAAATGCATTACCTATCTATAATCCGGTCTCTAAGTACTCACGAATAAAATCCTCAGGATTTGTTATTGCCAAGTGCAAAAGCCAGAAATAGCTTTTACATAAAAAAAACAGTATTAATAACATTATTGCCAACAATAATATTAACGAATTTTTCACACAAAAATAGGCTAAATACATGACGAAACAAGAAAACACTATCCGTTGACGAAGTAGGTAAGTAGAAACCGCAAACAACGCCGCTCCCCGCAGCTATGTGGATTTTGAACTAGCCTCACTTACATTAATGCTAGCAATTTGACTAACTTATTAATCTTAAAATTAATTGTGTAAAATTTACCTCTCCTTTTGTAAATGGTTGTGTGCGTGTGTGTGTGAGTGTGAGGGTGAATGATTAACACATTTTAGCTTATAAACAATTCAAAAACAAAGTACTTAAAAAAATTAATCAATCATCAAACATTAATAATAAAATTAAATTCCTTAACTTAAAACCGTTAGAAGTT
The DNA here is from genome assembly GCA_951361185.1 of Ochropacha duplaris. Classification (NCBI taxonomy): domain Eukaryota; kingdom Metazoa; phylum Arthropoda; class Insecta; order Lepidoptera; family Drepanidae; genus Ochropacha; species Ochropacha duplaris. The sequence continues at coordinate 7,724,090 of OX592703.1, forward strand.
CTTCCGTCTCATCGTAATCCAAGGTGTGAATCCAAGCTGTAACTGTCTTGCATCGGTTTTTATTCATGGAGTAGGTAAATTGAGGGTACTTTATTAGGTAACTTTGTTATAAATTAATTGACCTAAAAAACAATAAAACCTGGAATGAACGATTTTTGTTTATGTTGTCTGGTTTCACAGAATGGATTTAATAGAAATAGACAAACTAATTATTAGGTATTTACTTAATAAGTTAAATAGGTACCTATGTTTTTTTAAGTGTGTAATTTTTCAACATAGTGAAATGGTTGACTTGGCTCTTCTAACTTTTCCAGTAATAGTATTGCGAGACAAGACAGTAGATATAATTTTTTATAGGAATTTCGTTACGTAACATTTCTATGACCATAGAAAAAATGTAGGTACTTACGTTTCTGCCCGAGATGCAAACACCTGCAACCATTCTATTAAGTAGGTAGGTACAATAATTGCATATGCACTGCAATTACATATCTACCTAATCGAATTTACCAAATAATTAGACACGCAGCTAGTATCTAGCAGTGTAGGTTAATTGAAAATAAGTGTTAGCAAAATTGCAATTAGTCTGAAATGTCTCCTTGACGTATAATTTACAAACAATGCTATGGACATGCGCACAAAGGCGGATGATCCTGGAGTCGGGCGAGGGTCACAGTGCGAAGTCGTCGTCGTCTTTGATTGAGACGCGCGCCGCCTCGTGCATTCTCTATTTATATCGAGGGCACCTCCCCTCAAAACTCGAACTGCTTGACTTCGCGCCTGCGCAATGCACACCTGAAAGCGAGGAAAGTGAAAATTGCACATCATGGTATCGTTCAGTGCATCGCGCCGCTTTACAGGAGTGTTAAAGTAAGCGAAGCGCTAATTAGCAGCACAAGGATATGGAGTAAACGCAGGCGTGTAGTGCGCCGCGAGCATGGCCTATGACCGCACGGCGACGATCCTTACCGGCACTCACTGCGGTAGTTCTGCGTCACATATCAGCTGATCCGCCAAAGGGTGCGCGCTCGTGACGTCTCTAGTATAGTGAAGTGTGGGCCGGCGGCGGTGATGGCGTCCACCATGCAACTCGAGTTCACACAGGCGATGACCGACTTCAAAACGATGTTTCCAGACATGGATGACGACGTAATAGAGGCGGTGTTGCGTGCAAATCAGGGCGCAGTAGACGCAACTATCGACCAGTTACTCGCGATGAGCACGGACAACCAGAATGAGAGGCTACGGCTCGAGATGGAACGAGTGGAGGGCAACACACCATCTCGCCGCAAAGATCGCCGAACTGCCTCTCGCGCCACTGAGAATGGCGATGACAACGACACTACGGCACTCGTGTAAGTTTTGTCACAGTTATAAGTAGTTCAACTAGGTAGGTAAGTACTGTGGATTCGTGGTTCAAAATAAAACAAATCCATAATTAGGTAGGGAATGAATGGCGTTCACTTAAGGAAAATACGCTGTATTTTTCAAAATATTAATTTTACTTCAAAATTTTAAAACATCACATGTTCTTTAACTATTCAGTTATCCACATTTTAACATCAAACGTACTTATCTTTGACTTATAAGTATTAGGAAACCATTATACAAAAAAAACTGGTTTGAGCGCCATTGCCCCTGACTTTGGGTAATGCCGCTCACGCTAAGGGGTAATGAAAAAGACATCAAGTGGCTGTGATCTTTGAGAAATGTGTGGTGGAACCGAGAGCATCGTGATGTGGTTTTCCTTGCAAAACTTAAAAGCTTGAAGGGAGATGTGACTATTGCGGTTATCCAGAATTAACAGCACAGGTGATTCTTGGGTAGTCTTACCAAATGCTGCGAAATGTTTGAGCCAGGTGATAAAAAAACCTTTATGGTAGGGGAGGCAATGATGCTAAATTTGTAGTTACTCGAGCGTCTTTGGGACCTACTGGAATTTGAAAATTAGGTGGAATAAAGAAAAAAAGGTTATGTGATATTTTCCCCTTCAGCGGTGGGGGGAGCGTCTACAGGGTTTCAAAAATGTAAAAAAAAACAGTCACCAAGAAATACTCGAGCGCGTCAGATATTAATAGGGTAGTCGCGCCACGTCTGTCTGATAACGGAAAAATAATAATCTGCCGTTTTGCGTGGTGGGGGTGGCCGTACGAAGGGGTCGAAAATATTAAAAAAAAAAAATTACTCGAGCGCGTCAGACATTGATAAGGGATGTTAAGTGTCCAGTAGCTCCTATTTTAAAGACTGACGATTTGGAAGCGACCATCAGTCAGGGCCGATTTTTGAAAATGCAAAAAAAAATCGTGACCTTGATTTACTCGAGCGCGTCAGATTTTTATACGGGCGGTTCTTCTTGATGGCCTTGTTGTACTGACCCATAATCTGACAATTATGTTGAGGGATTTCCTTAATCTGACGGTTTGAAAAAAAATATATATAAAAAATATCGAAATCTCGAAAATGATTCAAGATATCGAAAAAATGTTTGCACAAAAGTTGTAGAGAATTTAATCTTCTACAATATTTATTAAGAATACATGTACCATAAAACCCATAGGAAACGAGATATTTGCAATAAATGATTTTTTGACCTTTGACCTTGAAAAATCAGTAGTCGCGGGCACCCTAAGATAAGTAGCTTTTGAGACAAGTTTTAGGGTGTCAAAATAAAGGTTTATACAAGTTAATAGCTGACTATCTCTCATTCTTAGGTGAAACTCATAATATTCCTGGACTATACACTTAATAATGATTTTAGCTACTTCGGCTTGTGCAAATCGGCAGATTAAGATATTTCCGTGATTCGTGACTAATTTCCTTCAAAATAAAAAAAAAACTAATCGCGCTCGAGAAAATCCAGGTGACGTTTTTTTTTTGCAACTTTGCGAGTCTCCAATTTTCTTTCGTCACGCCCAAATTGTCAGATTATTGAAATGTACACTATTTTGCATGTAACTAACTTACCTTACCTTAATCTGACGCGCTCGAGTATTTCAAATCATCGATTTTTTTTACTAATCTGACGGGCTACCCTAGGCGTTCGACACTACATAGAGGGCTCAGATTTGGTGAGAGTACTTCACAAGGTGCAAGGTTGCCCCCTTATGTTAATCTGCCGCGCTCGAGTAAATCCCGAAATCCCCTATTCGCCTCACCTACCATTAGCGGTGGTTCCTGGATAGGGAATGCAATCTCGATCTCGCGAGATCGGGATCTCGCCTCATTTATTGAGATCAATCTCGAAGCATAAAATTACGAGATCTCGGCCGAGATTGACGAGATCGAACGCCAGTAGAGAAGAGACTTTGAAAGCATGTAAAAGTCCATTCACACAGGTTACTACACCTACAGACAGGCTAGAGTCGGTAATTGAAAAAGAGATGGATCTCTATGAGTGTGGAGGATCGAGGGGTAAAAAGAGATGGATCTCTATGAGTGTGGAGGATCGAGGGGTATTTTTTTGCAATTTGCTTACAACAGCTTGCTCACGCTGGTAACAACTAGTGTTGAAGCTGAGAGGGCGTCTTCAGGCGTTGGCTATATAGCGAGTAGCGACTGACATAAGATGCCGTTGCCATTCATCCGACAGCACTTTAAGCACTATTTGTTTTTTAAGGAGCTATTTCCAAAATCACTCCTAAAACCATTTGTTTCTTGTTTGTCTCACTTTCATTATATTTACGGGTCTGAATTGTGATTTGTGTGTTCATTAACATAAATAAATAATTATAAAAATAAAGACCTTTTTTCAATGATTTATTTAATGTTGTATCTTACTCGCACCATAATCACATCTAAGCACTTTCAATCCTGTTTCACTTATCTAAGTAAAACAATACTTTTTGAAAACCATTCGAGTTCTCGACTTGGCGATCTATTCCTGGATGATTTCTGGGCATGTCTAGAAGAAAAAAATCAATAAGTGATAATGGGGTAATGGCGCTCAGGTGAGCGGTATAACCGCAAAAGGTCGTTTTGTATTTAACTTAAAATTTATAAACATTCATATAGAATTGTTCAAAATTGGTAACATTATCATAAAATAGAATATTTTTATACCCAGAAAAGTGATATCAATAATTAAATAAGTATCAAAGTCTTACCGATGAAAAGACCGAATCGAAAATTTGATCTGCGCGACCGTATACGTAGAAACACACTGTACGGTCACGTGCCGCAAGCTGACTGACCGTAAGCATCGCTGCCTGTTAGAGGTCCTGTGGGGGGTGCCCACGCTTCACGCGCCGCGACATGTTGCTATGTTCCATTTTGACAAAGATACAGAGGTGAGCGCCATTACCCAGTGAGCGCTATTACCCCTGCTTCTCCTACCTAGTAGGCAGACGACCCTAACTGCTACTTACATCCGTAGGTATCGAAGAATGATAATAGCACGGTAATTCATATGCTACGGCCACATTATCGGGATTCAGCGAAGTTTTTCGTTTTTTTTTTTCTCCCGTGTAGTAGTAGTGTGAAAGATATAAAAATAGAAAAGTTCGCTGAATCCCGATTATGTGGCCCCAGGCAAACTAAAACAACTGCGGCTTATATTACATAGATATCCATCCCATCTCATAACGTGCACTTCACTCGTACAAAATTTGGAACGAAGGAAGCAACAGGTTAGCATGACTAGTAAGAATAGCTTGTAAATTTCGTCTTACAAACCCGTTTACCGATTTAACCATGAAGAATTAAAGACTATCTAGGTATATAGATTAGAAACAAACCTGCTGCGTTCGATGACCTTAAATTATGTTAGGCACTTGTCCTAAAATGTGTTGTTTAAGTACCTATATAAACAAAAATTGGATTGCTCAAAACGATAATTACTATATCTTCCTCGGCATGAACACTAATACCTAGGGACATATTTAATTATATTTTGCCTTTTCTAGAGCTATCGACGACGAATCAATCCCTCTTGCTATCCGAAGAAAATGGGTACCACGGATGTTAGGACCTCTACCACCGATGTTTCTCCGGATCCCGCCCGCCTGTACCGACGCACGAATAGACCTCAGCCTAGAAATGGACGACGACCGTATAGCAACATTCCTACAGAACGAAGAGTTCATGGCAGAACTTCGTTGGAACCAGGAGTTTATGGCAGCATTGGATAGCGAACAGGGACATAAAACCAAGTGTCACGATGATGAGGCTGCGTTTAAGGAAAGGCTTAAGAATATGGGAAAATGTAAGATTCTATTTTACTTTTGTGAGATATTCATATCATAGTCGTTGAGCTAGGTTATGCTGATCTATGCAAGCTAAGCTAAAGCTGACTAGTATTTTCAGTCCCAAAATAGACTAGGAAATACTATGAAATACAAACTTATATTTGCTGCTGATTAAATAAACTTTGCGAACAAGTGAGTGGCAACTTGGCCACTTTGTACATACTATGGACACAGCGTAGAATAAGAGTTTGGTATAGACTGTGCTATGGAACTTAACACACTGCAGTGCGCTGTGCATTGTCTGGTGTCTGGCTATACCTACAAGATAGTTTATCTCAAGCCTCAACATTTAAAGACATAAGTAGGTCGGTAATGTTAACTACATTTTCAACACACTTGCTCATAAAATGGCTCTAATTTCACCGCAATTAAGCACATAATGACACCTGTAATCAAACTGTGACTTTTTCATTGCTATTATTCACCAGTGTGTTATAGGGATCTTATTTTATTGGTTGAGTTGCTTTCTTCTTAAAAAAGTTTCGATACAAAAAAGATCGTGTTCAATAGAACAAATAAATTAATGTACCTATTGCTTGCTCATTTGATGCAACTTCGTATTTAAATAGATAATTTCAACATGTACGTTTTTAATAAATAAAACTTTCACTCAAATATAACTTTTGTTTTCTCTGTAATAAAGAAAACTTTGAATTCCCCATTTTGTACGTGGCTAAAATGCTATCCGCGAAAAGCAAAAAAAAAGAAACCTCATTCTTTTAGTCTATCTATGGCCGATCACCATTGTTAGATGCGCACGCTTTGGAAAACTGATAAATTTTTCCCTCCATTGCGAAAAAAAAACAACTTGTTTTCACTGTTGAAATTATAGTTATTTTCTTCACAAGTGTGTTGAAAAACGTCTTATGATACACGTGTCTATTGATGATTACCGTCCTCGGCTCTCTTATGACCCTCACCTAACGGCTCGGGTCTCAATGGCGCCTCAGCGGTAACCACCAACATTACACACTTGTACCATAATCTATATATATAAAAGGATAAGTCCTGATGTACTATAATACTCACTAGTAATATTCAACACGTGGGTAATCCGGATTATTCGCATTAGGGAGGGAGGTGTAATGTGCGTTTCGGAGCAGCACTCGAGAGCATGTTTCTTTCTAGGCTTTGTACCTATGCTTGCCACCTGTCAGCTGATGGTATGTGACTACCGTCTCTTTTAGATATCAACAATACATGGGGCCAATGTGTTGCCAAGCAAATAAATATAATAATTGTTAACCTTACAGTGTCTCGTAAGAAGTTCGCGCAGCTATCACGCATGTTCTCACGGGGCGGTTCGCGGCGGTCGGGAAGCGCCCGGGCGCCGCCGCGAGGGCCTCCAGACAGTTTGCTATTACAAGAAGAACACAGCGACGACGATGACCACCCGCAACACCACACAAAAGTATAAACAAGCTAGCATTGCGATTGCGCTTTATCACATTAGCGGAGTCGATAGCCTTACGTTTCGGAGTTAAACAAGGTTTCGGATAAGACTGGAGATTTGTATAAGATTGGGATACGATTTTTATTATTGTTTCAAACACAAATTATTGTTGGCACCAAGATTCTTATAAATACGGCATGGCTAAAGCTGTCCTAGAGAATCCGTCAGTAGCAAGTTAGGTTGAAGTAGGTTCACTACAATCGCTACTATTTATGAAAGGCTGAATTAAAGAAAGTTTGTATAAAATTATCTGCAGTTATTAGCTAGGTAATGTAAATATGTTGTAAAAGTAGTGCCACTAGTTCGCTTTGAATGTCATTAAAGACATTATTATTTTGTTGAAAAAATCTAGTTAATCTTAAGAATTAATATTAATAAGTACCTACTTTACTTAGAATGTGCACTCATAATTTACTCCAGCAAGCACAATTTGTTCTAGATTAACCATAGAAGTGTTGATACCTGTCATCATAGTTTCACTTTTTGATAAAACCCTTAAAAATATTATTTACGTAGGTACCTAAATAATTTGAAAATTTTAAAGGAAGTATGATTGAAAATTTCTAAAATTTTCCGTATAGATGTTAGTTAATAAATAAATATTTGTCGTTTGTTAAACATAGTATTATTTTTTATTGATATGTAATAATATACACACATCAACATGGTCTAGGGATATTTCAATTAAACCTAAATAACTAAAATTCTACTAACATTTTGTTAAGACACCTACACATTAAAATAAACCTTGTTTTGATAGCCTATCTAATCTGATAATAAACTTTTAGATAAAGTTAAATTTAAAAAAAAACTTAGAAGAAGAGGAAAAACTCCGACAAATTTAAATCTTAACTTTATTTTTGAAACATCAAAACCTAAACAAAACTTTTTTTTTGTCAAACGCATCTCCGGTGTTCATTTAATCATTCCACGTAGACACTTGACCAGGAACGAAATGTTAAGAGCAGTGGGCATGATTCAAGCTGACGCTACCCAAATTTTTCCTCTTCTTCTAAGTTTTTTTTAAATTTAACTTTATCTAAAAGTTTATTATCAGATTAGATAGGCTATTAAACAAGGTTTATTTTAATGTGTAGGTGTCTTAACAAAAAGTTAGTAGAATTTTAGTTATTTAGGTTTAATTGAAATATCCCTAGACCATGTTGATGTGTGTAGGTATTTAAGATCAAGCCTGGTGCGGATTATTCTACAAAGTGGTTGTATATAATTTGTAATATAATTATTTTATTTACAACAAATGTACAAAATATACAAGCAAATGTACAACTATATAAAAAACTTCTTCGAGGCTGCCGCTGCTGCCGATCGGCAAGGTTCCCAGAATTTTGTAAGTATGCTCGACTTACCTATTCCGTCTGCAGATGCTTGTCACAACTCCTTGATTTTAGTTATGTAAATACGTATTTTATTGAATTTCATTAAATCTGCTGTTTTTTATGCTTTTTTAAAATAAAATGTTATTTGTAAAAGTGAAGTTGTTCTTGTCTGGGTAAAATACAGTGGATATTGGTACCTAGCCTACTTATACAATCAATGAAAGACCTCTGTCGCTGGTAGGTATATCAGCCGTTTTGAATCGTGGTGCCCTGGACGTAGGGACAATGACTGGCGTGACCTGCGCCGCTACCTTGGATGTGTTTCACTTTCCAGTCACGTACCTAAGTATAGTTCCTTAGGAGATGGATACATTTTTGCGGCATTTGAGGTAAAGAAAGCACCGGGGCCGTGAAAATTAAACACATTTAAAATAAGCTACATAATACATAAATTGTAGATACCATTTTGTACATAAACGACTCGCACACTGAGGACAAATTTATATTAATACTCGTACTAGCTGTCTGTCTCCCGCGTTCCCGTGAGATCTGGCGGTGTAAAATATACTTTACTATCTATTCTCGGACCTCCCGAATCTATAAAAAATGTCATAAGAATCGGTCAAGCCGTTTCGGAGGATAATTAATTTAATTTCGTACAATAATAATAATCTAACATAATTTTAGGATCCAAAAAAGGCGGACTTTCGATGTCATGAATTGTAGAAATATATTATTTAAAATAGACTACTTAGTTAGTTAATAGTTCTATAGGACGGTAGGTAGGGACCATTTTGGTCGGTCGTGTGGAGTCCATTTAAGAATAGGAAAAACAAAGATTTCAATATAAGGTACTTGATACAAATAAGGCCTATGCTCAAATGGTATCCTGAGTCTGGGTGTAATTATCTATTTAAGTATGTATTTACAAAAAAAAGTAGTATATGTAGTATATCAGTCATCTGGTTTCCATATTACAAGCTCTGCTTAGTTTGGGATCAGAAAGCCGTCTGTGAAAAAATGTCCGAGGATATTTATTTATTATTTATTTATTTAATGGCCGGTTGTTTATGTGAAGGACCGGCGTTTTCATTGTGCGTTATTAATTTGTCGTAATTTCTATCGAATTTTAATTTGTTATTCTTTGAAGTTTTCTTTCAAGTAATGTAGACGGATCACAATATAACTCATCAAAAAGGTAACTATGACTTTAAATTGTAATTTTTAGAATATGCCAATTAAATACTGCTTATAACATTTATGAAGAACAATGTACTAAATAAAGCCTACATTTATAATAGGCCTTATTTCTAACCCTAGGCCTTAATACGAATTCTGTAGAATTCTAACTTTATTATGTTTATTTACAGATTGATTATCTTAGTATGACTCCTCCAAGACCAAAACGGGCTACTGGTCCGAAGAAAACCTGAGAGCGGCATTTAATAATGTGCGTTGTGGGCGATTTTCGACTTGTTTATTTACCTCGTTTAATTAAGGCCTATAAAATATATTTAACTTTTCAATATTTAATAATGTTTTTGAGAAGATATGTTAATTTTTATTTGTATGGATACGTTTTTTTATATTATTCTTTATTTCTTGTAATATGCGACTTCAAGTCTGAATAGCCATTTAAGCAAAATATTTAGTAAAATAATTAGAAAGTTGTTCAAAAATCTCATAGAAACACTTGATTAAAGGCTCAGAAATGCATATTTTTATGTTTTTTTTTAATTCTGGATAGGCTTGTGTTTGACCACAATCTCACCATGGTAAGTGATGATGTGGCCGAAGATGGTAAGCACACAAAGCCTAGATGAGAACTGGCTCTCAAGTGCAGCTGTCGGAACACACCGATAGGTGTTTTGGCGACAGATTTTCAACTTGAGGGTGGTAGCCAGCCAGTCGGGTACTACAAAGTACCCTACCACCGTGCTATGGTTTCCTCACGATGTTTTCCTTCACCGAAAGCTCAAGCTCATTGTAGGATTCGAACCCACGACCTTCGCCGCGGTATTCGACGTAATTTACCACTGAGCTATCATCGCCTTAAAAAAATTAATACTCTAATAACAATATTCTTATAATTTAAGTACATAGGCTTTGTTAAGTCACTGTTTTAAAAAGGCCTAAGGTTAAGGTTCCAGAATTCCCTCTCTTTAAGTGATTTTTGATAAAAGATTATAAAATGTTTTCTTAATTACTTAAAATTTATAAACCAACGAATAATGCCTTGCTATTATTTATCATCTTCGTCGAATAATTTATCAAAATATGAGTGTTTGAAATTAGGTAGGTCTTATTTGTATCACTTACCTTACGTATAATACCTACTTAACTATAATACCTACGTTAATAGGTACCTACTAACTATAAACTTATCTTTCATAAAGTTTTGCAGTGTATAAATAGAAGAATGTAACACGACAAACATGTTTTTTATATCCTAATCAAATATATCAAAATAATCTCAACATGTAAAGGTAGATATTCTAGCGCCCCGCCGCACAGTGGGCTGAAAATCGGCTTTCATAGACATTCGATTTTTTTTTCGAATTGGTCAAATTTTTTGATTGGAATTGTTTAAAACAATCATGACCTTGAGGTATAATTGGTATGACGTCATAGAACATAGTGGAAGATAGACTTTTGATTTTTTTTCAAAATACTTGTATGGGAATTATCATAAAATCTTCAATATCTCAGCTATCGCATATTTGCGCAAAAGAATTCTTTCACACAAAAAATCTCCTATTTTTTTGCTAATTTTTGATATATTTCACTTTTATGGCAGAGGTGCGATGGAAAAGAAAAAAATTAAAAATAATTTTATTATTTTTATTTCTTCATTTATAACGATTATAAATGAATTGTATTACGCATTAGAATAATATAACAAAGAATATATAGCAAAATAGTCTAGGCCATCGTGAGCCGCTTTTTTAATAATTGATTTTTAAACTACCTAGCAGAAAAACAGCATCTTATACGTAAAAAAACAATTCTTAAATTGTTGACAACAAATACTCGACTTTATCGGAAGCCTAACCCTTTTAGCCTATAACAATTACCAAGAATTATTGCTAATAGGTACCTACCTATTAACTAATAGGTAGGTGATCACTGATCACCTAATTTAAGTTTTATTATGACAATGAAGGGTTTTTAGGCTGATTACTAATCGTTCTCCAGAGGTAGAACTTACAGAATCACTGTGCCTAATGGGTTATTATCATTAGGGTATAATAACAGTTAAACATATAATCAATATACAACCACAAATATGACTTACATTTAAATTTTAAATAGTTTTATATAAAAAAAAAATAGAACAAAAATAGTACTCTAAATGCTGTTTTTCTGCTAGGTAGTTTAAAAATCAATTATTAAAAAAGCGGCTCACGATGGCCTAGACTATTTTGCTATATATTCTTTGTTATATTATTCTAATGCGTAATACAATTCATTTATAATCGTTATAAATGAAGAAATAAAAATAATAAAATTATTTTTAATTTTTTTCTTTTCCATCGCACCTCTGCCATAAAAGTGAAATATATCAAAAATTAGCAAAAAAATAGGAGATTTTTTGTGTGAAAGAATTCTTTTGCGCAAATATGCGATAGCTGAGATATTGAAGATTTTATGATAATTCCCATACAAGTATTTTGAAAAAAAATCAAAAGTCTATCTTCCACTATGTTCTATGACGTCATACCAATTATACCTCAAGGTCATGATTGTTTTAAACAATTCCAATCAAAAAATTTGACCAATTCGAAAAAAAAATCGAATGTCTATGAAAGCCGATTTTCAGCCCACTGTGCGCCGCCGCCACGCTAAGTTTGATCATAATCGGCAAGAGTTTTTACTCGATCAATCGACGCATATCAAAGAAAACGGTCGTCAACAAGCTTGACGGAGCAGAACGGGAAAGTCGTACGTATCGGCATCAGGACGATTATCAACAACATGCATGCACCTCGCATATGCAACGAATGCAATAATCACTCAGAATTCGAAAACAAACAATTAAAAAAATCAAGAAGTTACGGGCAATCAAAAAGTAAATTCTTGGGGGGCACTCCCAAGTATGAATTCCAAGAATTGTGTGCCGGGCAGCGCAAGCCTCACCATTAAGGTACGTTTAGAGGCCTGTTCTGACCATTTTTTTTTTAAATATTCTATCACTAATGTGGCGATATCCACATAATTCTGTGCCACTAATGAGTGGAACGCCATTAGCTAGCGTACATTCGTATTACCATTCTGTATTTTGTCTTCACATACCTATTATCTAACTAGACGTCGCGAGTGTACGTACTTCGCGTGTCAAAATTGGTCAAAAAGCAGTCAATTTGTCTGCTTTCTATTTGTCTTCATTTAGTCCGCGATCGACCTTTATTGCCTTCGGACATCAACCGACATCTAGAATCTCGGAACAATAACTAGCATCGAAGCCGGGCTAAAATAAAAACCGAGTACTATATAGTTTATTCATTTATGTCAGCTAGCCATAGATATAGGTATAGCCATAGATAAAGGGTCACGTACAAAATCCAATCTAAATGCTATCCGCGTGAGTATATACTTTTACAGCTACATTTGTTTACTAACAAACGGAGAGAAATGTTTTAAAACAGTTTTAAGTTCAACCTAATTACAACCATAGCACCCAGTAATAAAGTCACAAATCTTCAAAATATTATCTAACACTTACGATCATTAGTCACATAAAACGAGCAAAGCAATGAACTACTCCTGTCACTTAAAAGAAATAGACATAAGTTAAAGAACATTTAGTGTGAAATCAACCTTAAAGAGCAACGAATAAAGTATGTTTTCCCGTAATATTTTTTTTTTTAGGTTTACCAACAATTGTTTACATAAAATAGATAACACTAATACATACAAATGAAGCTAAACATAATGCAACAATTACTTATAGCTTTTTTCTATAAAATATGTGGTGTTTAACCACATATTTTATAGAATAAAGCGAAACATTTGATATTATACAAAGTATGAAAGTTGCATGCAATCATCGCCAAGTTATCGCCTTGAGAGCTACATCGTTTTGTTTCGTTTATATTTTCTTCTTCGAAGTTTGTGCGTGTGTTGGCGAGTTTGGCCAAACATTTGTAGCGTTGGTAGCGTGGTTTAAAATATGTAATTTTGTTCAAAATTTTATATTATTTGTTACTTTAAAGCTTAAAATATCTCTTATTCTTTATGTTCTTACCGAAAGTAAGATACTCCGACCGTTAAATTGCTTTTTCGAGCATTATTTTTGCAACTTTTGAATACACACTGCGGCATTGTGAGACCTGTTTATATTGGCTGTGTTCAAGCGAACTAAACAAAATGAGAGCTCACTTTTTAAATGCGCTCTTATTTACCGAGACGTATTTTTTTCGCCGACCCTAAATCTGTAGCTATTGTTGATCGAAGCAGTTAGCATATCGTAATGTGTGAATGAAACAAAACATGGCTGTTTGTTTTTATCTCCGAACAATAACTAGCATGGAAGCCGGGCTAAAATAAAAACCGAGTACTATACAGTTTATTCATTTATGTTAATTAGCATAATTATCGTAATGTGGGAATGAAACAAAACATGGCTGTTTGTTTTTATACTACAAGCAAAATGTCAAATGGTCACCTTTGGTTAACTTATAATGCTAACAAATACAAAAGTTCTATCCAAGACGTCAAAATACTTGTGTTGGCTATCAACTTAATTTTGTAGTTTTATGTTTTGTTGATACGAGTCGGGAGTTTGACGAATTTACTAAGTGAAAAAAGCGAGTTAATTATTAATTTCTGTCTGAGAACGTGGCCAGAAAGTATATACGAGAGGTGTACAGTGCCCTGGACAAGATGTCTTGTGTTGTTGAAGGGTGTAAAGCCCATAGTTCGAGAAAAGAAAATGAGAACGAAACGTTAACATTTCATCGGTGAGTTTAGAGATATATTTTTCAATATTGAAAATAAAAAAGTGATAGACGATACATAAAAATAGTACTTTATGCCTATCTACTCAAAAGAATTCACGTATTTGCTTTATTTTATGATTTTTCTGAAAAATAAATTTGTCGCAAGTATAGGTTAATAGTGATGTAAAAATGGTTATCATTTTAATCATTTCAATACTGTTGCAGATTTCCTAATGATGGTGAAATGAAAATGAAATGGAGTCAGTGCATCAATAGGTTTTTCTCATACAAACTTCCACCCCCCTTTTACCCCCCTTTCCCCTCAAAGGGTGATTTCTAGGATAAAAACTATCCTATGTTTTTTTCCGGGACTCCAGCAATCCCTATACCATATTTCATCTAAATCGGTTCGGCGGTTTAAGCGTGAAGAGGTAACAGACAGACAGACAACCTTTCGCATTTATAATATTAAGTATGGATTTTAATGATTAATAAAGACATTAAATTAATAATTGTAGTTTCATTTATACTTGTGTTATGTATTGTAGTTTCATTTATACTTGTGTCAACTTCTTATCGTCTCTTTCCTACCACACTTGACGGATATTCCGTCGGAGCAGACGCTGAGTGCGAGCGGTCCGCGACAGAACGACCGATTTTCCGCTTGGTGTGCCCGTTAATAGTCATTTTGCAATCCGCGACGGAATATCCGTCAAGTGTGGCGTAAAGTCTGGAGGCGCGTTTTAGGGCCGATAATAAATTAATAATAACATGAGAATGTTAAGAAAAGGATGAACTATATGAATTAAAAAATATACAATAGAAAACTATTCTATCTATAGGTACATATAATAAAAATGTAACGGATCGCTATCTGTACATGGAAGATATATGAGAAAAAATATTATTGGGTCCTTTATCAACGCAATAGCACCCAAAACAATGATTGTTAGAATTTTGTCTGTTTGTGCAAGCTAATCTCAGAAACGGCTTATTCAGGTGTGGTTTTCACTAATATATTGTGGTAAGCTTCACTTAACATTTAGTGTTTGTTTCATGTCAATCGGTTCTTAAATATAAAAGTTATGTCAATTTAAAGAATCACGTCGAACATTTGTTAATGCAAAATAAACCAAAAGATATGCCCAAAGTCACTATTCCACGCGGACGAAGTCGCGGGCACAGCTAGTACTAACTATATTTACTTGTTTGCTTTGATGACTTATATCGACACGACAATGTCGATGATAAGCCCATCACTAGCCAAAAAATAGCTTGTGACAACCTGCCTCGGAACAATAACTAACATGGAAGCCGGGCTAAAATAAGAAATGAAATGCATATACTTTACCTTTTTTTACTTTCGACGTTAATAATGCGTGGGAAAGAGACATATAATACCGTTCTGTTTCGTTATTATGCAGGTTGTCACAAGCTATTTTTTGGCTAGTGATGGGCTTATCATCGACATTGTCGTGTCGATATAAGTCATCAAAGCAAACAAGTAAATATAGTTAGTACTAGCTGTGCCCGCGACTTCGTCCGCGTGGAATAGTGACTTTGGGCATATCTTTTGGTTTATTTAGGATTAACAAATGTTCGACGTGAATCTTTAAATTGACATAACTTTTATACAGAGTGGTGACGACGTAACGACATTAAATTAAAACACGGTCACTACTAGTCAATCAAAATACTTTGTGATAATTAAATCTGGTATTACATCAACAGACAAAAAGCGAAATTTTCAAACAAACTAATTCCGAAAATAATCTAAACGAAACACAACACTCTTTATTAATATTACCTATTGACCTCAAATGACCTGTAGGCACTACTGGCACAGTTTTAGGCAAAGACCGGCCGCCGCGGTTCCTTTGTAGGTGTATTTTTTCATTCATGCAAGTAGGCATCGACGCCCGCGCAGCGCGCTAATAACGATTTTAACGCTATGGTTATAAGGTCTAAATTTCATCAACCGACGATTTCTGAGCCGCACATTTTATTTGGTTGTGTTTTAAGCATGTAGGTAAATCTGAATTTTGTTCCGTCTAGCTACTCTAGCTAGGTGAATGACTTCGTTGCGTAATCGTTATGAAGTCACAGCATGTGTTAAAATGATTAAAGTGAAAATAATTTCCTGTGGCTATACCGTTCAATGTAATTTGATGAAACTTGGTGTACGAACTACTAACGCGGTACCCAATATGTGGTTTAAATTAATGTCGTTACGTCGTCACCACCCTGTATTTAAGAACCGATTGACATGAAACAAACACTAAATGTTAAGTGAAGCTTACCACAATATATTTGTGAAAACCACATCCAAATATGCGGTTTCTGAGATTAGCTTGCACAAACAGACAAAATTCTAACAATCAATGTTTTGGGTGCTATTGCGTTGATAAAGGATCCAATAATATTTTTTCTCATATATCTTACATGTACAGACAGCGATCCGTTACATTTTTATTATGTGTACCTATAGATAGAATAGTTTTCTATTATATATTTTTTAATTAATATAGTTTATCCTTTTCTTAACATTCCCATGTTATTATAATTTATTATCAGTATAGGCGCTGGCTGTCGACGGATAATCTGCCAAGTGTGGCTGTGGTTTACTAACGCATTTACCACGACGGAACTTCGGCGTCAGAAAGAGCAGAACAGTCAAGTGTGGTAGGAAAGAGACGATAAGAATTTGACACAAGTATAAATGAAACTACAATTATTAATTTAATGTCTTTATTAATCATTAAAATCCATACTAATACTAATTAATATTATAATTATAAAATATTATAAATGCGAAAGTGTGTCTGTCTGTCTGTTACCTTTTCACGCTTAAACCGCCGAACCGATTTAGATGAAATTCGGATAGGGATTGTTAGAGTCCCGGGAAAAAACACAGGATAGTTTTTCACTGAAATCACCCTTTAAGGGGGTGGAAGTTTGTATGAGAAAAACCTATTGATGCACTGACTCCATTTCATTTTCATTTCACCATCATTAGGAAATCTGCAACAGTATTGAAATGATTATCGATAACCATTTTTACATCACTAGTAACCTATACTTGCGACAATTTTATTTTTCAGAAAAATCATAAAATAAAGCAAATACGTGAATTCTTTTGAGTAGAGGGCATAAAGTACTATTTTTATTTATCGTCTATCACCTTTTTTTATTTCCAATATTGAAAAATATATCTCTAAACTCACTGATGATATGTTAACGTTTCGTTCTCATTTTCTTTTCTCGAACTATGGGCTTTACACCCTTCAACAACACAAGACATCTTGTCCAGGGCACTGTACACCTCTCGTATATACTTTCTGGCCACGTTCTCAGACAGAAATTAATAATTAACTCGCTTTTTTCACTTAGTAAATTCGTCAAACTCCCGACTCGTATCAACAAAAAATAAAACTACAAAATTAAGTTGATAGCCAACGTAAGTATTTTGACGTCTTGGATAGAACTTTTGTATTTGTTAGCATAATAAGAGGGCCAAAGAGGACCATTTGACATTTTGCTTGTGACACGTTCAAAAATAATAAAAACAAACAGCCATGTTTTGTTTCATTCCCACATTAGGATATGCTAATTGACATAAATGAATAAACTGTATAGTACTCGGTTTTTATTTTAGCCCGGCTTCCATGTTAGTTATTGTTCCGAGCAACCTGCATAATAACGAAACAGAACGATATTGTATGTCTCTTTCCCACTAATTATTAACGTCGAAAGTAAAAAAAGGTAAAGTTTATGCATTTCATTTCTTATTTTAGCCCGGCTTCCGTGTTAGTTATTGTTCCGAGTCTAGAATAATGACTGGTTGTTCCGTATTAAGTTGTAAAAACTGTACAGGAAAAGCCAAACCCAAATACATAGTAGACATTTTTCCTGTAAATTGACACGTTAATTTACGCCAAAAAAAGTGACACGGTTGGTCTTCATACAAATTAAGGTACCTACTTGCATTATCTAGTTAGATAATAGGTCTGTGATGATAGTAAACAATGAGTATGACCTTTCACAGATTATATCGCGTTCCCTCACAATGTTATTTAATCGTGAAAACAAAACAAACCTAAAATCCATTCCATTGAGTCAAAGTGACTATTGAAGCTAACATTTTAATGATTTCACTTTTAAAAGTAAATACGTAGGCTATATAAATTCATGATCTTCGAAATAATTTAGAAAATGGATAATGGAAACACATTTTCTAGTTAATATTTTAATTAAACTTTAAAGAGTTATTGTTATAGGTAATAAGATAAACTTACAAATATTTTCATTAAACTAAAGTATTCATAGTTATAATATTAAATTATAATTTATATTAAATTAATGACCATTAGGTAATTTACTCGGATAATTTTCCCTCATCACTCGTTTCATATTTAAGCAGATTAATTTTTTCTTTCAAAGCTTCATATTTATCCGTGAGTGATTTAACTTTTTCGTCTAATTGAAGTTTTCCGCTGAAATTGTAAATAAGTGGTACTACGTACATAAATTAAATTTGGTTTTTAATCTACCGAAATAAACGATACCTAGTTACTTAAGTAAACATTATGTAGCTTTTAAATTGAAAATATGAGTTGCACTATTCATAACATGAAATAAACTAAATACGTATTATGTATGTTCCGATCTTAAATCAACCACAGACGACCAGTACCTAATAGGGTAGTATCCTAAAAACATATATGTACATAGAGTCCGTCAGTTAGATTAACAAAAAATATTGGACACGTTTGTTTTTGTTCCGTAAACGAAAAATTACGAGGATACTAAATACAGTGCGTTGAAATTTCGCGTGACGTCACGCCGTGGTGCAAATTTTACCACGAAGTGACGTCACAAGCTCCACTCCAATACTTTGATGCGCTATACATATATTTTGTATATTTTTATTGATTTGATAAAGCAAAAAAATATGTTTTGATAATCTTACCGACGGACTAACTAATTAGAATACATTTTTAGGGTTCCGTACCCAAAGGGAAAAACCGGGACCCTATTACTAAGACTTCGCTGTCTGTCCGTCCGTCTGTCTGTCACCAGGCTGTATCTCAAGAACCGCGATAGCTAGACAGTTGAAATTCTCACAAATTATGTATTTCTATTGCCGCTATAACAACAAATACTAAAAATAAAATAAAATAAATATAAACATCCCATACAACAAACGCTATTTTTTTTGCCCTTTTTTGCTCGATATCAATAATGGCAACAGGTAGGCACTTGAAATATTCACAAAATACTCAGTTGTATTTTTACTTTAATAATAAATAATAAAATAAAATAAATATTTAAGTGGGGCTCCCATACAACAAACGTGATTTTTTTGCCTTTTTTACGGAACCCTTCGTGCGCGAGTCCGACTCGCACTTGGCCGGTTTTTATTGACCCATTACATTCCTTATTGATTCCTTGATAAGAATTGTACTGGAATTGTTCAATAACAAGTTATATAAAAATAAAGTAGTTTACTCACATCATTGTCAAGAATTCGTCGGGTACGTCGGGTTTAATCTCTTTGAATTGCTGTCTCAATTTGTCCACAACACTTTGTCGGCTCAGTAATTCCCCCTCGAGCTCAACATTTCTATTTTTGACCTTACTTATTTCAGCAACCATTTTCTCTTCATTCTTATTCATGAAAAATAAAGTTAGCGATTGTTTAAGTTTTATACCAGACTATATAAAAGATAAATCATGTAATATTTTCCATTTCTTAAAGATATTTGGAGCTTCATTTTCTTTTAATTAAATACATAGGTTTTTGGAAAATTAATGAAGTTAAAGAGTTAATTGTATAGTGAATCCATAGTCGTGTGTCGTAGCCAACTAGCTTAATAAAATTTAGACGTTCAACGGTGCCGTGCAACTAGCAGTCTACTACTCTAGCAGCGTAAAAAATAACGAATTAAGACCCACCTCCTCTTTTGAAGTCGATTATTATCCCACTAATATTATAAATGTGAAAGTTTGGATGGATGTATCTTTGTTACTCTTTCGCGCAAAACCGGCTGAACAGATTTAGATTAAACTTGGCACACAGGTAGATCATATCCTGGAATAACACATAGGATACTTTTTATGCCGGGAAAGGATAAGATCCCTCGGGAACGCGGGTGAAACCGCGGAGGACAGCTAGGAAAAAATAAGTCGTTTAATTGAAATACAGAGTGGCAATGCAATACGTTAGAGTGACATTCCTCAGCCATTTTTTAACATCGAATGTGTTATAGGTAGCTACACCTTTTTGCTTATAAGTATTATAATATCACTGTATAGAGGGATGCTAACTATAACTCATAAAATGAGACGAAACCAACCAGAGTTAACTGGAAATAAATATTGGGGAGGTCGTATAAGTTATGCAGTTATTAGGTATATTCTCAATACATACGTAATACCCATGCGTCTTTCTGAATCGATCAGATATCTTCTGTAAAGAGTCTTCGTAGTTACGTCTGGAAATAATTTAGTAACACAATATTAAAATGAAATATGTCATGTTTCTTACCACTATGAAATGAAATGTTTATTTATTCAAATAGGCCTTCACAGACGCTTATGAATTGTCAGACTCTAACGCACGGTTTGGAAGGTTGCTTTTGCTGAGAAGAGCCGACAATAAACTCAGCAATTACTAGATACGCTAGATACTAACCTCATAATATAGGTAAAGTACTGGCAGGGCCTTATTAAGGGAGGGCAAACGGGGCACCTGCCCGGGGCCCCGTTTAGTCGGCGTTTAGTTTAGGCCCGGTAGTTATTAAAAATAACGGCTAGAGATGTAGTCGAATAGCCGGCTGGAACGAAGTTCCTTCTTGTGGAGGTCCCGGGCAGTTGCCCCGGTTGCCCTCCCTTAAATCTGGCCCTGCCTATACAGGCTATTACATAAACATAAAACTAGGTTTCTGCTCTACAGTTGCACTGCACCCATGGACACCTATTTCACCTTCCACTCTAGTAGGTACCTACATATAAAGTAAAGGCAACAAAGGTTTGTTGCCCCAGGGCCTCCACACCTCGACCGATTTTAAATCTGGCCCTGAGTACAGGTAGTTGCATGGCGACATATTTTCAACACCAACTAGAGGTGTACCTAATACAAAATCTTCGATCAACAATAGCTATACCTATATCTATGTACAAAATACACTACTTAGTAGCGTAAAACGTAGCATGATATAGTAGTGACTACTATATCATGCTATGTTTTTCTTTAATACAAACTTATTTTGGAATTTGTACAATCTCTGCCACGACATTAAGCATTTCTTGCTGTATCTATAATCGCCTTGGGATTAATTACTCTTTACATTTGACGTAGATGCTATCATAATTATACATATAGGGTGTCCGGTAAGTAGTACGAAAAACTACTTAAAATTTTAAGTTCATGGTGAAGAATTTTCTGCTGGAGGTAAATTTTGATATCATTCAAATGATGAAGATATATTTAAACTAAATAAAGAAATTTGTTGACGAGTATAAAACTAACTATCTACTATAAAGACGATGATAGCTCAGTGGTAGTGACGTCGGATACCGCGGCGAAAGTCGTGGGTTGGAATCCTACAATGAGCTTGAGCTTTCGGTGAAGGAAAACATCGTGAGGAAACCATAGCACAGTGGTAGGGTGCTTTGTAGTACTCTGGCTGGCTACCACCCTCAAGTTGAAAATCTACATACAAAAACATACATTTGTTGTTCCATCTCCTGTTCCTCTTGATTCAACGATTCTACAATCTCGCTGCGATTGGAGCGAGCACAATCGACAGACTTAGTTAGAACATCACATCGCTGCTTCAATTCCATCCTCTTAGCCGTTAATTTCACTATGGAATAATTATTAATGTTGTTGAGAGTAAATTATCTAAACTAGTATTATAAAGAGGAAAAATTTGATTTGTGTTTGTTTATTTGTTACGATTTAACATTCAAACTACTCGACCGATTTTTAATTTTTTTTTCACCATAAGAATACTACATTATTCCTGAGTAAGATATGCCTACATTTTTATCCCGAGAAAAGATAAGATACCACGGGAATGCGGGTGAAACCGCGGAGGACAGCTAGTTGGGAATAAATATGACCATTCCAGCGAACGCGTATTTTACACATTAGTGATTTTTTCAATGTTGTTTTCGTTTGACGTTATTTCATTAGTTGATAGGTCGCTGAGTAGAAACGGAAAAACTCGTGCAACATCACTACTTATTTGGAATTTAGAAGTGTGGAGGCCCTGGGCCAACAACAGAGGCCCCAAATAATTTTGCGAATAGGATAAATAATACATATTTTACTTGCAAGTGTTTCACCGTATAAATAGCGGAAGGAACCTTCGTTCCAACCGCGTGTCCCACGACACTTCTAGAACTTTATGAATATATAGAATTTATGTGGGGGCCCCTCTCTTGTGGAGGCCCCGGGCAGTTGCCCCGGTTGCCCTCCCTGCCTATACAGGCTATTACATTAACTTAAAACTAGGTTTCTGCTCTACAGTTGCACTGCACCCATGGACACCTATTTTACCTCTCAAGGGTTTTAGAAATACAAGTTATATTAGGTAAATAAAGACATAAGAGCAAAATATGTAGTTATCGAAAATATCCACCTAGGTTATGGGCAAATATTATTTTAAAAATTAAGAAGTTTTATATACGTTTTAAGGCGATGATAGCTCAGTGGTAAGTGACGTCGAATACCGCGACGAAGGTCGTGGGTTCGAATCCTACAATGGGCTTGAGCTTTCGGTGAAGGAAAACATCGTGAGGAAACCATAGCACGGTGGTAGGGTACTTTGTAGTACCCGACTGGCTGGCTACCACCCTCAAGTTGAAAATCTGTCGTCAAGCACCTATCGGTGTGTTCCGACAGCTGCACTTGGGAGCTAGTTCCCATCTAGGCTTTGTGTGCTTACCACCTTCGGCCACATCATCACTTACCATGGTGAGATTGTGGTCAAACACAAGCTTATCCAGAATAAAAAAAAAAAAACCTATACATGTAACAATTTGGTTTGGAAGTAGGTACCATAAAACACCAAGAATACATTCCATGAGATGTAATACCGCGCTATATCTATCTGGTAAGCCAGCACAGAAATTCCAGTTTCCTGTTTTATAAGCAATTGAGTAAGTACCTACTTGTATCTATCTTTAAATCTCTTTGGTACCTACCTCCTATATCTTTATACTGTGCTACTATGTAGGATAAGGACGAAATAACCATAACTGATATCTGTCTAAGTACCTAATTAAGGCGAAATATTGTGTTAAAATATGATACTGCTGGTAATTTTTGATCATAACTTTTTATTAAAATACATACCATTTTCCAATTTTAACCGCTCAGTCTCTATATTTAGTGAGCGAGCAACTCGCAACTCAGTCATTATCTCGCGGTTCATTTGCTCATTTTCAGAAGCCAAGGCTGGCAAAGCAGAGTGCTTAAAAAGTTTAATATAAAGCTTAGTATATGTACACACAGTAAAAGAAGAAAAAAAGAAACACAGAACAGATACAAGAGTACAAAGGGACACTTTATTTCCTGCGGCTGGAAAGTTTGAAGCACAGAGTACTTTGGTTTGAAGTTGGAAGAGAATGTAGACCACGGAACACATGTAGACACAGTGTATGACAAATAATAGAAAAACAAAAGAACAAATTTAATATCTTAAATCTACGTTAAAAACATTCTACAATTCAACAATAAATCAATTTAACTAATTAATATTACGATCAGATTATTTTTGTAATTTTACCAACCTGTGCTACTAACTCATCTTTTATTTCGTCTAAAATACATTTCAGTGAACATATTTCCATCTGCAGTTCCAGTTCCTCAGGCGAAAGCATTATGAGATTTTAATTTTAATTCGGAAAAACTAATAGAATTTGCAAGCAATTTTTTACCTAACAAGTGAACAGAACAGATAAATACTAATAAATACGCGCGAAAAGAATCTACTTTTTTTATTCTTTTCGCTTCTGTCACGTTTTTTTGGCGGGAATTCGCACTCTGTGTACCTGCCTACTTGTGTACAAGAATTATGTATTCTAAATGGATAGGTAACTCTATCCATTTAGAACAAATATCTATCAATTGCAAAGAAGAGAAAGATAACAACTACGTTGGGACAATCTCTCTTTCTAACCCTACTTACCCTTAATGAAAGAAAGAGAGATTGTCCCAACGTAGTTGTTATCTTTCTCTTTTTCGCAATTGTCAAAAAAAAAATTTTCATACGACCCTAAAACAAAAATATATTCTTTGTTTTCCTGTCCTGAATCAGAATTTTTTTTTTGTAAATGCCTAATTTCAGAGAAAAAAAAACTAAAATAGTCAATATTATTTGATGCGACGATTGTAAGAATTTGGTACCTTCGGCTAAGCAAAATTAAAACTATAAGTTTTAATTTTAGTCTGTAATCAAATGACATTACTTACATCAAAGTTTTGAAAGTGTCATATTCCTATTTCATATTTTAAGTAAATTACCTAGGCGAATAATCCAATCGTCTAAGGTAAATTAGGTTGATTGCTTAGATATTGGTCCTCACGCCATTCGGACCAAAGATTCGGACCACAGATTACTGATATGTAGCTAGATTCGGACTAGCGCGACGTTTTATTAATCTAAGGCTGATTGATTGTATCACAAATTAGGTAGAGATGATTGTACACTATAACACACATAATATAATTATTATCTGAATGAGACTAGGTATATAAATAATTATTAAATGTAATAGGTCTAAGTTGTTTTGTAAAAAAAGAGTAATTGCTGAGTTTATTGCCGGCTTTTCTCAGCAAAAGCAACTTTCCGAACCGAGCGTTAGAATTTTACGTGAATCAAATTGACGATTAAAAATAGGTACCTACTTGTAATGATATTGGTCCTCGCTCCGCCAGGAGCGGGGCGCGACGATTCATTCAGATCTATGGAGTTTATATTTGAATTTGAGTTTGTATTGAGTTTGGTGTTACCCGAATTCACAGCCGGCCAAGTACTGTCTGCACTCGGGCGGTTATTAGGTACGATGGTGTATGTATGTATGCCCAGCCAGTGCTGAATATAGCCATCTCCTTATAATCTTTGCCAGTACCTACGTGTCAACATTCGAGAGCTCATTCCTATCAGATAATGACTTAAAATGTAGTAAATATTATGAAATGAACTAGTATAGTAACTTCTATTTAGCCATCATAAGTATGATGACTAACAGGAAATAATATAAGCCTAAATATATATACATTTTAATGTATTTTACCATATACTTACTCCTTCTTAAGAAAATGCCGACCCAAAATTTATTGAGAAATGTTTTTTAACAACATTGATAGAAAAGGCCAAGTAAAAGTCTTCAACGTGCATTTCATGTAAAGTTGTTGTAAAATCCTATAGGTAGGTAAATTTTGGTGCTTGTATTTAGGAAGGTGAAATGAAATTAAATGAAATGTTTTATTCATCCAAATAGGCCTTCACAAGCACTTATGAATTGTCAGACTCTAATGCACGGTTCGGATGGTTGCTCGGTGATTTTATCTACAATTACAAACTAAGGCTAAATAGAAAGAAGTAGGTATGCAGTATTAGTGCCTCAGCCACCGATAATTTTTTTATTTGACTATCGATGAAATTACAACGGAATACGGAGTAGTTAGTAAAAATAACTTTTGTTTGATTCCATTGTACGCGTATAATTTTCGTTTTGTAGAAACACATAGCTTGGCTTGATCAAGCCCGTGGGCGCTGTGTGTGTCGCGACTCGCGCGTACGTCTAGCCTAGCCCGAATCGCGCTAGACGGTCCTCGTGTATTACCTACTCGCACGCAGCCAAGATGCGCCTGCGGCCGCTCATCACGTACGTACACGTGAGTGAACCCGTCACGCATCACGGATACCCAGAAATTTGCTCAGTTTGTCCCTAGACTCCGTGCCACTCGTACGCATGGAGGCCCGGCATTTTTCCCGCGCAAGTGACTATGAAAAAGCAACCTGATATCCTTGACGTGGATTTAACTGCAGTGTTCTCGGTGTCAGATTTATACAAAGATAGATAGCGACTCTGGATAAATATTTTCGTAAGTATGATCTTTTTAGGGCCGGTTAGGGCTTTGACCGTCGTCGTCAGCGCATCGGCTCCCTTGCCCCGGGCTAAAAGAGTGCCGATCTATACTGAACCTGTTGTTCACCTTGTTTGTTAAGATCGACGAACTTCTTTTGCTGCAATGATTCGCCGGCTTTTTTTATGTCGTAGTTTTTAATAAGCACCGATCTTTTATTATTATGTAGGTAGGTTGCCTATCGATCTTTTACATAAGTATCGGTTCTATGATTCTTATAATTTCATAACTAACTAACATACATTTTCGAATTACGCATAAATGACTATTGAAGTTAAATTACATAATTTGGTAGGTAAAGATCATTAACATGGTCTTAATTTATCTCCATTTCGTATTTTTATTAATACTCAAAATATAATTGTTTATAATGACTCGTGCGTGACAATGAAACAAACTTAAATATACGGCAATGGTAGCATATCTCATTCCCGATTAAGCGGAGCTTGTATTATGGAAATCAAATAGGTAACTGATACAACATGTACCTACCTACCTTTTAATTTCATACATTATTACATCTATAGTCTAGACATGTTTATACACACAAATGTATGTCCTGGTCCTCTTACCAACCATGCACGCCAACCGGCCCGACCTAAGTAGAGTGATTATAGCTTTTAAATTATGGATGCAATTGACATTATCCAGGACCGGTGGCGGCGCGGCGGTATCCGCTCCTTGCACGTAGTCATTTACATAATGTGCTCGCATGATAGAATATTTCATATAAATAAATGACATATTTTCTTGTTTATTATTATTCAGTATAAATAATAAGAGCATTATAATAAAATTATACCACGTATTTCTTAATGGCAGGCGTTTTAATACAGTTAAAAGACTTGGATTTCTGCTAGTTGAAGCTCTTTCATGCTCTATGTATCCACGAGCAATTTTCTCAGTTTGGCTACGGAACACTAAGCAAAATGAAGATAGTACGAAGTAATGAAGATTCTACACCTAAATACCAAGAAACAAAACATTTCCTTCATCCATATCATAAACAATGAGGGATGTTTGTTACAGATAGTGCACTAAATCTATGAGATCTATTCAACGTGGGAGTAAACCCTCGATCTCTACATTATTTTAAACTACAAATAAAGTTCAGTTATTTATACTAAAACTACCTTAATAAAAGGCTCGCGGAATTTAAAATAAATGAATTCCTGGAATCGCTATTGAAGTTTTTAAGGTTATTCTTGTGTAAGGACTTGGGTTTCTTTTATTAATATGTTAACTATACTCGTATTGTCATGAAATAAAACAAGAAATCGGATACCTACGGAAAGATTGAAAGGTAAGAGTTGATCGCGAAATAAATCGATGCTATGCATGCATGTATAACTAGTAAGTAACTCAGTGGCGGATTTTCACATTTGCCGCTAGTAGGCTATGCAATTTTTGCCGCCCCTACTGACCTTTGAAATTCAATACGCTAGTTTAATTCACAATCATATTTATTCTAAAATTGCATTTTTATGATTTGTGTTCTACGGTCCTTATTACGTCGGCTTTTTCCCGTTATTAGTATGATTGTGAACTAGGGGATAGTTGTACCTATACACGATACAAGTACCTATATTTTACAGTGCATTTAGTAAACTTTTATACAGGGTGGAAACTTTCAGCGGGGCAGTAAGGGGAAGTACCTTATCCGTTGCAACTACATGAAAATGGTCTTAGGAGACTATCCATAATTTTTTATGGAATTTTGATCCCCATTCACAGATTTAAAAAAAAAGAAAAAAAATTGATGCCAATCGATCCTGTTTCTAAAAACTTTTATCGGACCAACCATCGTTGGAGTACTCAAAAAGTCACAAATTGCAAAAAAACTTTTCCCGTACATTTTGTATGAAAATTTTACGCAAAAGCTTTTTTAGTGACAGTTGAGATCTTTTTGTTGAGTGAATAAAAAGATAAGTTTAAAAACAATTCAAATTTCGAACTCCAACATTTAAAACAACAGAATATTAGAGAATCTTGAAAAGCCCGTCGATGATTTACCACTCGGAATCAAGAAGAATGTTTTTTTCAACAAGATGGCACTCCACCTCACAACAGCCGCAGTACGCGTTCTACTTTAAACCGACAGTTTGGTGATCAATGGATAGGAACACATGGTCCTATTTCTTGGCCAGCGCGTAGTCTAGATCTGACGCCTCTAGATTTCTTTTTGTGGGGCTACCTGAAAACTGAGGTTTACAAAAAACAAAACGATGGTGTTCAAGAACTTAAAGACTCACTAACCACAATTTTGTATGGAATTCATCCAAATAAATGGTCAGCAGCCACTAGGTCGGTACAGAAACGAATCAATTTATGTATTCGTCAAAATGGCGGTCAGCAAGATTCTAAATAAGAATAACATCATCAAGTAATGTTAGTTAATAAAAAAAGAAAATTAATACGCCTTCTTTTTGATATGTGTAAAATTCTACGTGATCATTTGTCTTTTATTTTATTTTTTGTATTTCAGTTACACAAATTCTTTACAAAATGTAAGGGAAAAGTTTATTGCAATTTGTGACTTTTAGAGTAGGTACCTACTCCAACGATGGTTGGTCCTATAGAAGTTTTGGATCAGTATTAGAAATAGGATCGATTTGCATCATAAAGATGTTTTGTCTAAAATGGCTATTTTCTTGCTAACACTACATTTTTTTGGAAATCTATGAATGAGGATCAAAGTTCCATAAAAAAATATGGATAGTCTCCTAAGACCATTTTCGTGTAGCTGCATGCAACGGATAAGGTACTTACTGCCCCGCTGAAAGTTTCCATTCTGTATACGGATTACGGACGTAAGAGTGTTCAGTATACTGTGCATTACTAAAATATTAAAATTTTTGTCACTCGTTTCTTCTGTATAAATAATGTTTTTTTTTATTTCTGTAAGATAAAAAAAATATTGGGCCAAATTTGCCGCCCCCTAAAATCTGCCGCCCTAGGCTCCAGCCTACTCAGCCTACTGGTAAATCCGCCACTGAAGTAACTTCCTTATATCCTATAATATCTTGAATGCAATGAAGTTTCAAATGGTCGCAAAGCCGCAAATGGCTATGTGACGATAAATCTAAGTGTTTACGACGAGCGTCCTGCGGGAAGAGCGCTTTGGCCGCCTCGCTAAATGTGGTTTCCATAATAGGAAAAATAGTGCCTGACGATAAATCATTATAATTTAGAGCCTGATACTCACATTACCTGTAATTTCTGCAAAATTACCGGGAAGATATTCATGATAATGGCGAGCACCTCTAATGCAAGTTATTTAGACCGATGTGATTTATGAAATGAGCGTATAAGCGCATTATGTATAAAAAGTTACTCCAGTTACGTAGGTATGACCGTGTGTTTGCTTATGTAAAATTAAAAACTGTTTTTTCATAGCCGGTGGTTAGCTGAGCCGAAAAATCCAGATTTAGAAGGTCAAGTAAGACTTGAAGTAGGTATCCTATTCTTTTACTGCATTCGCTTCAGTTATGGTGGTAATTTCTGTAATTCGATCCCTATATGTGCCCTTCTAGGATCTAAACCAGTCTTTCCCAAAGTGGGTGATAACGCCGCCTTGTAGGCACTAAAGACCTGCAGGGGGGCGGTAAAGGACCCAGAAGAAATTGGGGGGCGTTGAATCTGTTTAGGGTGGAGGCTGATTTATGTTCTTCAAATATTTTAATATAGGTAAGTAGGTACTTTAAACTAAAATGGAAACCTACCTATAGCTACCTACTACACATTAATAGAATCATAGTAGAATCTTATGCGCATAAATCACGCACTATAGATCAAAAATTAAATAAAGTTACCAAACGTTAAACAATAAAAATATTTATTATTATTATTATTAAAGTAATCATTGTGATTGTGATTTCAAATATGGTTCAGCTAAGAATTTTGGGGGGCGCTAGAAAATAATTGATTCTCAAAGTGGGCGGTACACGAAATAAGTTTCAGAACCTTTGGTCAAAGGGTAAAAACGGAAACCTTATTTAAAGACTCTACTGTCCGTCCGTCTGTCTGTCACCAGGCTGTATCTCATGAACCGTGATAGCTAAACTGTTTACATTTTCACAGATGATGTATTTCTGTTGCCGCTAAACAACAAATACCTATTAAAAACTACAAAATTTGTACAGAAGCCTCGGTGCGCGAGTCCGACTCGCACTTGACCGGTTTTTATTTCAATCCATAAAGTACTTCTGAATAGCACTTTTTGGTACCTAGTTTGCCTATTATAGCCTGGAGCTCTTCTTCCAGGGAGACTTACTACGGATTAAATAACAGGTAGTTACTACCTACCATCTGACCACTATAATACACGTACCTACTTAGGTAGCCACTGTAAATCTGAAATGGTATATCAACGGTATCAAAGGCGTGTAATAATAAAAAACTCGCTTCGCAATGTCTCACGGACAAAGGTAAAGTCCAACTTGGGATTGGCAGCCAGCCAAGGAAGCAAAATTTAAAAAATCACTACCATCGTTTAACCACCTATTAACATTTCTTCATGTTTACGTTCAACGAAAGCCCAAGGATAGTTTTTAAACTCACTGTGTAATACTGAGCAAATCCTACTAATATTATACATGTGAAACTTTCTATGTTTGGATGTTTGTTGATCAATCACGCAAAAACGGGTGAACCATTTTTAATGAAATTTGGCACACTAGTAGATAAAATCCCTCGGGAACGCAGGTAACATTTCTTCACGTTTACGTTCAACGAAAGCCCAAGGTTAGTTTTTAAACTCAATGTGTAATACTGAGCAAATCCTACTAATATTATACATGTGAAACTTTCTATGTTTGGATGTTTGTTGATCAATCACGCAAAAACGGGTGAACCGTTTTTAATGAAATTTGGCACACTAGTAGATAAAATCCCTCGGGAACGCAGGTAACATTTCTTCACGTTTACGTTCAACGAAAGCCCAAGGTTAGTTTTTAAACTCACTGTGTAATACTAAGCAAATCCTACTAATATTATACATGTGAAACTTTCTATGTTTGGATGTTTGTTGATCAATCACGCAAAAACGGGTGAACCGTTTTTAATGAAATTTGGCACACAAGTAGATAAAATCCCTCGGGAACGCAGGTAACACTGCGGGGAACAGCTGGTAATTGAAGGACTTACAGAACAATATTAGAACAGCAGCTAAATACTATGCAACAAAAGTGACAAATTACAATAAAAATGTATCGTCGTTGAGAGAAACTGTTACAACCAAAACGCAAAAATTAACGAACCGTTTATGGCATTATTTTACATTAAAATTTCTTCTTCTTGTGTTACGTGCATCTTTGTTATTTATAACTCAGAAAAATATTAGTACCTTACTAGCTTTTGCCGCGACTTTGTCTGCATATAATTCGTTTATCGCAGAATCGTGCTCTATAACCCCTTCACACTCCCATAGCTAATAATTTTAAAAGAGGATCACATACATAGGTGTCCCCTGAATTTTTTTTGTGTCGTGTTATGTTGATCGTAATTTTGCTAATACACGGCCACCTGAGACTGAAAATCTTAAAAATAGGTACTAAATATTAAATTAATTAACTTGTTATTATTGACAAGCTGAGTTGATAACATGAGTGAGAGTCAGAACCGCACGGCCCTCTTTTCATGCTTACTCTGATCCCAATGCGGTACAAATTATGAGCCTCTCGTTAATTTTTTTTCCATAATGGAGTAGGTACTAAAACTTGGAGTATTCACGAAACAGGATTTATGATCGTTAAATTATGTAGTGATGATATAAAAGCGTAAAAGAAAGATAAAAACTTACTAGGTAGGTACTTATGTACTACCCACTTAGATAGAAAATAAAAGTTTTTTTTGCGCTTTTGGAGCCTTAAGATGATCATCATATTTAATACCTACTACGATGCAACTATGAGTGAGGATACTAAATTGATTAAACTTATCTATGAGCATAATTATTATGGGCTTATCATATTGCATCATAATTAATCAAGTAGCATTACTCAGGTAAAGTGTTAACCGTGATTAGAACAAATGATCGCAGCGATGCAAGTGAAATACCAGTTGAATAATTGTCTGTAACGAAGGAATGTGACGTGGCAGCGGGCCACCAGCGCGAGCGCGCAGCGTGCAGCGCTGCCTCAGCGCAACACAATCAGTTCAGGCGCGTTTCACTCGGAGTATTCGTGTTGTTACTTTTACAACGCGCGGCCGCACACGAACGCTCTGTTTCCCTATCTCATTGTCTCCACTCCATACACCACGGTGTTAAAGGAAAACTTTGACTTTCCATTCGCCAGTGTCAACTTAAGTGTGTCGAGAAAACATTGATATCATCGTAACTTTTTATTGATGTCATACTCATATATACGTGTCATACAGATTAATAATATTCCTGTTTATTTTAGCAGGCTAATCTCGTTGTTTTCAGCCTTTATTTTTATTCAACGGAAAGTTTTTTTTTGGGAGGACCAAAAGGTGGAGGTCTGAGGGACCATAGACAGACACCCTTACGCGGACTGTTCGGCGAGCGCTTAGGGCTCTCAACCGTGATGCAAAACTTTGGACGACTGACCGCTGAGGGCGCCCCAGTTGGGGCACGAACCTCGGCTCAGAGCGTCGTCGAGAGGGCACAAAAAGTGGGACGGACTTCAACGGAAAGATTAGACGCAGCATGTCTAAATACCTACTCACGATATCAAGGGAAACCGCACGATGTTATTGAACATATTTCATAGTAATTAAAATAAAATTCATAGTCAACAATTAAGAGATCAAAGCTAGTAATTTGAATACATAATTTAATGTTATGTTCCTTTTGTTTTCAAATCAAAATTATTTATTTGTTGTAACGGTTATACTTACATAGATACATAATAATAAGCTTTTTTTCCACATTACAAAACTTCGAAATAGTAGAGAGTAGTTTTTGAGTATATCGTGAAAATACATACAGACAGACGCGGCGGGGGAATTTGGTTTTAGAACTATTATTTTTAAATTTAAAATATTTAGGTAGGCCTTTTAATTCCGCTTGGGATTTAGCTGGGGCATCATAATTTTTTACTTTTTGTAAACAATGCTTTTTTTCAGAAACGGGTCAATTTTAATGAAGTGATCACACAGTTTAGGTATTTGCCATTCGTAAACCTTCAAGCACTTTTCAAGTCGTCTAAGATGATGGCGGCGAAGTTGTCGGCTTTTATAAAAGAACTTTACGTTTAACATCAGTAATATTTAGTTTCTTTCGTACGTATTTTGACGCCTACTTGTTTGTTTTGATTTGTAAGTGGTGAAATGAATCTCTTCAATCTTTCGGCCGCGAACACAGAAAGTAGTCTCAATATTTCTTTGGAAAAACCGCGAGGACTTTTTACTGTAAAATATATTATAGAATACCAAATAAATGTTAAATGCAGGTACCTCCTACCTACAAATATCTATACGATATTTTGATAAATAAAATTTGATCTAGTGACGCAGCTAGCCGGTGCATGCCGGTAGTGTTTATGCACGCTGAGATTTGATAACATTATTCTGTACCGTTTGCTGAGATCGTTAGCACTGTACGATTTTCGGATTGCCCGAAGTGCTCAGCCCAGTCCACGCACCGTTACTTTCGCACCAAATCTGCCTACATTACGATGTACTTTGATTCGGATAATAAGTTTAAAGTCACGATTTGGTTCCGTGAAGCTGTCTACGTAATCTCTAGTCTGAATTAGAGGCTTCCTTGTACGGAGAGATGCACATTTTATTTTATTATGGAGCCATCTTAGAGACAAATTGCGGCCAACCCTGATTTATATAATAAAGTCGCCGTTACATGAAACGTTACACAAATACACACACAAAATTTCATCCAAATCGGTCCTTTGTTACCATACTCCTCCGAAACGGCTTGATCGATTTTTATGAAATTTTATATTTCTATTCAGTAGGTCTGAGAGTATGTTGTTATCTATTTTTGGTACCGCTAAATTCCACGGAAACGCGGATCCTACTGAATGTAAAGTCAAAGTTTCATCAAAATCGGTCAAGCCGTTTCAGAGGAGTACGTTAACTAAAACTGTGACACGAGAATTTTATATATATAGATAGTTGTACATTTGTTTGTATATTTATTGTAAATAAATAATTACTATTATGTATAAAAGATATTAAATTTGATATGAAAATTTGGTACGTAGGATTTATAATTAATCGAAGCATTGGCCAATAGGTATTGTCTTTTGCCATTTTAATGGAAGTTCATTATTTGCTGGGGACTGAAATCGGTAAACTAATTATTTAGAAGCGTTTTTACAGCGTCATTGGATTTAAATTATTTCTTCAGTAAAAAGTTATCCAAATTCCGGAAAAAATATAAATCAGTTGGAGCAAGGTCTAGTGGATACGGTGGGCGACTGAGAGTTTCTAGTCGAAGCTAAAAATCGAACGACGGAAAAATAAACAGATTTTAGAAAAATACTACTAAATGGGTAAACCTACCTATAATAAAATTTATTTTTGTTCTTCAGACACCTAGTAAAAACGGCTAGAAGGAGAATTTAATAGGTAAGGTCTTAATATTATATCTTATCTCTTGATAGCCTGTGAGTTGAGTAGTAGATTAGAATATACTTAACCTAAGTATGATCCCACCAAAAACATTTCATGTATGTAAAATTGGCGGCTAAGATTCTAAAATTAACGCTTTCGCTTTAAAAAAGTTATCAGGTCCCAAGAAAAGCCAAGTCACTAAGCCCTACTATAACTCTACACCTTGGTTTAAACAGTATGGCTTGGCGGTTTCATAGATCTATTGCATGTCATAATGTTGAAGACTGTGACGTAATTTCCAACCGTAAATAAGTCCATCGGACCGTTTGGCTTATTGGTAATTGGTAAGACATTAAGTTTATGTCTTCAATATTGTGAAAATATTTATCTTAATTCCTTACCATATTGGCCAAAATTTACTAAAGGCTTCATGCTGCATGCACATATAATATTCGCCCTCACGTTTGCAACATAAAGCAGTCGGAGCTGTAAAATACAATCCCGTCTAGACGGGAACTTTTTCATCCTTTGTTACCTAAAATAAAAGAATACCAAATCGTTTAAGTTAGGGTGCCTAGAAGGTGCGAGGCGATGGTCGAACCGGTTTGACCGGGAGATTCTTTGTCCCAGTGTCGAAACGTCGCGACTCGAGTCGAGCGGACATCTCGTCGCGTAACTGACGCCACCTTTATATCTTTCAGAGATAGCGAATCGCCCGCGGATGCGTCTGCAGCGAGGCTCGGGCAGTTGAGTGCCCGGGTACCTTATGGCGATAGCCGCGGCGCGTGCATTGCTCCTCACGGCGGTGCTGTTAGCGCTGGCCAGCGCGGGCGCACGCGCGGCGCGCTTCGGCGACCGGCTCGCGCCACGCGTCCCCGCCACCTACGCACCGCGCAACGCACCCGCCGCTAAACATTACACAGAAAGTGACAACGACGACTCATACGAGCAGGACTACGATGATCAGAACCCTGTTGAAGAAGGTGACGCGCTTCCGGAAACCGAACCACCACCTCGTCGTCCAGCACGAACTGAAGCGCATCGCTTAGAAATGAGCACCGAATACTTCATGATTCCGAAACGAGTATCGCCACCACCGCTCTCTCACCCACCCATGCCACCGACAGTAAAGCCCTCGCCTCGGCCGGCTAATACTACCGTGGTCCCGACGACACCACAGCCAGTCATGGGTCCATTAAGATCAGAATCTTGGGCGGTACCGATACTGGCACTGTCTTGCGTGATCATGGTAACCCTAAGCGGTTTCGAAGCTTTCGTTGTATGGGGAGCAAGTCGTAAAGCACCGAGTCATCGTCACCTACTGCTCGGACAGACTCTGCTATTCGGACTGTTTTCTTGCGCCGCTACTGCAGCTCTATTTGCAACTACACCGACCGCGTTCACGTGTGGAGCCGTTCGATTCGGAACTGGCGTCGCATACGTGGTTGTGTTTGCCTCACTCCTCGTTAAGTGCGTATTCCTATTAAGTTTGAATGGTGGTGTATATCTACCGGCGGCATATCAAGGACTCTTATTATTTTTTGCCGTTATGATACAAGTGGCAATTGGTGCACAGTGGCTCGGAGGTTCTCCTCCACGCGTAGTGGCCGGTGGAGGACGTTGCGACGCTGCACTTTCTGATTTGCTGCTATCGCTTTGTTACGCAGCATTCTTAATCACAGTCGTTTGTGGTGTAGCACTGCGTTCACGGGGTATTCGTGACAATTACCGAGAAGCGACGCATATAGCCGGAGCTGGTGGAGCCACGGCTGCAGTGTGGGTGTGCTGGGTTGCAGCAGCACTGGGCGCACCTGAGCAGCACCGCGATGCATGTGTGGCGGCCGGTTTGCTAGCGACTTGCGCTGTTATATTTGCACTCATGTTTGCGCCGAAAGGTCGCCGACTGGCGGCTCTTGGTCGAGAGGGACGCTGGGATGCGGATCGCGACGAAGGCCTCAGCTCGTTGGGCGCCGGCGGTTCCGGTTATTCGCCATCGTTCTTCCACTTCAAGCCGGTCAAGTACGGCATGGTATCGGCCGCAGCGGCCGCGCCGGCGCCGCCACCTGTGCTCGACCGTAAGGAGCCGCCCGCTCAGCCAGCCGGTTAGTTAAGTATCTAATGTGCGCTAATAGTAAGAACTAGCGCTTCGACGCACCACAAACTAACCTCAGTGTTCTGTTCGCAGATCCTTATGGAGCGATGTTCGCGATGCCGCACCAGCACTCACGCCTACTATATTCTCTGCCGCACTACCCAATGCACCCCCTAATGCACTACCACTACAACTATCCACCTTACGATTACCTGCTGCCACCAGGTAATTCTAACACAGCACATTGCTTAAAATGCATACACAATTTGTTATTAGGCAAATAAGTCCCGGTTCTTTACCTACCTATACTTATTCGGAATCCTCTATCTTGTCCAGGAATAAAATACGTCCCATCCCTACGCTTGTCACATATTTAACGGTTTCTGATATTCTTGTTAAAACAATGTATCTATCATTTGCCACATCTTAAATATCAATTAGAGCATCATCATCCGCCTCAGTTCGCCTACCTGCGTAATAAATAAGGCGCTTTTACAAGATGTTATCGTTACTAGTTAAATGTTTACCTACTGAACTTTAAACAAATAAAAAAAGTAAATGTGAACAGAAATAGAATGCAAAAACGTAGGTACTACTTAGTCAAAACTTTATCTATAGTTTCGCCACAGGGTCTTACCCGCGTTTGTTCGAACTTTGACTACATTTAATTTTCATAAATTATTATCTTCTTGCACGGTGCTAGGTGGGTGCTAGGTTACTTTGTAGTAGGTACTCGACTGGATGTCTCCCATCCTCAAGTTAAAATTATGACCAAGCACCTAACGACCGGTAGATGCTCTCAAGTGTTGTGTTAAGCCAATGCCGTGTAGGCATTGTAAATGTTCGGCAATCCCCCTGGGATTGCTAATGTCAACAGGCGACGATAGTCACAATACCATCAGATATCCCGCCTGTCTGTTATTTGTGCAATATGAAAGAAAAAGGTAGTTTTTGTTGCGAATATTGGTATAGAAAGAAGCCCAACATATACCTAATCATGCTCATTCCAAATATTAAATTATTTTAATGGTAATGATAGCTCAGTGGTAGTGACGACGGATACCGCGGCGAAGGTCGTGGGTTCGAATCCTACAATGAGGTTTCAGTGAAGGAAAACTTCGTCAGGTAACTAGAGCACGGTGGTAGGATACTTTGTAGAACTCGTCTGGCTGGCAAGTAGAAAATCTGTCGCGATTCGCGAAGCACCTGTTGGTGTGTTTCGGCAGTTGCACTTGAAACCCAGTAACTTTTAAGGCATTGTAAAAATGTTTGAAACATATTGGCCTGGTAGATAATTACCTAATGCAGAGTTTACGAGCACTGCACTAAAAAAGTATCTAATAAATTAATTTATTAAACCTGTGTTCTGTCTAGTCCGTAAGGGCCTTAGAATCACGGTTTTTCTCAACAATAACAAACAATAACGATAAATCTGAATAGTAATTACCGTTTTCATGAAAAATAACCCCACACTTTTTTTTTATTTCACGAGTCAGACGGGTCACCTGATGGTAAGTGAATACTGTAACCTGTGGCTGGCTGACTCTCAAGTGCAACTGCCGGAACACACCAAAACACCACTTGGCGAGTCGAGTATCCGCCGTGCTGAGGTTTCCTCACAATGTTTTCTTTCACCGAAAGCTTAAGCTACCAGCAAAGCTACAGCAACCGAGCGACGGATCGACGAGATTTTTTGCATAGAGATAGTTTCTGGGCCTGAGAGTGACGTAGGTTACTTTGCATTTCGGGAACGCGTACGGTAAAACTTCGGACAGGACCTAGTGTCTAAAAAGATAGAGTAAAATTTTTTTACCCATAGAAAATGATGGGACTGATATTTAAAAAAAATACTTATGTTCAAATGTTTAAACAGGCGTGATGGTGCGTCCGGAGGAGGGCAACGTGTACACGAGCGTGGAGCCCACCTTCAGCAGCAACCCCAACGTATACTTCCAACGCACGGAGCCGTTGCACGTCGGCATGATGTACTGAGCCACTGACAAACCAAGGTTCCGCTAGAGAACACTGGGATTTGGCAGCGACCGCTATCTGCTGGTGAATACGTGCTGTATTGAACCACTGACATAGCACCGGCACGACCGCCAACCGGCGTGGCGATCGCCCAGAAGGACACATAGTTCACACGAATACCTACATGTTGTACTAGGTACGATACATAACGGCGTCAATAAGGACAATTAATTGATATTTCCTTGCTGCTGTACAAAGTATTACATAAAAGTTAAAACCACTGTCTTACTTAAGTAAAATTAAACTATTTAATACCTATATTTTACAATTATACGGATCTATAATAGCTTGCCATAGCGCGGTTTCACGAACGCACACGACCATTTCACAAGCGAATTTAAACTATAGACATTACTCTCTGGGGTCTTGCAGACATTTACTAACTGCATATAAGTAAATCTAATTCGAAGGCCCGTGCATCACAGGTTTGAGACGGTTGCCATTTTGAATGTTCAAAACATGGCTTTTTACAAGTGAAATCAGCGTTTGCGTCCGTGAAATAACGCATTGTGAGAAGTTTACACTTACACACACAATTTCACTATAATAAATCATAAGTTAATATGTTTCTACTTTCTAGTCAATAACTATTGAAAAATGTAGTGTAGCTCCGTATGTATTGTTTAGAGTATTTTGTTAGTTCTCAGTGTACTCTATACAGCAGCACTAAAATATGGACTTCTTTACAATGTTTGAAAACAAAAGCTGTTTGTGATTTTACATTGTACTCAACCCACCCTAGAATTTGATGAACAGCTACCTACTAGTTTAGTTAGTTTAAAATAGTTTAATTTAAGTACTAGGTAAGTATAACGAAAACCATTTAATGTTAAGATCATTCCCTGCAGAATTGTAAATAAAACTGAAGACTATTAAAAAAGTGTTTTATTATCATTAAAATTAATCTAACTGTTATGCATGGGCAAATATTTATTTTATGTAAGTTAAGTTCAATTCATTTTATCTAGTAAAACACACAAAGGCAGGCATTTTAGCTCAACTTTTCATTAGATACAAACACACATCACTTTTACTCATGCTTTGCCAATTTCTTTGTCAAATATGAAACCTGTTTATTGTTCTTATTTGTTTATGGAGATTTTATTTACACAATAGCCATAAATATATAATAAATTAAATAATTATCTTCATTTGGTCCCAGTAGAAAGTAAAGCCAGGAGTCCGGAGGCAGTTGTCAGAGACACAATGTAGTTACTGTAGATGTTGAAATTAAGGAAAAAATTGACTTTAAGGCACAGCATAATTTCGCAGATTATCTTGGTCACTACTCAATGTTCAGGTTTTGATATTAATCCAACTGACAACATGAGAACACCCTTTGAAAACAATTCCAGATTTGTACAGACAAATTTAGATCTGAAGCATATGTATGAGTAGCTGACTGATGTTTATTTTGCTGTGAATATGTTCGTTCTGTGATAATGTTAGTGCTCCTTCAGTGAACCACTGAAATGTTTTAATCCACTGAAAATCTCAAATCAGCTTAAAACTGCTAGTGTATAATATAATAATAACAATTAAAAAAGGATACACCGTAGGTGTGAATGTGCGCAGCAGGTAGAAGCTGCTCAGAATCACAATTGTTAGGAACAGTGCATTGTTGTAGAAGATTGAGTAAGTAGTAGCTTCATAGTCAGCCACTTCATTTTTCTTCCATAATATCCTGAAGAAAGTAATTATTTTTAGATTACATCTCGTAAATACATATATTGAACTCTACAACTATTACACTTTTTTTGACAATAATTATGTAGTCTGTGAGACTAGACTAATAAGAACGGCCATTGTTAAGATCCTTGGGGGAGGCAATTGTCCAGCAGTGCACGTCCCCTGACTGAAATGAAAAATAGCCTGAGAAACAAACATAGGCAGAGAGTGACCTTAATGATGTTACCTCTCATCCTTCTCCTTCCTGCTCATCTTCTTATCGTCAGCGAGTTTCCTAGTCATCTCACGAGCGACGGCGTCCTCTCGGCGTACAGCAACACGATGCTTCAACTGGAACTTGGTGTTGCGGTACGCGAGCGCAAGGAGCCACGTACTCGCCGCCGTTACCAACGCGAACCAAACAAGAGATGCGCTTACCTCCAGGGCATGCACTCTCCAGAACAACCCTAAAAATAAAAATAAAACGAATTACGGTTGTAAATTTAATTTGACTTAAATGATGACACAAAGACTGCTTGAATGGAAGAAAGTTTAATGGACAGTCATAAAAAACTTACATATTGGAATTGCAGAAACAATAAGTGCATTCCCATAAAATAGGGCAGAAGATTTCGTAGACACGTTTCTGCTGAAATCTTGAAGCAGCAATTCCTCTTCTTTTGTGAAGGCTTTATTACTTTTTCCTGACATTATGTTTTTTTTATTAATAAATCAATCTATCTTTCACTAATACTTGGTACAAGCACAGATTTTACTCAATAAGAATTATTATTGTCAGCTGGCCTCAAATCTAACAGTATTATGGTACAAGTATCGCTGGCGCTAGTGGCTAGCGAAAGCGAAACGTCAAATGACACGTAGACGTATAATATAACCAACGTGTCAAAAATATTACTATCTACAAAAATATTTTTGTAACCACATTTTCATTTATTTCGTGTATTTTGAGTTTTATTGAATAATATCGGTGGTGTTTTGTCCTAATAAAGATCAATCTAAGTACAGAAGTGAAGTGAAATGAAATTAAAGCGTGTATCGGGACTTTTCCGGTTATCCCAAAAAGTTCGTGAAAAGTTACTAATATCTGAGGGGTAAAACCTGACCGGACTTATACTGATGAGGACTAGACTTTACAGTGAATGTGATACTATAACGTGACTAATAATTATTCTTCTTATATGTTATATAACATTGTTATAACATAAAAGAAATAAACTGAAGAAAATGTATGCGACTGAAAGACTTTGTATCTATGGTCATGAATAAAGATTATTTATTATAAAAAAAAAACATTCGTTATTTTTTATTTGAAAATAAAATGTTCGTTTGTTTGTATTTAGTTAGTATTAGTAAATTTCGTTTCATTTATTTGAACGTGTTAGGAGTAATAGTGTTCCGTGGTTAATCCCCAGTATATCTTACTTTACTCTTTGGTGTTAAGTTAATGTGGTCAAACACTATTTTACAATAATAATTTGGATGTAGTGTGTGTCGCCGTTATTTTGTGAATACAAAAGATTAGCTTCATAATGAAAATACTGTCCTAAAGCAGTTCTTATCTAAATACATGGTTATTTATTGTTATTTATTTATTTATTTTAACTGCTCCAAATGCGAGATCCTAGTTTCAGATTCTGTTCCAGAATCTGAGAAATCCAAAATTATTCAAGATTTTAATGATTTGGCACCAAATATTAAATTAATCTCAAGGGATTCGCTTCTTCTTCTCGGAGCCCCCGTCTTAGATGAATCCATTCCTGGGTTTTTTGAGCAAAAGATACAAAATTTTAATGAATCCTCTCATCGACTTTATGACATAAATGCGCATTATGCATTTTTTATTGTACGACTATGTCTTTTTGTGCCGAAGTTTACGTATTTACTCCGCTGCACCCACTTATTCAAATTCGATCAATTATTAGAAACTTTGGACAACATGATCAAAATTTCTCTTTCTAAAATCCTAAATTGTTGCCTAGACGACAACAAAGTGTGGTCTCAAGCCACCCTACCCGTACGATATGGTGGCCTAGGAGTGCGTAAAATTTCTAGCGTATCACTGCCGGCATTTCTGTCCTCGGTATACAGTGTGAGTGACCTCGTCAGATCTGTTTTGGAACCAACTATTGGATCTGTTGAGGTTTCTTACCTATCCGATGCCAGAAATGCTTGGCAGGTAGCTTGTCCAGGCACAAATATTCCGACTTTGAGTCACTCTCAGAGAGAATGGGACAAACCTCTTTGCGAAAAAACTTGGCAAATTTTATTTTCTGATTTTTCTACTGATTCGGACCGGGCACGTTTGTTAGCTGTCTCTCAGAGTGAATCAGGTCACTGGTTGCAAGCCATTCCATCTAGTAATATCGGGACTTTGTTAGACCGCATAACATTAAGCTTGTGCATTTGTCTTCGTCTTGGTTCCAGGTCCAATCATCCTCATCGCTGCCGCTGTGGGGATCTTGTCAATGAGCTCGGCCATCATGGGCTTTCGTGTTCTCAAAGCGCCGGTCGTATTTCACGCCACGTGGCTCTTAATGATATTATCCGTAGGGCTCTTGTTGTCGCCGGCGTGCCTTCTGTACTCGAACCAGTCGGTATTTCGCGTGGCGACGGCAAGAGGCCGGATGGCATGACTTTGATCCCGTGGAGTGTCGGCAAGCCGTTGGTGTGGGATGCCACTTGTGTCGATACACTTGCGCCATCTCACTTACCGGTGACTTGTAAAGCCGCGGGAGCGGCTGCGAAAGGTGCGGAAAATTCAAAATTCAAAAAGTACGCCTGTATTGGTCCAAATTATCAATTTATGCCTTTTGCGGTTGAGACCATGGGTCCGTGGGGGTCTGAAGCTCGTCGTTTCGCAAATATTTTATGTAAAAAATTAATCGAGGCCTCGGGTGACCGGCGGGCGGGGAGCTTTTTCCGCCAACGCATCAGCTTGGCCATCCAAAGAGGAAACGCTGCCAGCCTTCTGGGAACCTTGCCGATCGGCAGCAGCGGCAGCCTCGAAGATGTTTTTTATGTATTGTAATTGTACATTTGCATGTATATTTTGTACATTTGTTGTAAATATTAAATGTTATAATTTATTGTTATTTTAAAATATCATTTTAAGTGCTAAAATGTCACACTTTGAGTTTGCTATACCCTTGCAAAAAGATGAGCTATTGGAGTCTCACGCAGGCCAGTATCACGTTGAGGATATAGTACAACCACGAGTGCTGTTGTCTAAACTGCAAGGTATATGATTGTTATTTATTTATAATTGTACATCAGTAGTAACAATATTATGTGGGATGGATTTTCGGTTAGTTAGAGAGTATGTAGCCTTAGGGGCTGTTCCCATCAAGCAAATATTATTCCATCAACTGCAATTTGTCCTCTGTAACCTCTATTTATGTTGATTATTATTTTATTTAAGCCACAAAAATAATGTTTTATTAAATGTATGACTAACATGCCACTCTTAATTGCAGATTCTCTTTAAAACTGTTGTCCGCCATTCTTTATGATTGGAATACTTATTAGAGATTTCTTAGTGGTTAAGATTTATATATTAGGTTTTTTAGATTGATTTATATATTATAGAGATAAAATTATTAATAACTTTAAACAAACTATCCACAGATGCAGCTCGCGCTTATAATTCCGAAAGTGTTGACTACATACTCGAACACTTTGATACATACTTCTCTATTATAGTTCATGGGAACAAATTAGAATGGAATGTAATAAATAAAGGTAACAAAATATAAAAATGAGTAGAGGTATCTTTTTTGAGTAAAGTAAAAAAAAATTATGAGTAGAGGCGTGTGTAGGTACTTGGTGATAT
The DNA here is from genome assembly GCA_951361185.1 of Ochropacha duplaris. Classification (NCBI taxonomy): domain Eukaryota; kingdom Metazoa; phylum Arthropoda; class Insecta; order Lepidoptera; family Drepanidae; genus Ochropacha; species Ochropacha duplaris. Next base: position 7,768,404 of record OX592703.1, read on the forward strand.
TTTACAAAGCTCCATAGAGCAATAATAACTATGATACAATTTCGCTTGTGAGATTGTCATGTCACGCGATCCATATTAATATTATGGATGTATTTGTGCATAGAAAAATAGTCCACTCATGACCATTGATCACTGCAACCTGATTGAAACATTGAGGTTAGTGAACATAATATTCTGTATCCAGACTCTTTATATGTTGTCTCTCATAATATGTCAACTCGTTTTAAGGCGATGATACTCAGTGGCAGTGATGTCAGATACCGTGGAGAAGGTCATGGGTTTGAATCCTACAATGAGCTTTTGGTGATGGAAAAAATACCACATCATCACTTAGCATTGTGAGATTGTCCCCTAGTGAATATGTAGCTGAAGACTAGGACTAAGCTATTTATCATTTAGCTTTGAATAAATAATTTATTTTTAGGGTTTGATCACATAGTCAGAGCTGCAAAGAACCTCACTAATCACCTTGAGCTTATATTTCAAGACCAAGAAATAGATGCAGATGTACGAACCAAAAATCTGAACATTGTCAAGATGATAATGTATTTGTTCACACAAATAATGAAAGCTAAAGATACTAAACTAACTGCTGATGTAAGTTAAAATGATTATTAAAACTAATTATAATTAATAGTTTTACTATAGACTATATTATAGAATTTTATTATTATAGATTTAACTACAGACTTATGATCCAGAAAAAAAACTGAATCTTGTAGGTAGGTATGTAAGTATTTTGTTAAACACAGGAATGGAGTCTTAAGATTTTTTCAGTTTTTTTCCAATTATGTTGTTTTTTTTTCTGGTGTAGTATATTTATAGTTATTTTTTTCCTTTACATGACATTTCTTATTGCCAAATTTCATCATTCTAGGTCAAACATTTTAATAATATATAATAATAATATTTATTTATCTAAAAACAGTGTTTACACAATTTTGCCTATTAACTAGTTAAGCAAGCTAATATAATATTATTGTGTTTCATAGTAGCATCTGCTGCTGAACAAGGTTTATAACCTGTATTTCAGCTTACAGCGCCTCTTGCCTTGGGTTTTTACAATTTGCAATATTACAAAAAATACATTTATTAATAAGATTATTAATATATTTTATTTGTATATTATTTGGTTTTATATCTTTTATGTAGACTTTAAATAATATACTTTTCGAACTTAGTTGTATAATTATTGTTATGTATTGCTGCCTTAAGATGGCGCTGTATTGTTGGTGGCGATTCCTACATCTTCGCGTCGTGGCCACTTTTCCCCTAAGAGTGTTCTCAAGAACTTTTTGACGACATAATGTCCTCCATCGCACTGCTAGAAATGTGGAGCTCATTCTCATATCCTCGAGCCCCCTCGACACAAACATTCAGTAGGCCGATCCCGCTCGCACGAACGGCGTAATGTAGTTCTTCAAATATGAACAACAATTGCGGTGACCACTTACAATCAGGTGGTTTGTCTGCCTGCTCATGAACATGTATTTTTTATGTTCTGAATTACTTACTAATTCTATTGTATGTATTCAATTTAGAATTCCACCAAACTAACTTTGGGCAAGAAAGGCAAGAAATCAACAGAAGATGAAGAATGTGGCTGGACCGAATCGGACAAACAAGCAGCTCTCGTCACATTATATTTGGTGTTGCAGCAGCCATTATCTAGACTATGGGATCCTCCATTGGCGGAAGACAATTTTGTATCGTAAGCTAACTTTATTGATCTCCTTTGCTTGAGTGATTGACTTGGTAAACACTTTTTTGTTTTAATAACTAGCCTACAACAAAATTTGCAGTTTTCCTTCATAATATGAAGCCCACATTATTTTCCTTCCAAAAAATCAAGTTGATATATTACTAGCATTTATATTTGTAAAAGGATTTTCTTTTAATAATAAGAAAATACAATTAACTTACCTATATTCTAGAATGGTTGCTGACCCTTGCTACAAGGCGCTTGAAGAGCAAATAATAAAAAACAAAGCTGTCAGGGAAACAGTGTTCCAAGTTTTGGGTATTTTAATAAAAAAATATAACCACGGCACATCTTGCATAATTAAATTAGTGCAGGTAAGCTAATAATACTTTTATTTCAATATCATAAATCTAAACGGGAAATCTGAGTGCAGTCGGGGTATGAGGTGCTCTCCCCGCCGCCGTCGACACACCTCGCCTCGCACACCTGCAGTGCAGTGTAGTGTAGTGCTGAACTTGATCTGATATCTATCGTACCGTACGCATATCGATATCGTCATTTCCTTACTCAAACTGCTACTCGTGTTATTTTTTGTTGTAAAAATTGACTTGATTTGAGTGAAGTACTCGATAGTTTATATAATAGTTCTATTGATAAAAAACGTGTTTTTATTCATAGTCAAGCACGGGACATGGTGGAACATATTCTTGAGAAGTATGTTTGACCTTTCCATTGAATAATGTTTAAAATTATAAACTGCTTAAAATTTTACCCTTTTACAGTTTTAATAATAAACTTTTGCTTGAGTGTTATTTATCGACATATTCCGCTCATTATGTCTCGGAACTAGCGCTTTCCTCAGAGCTGTATTCAGATCCTGCGCGTACTTGCCATTTCCTTGCTTACCTGGTTAATTATTTAATTGTGGAGCATTTTTAAATTACCTACGTGTGTTTTTGAGGTTCTCCAAATGGTGGAACATGCAGTGTCTCCCGTATGTGCTGGAGTAGTACAATTGACTAAAGATTTTGGACTTGGATCTTTTGGACCCCAAATGGTAATAAAATTATGTAATTATACCCTTTGAAACTCGCGAGTTAAATTAAATCTAACGATCTGTCACTCTGTAACGGAAATTCTACTGCATTAGTTAAGGATGAAAATTTCACATTAAAATTATATCGAAATATTGTTGGAATTTTGTAATGCCATCTGAAGGGAAATACTGAACTAATACTCTTAATACTGTAGATAGAAAATTTGGGCATATTCATCCTTATAATTGACCCAAACGATCGATGCAATAAAAGTACAGAAAGTAATTTTTATAGCTTTTAGTCGGTTCGATTCACGGGTGTGGCAAGTGAATTTTCGAAAATCGTTGAATGCGTTTTCATTCTTTTCAACAAGAAAAGGAATGTTTTCTTTGAGTAAAATATTCTATGTACAGTATTAAGAGTAGGTACTTTCCCTTCCGATGGCATTACAAAATTCCACTCTGTATATAATTCTTCTGTACGTGCGTTTGTCACCTAACTCCTCCTAAACGGCTTGACCGATTTGGATTAAATTTTGTGTGTATATTTCAATGGGTTCCTCGATGGTTTGAAAACACAACTGGAACCGGTAGATGGCGCTGCTTTACTTGGCGGGACGAAGTCTGCCGGGCCCGCTAATAAAAGATAAAGAAAAGGGCTCAAATGAATAATAAGTTATAATAAACTAACTGATCTAGGTTCGTGAAATGGCAGAAGCCCTAGCATCATCAGATGAAGGGGATGTAGCAGCTGGTACGGAACAAGGCGCTGCGAGAAACTGCGGCGCGTTCCTATTGGAACTCACTAAGGAGTTGCCCAAGGAAATGGCTAATGCTATTTCTACTTTGCAGCCGTATTTGGAGAGTGATGAGGTTCGAAATTTCGTATAAAATCCTACTGATTTAATAAATGAGAATGCCAGTTTGATATTTCTCAGTAATAGTATGACCACAATTAGAAATATATCGAAAATGGTGTCACATCGATTCCGCCCACCTATCCCCCCCTTAAGTTTGTCGTAATACTTACCGCACACCCTGTACATAAACTGTATTAGTTGACTTTGTTGATATATGTACATATCATTTCATAAGACAAGTGTTTCACAGCCTCCTGTTGGTAAAACTCTAAGGCTACATTCATGCAGTACGTTGCCTCAGACATCTTCACCATGCGACTGCGATAGTATTACTCACACATCTTACATTAAGTACCTTGGCGTTATCGTTGATGAAAAGCTATCTTTTAAACATCACATGGCCCAACTAGCGAAACGAGTCCGTAAATCAATCCACATGATGAAATGTCTTCGGTACTCAGACGACAAACAGACTTTAAATCTTGTTTATAAGGCCATATGTCAATCTGCTTTACTGCATTGCATCACTGTTTGGGGCGGAGCCGCCAAGACTAGCATGATTTGTCTGGAGAGAGCTCAAAGAGCAGTGCTTAAAGTGATGCTACGAAAACCTTTTAAATATGATACCGACAAACTATACGCAGAGTGCAAAGTACTTCGCGTACGGCAACTCTTTATACTGAGAACAGCCTTGAAGATGCGCAGGATCGTCATATCCTCTCCAGAATACGACTATCTTACCGAACGGAGAGTTTACAGAATACCTGTCCCCTTGGTCCGTTCTTGGTTCCGTTGTTTTTTTTTTACTTGTGAAATTTTTTATCGAACTGTGTAACGGTTAATAATTTAGCTTGGTAACCATTTGTTGGTCTCCCGCGATACAAGCTTCGCTTAGTGCAGGGACCGTTGTAATCTGTTTGCTGGTAATTTTTTTTTATTGAAAATAAATTATTATTATATGTGACAGTCGTACACACTCCGCATCAGCGTGCTGGGCATGATGTGCGAGGTGCTGAGCATGGAACTACAAGGTGAAGGTCTGTCTGATGAGCTGCGCGCTCTCCGCGATGACTTCCTCGACGACTTGTATGAACACTTGCACGATCTCTCCGCATATGTGAGACATAAGGTACACTCATACACACTGCATATTCAAATATAAGTAATAACTAAGTAGTAATTTATTAGCATGTTGTGTTCACTTCTAAGTTGGACTTACACATACTCATGTCTGTATATATATTTTTGTGTTTGTAAGGTTTGTGTGTAATATCCAGTTTAGAGGAACTAAAAAAAATATATAAAAAAAAACAGTAAATAATAAATTTAATAAAAATGAGGGTATATTCTGCTTGTATACTCTGCTGCTGTTAAAGACTCATAGTAATTGGTTTTTATTATTCTAATATCACATATACCTACCTACATAATTATACTATAGCTTAGATCCAGGATTCGTCCTCGCGCCGCCGCTACGTTTCATTTTTTTTTGTTTTTTTTTCACAAGCTACAACGAGGCAGGCGGGTCACTTGATGGTTGGTAAGTGACTACCGTCGCTTATATACATTAGCAATAAATACCATTGGGGATTGCCAATGTGTTGTACACCTTATTACAATTCCTTAAAGGCAAGGCAATCATCATTTCATATATTAATCTAAGATTGTATAGAAAAAAAACCAGGATCATAATAAGATCTTAAATAATTCTCAAGAATGAAAGAAATGCAATTGTTTATGAAATGTCCCCTTTAGATAGACTTTGGGTTTAGGTGTTGCAATTCTGGTGCCGTCTGCAACGCGAGAACTGCGTGCCAGTGAGTCGGCAGCGAGTGGTACTGGAGCGTGCCATCGGACGACTGAAGGACAAGGCGGCCCTTGTTAGGAAAGGTGCCATACAGCTGTTGAAGGTAACACCTCCAACTTGCCAAGTTTATTGTTTACTAGCTGTCCCATGGGATCTTATCTTTTTCTGGGATAAAAAGTATCCTATGTTTTATTCCAAGATATGATCTATCTGTGTGCCAAGTTTCATAAAAATCCGTTCACCCGTTTTTGCGTGATTGAGCAACAAACATCCAAAAATACATACATACAAACTTTCACATTTATAATACTAGTAGGATTGCCTTCCCTTTAACGCGGTCGAGTTCTAAGTAAGCGCGGTGCAGTAGGAATGATTGAAGACTAAATAGTGCAGCACCAAACGTACCTATCATTCTATCCTAAGAACTGGCTGATCTCAAGTCAAAATATGTATAGGCCAGTGTTTGATATTTTCATAAATTTTATAATTTGATCTACAGATATTCCTAGAATGCAATCCTTTTTCTGCTCAACTAAAACTAGAACTATTAGAAGAACAACTAGAAACAGAGCAAAAAATTCTCAATGATCTACACAAGAAACTCAATCCAGGTCCTGACCCTGAACTGGTAAAGAAATGGGATAAAATAGAAAGTGATGTTGTTAACATGATAAAGAAAAATATGGATACATTGACACAAGACGAGCCGGAACTGTCGCAAGCATCGTTAGATAACCTGTATAATTCGATACGTAAACATTTACGAGAGAAGAACTATCATAAAGCATATTTAGTAGTGAAACACACTGAGAGGCAGTACCCTGAAGCTAAACTACTAAGATGTGATATGGAAAAAAGTGATCAGGTAAAAACGACAATTCTAATACTAACTATAAATTACACTCCACTCATGACCTCTTTAACCTGGCTTATATTGTAATTTTTTTCATTATTTCACCAATTCCAGATAAGTTACTTCGTCGCCCTACTGAAAAACGTATTTATAGTACCAGATCGCAGGGAATCTACATCGCTAACGCAACAATGTGAGAACGAATTAGCCTTATACAAAAGGTTGGAAGAGAAAGAAAGCATTGTCGCTTTTCTTCAAGAGTCCGTTCACTTCAGTCGAATGGTGTCTGAAGCCGTGCCTGTTATAAACTCGCTGCTTATGTCCAAACAAGCGGGGGATGTTAGCGAGGCCATAGACTTCTTCACCACAGCCCATCACTTCAATATAGAATCCGCTAAAATGGGTGTCGCAAATATGCTGCTGCTTGTGTGGTCGCCTGATCAAGTAAGTCAAATTAAAATTTCCCCATAACTTACAATAAAATTCTACTATAAACATTTGTTTTTTACTTTGGGATAAGCTTGTGTTTGAATCTCACCATGGTAAGTGATGAAGGTGGTAAGCACATATCCTAGATAGAAACTGGCTCTCTAGTGCAGCTGTCGGAACACACTAATAATTGCTGTCAGATTTTCAACTTGAGGGTGGTAGCCAACCCGTCGGGTACTACAAAGTACCCTACCACCGTACTATGGTTCCCTCATGATGTTTTCCTTCACCGAAAGCTCCAGCTCATTGTAGGATACGAACCTATGGAGGAGCGAAATATTAGATTAGACTCCTCAATTGAAAAGGGAAGATCTTCCGCCAGGCTAGCTAGTTCATCGTGCCTTGGGACCGCGGTCCAACTGTAGTGTAGATGTTAGAATCTTGTATAATATATGCAGATCGCTTGGAAAACTTCGTAAGCGCGATGTAGGTTATTGAAGCGCCATCTATCTAGGAGTCGTGCGAACTATATATATCCATCATAGGTATTTGTATCCGACATCGCTACCACTGAGCTATAATCGCTTCAAAATGCGCATTCGTATGTAGGATAAGCGCGAGGCAGTAGAGCGCGCCTACCGTGAGATGTACCTGGAGAGTGAAACCAAGGCGGAGCGCGCGCGGGCGTACTCGGTGGCACGCAAGCTGGCGGCGCTGGCGCTGCACGTGGACCGCGGCGGGGCACTCGCGCTACAACATCTCGTCGACAAGTGGGTCGACAAAGGAGACATCACACCAGCGATCATTCAGGTACACAGTATTCGATCAATGCATACTTAACACACCATAGTTTGCTCAGTCAAATCGGCCCCTAAATTGATTAAAAACTATGTTACTACAAACTTTTTGTATTAGGAAAGAAATTTTAAAATACACAATATGAAGTATTTTTTCCTAAATCTCGAAAAAGGCGATGATAGCTCAGTGGTAAGTGACGTCGGATACCGCGTCGAAGGTCGTGGGTTCGAATCCTACAATGAGCTTGAGCTTTCGGTGAAGAAAAACATCGTGAGGAAACCATAGAACGGTGGTAGGGTACTTTGTAGTACCCGACTGGTTGGCTACCGCCCTCAAGTTGAAAATCTGTCGCCAAGCACCTATCGGTGTGTTCCGTACAGCTGCACTTGAGAGCCAGTTACTATCTAGGCTTTGTGTGCTTACTTTGGTGAGATTGTGGTCAAACACAAGCTTATCCAGAATAAAAAAAAACTTTGGTCCCATTAATACACTGAAAGTACCACTGATAATGCGAAAAAATATAAGTTTTTTTTTTGCAATTTCGTTCTTTGGTCCCATTCTATAGTAAAAGTTATATTTATTAATATTCCTGAAAGTTTGGCATTATGATTGAAAAATACAACTTATATCAGTGTTTCTATTTTTTGTCCTGGGTTGACAGCCCTACATAAATATTGAGCTAATGTAATAGACGCCCTTAGGGACCTGTTTCTGTGTGGGCAAAATACTCAGTGCCCAAACAATTAAGGAATATAATTTTTTGTCCATCTTTTGTAGGTTATTATAGAATTGATTACTTAAAATCTCTTTTATCAGGTATTCTGGGAAATGTTTCTGAAGAAGATAGACGGGACAACAGATACAGATAGCTATGCAGCATTATCGCTCCTCGTTATGATCGCGAAAGCTAAACCTTCCGTGGCGCTAGCCAACCTCGAAATCATCCAAACACATGGTCTCACAGCTGATTATAATTCTAGAAACTTAAGCACTCAGCTACTGATATCGCTATCGAAAAAAAACCAAAGATATCCGGCCGATCACACTATATTCACCTCCGTATACGACAGCCTAATGGAAACGTTCACAAAGTTCAATAAGTTTACATCGTTCGCTGCGAACTCGATAGACCTTATTTACGCACTTTGTGATACACCTGAAGTTGTTTGTACGAAACTTCTAGCAGAAATGTATATGAAATTAGAGGAGTCGATGGAAAAAGATAAGGAAAACGAGGAAGAAGCAAGCATGCCAACGGAATTGGTGACACGTTTCGTATTCGTATTAGGACAAGTTGCACTTCAACAACTGATTTATCTCGATATATGCGTCTATAGCGAACTGAGGAGAAGGAATCAGGTAAACTCCATTAATAATATAATTATTATTGCATTTTTTTTACCAACTATACAATAACGAAGGAGGTACTCATTTTGACTTGATGTTTTTGTATTACGCAATGACTTCGCCAATTGTGAACTGATTACAATATGAGATTTGTTAAATGACTTGATTGCATACGCGGGCAGGTACCATTAACCTTTTATCCCCGTTTCTAATCGGCTTTTGGAGCTATGCATACTGCCAAATCAATAATTTTATCGAAATTGCAATTTTAACCTGTTTCCATTCATAAATGATGTTAGGTTCGCGAAGAACGCAAAGTAGAAGAGAAACGTAAGAAGAAGGCGGGTGTATTCGCGACGCCAGGGAAGCGTGGCCGCGTGGCTGACCTGCGCCGGCAGACTCTCATGAACGCGAGCAACGCTAGTGCTTCATCGCGCGCCCAGAGATCTGCCAGCGTCACTTCTAACAAAGGACCCTCGGTAAATTAACAGATTCTTTGATAAGTTTTATTTCTTTTCTTTTATTAGGGTTCTGTACCCAAAGGGTAAAAACGGAAACCCTATTACTAAGACTACTGTCCGTCTGTCTGTCTGTCACCAGGCTGTATCTCATGAACCGTGATAACTAGGCAGTTGAAATTTTCACAGATGTTGTATCTGTTGCCGCTATAACAACAAATACTAAGAACAGAATAAAATAAATTAAAAAAACAAAATGTACGGAACCCTCGGTGCGCGCGTTCGACTCGCACTTGACCGGTTTTTTCGGTATGTGTCTCACAGGATGCTCCTCTGAACAGAAGTAGGTGTATTTTTTATCATGGTTGACATATTTCGAGAGTATAGGGTATTCCCTAATAGTATAATAATAGTAAACAATGCTCAAATGAAGGCCGGGGCCAAGGCCCTGTATTGTAAACAATGGCCATCCATTTGATTGATTTGAAATACACAAGATAAATGTATGAATATGACGGGCCCGTTGGCGTGGTTGGTTAACACACTGCCTATCACGCCGCAGGTCGTGGGTTCGATTCCCATCCACGACACACATTTGTGTGCATGAACATGTCTGTTTGTCCTGAGTCTGGGTGTAATTATCTGTTTAAGTATGTATTTACAACAACAAAAAAAGTAGTATATGTAGTATATCAGTCATCTGGTTTCCATATTACAAGCTCTGCTTAGTTTGGGATCAGATAGCCGTGTGTGAAAAATGTCCGAGGATATTTATTTATTTTAAAAAAAGAAATAGTACATTCTAATAAATGTGATTTTTTGTGTAGTTTGCCATTTAACATGACTTCCCAGAATTTAATCCTTATAATATGGCGCAATAATACTTTTACTTTTTTCGTTTTTATCAAAATCCTCATATTTTTCGATGTTCCTGCTGTGAGCTGTTGAAAAATTATTCACGCATATCAGTGACAATAACTTTTCGACATTACTCAACCTAACAATAAATATCTGCTCAGTGAAACGAAAAATGCCTTCCTATCAGGTAAACACAACGATGACAGAAGAAGAAGGTGGTCTAGAAGGAGCGGTAGCAGACGACGCAGACGCAGAGTACGTGCGGTCTGTGTGCGAGCGAGACATTGTCGGCGTCGGCACTGCTCTCGCGCGGTACTTGCCGTTATTACGCACCCTACTGGCCGGGACGCCAAAATGCACGCCCACATTGCAAGCCGCTGCTGCACTTACTTTTACTAGGTAAGGAGAAATATAAATATATCACTGAATTCAATGCAGTACCTAAAATCGTAGTAAGATCATCCATGATATTTTTGGTGTGTAACATCTTTCCTCTCGCTTTTCTGCAATCTGTAGTAATACAAACAGGTGTACCACCTGATATAATACAGTTAGCTGTGAGATAGGACATTTCCTCTATTGTAGTGCAGGTAAAGGGTTTTAGCCCATACAGCCTCAAACTCAAAGAGGTTGGTACATGACAATGTATGGAATTACCTAAGTCAGATGTTACACATAATATGCAACTAGATACTGTAAGGCTCGTTTTTTATGACTTTATAACTTTGAATGCTAATTTTGGAGTATTTATTTTTCTCATCGTCATTTTTCCAAACAGATTTATGCTGGTCTCTAACGCTGTATGTGAAGACGGCCTACAACTGATGGTGACAGTCTTGAAGCGGTCGAAAAACGTATCTCTGCGGACTAACTTGACGATCGCCTTCGCCGACCTGACGCTGCGATTCCCCAACCTTACTCAGCCGTGGACACATCATATTTACCACATGTAATTATAAACGCAAAATTCATACAAAAGAAAACGTTAATAGTTGATCTATACAAAACAAAGTCAGGTTAGATACAACATTTATAACTCAAGAATGACTGAATGGATTTTAGTGATCTTTGAATTGTTGGATTCCTCTCTGCACCGAATAGCAGAATAACTATTAAAATAAGGAAAAAATCTCGAAAAAGTGTAACGAAAATTATTTTTGTCATACATTTTACAAAAATAAATATATGGTTTAGATTCACAATTGGACCCGGTAGGTGGCGCTGGAATCGGGTTTCTAAGTTTTTTTTTTCAGGGCAGGACAAAGTCTGCCGGGCCCACTATTATAAATTTAAATATGATATGCACAATAAAGATTTAATTTTTTTTTGTCTACTATTATAAAAAAAACCTTTCGTCTGTTTTCAGTCTAAGCGACGAAGAATTAGAAGTTCGTCAGTGTGCAGTCAAAATGCTATCATTCCTAGTGCTGCACGAAATGGTGCGAGTGAAGGGACAGATTGCGGATATGGCGCTGTGCTGCGCGGACGCAGATACGCGTGTCGCTTCTATGACGCGTCTCTTCTTCAAACAACTCTCGCAAAAGGGGAATGCCCTGTATAATGTTATGCCCGATATTATATCGCGCCTCAGCGACCCCGATTTGAATGTGCCCGAGGAACAGTACAGGGTTATCATGAAGTGAGTATTATAATGGACGATGATTTTGATAAACGGATTTTCATTTATAGGTAAATTTCAAGCGCCTATTAAGAGATCCTATTTTTTATTGACAGAAAAAAGGTTCCTTTACCTTTTTAATTTATTTAATGTCAGATGTTTGTCAAGCAATCTAGCGTCAGTACCTGCATTTAATTAATTATTAGAATATAAATAAAAAGGAAATATTTTATTTTTCGACAGATACATCACATCGCTTATACAAAAAGATCGACAGATGGAAGCTCTAGTAGAAAAGTTGTGCCAACGATTCAAATTATCAACAGAAGAGCGACAGTGGCGCGACCTCGCCTACTGTCTTTCACTTTTTTCATACAATGAGCGTTCGTTGCGCAAACTAATTGAGAACTTAGACTGCTTCAAAGATAAATTGCACTGCCCTGGAGTCATGGAGTCATTTACGGTGCTCATGAATAATACTTCTAAAATGGCACGTAATGAGATTAAGGTATGAAAAAAATACAAATTGCGAATTATTTATTGTTAGCTGCCTTGAGGGTACTCATAGATTTGACATTAAATCATTAAAGGAAATCTAAACTAGAGACACCAAGAATATTTCAGCCTGCACCAGAAACTATTCCAGAATGAATGAAAATGCTTCTCAAAATCTTGAAGAGCGCGGGGAGAGATAATGCACACATTTTAATATATTACTTATTAATATTCTGTAGCGTAACAAAAAAAGCCTATGTAGTCAAATGGTCCAAAATCCATTTAAAAAATGTTACCTTGACTGAAGGCTGACTTCCGAACCGGTGGTAAACTTCTGTTATTTGACCTCCATAAGTGCCCTCCTAAGGCGTTAACTTTGTAGTTTTGGCGTGTCTGAACATTAGTAATATTAAAAAGAAAATGACCCACCTCTAATTATTAACTTTTTCCATGTTCGCGCGGTAGTAGGGTAGCTACTTGACAGTGCTCATGGCATATTAATATTGTGCAATCGTACGGTTTTCAGTAAGTGAATAACTTTTCTATTTGTAGAGTTTAGTGACGGAGCTGGGCGACAAAATAGAAGAGTGCTTCGCTGTACATGAGGGTGAGGAAGATAAGGTGGAGGGCGGGGACGCGGCCTCAGCCCCCACGCCACGCGCCACGCCCCGCCGCCGGCCCGCGCCGCGCCGGAACCGACGCAGGTCCTCCTCTAGTCCTGACGAGGTATTTATTCTTGCTCACTAATTCGCTTATATTGTATACCAAATTTACATTATTTACTAAAGGATATTAAGTCTTCACTGGGGCTGCCTGATAGAATTAAAAGTTACTGCTCAAACACGCAAAAACGGCTGAACACGTTGATGTAACACACAGGTCATATCCTGGAATAAAAAATAAGATATGCTTTATCCCGGTAAAAAATAAGATACTTAGTGGTAGGGGAGGCGAATAGGGGATTTTGGGATTTACTCGAGCGCGGCAGATTAACATAAGGGGGGCAACCTTGCACCTTGTGAAGTACTCTCACTAAATCTGAGCCCTCTATATAGTGTCGAACGTCTAGGGTAGCCCGTCAGATTAGTAAAAAAAAATCGATGGTTTGAAATACTCGAGCGCGTCAGATTAAGGTAAGTTACATGCAAAATAGTGTACATTTCAATAATCTGACAATTTGGGCGTGACGAAAGAAAATTGGAGACTCGCAAAGTTGCAAAAAAAAAACGTCGCCTGGATTTTCTCGAGCGCGATTAGTTTTTTTTTTTTTTTTGAAGGAAATCAAGTCACAAATCACGGAAATATCTTAATATGCCGATTTGCACAAGCCGAAGTAGCTAAAATCATTATTAAGTGTATAGTCCAGGAATATTATGAGTTTCACCTCAGAATGAGAGATAGTCAGCTATTATCTTGTATAAACCTTTATTTTGACACCCTAAAACTTGTCTCAAAAGCTACTTATCATAGGGTGCCCGCGACTACTGATTTTTTAAGGTCAAAGGTCAAAAAATCATTTATTGCAAATATCTCGTTTCCTATGGGTTTTTTGGTATGTGTATATATTATAAATATTGTAGAAGATTAAATTCTCTACAACTTTTGTACAAACATTTTTTCGATATCTTGAACCATTTTCGAGATTTCGATATTTTTTATATATTTTTTTTTTTCAAACCGTCAGATTAAGGAAATTCCTCAACATAATTGTCAGATTATGGGTCAGTACAACAAGGCCATCAAGAAGAACCGCCTGTATAAAAATCTGACGCGCTCGATTAAATCAAGGTCACGATTTTTTTTTGCATTTTCAAAAATCGGCCCTGACTGATGGTCGCGTCCAAATCGTCAGTCTTTAAAATAGGAGGGTTCACTTAACATCCCTTATTTTTTTTTTTAATATTTTCGACCCCTTCGTACGGCCACCCCCACCACGCAAAACGGCAGATTATTATTTTTCCGTTATCAGACAAACGTGGCGCGACTAGCCTATTAATATCTGACGCGCTCGAGTATTTCTTGGTGACAGTTTTTTTTTACATTTTTGAAACCCTGTAGACGCACCCCCCACCGCTGAAGGGGAAAATATCACATAACCTTTTTTTCTTTATTCCACCTAATCTTCAAATTCCAGTAGGTCCCAAAGACGCTCGAGTAACTACAAATTTAGCATCATTGCCTCCCCTACCATAGGGAAGGAACGCAGACGAAACCGCGGGGGACAGCTTTTAATAAATAAATAACATGCGTTTAAAAAAAATGTACACCCAATAAAATTTTAAAATTACAGAATGAACCACCCGAAAATGAAAGATCTCCACCATCATCGGTCAGAAAGTCTAATCGTAAGGCAGTGTCAAGGTCTAACAAAGTCATCGAGAACATGTCTGATGAATCAGGTTAGTATCAAAAAAGAGCAGTGTGAGCTATTTATAATTTGAGTTCTCGAGAGGATACTAATTTGCTTAAACTTATCTTTCAGAGATAAGTTACTCACAGTAGCATTGCAGTATATTTATGAAAACATATTATTTGTACATCAAAATATTAGTACATATTTTATTTTGTAAAAAAAAATGTGACATGCACTCAATACTAGAAATAGCATAAACTTGTGACCTCTGCTTTTAGACTCCATAGAGTGCAAGGTGCATAAGACTGTGTGCATGCTTCTATAATAAAATACCTCATACACTTTTTAATTTGCCTATATATTATTAAGGAACGTGGTAAGAAAGTTTTAGTACAGAAAGCATACTACCACTATACTATAACGAATATTTAAATGACGACAATGCTTGCTTGGGTATAGTGCTCGCTTTTTTGCAAGACACATCTTATGTAATAATTCTGTTTGTTTTGAAAAGAGTAATTGCCAATTTAAAGATTATTTTAAAAAGTGTTATTCTTTTAATAGATGATGAGGATTTCCATAAGAAAGATGACGAAGTTTTCAAGAAACCTACTGCTAGAAAAACTACTCGCAGGAAAAAGTGATAATTACTTATTTTAGCATGATTACTAATTAAGTTGATTTTAAATAAAAAACAAAATAAAAATTCCATGTATTTTATTTTTTATTACACAATCTCAAGGTTTCAGAACTATAGGTGTACCAGAATCTGTCATTTTTTCCTATGCTAAAAACCCTCGGAACAATAACTAACATGGAAGCCGGGCTAAAATAAGAAATGAAATGCATATACTTTACCTGTTTTTACTTTCGACGTTAATAATGCGTGGGAAAGAGACATATAATACCGTTCTGTTTCGTTATTATGCAGGTTGTCACAAGCTATTTTTTGGCTAGTGATGGGCTTATCATCGACATTGTCGTGTCGATATAAGTCATCAAAGCAAACAAGTAAATATAGTCAGTACTAGCTGTGCCCGCGACTTCGTCCGCGTGGAATAGTGACTTTGGGCATATCTTTTGGTTTATTATGGATTAACAAATGTTCGACGTGATTCTTAAAATTGACATAACTTTTTTATTTAAGAACCGATTGACATGAAACAAACACTAAATGTTAAGTGAAGCTTAACACAATATATTAGTGAAAACCACATCCGAATACGCCGTTTCTGAGATTAGCTTGCACAAACAGACAAAATTCTAACAATCATTGTTTTGGGTGCTATTGCGTTGATAAAGGACCCAATAATATTTTTTCTCATATATCTTCCATGTACAGATAGCGACCCGTTACATTTTTATTATGTGTACCTATAGATGGAATAGTTTTCTATTATATATTTTTTAATTAATATAGTTTATCCTATTCTTAACATTCCCATGTTATTATAATTTATTATCAGTATAGGCGCTGGCTGTCGACGGATAATCTGCCAAGTGTGGCTGTGGTTTACTAACGGATTTACCACGACGGAACTTCGGCGTCGGAATATCAGTCAAGTGTGGTAGGAAAGAGACGATAAGAATTTGACACAAGTATAAATGAAACTACAATTATTAATTTAATGTCTTTATTAATCATTAAAATCCATACTAATACTAATTTACTAATTAATATTATAATTATAAAATATTATAAATGCGAAAGTGTGTCTGTCTGTCTGTTACCTGCTCCGGTCGGTAACAAACAAGCGACCACCACTCGGACAATCATCGGTCGCCATCACTGATTGCCCCTCGCATTTCCCGACACATTATAATCACAGGGTTTAATGCACCTCTTTGCATGGTCCCCGAATTTGTGGTGGTACCAGCACTGGGGGTAGCGCCTGTGACTGGACTGCGATCGCGTATCTGAACCGGATCGATAACGGCTGCGGCTGCTCGAACGTCTTTGCGGCCGGGACAGTCGGTCGACCTTCGCTGTCAGCTTCTCTACATGTCTAGCCAGTGCAGCTATTTCAGATTGGCTTCCTGTTCCTGAAGAAGCGATAGCTGACGTTGCCGCTACCTGTGTGCCGACGACATCGTTAACTCGATCAGCAAGGTCCATTAGATCGTCTATCTTGGTTTTGGACTGCGAGGCAACGATGGCCTGCGTACCGCTGGGTAGGTGGCTGGTCCAAATAGTTTGCAGGAACTCCTCGGGAACTCCTGGTCCAGCTAGGTCTAGCAGATGCCGGTAGAACTGTGACGGTTTCCGGTCTCCGAGTTCTTCATGCATGAGTAGCTGCTTCACCTTTTTCTCTCGGGACGCTGATAGTTGCTTTACTAGCTCCACTTTTAATTAGTAGTATTTGCCGGTAGGAGGTGGATTGTTAATAACTTCCTCCACTTCACTAGCATATTCCATCCAAGTTCCCAATAGCGTAATAAAATTTTGTTTCGTCAGTTTTGATGTTAGATATGTTGAATTGCGCTTCCATTTGAGAGAACCATAAAGCGGGTTTTCCAGCGTAAAACGGAGGAATTCGTACGCCTACCCTAAATGTTTCGCACGTTCTCTCGCCGCTGCTTTGTCCAGCTGGCACCATGGGCGGTTCTGGAACATTGTTATCACTCTTGCTGGTCATGTTCTTCGGGGTCACCAATTTAGTGGGTAAGTTTGGTACCTGAAGCGTTGCAGCACGTAGGTATGCAATGAAAATATCACAGTCACGAAAAGAGTTTAATAGCTTGAGAAGATAGGTACACAGTTCACAGAAGAAAATACAGAAGGAGTAGAAGATATAGAGAGATAGCAAAAGGATAGATTATAATTATTTACTACACTAAAAAGCAAAGCAGAAGATATATAAGCGCGGCGGAGAGCGGATCAACGCAGTGATCGCGAGCGTAGCTGTAGGCACAAACTACCAAGAGAACTAACGGCTGTAGGCTGACTGGGCTGACTGACTGACTGTCGTGCCGGGCGGCCGGCGGCCGGCCGGCTGCGCTGGCGCGGGTCGCGCGGCGCGCTCAATGTGACGTAGCCGCGTTGACAAAAGACAACTCACTAATAATAAAATTGGTCTGCTTGTCCGCTTACAAATATTAACATTATTTATTCTATATATGTTTTTATATAATAATACTCACTAGATATATAATTATACTTTTAATAAACTTATAAATATACCTAGGTACTTTTATTATAGGTAAGAAAAAATTCAAATAGCATAACGCCACAAACGCAATAGCACCCAAAACAATGATTGTTAGAATTTTGTCTGTTTGTGCAAGCTAATCTCAGAAACGGCAAATTCGGATGTGGTTTTCACTAATATATTGTGGTAAGCTTCACTTAACATTTAGTGTTTGTTTCATGTCAATCGGTTCTTAAATAAAAAAGTTATGTCAATTTAAAGAATCACGTCGAACATTTGTTAATCCAAAATAAACCAAAAGATATGCCCAAAGTCACTATTCCACGCGGACGAAGTCGCGGGCACAGCTAGTACTAACTATATTGTTTGCTTTTATGACTTATATCGACACGACAATATCGATGATAAGCCCATCACTAGCCAAAAAATAGCTTGTGACAACCTGCATAATAACGAAACAGAACGGTATTATATGTCTCTTTCCCACGCATTATTAACGTCGAAAGTAAAAAAAGGTAAAGTATATGCATTTCATTTCTTATTTTAGCCCGACTTCCATGTTAGTTATTGTTCCGAGTAAAAACCCGATGTATAACAACATTCTTCATACACATACTTAATATACTTCATGTTCATTAATACTAAAAATGTAAAAATATAAATAAAAATTAAACAGTGTCAAGATCGTTTAATCTAATTTCCCCCAGTATTGCACACAACAAATTTTTATTTCCCCATTTGCCATGAGATTCTGGTCGACGTATACCTGTTAGTTTTTCCCGAAGGGTAAGGTAAATTTATGATAGGTACAATTTTATTCAGAGACGGACAAAATTAATCTGGCAACAATGGGGTTTGCTAAAGTTTGTACTCGGAACAATAACTAACATGGAAGCCGGGCTAAAATAAAAACCGAGTACTATACAGTTTATTCATTTATGTCAATTAGCATATCGTAATGTGGGAATGAAACAAAATATGGCTGTTTGTTTTTATTATTTTTGAACGTGTCACAAGCAAAATGTCAAATGGTCCTCTTTGGCCCTCTTATAATGCTAACAAATACAAAAGTTCTATCCAAGACGTCAAAATACTTACGTTGGCTATCAACTTAATTATGTAGTTTTATATTTTGTTGATACGAATCGGGAGTTTGACGAATTTACTAAGTGAAAAAAGCGAGTTAATTATTAATTTCTGTCTGAGAACGTGGCCAGAAAGTATATACGAGAGGTGTACAGTGCCCTGGACAAGATGTCTTGTGTTGTTGAAGGGTGTAAAGCCCATAGTTCGAGAAAAGAAAATGAGAACGAAACGTTAACATTTCATCAGTGAGTTTAGAGATATATTTTTCAATATTGGAAATAAAAAAAGTGATAGACGATAAATAAAAATCGTACTTTATGCCCTCTACTCAAAAGAATTCACGTATTTGCTTTATTTTATGATTTTTCTGAAAAATAAAATTGTCGCAAGTATAGGTTACTAGTGATGTAAAAATGGTTATCGATAAT
This sequence comes from Ochropacha duplaris, assembly GCA_951361185.1. Classification (NCBI taxonomy): domain Eukaryota; kingdom Metazoa; phylum Arthropoda; class Insecta; order Lepidoptera; family Drepanidae; genus Ochropacha; species Ochropacha duplaris. Next base: position 7,787,681 of record OX592703.1, read on the forward strand.
CATTTCAATACTGTTGCAGATTTCCTAATGATGGTGAAATGAAAATGAAATGGAGTCAGTGCATCAATAGGTTTTTCTCATACAAACTTCCACCCCCTTTTCACCCCCTTAAAGGATGATTTCTAGGATAAAAACTATCCTATGTTTTTTCCCGGGACTCCAAAAATCCCTATCAGAATTTCATCTAAATCGGTTCGGCGGTTTAAGCGTGAAGAGGTAACAGACAGACAGACAGACAGACACACTTTCGCTTTTATAATTATAATATTAATTAGTAAATTATTATTAGTATGGATTTCAATGATTAATAAAGACATTAAATTAATAATTGTAGTTTCATTTATACTTGTGTCAAATTCTTATCGTCTCTTTCCTACCACACTTGACTGATATTCTGACGCCGAAGTTCCGTCGTGGTAAATCCGTTAGTAAACCACAGCCACACTTGGCAGATTATCCGTCGACAGCCAGCGCCTATACTGATAATAAATTATAATAACATGGGAATGTTAAGAAAAGGATAAACTATATTAATTAAAAAATATATAATAGAAAACTATTCTATCTATAGGTACACATAATAAAAATGTAACGGATCGCTGTCTGTACATGGAAGATATATGAGAAAAAATATTATTGGATCCTTTATCAACGCAATAGCACCCAAAACAATGATTGTTAGAATTTTGTCTGTTTGTGCAAGCTAATCTCAGAAACGGCATATTCGGATGTGGTTTTCACTAATATATTGTGGTAAGCTTCACTTAACATTTAGTGTTTGTTTCATGTCAATCGGTTCTTAAATATAAAAGTTATGTCAATTTAAAGATTCACGTCGAACATTTGTTAATCCAAAATAAACCAAAAGATATGCCCTAAGTCACTATTCCACGCGGACGAAGTCGCGGGCACAGCTAGTACTAACTATATTTACTTGTTTGCTTTGATGACTTATATCGACACGACAATGTCGATGATAAGCCCATCACTAGCCAAAAAATAGCTTGTGACAACCTGCATAATAACGAAACAGAACGGTATTATATGTCTCTTTCCCACGCATTATTAACGTCGAAAGTAAAAAAAGGTAAAGTATATGCATTTCATTTCTTATTTTAGCCCGGCTTCCATGTTAGTTATTGTTCCGAGAGTTTGTATGGATGGTGGCGTCTATTTTTATTGGCGGCCACAGATTTTTTGGTTAGTCCGATCCGGCCTCCGTCACTCGCGCAATGCAGCGTTTTATTTAAGTGCCCCTATCTTCAGCCGCCCCTGAGTACTTCGTCGTTGGCCGATGACCGGCAGCCGGCAATGAGCCGCCGTAAGTGGGACAGCGCGTATACTGCGTGCGTTTCTCACTCGCGCGGTTTGAGATAATCTTGTAGGCTGGTATAACGTACTATGTATTTACACGTTGTCCGGTAATTAGTACGACAAACATAAAGGTGGGCGGGTCACCTATCAAATATATTAAAATGACTGTAAGCGACGCTTTCATTTACATTGTATGTTTTTTTGGTACCAAATTTGAAAATATGATATTCGTCTTCTGTTTTTTCTCGCCTTGCTGTCACATTAAATTAAATTAGCATTTTTCACAAAAGAAACATTTTTCTTATTTTATCCCGTGCTACGAGGTTTACAATGACCTTAGTAATAGTGTCACCATTTTTGAGATCGGAGGTTGTTTTGTGCACAAGTGAAGTGAAATCAGGTTGTCCCAAAAAGTCCGCGAAGTTTTAATGGACAGCCGCCAATTTCACTAAAACCTGACCGGACTTAGAAGAATATTCAAACTGACGAAAATGTATGCGCCTGAAATACTTTGCATCTATGGTCATGAATAAACACTATAAAAAGAAATGATTATTTTTGTTTGTTTTCCCCCGTTATGCTATATGCATGCACTGTGTTCGCACAGGCATCTCCCAAGCTGATCCATAGACTCCAAGTGGTTCAAAACCGCTTCATGCGCAAAGCCACGGGCGCCCCGTGGTACATGCGCAACTTAGACCTCCACATAGACCTCAATCTGCCCACGGTTAAGCAATTCATTAAGCGCGCTTCACGCCGCTATTACGATCGTGCCCTAAACCACGCGAACCCATTAATTGTAAACACTGCAAACTTTACTCCTTCAGAGATTTCAAAAATCCGTAGGCCTAAACTCGCCCTCAGCGAGCCGGATGACCCTACAACTCTAGCTCAGATTAAGGATAGGGAGGCTCGCGCAGCCCTGAAGAAACAAATACAACACCGCCCGCGTTTTCGCCCTCGCCGGAGAGGCCCGTCGCGACGTCCCACTCAGTCAGTCCAGTCTCGTCCCCAGTAGTTGGCCCGAGCCGTACCAGTAATCCGACCGTCCCTTAAAACTCCTCTAAATCGCTTAGGCGAAGTCCGTCCCACTATTTTGTGCCCCCTGACGACGCCCTGAGCCGAGGTTCGTGCCCCAACTGGGGCGCCCTCAACGGTCAGTCGTCTAAAATTTGTAAACTCGGTTGAGAGCCCTAAGCGCTCACCGAAAAGTCCGCGCGTCCGGGTGTCTATGGTCCCTCAGACCTCCACCTTTAAGTCCTCACCTGAGACTTTTTGGCGGGAACTTGCAGAGTGACGTTGCGTTTTCGTTTTATTTTCATTAAATTCGTGTATTTTGAGTTTTATTGAATAATTTCGGTGGTGTTTTATCCAATAATGATCAATCTAAGTGCACAAGTGAAGTGAAATGAAATGAAAGCGTGTATCGTGACTTTCCAGGTTGTCCCAAAAAGTCCGTGAATGTTTTAGTGGAACAACCGCCAATTTCACTAAAGCTTGACTGGACATGTATGGACGAGGACTGGACATTACAGTGAGTTTGAGAATGTGACTATAACATAAAAGAAGAAATTAAAACTGAAGAAAATATATGCGATTGAAAGACTTTGTATTGACTACATACTTAAACTTATGTAAAAAAAAACATTGTGACAAATAGACCAAGACCATTTCAAATACTTTGACATTGGCAGAAATATCCTAAAAGGATGATTGCCAGCAACAAAAAAAAAAAAAAAAAAGTCCTCACCAAAAAAAAAATATTGTTTGTTTTCATTTCTTACTTTTTGAATATTTCGGTCAATATTTTTATTTTACATATTTAGTGAGGCATACAGTAATCGAGTGTAATTTCTCAAGATTAAAAAGCAATTGTATTACTATAATACGTACCATTCTTAGCGCATAAGACTGTAATATGTGCGATAGATAAGTATCATTTTATGCGGTTGTGAGAATCTTTACAAAGATCTAACAAATGTTAAAACCAACGATAAACCTACTACTTTGTTTTTGTAATATTCTGATGATTCGCCCTAGCCTTGCAATGGCATCAATACATTTCAAATGTCGCGGAGGATTATACCCGAGATCTAGAATAGAAAGGTTCCCAGTACCTGATGATAAAGTTAGTTGGTCAGTTGAATTCAAGGAATACAAACCACATAATTTTACCTGGCCATCAATTTATGGGAAACCCTATGCAGACCCTGAAATTGGTAAGTATTTTTATTAGTTCATGACCATTTTACAAAGTTGATTATAAAACTAATAAGTAAAATTTATATCAAAGGTGATCCTCTATTTACTCCAAAGTGGAATACAACAGATAAAAATGTTAATAGAGTTAGTTATATGGGAGAGTACAAAATAGTAGACGGATACCCCCAGAACCCTGTTGGGCGTACTGGTATCTGTGGACGAGGAGTGCTTGGACGTTGGGGACCTAACCATGCAGCTGACCCTGTTGTCACACGATGGAAGAGACTTGATAGTGGTGAAATTGAAGTTGATAAATCTAATAAGTATGTATAACTAAACAAAGTTAAAAGTATTCATTTAAAACATACTAGCTGCCTGGACAGACTTTGTTCTGTCAAAAGTTAATAGTAAAAATTAAATAAATTGTTTTTACTATTTAATTGCCCACACCATTTTTTTATAGTATTAAACCTTCCGTGGAACATACAAAAAAAAAATTAGCTGAATTGGTCCAGCCATTCTTGAGTTGTGCCCTTACCAACATTCATTTTTATTTATATAGATAGACTAGTTATCCCCTGCATTCTTAAACTTATCTTCATCAAAATCCACTCAGTCGTTTTTTCGTGATTGTTGGTCCAGCCATTCTTGAGTTGTGCCCTTACCAACATTCATTTTTATTTATATAGATAGACTAGTTATCCCCTGCATTCTTAAACTTATCTTCATCAAAATCCACTCAGTCGTTTTTTCGTGATTGACTAACAGACATACAAACATTCACATTTATAATATAAGTAGGAAATAATAAATGACTATAATAAAAAAAAAACATGTTATAATTTTTCAGGCCTGTTTTGCAAGTTGTAGCCATAAAACGTAGTGACACTGGGGAATGGGCATTACCTGGTGGCATGGTTGATCCAGGAGAAAAGGTATCACATACTGCTATCAGGGAGTTTCAGGAAGAAGCTATCAATTCTCTAGTGATGTCTGAAGGTAGATTTCTATTTTATTGACATTAAAACTAAGTTTTTTTTTGCTTATATTTCTATACAATTTTTTACTATTTTCCAGATGATAAAACTGCTTGGGATGATAAATTTCAAAAGTTTTTTGATGGCGGAGACATAGCCTACCAGGGATATATTGATGATAGGAGGAATACTGATAACTCTTGGATGGAAAGCATAGCATACAATTTTCATGATGACAGTGGAAATACTGTAGGCAACCTTAAATTACATGCTGGAGATGATGCTGTTGGTGTGCAGTGGGTTGATATCCACCCTGAATTGGAACTTTATGCTAGTCACAGTATGATAGTGATGGAAGTACTCAAACAACATTTATCTGCTAAAAGTTAAAGTTAACATTGAGGTTAACTCATATAAACAGAAATAGACATCTTTTGATATCAAAAAATGTGTGTTTTAATTTCTTCAAGTCCTATGTAAAATGTTTTTTAGGGTCCCATACCTCAAAAGAAGAAAAACTCAGGACAAAAAGACATGTTAATACACACAAAACATGTCCTGGGTGAGAGTTGGAGCCACAATCAGTGGCAGAAAGGTAGTGAAGTATCCAGCCATCCACAGCCCATCAAATATGAAAACAAACTTATATAGTAAAAGCAATATAAAATTTTGTAAACCTGAAAAAAAAGGGTTTAATAGAATATACAAAGCAGCAAGTTGTAATTTACAAAGTTTATTTAATCAGCAGAAATATAAGTTTGTGTTTTAAAAACAAAGTTATATATGCTATCGCAACCGCAGTACAGTTGTGACTGAAAATATCCTATATCTTAAAAACTACATAAACTTTCTTATTAAAAACAATAGTCACATATATAGCCAGTATACCAGTCCAAAATTGATTTCTCCTCACCATTGCCGTTCACATAGCAGTTCCTTCCAAATTTCACCATAATTTCATAATGCTAATAGTCTCCCATACATATAGAGAGACGAGGGTTCCGTTTTGTGTAATTTGACTAAGAAACCCAAAGAATAAATTAATTTTTCATATTGTGTGAGTTTTACACATCAGATTAATCTATATAATATTACATCACAATAAGGATGTTGTGTTGCCTGTATTCATGAAAATATATCAAACACTAACCTGTGTATAATAAAAATACTTGGGAACGGCCGGTGCCGGTGCCAGGGAAGCAAAACTATGAAATATATGGTTCGTTTTTCCACTCACCGGTGCCCGGCGTATACATTACCACCGGCGCCGGCGCAGGTGCCGGTGCCGTGCCGGCGAATGGAAAAACGCAAACATGTTTTGTTCTAGCCTTATTTAAAAATCGCCATTACGTAAGAAGCAGTAATTTATTTAGCTTCTCCTTCTTATCTTGTATTTAACAAATACTAGTAATAGTTAAATGAAATCTGATAAAGTAAAAAAGTTATAACAAACATACCTACTATGTATAATTTCTTATATTTCATAGAAAAGTTGAGTTACAGAGCCTGAAATAAATTTGGTATTAATACAACAGTACGGAATTCTAGCCGAATTCATACTTGACCTGTTTTCATTATGATTTTAATGACCTGAACCACAAAAAGTAAATCTTGATGGTGTGTCTTTACAACATCCACAAGTCAGTATAAATTCCATATAATCTATCGTTTTGACATAAAAATAAGCTGATTTGATATGTCAGGCAACATCCTTATTTGATAAAACCTTGCATTAACATAATAATGTTATTATTCCCACACTACTAACATTATATATGTATTATATATTATACTACCTGAAATTAGGTATAATACCGAGAAGAAATATTAATCATTTGGTTTCAAAAGCCCAAATTATAAATCCTAGGCAATAGTATTCTCTGAGAAAGTCCATTCTTTGTTCAATAGGGATGAGATATTTATTATTTTGTATTGTACTTACAATATACAATTTATATAATAGAATATATTTATGTATAGAGCATATTCGCGTACAGTAAGTCACGCATTCATGTTACTCGTATGCCTCAAGCCGCGTTTCCATTACGCAATTAGATTGGCAAATTGCATGCAAAGTGTAAAATAATTTACATAAATTTGAAATCGACAGTAGGATAATATATCTTTGTAGAGTTTCTTGCCACAGTCTTCTCAGTTTAAGTGTTCCGAATCGGTGGTATAGAGAGTGCCATACATGAAGACGCGTCCCACTCTTTTTCCTAATCTCTTACAGTGCAAGTGTTTATCCTTTCGCTAGCATTGTAGTGATGACGATATGTCTAAAAGTATATCTATAGAGTCGATTGTATTGTATAGTTCAGTGAAGCAGGGCCTTAGAGTTTCATACAGCTTAAGTAGTGGACACTTGAACATACATGCAATCTGCAAATTGAATGAGGGTAGCCCATACCTAAAGTCAGTACTTGCACAATGGAAACCCACCTTCCCTGGTGTAATTTCTTCGTCTTATGTGACTTTGTTCAAAGAAATTAATTCATTAAATGCTGATCTTTTAATGGTGTTATTTAGCCAAATTTATAAAATTTGCTTCAAATATTCTTGACAGTTTTATTGATAAAAATAAGAAAAAAAACGTATCTACAAGATGGGACGATTTCATTCGAGTGACTGGAAACATAAAAAAAAACATGTTGGATAAAGATAATGGGCACTTCACACACAGTGTGACAACAGTAAATACACTTCTGTATTTTAGGCAGTGTAAAATGAGTTGATACTTAGAACTAATAATTAAGTAACAATAAATATATCTATCCCTACGGAAGATATCACATCACAATGGTTAGTCCGAGCAACTAGACTACTAGTATTACAAGTGCTAGGAGGCCATCTCAGCTGTTGCGAGTGAGTTATACGCGCGATAGCAGTTCACGTCGTTCATTAGCCGATGGATGTTCTGCGTGAATGTCGGTAGATCCTATGGACAAAGTAAAGTTATAACTTATAGACTTGTTCCTTTGAATCCCTCAGGATTTTGAACATCCTGATTAGAAGAAATCTCTTGCTCGAGATACAAACTCAGCACTCGCAACAAAAACGAACATTGTTGCACTATTCATGATAGAAGTACACTTTCTTTTTACTGATTCAAACTTACGGTGTCCGGCGGGAACTGCGCCATTTGTTCTATGTGTTGTGGCTGTAACCCTTGGAGCTGGTGTAGGAACGAAGGCAGGAAGGCGAGACGGAATGTGGTAAAGTCCACGGACGCCATCGCGTGCACCGCCGCCGTCACCTCGTCCCGGACGAGAGCTCTCCACCCGCCCTCCGCCAGCCCCGCTAAGAGCACTGACAGGAACTCGCACAGGAACTCTGTGCGGAATATTACCTGTGGAATATATTAGGAACATCGGGTTAAGACTTTTTGGCGGGAATTTGCGAAGTGACGTTGCGTTTTCGTTTTATTTTCATGTAATTCGTGTATTTTGAGTTTTATTGATTAATATCGGTGGTAAAAAATGAAGGTATGTATGTACCTTATGGTACAGTTTCCACTTGTTGTTGAGCGTGTGCAGCGTGTCGATGTTGATCCGCAGCAGGTCGATGTCGTGATGGTGGTGGTGCAACGCGCGGCCGAGCGCCGCCAGCGCGCCGCGGACCTCGTGCGCACGCCGCGCCGCCTCCGGGCCGTCGCACTTGTGCGGGAAGAAGTATCGCCACCGGTGCACCAGCACGCTGCACAAGAGTACAACACACCACACATTATGTAGATATACATAGAGTAGTGCCATCCCTTCTTTGAATGATTTCAACATTTAAGGTGATACGTAAAAAATAAATCATAGCTTGATGGGCGTGGCTTAACAGTGGACGCGAGGAGCGCCCCGCATAGAAACATCGGGAACGCACCGCAACTATTATTGTGTGTGCCTGTGCCTGACAGTGTTTTGAAGTTTTAGAATAGAGGAGGCATGGAGCCGCAAAAATACAATGAATTTGTTTATTTCTCTCTGAATAAAACTAACTTATTATCTTTATTTGGCTCGGCCCTAATTTAAATATATATTGATTAAATATCTAAGTAATTCTAGCATAAACAGAGCTTATATTTATTTTTAATGACTAATATACATAATTATCTAAATACTGAAATCATATTCATACTATAAATGCGAAAATTTGTGTGTTTGTTTGTACTACAACAAACTTTCGCATTTATTTGTACCACGTAGCTCCGTAACAGCTGAACGGATTTTCAAGATGTATGTGTAGTAAGTTACTTTTAAAATGGGGGGTTGAGAAGTCAAATATTCTATAAATAGTTTTCTTTTTATTAATTTTTAAACATAAATTTTAAAAGTGCTGTGTGTAAAGTTAATTTTGTAAAATTTGAAATTCAACCCTTAAGAGGGTAAAAAAGGGGTTGTAAGTTTGTATGAAAGTCGGTCATTTTTTAAGCTAGAATCATGAAACTTTGTTCTTAGACTAACAATTACAAAAGAAAAATACCGGTCAAGTGCGAGTCGAACTCGCGCACCGAGGGTTCCGTACCATCTTGTCAATAGATTACGTTTTCGATTACCTTATTTGAGGTTTTTTGCCAATTAAGCTAGACCTCTAAATTATATGAGCGCCGATACAACTCAGAGGTCTATCTTAATTGGGGCTTACTATGTATGTATGGGGGCACCCTTTAATTTTCATCTTTTTCCATTTTTTGGAATTTTTCCATTATTTGTGCTGTAAGACCTTGCTTTTTGCCAAATTTCGTGATTCTAGGTCAACGGGAACTACCATATAGGTTTTCGACCCAAAACCTATAGGGTATTTACGGTTGACCTAGAATTGTCAATTTTGGTTAAAAGCGAGGTCTTACAGCACAAATAAAGAAAAAATTAAAAAAAAGAACCCTTATAAGATCACTCTCTTGTCCGTCTGTCTGTCTGTCTGTCTGTCTGTCCGTGTGTCACCACCGATTATCTCAGGAACGGGTGGACCTAGCAAGTTGAAATTTATACCACTACTAGCTTTTGCCCGCGACTCCGTCCGCGTGGAATTAGTAATTTGCGTAGCTTATTTTTTATCCAATCTGCTTTTTAGAGTTCCGTACAAAAAAACGGATCTTTATAGTACCACTCGTGCGTCTGTCTATCCGGACATGTCACAGACATTTGCTCCGAATCTACTCGACCAAATCAGGTGAAATTTGGTAGGATGGTGTAATGAAGAATGTTACCTAATTTTGAACATTAGCTCTCCATATTCTCTGTCAAAAATCTAAAATACAAGTGAAAGAATTACTTCGCTACGTCAATTAGTTTCCGATTTATAGAAGTAAACGTGCGATGCGGACTCGTACTCGATATGACATACTTGTGTGACGGTGTGATGTCAATGTGCAACGCTCTGCTATGAGCGAGTGTTGCACATTAACGTTAAATGCGGTCACGTGACTGTTAGCGGGACTCGATTTTATCGTAAGTTTAAATGCCTGTAAAATCAAAACTAATAGGTTTTGTTATTAAGCTAGGATGAGACGAATGTACAGTGCCTGCACAAACTCATGAGGTTTTTAGGCACTTAGTTTATTCTATTTTTAAGTAAAACCTGTAAATGAAAATTAAATTAAAAAACAAAAAGGTATTTTTGAATACAACAAAAACTGTTTTTTTTTATATATATTCGATAGGCTTGTGTTTGACCACAATCTCACCATAGTAAGTGATGATGTGGCCGAAGATGGTAAGCACACAAAGCCTAGATGGGAACTGGCTCTCAAGTGCAGCTGTCGGAACACACCGATAGGTGTTTGGCGACAGATTTTCAACTTGAGGGTGGTAGCCAGCCAGTCGGGTACTACAAAGTACCCTACCACCGTGCTATGGTTTCCTCACGATGTTTTCCTTCACCGAAAGCTCAAGCTCATTGTAGGATTCGAACCCACGACCTTCGCCGCGGTATTCGACGTCACTTACCACTGAGCTATCATCGCCTTAAAAACTATTGTATTTGTATACATACAAGCTTTACTGTAACAAACTTTCAACCGATTTGGCATACCTAGTAACATTCTCCATTCTATGACCCAAACACGGATGTGCAAAGTAAATAATTTTTTTTTTAAATAAGGGTAATTTTCGGGGGACAAATTAGGTACTTAGGAAATTAAAAAAAATGTTTTGCAAACCTTACTGTGTCATATAGAAAATGAAAGGGCTCGTTTTCTTAGAATCTTAAATATATTTTTGTTAGTATTGTAAAATAAATAGTTTTGATTTTATTCATCACACCTAACCTATGAGAATTCTATCAATTGAAAATAAAGTGGTAAACTCATCATAATACATTCACTGACTTTGGCATTGTACGGAACCCTGTCCACGCGAGTTCAACTCGAACTTGGCTGGTTTTTTCATAAATATCCAGACAGACAGTCATAAATCAGTTCAGCGGTTATTGATTCCCCATACAAACTTTCACCCCCTTAAGGGGTGATTTCTGGGATAAAAACTATCCTATGTTCTTTCCCGGGACTCAAACTATCCCTATACCAAATTTCATATAATCCGTTCGGTGGTTTAAGCGTGAAGAGGTAACAGACAGACAGACAGAAATTAGTTCAGCGGTAATTGATTTCACATACAAACATCCACCCCCCCTTTTCACTTTTTTTGAGGTGTCAAAGGGTGATTTCTGGGATTAAATTCATCCTATGTTCTTTCTCGGGACTCAAACTATTCCTATACCAAATTTCATCTAAATCGGTTCGGCGGTTTAAGCGTGAAGAAGTACCTAACAGACAGACAAAAATAACTTAGTTCAGCGGTATTTGATTTGTCACGCAAACTTCCACCCCCCTTTTCATCCCCTTAAAGGGTGATTGTTGGGATAAAAACTATCCTTTTGTTCTTTCCCGGGACTCAAAATATCCCTATACCAAATTTCATCTAAATCGGTTCGGTGGTTTAAGCGTGAAGAAGTAACAGACAGACAGACACACTTTTACATTTATAATATTAAGTAAGTATGGATACTGAGGTCTATAGTCCCTATTGGGTGTATAAAAATCAAGGTCCTGAGTCAACACGATAAAAAGATATCGGCAAATTTAGATTTTCGCGAAAACTTGTAAGTACCAAAATTTACCTTAATTTTCAACTTTTTTTATATTTCGGAATTTTTTCTTTATTTGTGCTGTAAGACCTTGCTTTTTGCCAAATTTCGTGATTCTAGGTCAACGGGAACTACCATATAGGTTTTCGACCCAAAACCTTAACCAGTTTTGATTTTACAGGCATTTAAACTTACGATAAAATCGAGTCCCGCTAACAGTCACGTGACCGCATTTAACGTTAATGTGCAACACTCGCTCATAGCGGAGCGTTGCACATTGACATCACACCGTCACACAAGTATGTCATATCGAGTACGAGTCCGCATCGCACGTTTACTTCTATAAATCGGAAACTAATTGACGTAGCGAAGTAATTCTTTCACTTGTATTTTAGATTTTTGACAGAGAATATGGAGAGCTAATGTTCAAAATTAGGTAACATTCTTCATTACACCATCCTACCAAATTTCACCTGATTTGGTCGAGTAGATTCGGAGCAAATGTCTGTGACATGTCCGGATAGACAGACGCACGAGTGGTACTATAAAGATCCGTTTTTTTGTACGGAACTCTAAAAAGCAGATTGAATTCCACGCGGACGGAGTCGCGGGCAAAAGCTAGTAGTGGTATAAATTTCAACTTGCTAGGTCCACCCGTTCCTGAGATAATCGGTGGTGACACACGGACAGACAGACAGACAGACAGACAGACGGACAAGAGAGTGATCTTATAAGGGTTCTTTTTTTTACCTTTTGAGGTACGGAACCCTAAAAACACGTACTTTAGCGTTTTTTTAATTCTACCCCTGAGGGGGTGAACCGTGGGTTGAAAGTTTGTATGGAATTCCGTCATTTTTGAAGCTAGAAGCATGAAACTGTGTTTTTAAGCTAATAATTAGAAATAAAGAAATACGTGTTTTAGCGTTTTATTAAATTCCACCCCTGAAGAGGTGAAACGGGAGTTCAAAGTTGGTATGAAAAATGAGAAGACCTGACTCAACGCCCAGTCTAAACCCTAGGACCTAGAAAGCTGAATTTTTACGTCGGTGTTGTTTATAATATGTGGACGAGGAATGAGAAAGGAGTTTTTTTAAAAATATTTAATTCCATTTTTAAAAATGACAATGGCGACTCTATTCTTCTGTTTTCGATTCACATGTATGCTCCAAGGTCAGCTCCGGAGGCGTTGTAATTTTTTAACCTATATCATGTAATGTTGATCGGTTGGCTCTGTAAAATCAAATTTGTATATAAATATTAAATTTTCAGAAATAAAGTCCCCTGAAAAAACTCTTATTCAAGCCAAGATGATTATAAAACGCGATTTCAACTCCACCGATTGTGAAACTAAAACATCATCTGTCAGTCCGATCTCGAGACATGTCAAAAAGTCGTTCAATACAAAAAAATATTTTTCTTCATTATTATTTTTTTGTGATTTTTTCGTATTTTTCAATCCTATGTCCGTCTCTTGGTCCTAAGCTACCTCCCCACCAATTTTCAGCCAAATCGGTTCAGCCGTTCATGAGTTATAAATAGTGTAACTAACACAACTTTCTTTTACGAGTATATTATATAGATATCAACCATACAGAGACTGGATAAGGTCTAAGATACATACAATTATTAATAACATTTATTATATACCTAGTTATAATAATTATTCAACATGCTATTTATTATAAATGTATTGTATACTCACTTTTTATTTTCCGTCATTTTACGAGTTTTTTCTCTGAGGCGTTTTTTGTGTTGGAATTTGCTTATTTTTCGTTGTCTTTTAGACTTAATTCCCATATCGGTAATGTAATGATACACATTATTCAATAGTCAAATAAAATAAAAATTTGGAGACGCACTCAAACGAATACAACAATAATATTTATGAGACGATTCGACACAGATCTATCACTGACAAAGCCTGCAGGCCGACTGGGCGCCACTGGGCGGAGCTACGAAAGTGACAGAGTTATTTACTTCCAGATGCGAAGAAAGAGAGCGCAACAATGCGCTCGCTCCCAAATAAAAAAACGTAAGCGCCAAACCAAATAAAAATTGATTAAAAATTAATTACGCTAATTTATCAAAAATATTTTCAAGCAGACTTTTTAAATACCTAATACCCATATTTTGAATGGAGTTAAGCTATGAAATTCGTGATGATTTTAGAATAAAAAGCAAAAATAAAAGAAAGAAGAGGTCTTTTCGGAATTAAATTCTATCGAGGCAATGTAATCCAATCGTGTTTTCACGTCAACCAAACCATTAATCAAATAGTCAATAAGCATATTATCCAAAAAAATATATATATTAATTATGCCATAGTGAAATAAAACTATTTCAAAAAGCTCAATTTTTTTTTGGTATCGCCTTAACTTATAAAAAGTTTAGTAGTATAGAGATGTCCATAATGAGGAGAAAAGGATGTCGACTTCATAATGTACTATATTTTATGTTCTCTATTTTACTTACCTGATGTCTCACAAATATGTTAAAATAATACGAGAGTCATGATGCGTGAGTGTGTGGTAAGGTAAGGTAAGGTAAGGAGTACCACTTGCTTGCAGCACATTCTGCACAGCACCGGATGTTACCTGGCGAGCAGGCTGTATGCGGCGCGCGCCACGTCCGGCGCGAGCAGGTGTGCGCGCGGCAGCACGTGCGTGTGCAGTAGGTCGAGCACGGCGCGCACGCGCACGCCGCCGCCGCCCGCCTCCACTCCGAGCCGCACGCACTCCACCAACCGCTCCAGGCTGCCCTCGCCGCCACCTCTGACCGAACAATTGTACGTAATATGACTGACATCAACATTACCTTCTTTTTATTATATTATGATTTCAAAACGACTTTATATGCAGTTAGTTATATATAAGGCTTAAAACTTTACCTTGACCATGTTAAACCTCAAAACAACCTATTTAAATTGTAATTTTTGGGGTTCCGTAGCAAAAACTGAACCCTTATAATTTTGTTCTGTCCGTCTGTCCGTATGTCACAGCCGTTTTACTTGGAGACTATTGGCTCAAAATATTGATATAATAAAGATTATATAAACTGCTAAACAATGTATTGGAGAAATACTAATATTTTTGCACTGGCACTTCAAACATGTTTCTGAATCATACACTATTTTTATATTGACTTTCATTGCTTTTGATATATGCCGATATTTAAAATACAGATTGTATGGAATTTAAGAAAAATAGTTCTTATAATACCTCTGCGCCACTTCGAGAAACACATCGATGGCAGTGTAAGCAAAGTTGCCTAGCTGTGGCAGTAGTGCGGTGAACAAGGCAAGGAAGAAGTCTGTAATCTCAGGTTCGGCCGTCGCTAACGATGGCTCGCAAAGCATACGTAATGCCGTCTCCGCCGCATTCTGTAAACCTTCCGCTATTACCTATAGAAAAAAAAAAAACTCACGGTCTTTATTTAATAATCGAAATAATAATACTAACTAAATTAAAGCTACTCGGAAATAGATTTTACATTAATTTAAGATAGTGATAATAAAATTCTTATGACGTAAGAACTTGCATCTTACTGTAGTTATTGAAACTACTTTATAAAAATATTGGTAGTTACTTTGGGCCCTGGAAAAAGACGGGATACTCTTCATTTCAGGAACGCTGGAGAAACGGGATTGTTGTTACTTAATCACTGTAATAACTGAACGGATTTTGATGAAATGTTTCTTAACGAAACTCTGCCGCACATTGTACACATGGCATCATGTACGCACCTTCTTATGCGCGGTAGGTGCGTGCGCAAACGCGTGTAGTAGCGCAGTAAGTGGCGGTAGTGCTAGCGCCGGTCCCGCGTTGACCATCGCACTGCTCCAAGCGGCGACAAGCGCCCGCGCCGCCTCGCCGCCGGTCACTGACCCCGCGCCGGCCCCCGCGCCTGCCCCTGCGCCGGGGTTACACACCACACCGCGTAGCGCTAGACATACTAGCGCCTCCCTTACCACACCTGCCGTCTGAGGGGAATATATTTTGACTTACAAACATAAAAGTATATTGTGCCCCTGTTAGTTTATACGTTGCGATTCGATCACGTATTTGCAAACATCTGAGCGGATTTCGATGAAAATTGTCACAGGGATACTCGTCGATCACCGTAACATAACAGTGTACAAAACATAGGATTTTATGCCGAAAAAATAAGATACCACGGAAACGTAGTTAAAACCGCGAGGCGGAATCTAGTTTTAAAGTAGGTAAATTAAATAGTCACCTTTGGTTCCAAATATTGTAAGGATCTTTGTGCATGATTGTAGAGGTCACCGACTAAAGACACGGGATCACTCGAAAACTTCACATTTTTTGACAAACTGAGGAGTAAGTGTGCCGCTGCATGACACAATAGTGGGGGCTCCTACAACAATAACATATTACTCACATTGGGATCCAGTCAGAAAAACCTATACGTCAAAGAGTCACTATGCAATTTTTTTGGATAAAAATTGGCATATTTTAGCAGGTAAATTCATAATAACAATGAACTTACGGGTATTTCATGCGGTAGGAGGAATGGCACAGCTGAAGAGAACAGCCCCTCCATAGTTTGTAGGGGCACGCCGCAATCGTTTGCGTAGCAACACCATGCTCCCATGCAAGCGAACATTTCAGCGTGACTGGTGAACAAATATAAGTGCATTCAACAGACTACGTTAAAATTGTGTCTTCCGATTTCATGCATGAAGTACCAGATTAACAACAGTAACATTGTTACTTGTGTTTTTGCATTTCAATATAAAGAGGATTCGTTTTACTTAAAATTCAGCTGAATTATTACACCGTTTCTTTTCTTCAATTCTTTCGATTAATTCGGTAATTTCATAAGCGTATTTTATGAATGATCTCCATCTGTAATTCTATCATAGCATAAATGGTGCACAGTTTTTGATATAATTGAAAGAATCTAAAAAAATCTATTCGGAAATATACGTTCCAAAGAATCCAGATAATTTCATTTGGTTAAACGCACACAATGTTATCAAAGAACACGATGCTACGCTGAACAGAATACCGCGCATACATTATTATGACATCCAAACTCATAAATATCGCGCCCCTATCGACTATGTGGTACCGCTTATGAAATTGAATTCAAAAGTCCTAGGCCCTAAGTGAATATTTAAATTAGTAGAAAAATTGTTATTTATTCATCATGTGGGCAAAGTTATTTTTTGATGCAAGTGCTGACCACGAACTAGCGATTAGTAGTCTAGAATTGAATCACGAGCATAGCGATTCTAATATAAGCACATTCAGTGATTTAAAGGCACGAAACATAAAAAAAGTATGCTCTAGTTTGAAACATACAACAGCAAGATCTGTGGTTACATAAGTTTATTTTTTATTTAGATGTTGCGTTCGGAATTTGCAGATTTTACGGAAACTAGACGTAATATTTTTAAGTAACCGATGTTTCAGTATGTATGATGGTTTTGACTTTGAAACTTAAATTTCAATAAATAACACACAAAATGAGTTTCTGAACAAACCATCGCCCATTGTTTTTTTCAGCGCCTAGTAAGAGCAAAAGCGATAATTCGAATTACATACTTTTACTCACACTTGCAGCAGATTTTGCTGCGAGTTTTTATGCCCCAAAACCGCCCTTTGTGTGCTGGTATGAAAAGTTTTTTTTTTTTTTTTTAATCTGGATAAGCTTGTGTTTGACCACAATCTCACCATGGTAAGTGATGATGTGGCCGAAGGTGGTAAGCACACAAAGCCTAGATGGGAACTGGCTCTCAAGTGCAGCTGTCGGAACACACCGATAGGTGCTTGGCGACAGATTTTCAACTTGAGGGTGGTAGCCAGCCAGTCGGGTACTACAAAGTACCCTAACACCGTGCTATGGTTTCCTCACGATGTTTTCCTTCACCGAAAGCTCAAGCTCATTGTAGGATTCGAACCCACGACCTTCGTTGCGGTATTCGTCGTCACTTACCACTGAGCTATCATCGCCTTAAAAATATAAAATAATAAAATATACGTACACTTGTACGTGTGCGCGCGCGTGCGGCGGGTGCGTGTGTGCGCGGTGCGGGCGAGTGAGTGCGGCGCCGGCCAGCGCGCCCGCCACGCGCTCCACCAGCGTGCCGCCCAGCGCGCTGCCAGACACGCGCCCCGGGCCCTCCAACTCTGCAACCGACCCTACCATTCATAATATAACACGATATCATTATATTTTATTACTAGCCTTCAGCTTTGCGGTTACACCCGCGGTCCTCTATTTTATTGTCTTACTTCACCCGTACGTTATTGGAAGACTCAATAACGACAAAGTGTGCCTCCTTTATATTTAAGGGACGGATCAATGTAAAAGATTTTTCTTTTATCGATAAAAAAAAAGTAAGTTACCAGCGAGTAGCGAGGGTGCGAGGCGGCCCAGTAAGCGCGTTAGGGTGGCCAAGTCCAGCAGCGCAGCCAGCAGCCGCTCGCCCTCTGCCCCCGCGCACGCACCCCCACCCGTCCCCGTGGCCCCCGCCCCGGCGCGACCCGCCGCCCGCGCGTGCACGCCCGCCAAGCACGCCCAACGCTCCATCTGATACGTATATTACGTGGGTATAAGCTTTAGTAGTAAAGTACATGTAGTAAAGTACATGTAGGAAGAGGACAGTCGAAGAAGAATTGAATAGATAGTATGTATGTATAGCGTGCATATTGCGCCGATCCTAATTAATTGGGAACATGGCGGTGTTTTTAGTGTTACAAAGTGGCTATGATTTGTAGTAGAATTAAGCATGAGGTTTATTTTACAAAATTTGTAAGCTAAAAATAAAAATTCGTTTCTTGAATTTTCTGTCGTGAGTTCAATTAAGTTATACTTTTGTTTTAATTTATTAGAAAAACCGTAATACGAGATACGACGGTGTAGCCTAGAGCGCGTACGGTAATGGTGACGATCCGGCTCGAAGGACCATAAATGTACATGACCAGCAAGATACATTGAAGGTTATATTTATTTAATGTGACTAAATGTTAGAATGAATATATAATATAAACTGAAAGTGTTACAAATTGTTATTACTAAAATAAATGCTGACCGCGACAAATACGGTCGTTGGCCCGTACACTCTTTGTGTCATAATACCAACAGAAAAAGTGACAAATGGAAGTCATAAGTGAAAAGAAAAATTATTATGTTATAAAAATTGTATCTTCTTTTGCAAAATGTTTTTGTAATTGATTTGTTTGCATTCCGCACCTAGTTCTACCAGCAAGCTGGGCTCTAATACTCAGAAAGACCGGGAAGGTGTATTGTATATAATATAAAAAATAACGTTAAGAAACTTACCACACATGTAAATACATCTAAAGGCGCCAAATCCGCCACCTGAGCTATACATTCTATACAGTGCTTCAGGAATGTTTGCCATTCAGTTTCACCCTAAGGAAATAAACAAATAAATGAATAACGTATCCATTACAAACAAACAGAAAAAATCTAATCATTTCTATTTACAATATAAGATTACAAAATACTTACATCATCATCACATACATCATTGTTGAGGTGTTGTAGTTGTGCTTTATTGTGTTGAAACTGTATTTTGTTTAACACACCATTGACTAGAGCTTGTAGGGCTTCCCAATATCTAAAACACACAAAAAGCCTTGTTTCTCTATTCTACCATAACTTTTTGTTTATCATTTTTAATTTAATTAATATTGTGTTATTGTTTTGTTTAGCTATTTGAACATGTTCAAAAATACTGGTTCTAGTATAGCCACTAGTCTCCACAACTAATCACTAATGTATTATTGTCTCATTGAAATTGTATTAATTTTCTAACATACAGTGAGAAAATAATTAATGAATAAGTGGGAAGTTACTTCATGATTTTATTTGTTTCAACTTACTTGGCAGTATCTTCAGGCTTTAAAATATCCATAAATTGTATCCATATGTCTAAACAATTTACAAAAATAGCACATGTAGGCACCTGAAACATAACAAAAATATATTTTTTTATGTCAGAAATCTGGTCTATGTCAATCAGGCATTGATGTGATGGCAAGTGACGTCCACAGTCCAAAAATGGTCTTAGAACATCAGTAATGCCAGGGGATATCCAATGAGTTGCCCACCTTTTAAAATCCCTAAAAGGCAACTACCTCTCAAGTGCACCTCCCGGGAAACACCAGCAAGTGCTTGGAGACAGATTTAGCCAACCAGACGGGTACTACACAGTACTTACTCTAATTAAATTAATAATTAAAAAGTTACTTACCTGGAATGTATATTGGAATAGATATGATAAAAATTCTATTGCATCAAACTCGGGCTCGGCTTCCAACCTCTTGAAATGCAATGATACAAATAATTTTAGGAACTCTGCTAATTTGTTCAAGTAGCTGAAACAAATTGAGAATTTGATAAGAAATATTAATTTTTAACTTCCCACACCAATATTTTCTTTCCTTTCTAGTAAGTGTGTGTGTGTGTGTGTGTGTGTACTAACTCATGATGGGCGTGCAGCATGTGTTGTTGATTGTGCGTGAGATGCCGCAGAAGCCGCAGTGCGCAGTGATGCAGCCGCAGCGCCGTCGTCGCAGACGAGGGCGGCGCGTACCGCCGGTACAACACTTCGCATACACCACCTAGACCAGCCAACGCTGCTTCTGTGCTCTGACAATACATACGACGGTTAAATGTTAAATAGCGACTAAAATTTCTGGAGAGCAATTAAAAGTTTGAAATTGCAGTAAAATTGACATAACATCTTTATTTATTGTCATAATCGTGAAAATGTCATTGTGGAGCCTTGGGAGTAAGCGCATTCGAAAAAGCTGATTTTGTTAATCTCACGTCTTCATGATGTGGTCTAGGATGGTGCATGCTTATCTAGAAGTAACCTATTCACCCGAGACATGAAGACTCCCAGGATGTAGCTATCGGGAAACACAGAATCAGACAAGGAGTGGAACTCCTTAGCAGTACGCATAATAAATGAGGAAGCAAATCGCTTCGTGCTTAATTTCCACCATGTAACGGTGGCGTATCGCCGTAGGTACCTCTGATTGTTCGATGGTGGAAGGGGATTGGCGGAATTAAATTGTGTAATTTCATAGCATACTCACTGAAGTGAATCCGATAGAAAACCGATAGGCTGGCAACTCTGCGTCGATGTTCAAGGCTCTGAAGTCTTGCCTCGACATTGGCAATGCATCGTTGCCAATGAGCGTCTTGGGACGTCTCTAGCTGATATTTGGCCGTAACGTAATATTCACGATTAAAATGATAGATAGTAGTTACCTGCGATTGTGTTGCAATACTACCCCAGTAAAATACAGTAGTAACTAGTGATGGTGGCACGTGGGACGATAGTGGCAGCCACGAGAATAGATGTTGCAGTGTAGTTAAACATTTGACTACTATTTCCATATTCAATGCTCTGAAACACATTTAAGCACTGTCATATCATATCTAATGATTTTATAAGTAAAAACGTTAAGAAAGGTTATAAGAGCTCTGAAAGCGGGAGGCTAAAAAGTGTTAGTAACTGGACTCCTCCGAAACGGCTTGACCGATTTTTATGAAACTTTTTGTGTATATTTGGTAGGTCTGAGAATAGGTTGTAAAGTATATTTCATACCGCTAGATCCCACGGGGACGCGGACCTCACGGGAACGCGGATGAAACCGCAGGGTACAGCTAGTATTCATATAAAACTTTATCGTTGTAAAGCAAAAGGAGTTGAAAATTACATATTATTATTATTTATTGATCAGGCAGGCAGTTGATGTATTATGTACTTGTTCATTGATTTTGTATAGTAGTGAAGTTCGGCGAGACACTCGTATTAGTTACTAAAGCTCTAAATTGAAACAGCCTGATAGATATGTTTAAAAAAATGTGAAAGCTCCAATATTTGGTATTATCATCCATTATTATTATGGTCTAATCAGAAAAATATAGACGAATTCTTTAATAAGAAATAGAAAAGACCTTTCCTTTTAGTGTTTGATGACGACTTCCTAAATGGAAATATGTTTTTTATAAAGATTGTTTTAAAAAAATATATTTATTATATGCCAACCACAAAACATGTTGATAAATAATTGTGCCATGCATCAAATAATGCACTTACTTGTCTGTAGAATGTACGTCATGAGCATTAGCTAAGAGATCAGGTAATGCAGATGTTTGTGGTACTCCATTTGTTGGTGATGGTGGAGGATTAGACTGCCCTTCCTTTTGCGCATTTTTCTCTAAAATTGCTGCAAAAATATTCATTATTCAATAGATGCATATTTAAAAGAACATAATAATTTCATCAAGTCAAAGTTAATAAATATCCTGGGTCATTTTTCACACACGGCTATCTGATCCCAAACTAAGCAGACCTTGTAATATGGAAACCAGATGATTGATATATTACATATACTACTTTTACTTACACCCAAACTCATATCAGGACAAACAGACATGCACACTAATGTCTGTCCTGGATGTGAATCGAACCCACGACCTGCGGCGTGATAGGTAGTGCGTCAACCAACCACGCCAACAGGCCCGTCATTATCAGCTTCTGTCCACGACATAGCGTGCAATATAGAATATAGCATAACATTGTATTGAGTGTTAAGTTATACCTACCATATAACTACGCGCCAAATTACCATAACAGAGGATATTGGCATAATAACTTAACCTAATCAACTACTTTTACACAAACAAAATAAATACTATGCCACTGTCTATCTTTTTATTTATTACTATCAAGATAGGTCCGTAAGTCTCAGCAGTCTCACAGATAAAATTATAAAATTCTATGATTAGGTATATTTTTTGATGTAGGATGGGCGCATTTCTATATATTATCTTGAATAATGACGAATTTCTTAATAATTTATTCCCTATTTTAAAACATTATAATTTTATTTGGAGATGAATTTTCAAAATTCGTTTCGAGTGCTCACCCAGTATTATATACTATTATAAGGAACTCCTGTGTAAATTTTAACCACTGATTCAGGCTGTGCGTTTACCATAATTCAGACAGTGTTAGTTTTATTAGTAAGATCTTAAAAGCAATTTGAAAATGTTTACATGCATAGAGCGAATGCCTCTTACCACTAAGTGCCGAGAGCATTTGAGGCATTCCTTTCAGCATGAGCCGCTCAAGTTGGCTCCGTCGTGCAGATAACAAAAGCACTCCAGTGTCGCGCGCTGCACCTAGTTCCTCACTCGCCGCTTGCGCCAGCACTAGGCCGAGGACGCATCTTCGACCTTCACAACTTATCAACTGTAAATATTTAAAATAATGTATACCAAGATTCATCCCAGTAATCTGACTTGAAAGAACTTTCTTGTCTCATAAGAAATAACATTTTTCTTAGGTATATGAAAAAGCATTAAATAATTGTTTGAAAAATATAAGATTAGGTTAACAGTGTGCAATGGTTTTCAGACAAAACTTTTAAAAGAGAAGACTAACTTTACTATTGATGGATAACTAAGTGTTGATTTTAACTAGATTAGCAAACAGCATTTATAGGGCCTGTAGTTTTCTTTTAAACATATGAATGGATTTTTTATTTTTTATTTCATTCAGCAACATGTTAAAAAGTTGAGTTCCTTCAAAACTTATGTTCTTAACGTTTGTTCTTGATGTTGGAAAGTGTAAATTATTAGCTCTGCATGCTCATTTCTTTATTAGTTTCTAAGTAATCTAAGAATTATAGCTTTATCATAAGTAACAGTGCTATAATATTTGATCTTTGAAGCCATAACAGAAATAAGAACTTATTGCAGAATCCATTATTTATGTTATATCTAAATGTTTGTGATTTCTTTCATCTACTCCTTACTCATATTGTCATCCCCTGGCGCTTATTGCTGTGACTGGCCTTTCTTACTTTACCTGTAAGAACTCTTGGGATTATCTTATCTTTTTTTTGTACAATGGTTTTTTTAATACTCATTTTCAACATGTTAGTAGGTAATCCACTAAGTTAATTTCAATAAACATATTCATTGTATATTATATGTAGGCTATAATGGAATCAATGTCAGCCAAATTTTTTATTGTTATGTAGTGTACAGACAAAGAATACAGACTCTTTAAGAAATATTAATATTATATGGGAAATGTGATAGAAGAACAAAAAAGTAAATATTTATCTTTGTATGACTTTACCTCAACTATATTGCTGAAAAAGTCATCATATAGATGTGGCCAATCATATCGTGCAATGGAAACCATGAGAGCTGCTAACTTATTTCTAATAAAATATAATGTTACTTCATGTTTAGCCAATAACTCATTCCATAGTGTTAATCGAATTTCTGTTCTATCAGCATCTGATAAACTGATCCATTGCCTGTTTATTATATTCTGAAAATAAAAATATAAACTCATTTCTGAAAATAAAAATATAAACACCTTAGCATATTGAAAGTATGCTAAGGTGGAATAATTTATTTTCTAAATAATTTATCCACAATTCTTTACAAGATTTCCATACAATCATTCATTGTACATTCTTAATAGATAGAGATGCTATGGTTAGTTTATTCAATATTTGACAATATTAAATAATATCCTGGAACATTCGGCGTCGTGTGGCGGGTCGCTCACTTCCCTATAAAATGTGCGAGGAGGGCGATGGCTGCCACGCGCGTCATACTTGTGAACAGGTGCTGCTTGTGGGGGCTGGTCTGCTTGAGTTTGTTGTTTATTAAGTCAGTCATAATTAAATTCTATAGATTACTATTTTTGCCGCCATAACACGCAAATATTGTCAGTGAGACTAGATAAATAATAATAATTGAATGTAATAGGTGTAAGTTGTTTTTGAAAAGAGTAATTGCTGAGTTTATTGCCGGCTCTTCTCAGCAAAAACAACCTTCCGAACCGAGCATTTAGAGTCTGACTATTCATAAGTGCCTGTGAAGGCCTATTTGGATGAATAAACAATTTCATTTCATTTCATTTGTTCACACACAGCTATCTGAACCCAAACTAAGCAGAGCTTGTAATATGGTAACCAGATGACTAATATACTACAAAAACTACTTTTTTTTGTAAATACATACTTCACTGACTCATGGTGTTCATGCACACAAATGTCTATCCTAAATGGGAATCAAACCCACAACCTGTGGTATGGAATCTCAAATTCTGGAATCACAATCTCAATTCCTGGAATTCTGTTATATTAGGAAGCCAAAGGGTTAATAATATTCAGTACTAATAATTTATTAATGCAACATATATTAATACTAGCTGTCCTCCGCGGTTTCACTCACGTTCCCGTGGGATTTTATCCTTTCCCAGGATAAAAATTATCCTATGTGCTATTCCAGGATATGATCTACATGTGTGCCAAGTCTCATCAAAATCCGTTCAGCCTTTTTTACGTGAAAGAGTAACAAACATCCATCCATCCAAACTTTCACATTTATATTTGCCAAATCACAACCAATTACCAAATAAAGAAAAGTTTTTATTGCATTACATAGCCCATTTCTTAATGAAGTTTGCAAGGCTACAATTGTGATATCACAAGTGAAACTGCACAGTTATTGGGAATAAACTTACTTCAAGAGTTGTGAGTGTGAACATCAATACATATTGATTTTGTGATTTTTGAAGGAACAGTAAACAATGTTTCCATGAATCTCTACGGTTAGAGAAGTTTTCAAGCATGCTCTCTATTTCTCTTTTCCTATAATTACTAGTTGTTGATGCAAAGAATTCGGACATTAACAAATCCAATGAAGCTAGTGCCTCATTTATTTCAATGTCAGCCTGCAAATAAGGTGGTCTTAATTAGGGAAATAGATCTAGCATATTACAATAACATTTATAGGCCATATTATAAGCTTAATCATCTCTGGGTAATGGCGAATGTAGCTTATTAAGTACCTATATAATTTATAAGCCAGATAGAGATACATAAACATAGTGACGGAGTCCATTCAATATTAGAAAAATTATATAAAACGTAAGTTCACTTTCAGACCTAGGAATATACAATATTTTAAAATCTATAAAATCAGCAAATAAATATAATTGTATCGTGTCCTACCATGATTCCAATGCTGTACTATGATATGAATGTTCACGTAATAATAGATCTGGAAATATACATGGATAGAATCTGTTCAATAAGGTTTTTAGCGTATTTGTTCATCGTTAAATCTTTAATGAACACATTTCAACATTCAACACAAAAAGCAAAAAATCTAATATAAATTATTCGGATTCCAATGACAGCATGCATACAAGAATCAAAGAGTATATAATCACTACGTTTTAAGAGACGGGACTCCCATACTAGCCTTTGAACTAGACTTTGCATGTAATTCTATACCAACCAACACCAAAAACATCTTTTGACATCTTGTCAAACAACAGGAGTACCAACCTAACGAACCAAATAGTGCTTAACAAATAGCTTTTTATCGATATCGATAAAATATGTAGGGTAGAAACAGAGGCTACTACTGAATAATATTTTTTTATTAATTTTAGGTAAGTATCAAATCCGTATTTATGAGTCCAATGTTGACGAGGAGATATTTGGTACTAAAACAATATTGGACTTAAATGCGGACCCGAAATAAAATAAAAAACTGTTTCTGCTAATTTAATTAAAATTTTAATACTGAAATGAAATAACTTATTCAGCGAAACGAAAATGAAACAATCAATTGTAAACCGTTGAGAATGCAGATTTATAGAGCTAAGAAATAAAAAAAATATTATCACTGGTTTTGTTTTACAGTATTAAATATCAATGATAATAATAAAAATTATAGACTTCCCTTAATTACATAGCTTACCTTTTAAAACTTAACAATTTAAAAATCAGTCTTCTTTATGTTGCTTTAAAGCTTACTCTCTAAACTTAATACTTCAACAATAAGTCATCTTCATTTTGTTCTATAGCAAAAGAAAATAAAAACTGTACTTTTTAATTTTTATCTGGGAGCACGGGAGTGCCCCCTCAAGTCTCGAGCAAAAAAGCGGCACGGCGGCCGTACCATTCTTTTCTCGAAGCAGTTCAGGCCATTTTCGACCCCCTATAACTTGGTTGTTGATAAAATTAGAAGCCTGAATTTTCAGTAACCAAACAGGCGTTGTATAAACACGGTATATTTCAAATTTCATTCAATTTGAACCAGTAGTTTAAGAATTATAACTAGTCAAACTTCTTAACTTCTATACTCTAAGGCACTTTTAGCAGACATAGAAGCTTCAAATTTAGAATACAATTAGTGTATAAGTATAAATCAAGGAAAATCTAAAATAATTTGCAATTACAGTCCAGTTTTCTAGATAAATCAGCTATCGTAAACCTATCAGGAAAAACGGTTTCGATGAGAGGCACCTCCCTAGGTGTGTGTTTCTCTCTAACAGATGGCCAGCCTAAAAAAACACGAGACGAGGGAAATAGTAGTAATTTGGGACTAACTTATAGGGCTGTATTTAATTTTACTATAGTTGAATTATGTACTAAATTAGAAAATAACTAGCTACTAAATACATGAAATACTTTTATAGTATTTTAAATACATGTTTTAAAACTAAGTAAATGCAATGGTAATATTTATGGTAGAATATTATTAAAGTAACGTATACCACACTGGACTTGTAAACAAATATGGCGAACGTTTTATTTAATACTTACAGCTGATATTTTGTTGTTTGGTTTATTTATTGATTGCTCAAAAACGGTACTAACTTGTTGCAAAAAATAATATAAAAAGGAGAGTCATCTGGAAAGTGGTGTTTCTATTCATAAATAAGTGTTATCGATTATTGTGCTTATGTGACGCAGTAGGGTGACCTTTCTTTTTTCAAATTATTAATGAATATTGCTGTTCGATTTAGATTTCCCAAAAATCAGGAAATAAAAA
The DNA here is from genome assembly GCA_951361185.1 of Ochropacha duplaris. NCBI lineage: Eukaryota > Metazoa > Arthropoda > Insecta > Lepidoptera > Drepanidae > Ochropacha > Ochropacha duplaris. The sequence continues at coordinate 7,815,136 of OX592703.1, forward strand.
ATAATATTAATATCATTCCCGGTAAAGTCTCAAAATACTCGGCAGTTTGTGGCTTACATTTAAAGCTGAAGATTTTGCCAGTGGCCTTAGTGTACATAAGAAACGACTACAAATGGATGCTATTTCATCACTATTTTCTAGGGTAAGTACATGCCTGTAACCTGCTAAAATAATTATAATAATATACAGCTAATGAATGGACTATGGGTGAAATCGTCCCTATCCGTAAACAGAAATTAAATGATGGCTCAACTGTACATTAGCGCCCGTTGATTTGGGGCTTCACTTTTTTTTTCGAGTAGTACTCCTTGTAGTAAGAACTTTCACCGAGGCTTTAAACGCGATAACGTGCAGTTTTCGAGAAAAAAAACTTGAAGTTTCAGAAATTTCTAACTAATTCACGTATAAAATAACTATTATATTTTTCTTAAATTTATTTAAAAGGCTTTGGTTGCAAGACTATCAGCCATAGTTGGTTGTTTCGTTTTACGTTCTGACAATGTGACAGCGGATTAAACATTTTTTTTGATAAGATATTTTAGTGTTGTAACTGTGTTTACTTTTTAAATAGATGTGATCGCAATGAAATCTAATATTATGCAAATAATGAAATTATTACAATTAAAAATAAGACAGTTTTTTTAGCAAATGTGAAAAATTTAACGCAATTTCTGGCAGTTGTCATTCATCATTTGTACTCACAGTCGAGAGCGATTTAATTGAAGTGAAGTGAAGTAAAGTTATTTATATATTTGAGAATTATTTTTATCAAACTACACACAAAAACCAACATGGCTTGATTAGATTTTATGCTGCATTATGACAATTAAATAAAATTAAATATCAACACGAGTATTTGTTACGAGATTACGTAGATATTAATGGCCTTATTTATAAAGATTTCGACGATTTTTAGCAATTGCTTAGTAGATTCTAAATTCAAATTCTTTATAGAAAATTTGAATTAAGAATCTGCACTTATTAAACACCGTCGAATTTGTTATGAATAAGGCCATAAGTCTTTAAGTATGATACCAAATTTCATACTCAAAAGTATGAAGTACATGAACAAAAAAAGAATAACGTTTACGGCCATCAAGCACACATGCCTCATTTCGATTACGCACATTTCCTTACACATTATAAAATAAAATCTGCCGACGCATCTGTCTGTCTGTTTGTATGTTCGCGATGATCTCAAAAACGATTGAATGGATTTTCATGCAGTTTTGGATTTTTTCAGGCATCAATAAATGGAGAAATTCATGAGGAAGGTTTTGGTGTATTTAATTCATTAAGGTTTTTTTTGTATATTAGCTAAAATATGACGATGATTAAAGAAAATATTGTACGCGTATATGCTCTACAACCCGTGCGAAGCCGGGGTGCGTCGGAAATAACTGGTATTTTTATATGTTGGAATTCCACTGACAAATACATAATATATTGCGCATTATTACTGCACCTGTTTGACGAGTGGTCGCACTATTAGAAGTTGTGCTAATATTATATCAATTTGTGTTCATTATCTACACTTGTACAGTATAACTAACTACCTGTTAAAATACATTTAAACACATTTTATATACTTATTAAATAATTATTTGCCCTGTAAAATTACAGTAATGTATATATTTTTCATCCGTTTCATGTCTGTTGGTGACGATGACGATGACGGACGGGAATCATAAATTTTTGCTCATTGTCCTTTGTGTTTTATCTTTCATATATGATCAGCAGAGGCAACGATAGAATTTGACGCCAAATGGACCATGGTGTGAGGCCGGTGGTACAATCCAATGCATATAAAATGTAAACACCTGTAATATTAAAGTGTGATCATATTTAAGGTCATAATTCAGAGTACGTTTTTTCTTCTCATAGAAAAATTACTTAAAATATTTTGACCAAAAAAAATCCACGTTGCATGGTCACCCTAGTAGATAGAGATGCAATCCATGATTGCGCTTTCTCGCCCCGGCCGTTTTTAAGGGCTCAGAACGCTATCCTTATTTATATTACAACGTCCTTGCAAGCAGCATCAAGCATAGATAATACACTATACAGGATGTCCCAGAAAATAGAGTCAAGCGAAATCCCAGAGGTAGAGCACCTTTAAAGGTACCCGTATCACTCCATGTATGTTCAGCGATTTTTCGTAGTTTACGAGTTATAACTTCTTTTATTTTTTTTTACCCAATTCCGATTTTCAATACGTTTTTAGTTGCAGTCACGCGAGTAGTTGAGATACAGGTCTGAGTTTTTTTTCTCAATTACCTAAATAATAAACCTAGTAGATGCATTGTGACCATTAAGCTTTAAAAAAAATCTATTTGCAAGAAAGTGGAAATTCAGATTTTATCGAAAATGTTTGAGGACATTTTAATAATAAAAGTTACACAACTTTTTTCTTTCAAACCAATTTTAAAAGCTTGTTTATTTTATCAGCTATGTATCCTGTAAATTTCATTGAGCTATCTTTACAGCTTCCGACTCAAAAGATCTAAACAATACATAGTCGAAATTTAAAATTTGAATGGGTGAATGGAAAAGATATTAAAACTTAATAATTGTTGTTTAGTGTATCTTAACGTAATTTTTTTTTAATTTCATTATTCCTGCACTATTCAGACTCTACATCTTCTAAAGAAGTTCTCTTTTGGTCTTATGAATGCAATTCTGTTGTTTTTCACTGTTTCCTCTGCATCTCTCAATGTAAATCTTAATTCTGTTAAATTTCTTATTTCTTTGGCATACACTCATTCTTTATAGTAACCCCAAATGAAAAAGTCAGTGGGGTTCAGGTCTGGGGACCGTACTTGCCACGCGAAAACCGTGATCAATCCAAATTTCAATTTATCTTTTTTGGAACAAGACCTAAATGGATTATTAGAAGATGTCAAATCAAATCAAAAACTCATTTATTCAGTTTAAGCCCTGGTAAGGCACTTATGAACGTTACAATTGACTCTACCACCGGTTCGAAATACACTTAAACTGAGAAGACTACAGCAAGAAACTCAGCAAAGCTATATTTTTTCAGCAGTGGATCTTTTTTTTTATTTACATTTTCATAAGTACATTTAGATACATTTTCAAATATTTCACAATATTTCTACTATGTAGATTTAGAACTGCGCAGAAACATGACATTTAAAAAAGACGGTGCACCTTGCCACTTGTCGATTGTCAATAGGCAATATTTAAATTAAAGATTGGTTGAAATGTGGATTGGTCACGGTGGGTCTATTGCGTGGCCAGCAGGGTCCCCAGACCTGAACCCCACTGACTTTTTCGTTTGGGGTTACTATAAAATGAGTGTACGCCAAAGAAATAAGAAATTATGCATCTACTAGGTTTATTATTCAGGTAATTAAGAAAAAAACTCAGACCTGTATCTCAACTACTCGCGTGACTGCGACTAAAAATGTATTGAAAATCGGAATTGGGTAAAAAAAATTAAATGAAGTTATAACTCGTAAACTACGAAAACCGCGGAACATTCATGGTGATACGGGTACCTCTAAAGGTGCTCTACCTCCGGGCTTCCGCTTGACACTATTTTCTGGGACACCTGTATATATACTAGAGAGCATCAAGCACTCGGAACCAAAGCCCGAAACAATCAAAGAGTATGGGACTGTGGTCTGTGGTATGGGAACAATAACTAGCATATTGGACTTTTTGGCGGGAACTTGCGAAGTGACGTTGTGTTTTCGTTTTATTTTCATTAAATTCGCGTATTTTGAGTTTTATTGAATAATTTTGGTGGTGTTTTGTCCAATAAAGATCAATCTAAGTGCACAAGTGAAGTGAAATGAAATGAAAGCGTGTATCGTGACTTTCCAGGTTGTCCCAAGAAGTCCGTGAAAAGTTTTAGTGGAATAGCCGCCAATTTCACTAAAAATAGTCTGGACTTGTACGGATGAGGACTTGACTTTACAGTGAAAGTGACAATAAAACGTGACTATAACATAAAAAATGAAATATTTAAATTAAGAAATGGCTTAAAGGTCTAGATACCAAGACAAAAACCTTGAAAAAAAAAAAAAAAACTAGTATATTGTTCCGAGATCAAGCAAACGTTAGTGCTCTTGGTAGTTAGTTTGTGGATCAAGCATCATGCAACATATCAGTAAGTAATCTGTGCATGCGATGGATGAGTGAGTGAGGCAGTTACAAGTTTGTTCGATCTCTTTGGTTTGAATCTTCAATCAAAGTAGGCGTAGTCAAAACAAACAGTAAATAACATTTGAATTAAGCGTCCCTGGATTTCTTCGTTCAACTCCTATCTGTCTGTACTACTTACGTGTTTTATTCATTCTTATGTGCAGGGCCATTACAAATTTATATTCTCTTTGGCCAATACTCCTTAGTTCTTACCTACTTCTTTCTTGGTTCTTACTTGGTTCTTACCGAATACCGTTACCTACTCACAGTAAGTCTACTTGAATAAAAATATTGTTTTTTCACTAAATGCAATCAATTTTATTGCAATCCTCACATACAAGCCAGAATCTATATAGGTACCTAGTTCAGTTTCTGCCAGATTATTCATATCCGAAATCATCAACGCATCATATCTCGTTAAATTTTAAATATTGTTTTCTATTGCATTCAGCCACATTGAAGAGTTTTCCAGTGCAGTGCAGCCCTAGATTACTATGAATAATCTAAATGCAGATACAAGACACATTTCTGAAGAACAAGTCAATGGTTTGCAATCCTATTTACTTGACAGGTATCTTAGAACTTAGTATTGGTAACTTGTGATCAAAAGATTATGATAAGTTCCCTATGTATTGTTTGTTACATAGTACAGCAGTGCAGTGATGGCATTTTGGCAAGCTATTTGACTTGAGCTATTCCTTTTCTTTATGATGGACATCAATACTTTCTTCTTTTTCTTTTCGTATTCAATACTTATTACTATACTTGTGAACAGGTGCTGCTTGTGGGAGCAGGTATCGTCATTCATAATTAAATTGTATAGATTAATATTTTTGCTGCCATAACACGCAAATATTGTCAGTGAGACTAGATAAATAATTATTGAATGTAATAGGTGTAAGTTGTTTTTGAAAAGAGTAATTGCTGAGTTTATTGTCGACTCTTCTCAGCAAAAGCAACCTTCCGAACCGAGCATTTAGAGTCTGACTATTCATAAGTGCCTGTGAAGGCCTATTTAGATGAAGAAACAATTTCAATTCATTAAACAATTTCATTTCATTTCAATATGTCCTTGACCAAACACATACGATACAACTATTATTTTGTATTTTTTCATATAAATAAATGTATTTACTTTATAGTGAGAAGAGCTGTAAAGGAAAAAATGAAATCAGATAGCAGCAGGGAAAGTTCTAGTTCACGGAAAAAGCCACGGCCTAATAACAAGAGTGAATCTGAAAAGTCTGATAAAAAGCCAAGGTTAGATGGATTTTTTTATTTGAATGGCCATAGTTTCACTAATGGTTAGTAAAGACATGATATGGTGATAGGTTAGCCAAAGGAGATTATTAAAAAAGAAATACATGATGCTTAATTTTTTTTTTATACTGGATAAGCTTGTGTTTGACCCCAATCTCACCATGGTATGTGATGATGTGACTGAAGGCGGCAGAAGGAGATTATTTAAAAAGAAATAAATGATGCTTAATTTTTTTTTATTCTGGATAAGCTTGTGTTTGACCACAATCTCACCATGGTAAGTGATGATGTGACTGAAGGCGGCAGAAGGAGATTACTTAAAAAGAAAATACATGATGCTTAATTTTTTTTTATTCTGGACAATCTCACCATATTAAGTGATGTGACTGAAGGCGGTAGAAGGAGATTATTTAAAAAGAAATACATGATGCTTAATTTTTTTTTATTCTGGACAATCTCACCATGGTAAGTGATGAAGGTGCAAGCAGCCTAGATGGGAACTGGCAGTGCAGCTGTCAGAACACACCAATAGGTGCTTGGCAACAGATTTTCAACATGAGGGTGGTAGTCAGCCAGATGGGTACTACAATGTACCCTACCACTGTGCTATGGTTTCCTCGTGATGTTTTCCTTAACTGAAAGCTCATTGTAGGATTCGAACCCACGACCTTCGCCGCCTTCAGCCACATCATCACTTACCATGGTAAGATTTGTTCAAACAAGATTATCCAAAGTTAAAAAAAAGGTTTTAGGTCAATATGTGAACGTATAGGTACATGTATAAATCCAAATTATGAGATATTTATGATTTCAGTAGACCTCCAAAAAAACCTATGGAATTGGAAACTGATACATCAATATTGCAAAGACGTCAGAAACAAATAGACTATGGCAAAAATACAGTTGGTTATCATAATTACCTTCAACAGGTACCCATGTAAGTATCTTGTAATCAAATTCGTGCAATGCAAAAATAAGTATTATTCCAAGTATAGTACCTACATATTAGTTGATAATAATAATATTTTATATATTACAATAGGTATGTATTTACTTATTTATATAATTTTTATCGTATTATTCCAGAGATCAACGTACAAAAGAACATCCGAAAACACCAGAAAAATATACTAAATACAGTAGGAGATCATGGGATTCATTAATTAAAATCTGGAGGAAAAAGCTTCATGAATATGATACAAACGCTACAGATCCTGAGTCTGATGGAAAAAGTGATGATTCTGTGGACGATATTTAGGTGTATGTAACATAGTATGTATATAAATAGTGAGTGCGTGCTACTTGTCGAAACATTGAACGTGAATTCGTAAATTCCGTTTATATGTTTAATCAATTGTTAGACGTCTTACAGTAGGTTTCTACAACGTGTTCGAAATATCGAATCGACAAACTTTCGATCTATTGACTTACTACGAATTTCGGAGATTTTTTTCTTAATATCATACAATTGATTGATTGACACCATTGACACTCAGTTCAAGTCTCGTCTCCCGTCACATAGTCTTTAAATTTATTTGGACGTGTAATATTCGTTGTGTATCTACTACTCTCAGTAGCTCCAACATTTCCAAATGCTCTTCATTACCATCGTCAAAGCACTCACTGATATTTTCATCTACATGAACTGGGTATAAATCTTCTGGTCTATCTTCCTCTAGAACATTTTCATGTACAACCATTTCATTATAGCTTTCGAAAACACGTTCATAATCACTGTAAAATGTGACTCCCTCTAAACTAGGGTTGTAACAGAGGCCTTCTTAGCGGAGGCGGATGCGGAGGTGACGAGTTTCAGCTCCGCGGATGCGGAGGTTAAAGGAGGCGGAAGTGAAAGGGGATGTAGAACAAATAGTAATTTGTGGTTCATTAAAACTATTAAAAGTACAAAATCTTTCAAAACTTTCGCGACTTAAATTTATATTCGTAGATAGTTGGTGGTCTATTATTTTGACAAACCTCGACGTTTCGATCGAGTAGCATTGATCGTGGTCACGAGTGGACTGAAATGGCGGGTAATTATATATTGATAATCTATGCGCGAATAGACCCGGTATAACTATCTACGATTACAAAATCTTTATTTCAAATACGTACATTCATAGTAGGTACACTTAAGTAGTTTCGACAGGTTAATTCCTGTCGTGTATCATTTGACTAATGACATACATCCGCCCCCACCCTAACCTCGTTCCCGCCGCGCAGTCGTTGATTCTTGACCATTTCGCGCGCAACACACGGCACGCAGCCAGACGGCTGAGTCGTCGTCGAGCGTCGCTGCGCGCGTTATTGTTCTAGGATTCGTCGTCATTAAACCTCCGTTACACTCCGCAAAAATTGTGCGTAGGCGGAGGCGGAAGCAAAGATACGATTTCTTGCGGAACTTCCGCAGTAACGGAGGCGGAGGCGAAGATCCGTTACAACCCTACTCTAAACTATCAGGGATTCTGGTAGAAATTCTATATTCAACATCAATCTCAAGCATAATGTCCGTGGAATTGTCATGCCAGACACGATAACCGTCATCATTTTCTTAGCCTAAAAGTATGCATAACCGCCTTCTTATCTTATTATCGTATCGTTGTATTGTTTTTTTTTTTACACAATCAGCGACAAAAATGACCGTACCGAATGAGAGCCCACTCGAACATTTGGGTCCTCTTTTAATCTAGTAGCATTCGAACGCTCCGACGGTAATCATGTTTTGATGAAATTTACTAGGATATGGAAGAAAAACGTTGTTTGTACAGATAAAATTTTACAGCAAGTGAATGACACAAGTCATTATAAAAAACATGTTCCAATATCAACTTGAAATGTTGTTTTAACTAAAAAGTTTCACACTTCCCCTCAAACAACATCCATCATCAGATATCCTCACATCACACCACACCAGACACACTCAAATTCAGATCGCGCACACATTTATTAAATGCCACACGACCTAATGGTTTTGTCAGCACATCTGCTGGGTTATCTTCCGTACACACATAGTCCAGATGTACAACATTCTTAGCTATGCAATCTCTGACATAGTGCGCCCTTATGTTTATATGTTTCGTCCTTCTATGCGCTACAGGATTGTACGCAAGTTTAATAGCACTCTGATTATCTACGAAAATGCAAATAGCCACAAGATATTCACCTCTTATAAATGCATTCAACTGCCGCAAGTGAACTGCCTCCTTGGTTGCCTCCGAAAGTGCAATATACTCGGCTTCCGTTGATGACAGTGCCACACAAGCTTGTTTCCGGTATTCCCAGTTAATCAACGAGTTTCCGCATCTAAAAATAAATCCAGAATACGATTTCCTATCTTTGATGTTCCCTCCCCAGTCAGCATGTCCTGCACCAGCGACTTGGGAAATATCAAACATAGATCCCTTGTATCCTTAAGGTATCTCAAGATATGTTTAGCAGCTTTCCAATGACGTTCCTCACAACATGAGTTGTACTGTGGCAAAAAAATTACAGCAGCCGCAATATCCGGCCGTGTGTTACAGGCCAAATAGTTCAGCGACCCTATGAGCGCCTGATAACTACGAGTCTTGGCAGGATCGAAATATATAGACATAAGGGCACACTATGTGAGATTGCATTGTTAAGAATGTTGTACGTCTGGACTATGTGTGTACGGAAGATAACCCAGCAGATGTGCTGACAAAACCATTAAGTCGTGTGGCATCAAAGACTTTTAACTTATACTAGACAGGACATTGCGAACAAAATCGTAATTCGATATTTATGTCCAGTGGACGAAAGTAGCTTAGTCTAGTTTATTCATAGACTAGCTTTCCGGCCCGCGGTTTCACCCGCGTATCCTTTGAGATTGAATTTCAAAAAATCTTTCTTAATCCTCGTCTATATCTTAAAAATATTACCTGTGAAAAAAATCAGCTTTCTAGGTCTAACACTGGGCGTTGATGAGTCAGTCCTTCTCATTTTTCATACCAAGAAACGGAAATAACTCCTAACTTTGAACCCCCATTTCACCCCTTAAGGGTTGAATTTTAGAAAACGCTAAAACACGTGTTTCTTTATTTTTAATTGTTAGCCTAAAAACAAAGTTTCATGGTTCTAGCTTCAAAAAATGGCGGACTTCCATACAAACTTTCAACCCCCGTTTCACCCCCTCAGGGGTAGAAATTTAAAAAACGCTATAACACGTGTTTTTTTATTTTTAATTGTTAGCCTAAAAACAATGTTTCATGGTTCTAGCTTCAAAAAAGATGCGACTTCCCTACAAACTTTCAACCCCTTTTTCACCCTCTTAAGGGTTGAATTTTAGAAAACGCTATAACACGTGTTTTTTTATTTTTAATTGTTAGCCTAAAAACAAAGTTTCATGGTTCTAGCTTCAAAAATGATGCGTTTCCCTACAAACTTTCAACCCCTTTTTCACGCTCTTAAGGGTTGAATTTTAGAAAACGCTAAAATACGTGTTTTTTTTATTTTTAATTGATAGTCTAAAAACTAAGTTTCATGATTCTAGCTTCAAAAACGATCCACTTTCATACAAATTTTCAACCCCTTTTTAACCCCCTTAAAGGTTGAATTTCGAAAAATCCGTTCTTATTCCTCGGTCAAGTTTTAAAAACAACACCTGGGAAAAAAATCAGCTTTCTAGGTCTAAGGGTTTAGGCTGGGCGTTGATAGATCAGTCAGGACTTATCCTTTTATATATATAGATAGATGGCGTTACTGAGGCATGGAATGGGATCACTGTTTTTCATGACTTTTCTTATGATAGCCGCTCTATTGTATCAATCTTTAAAACTCTTTGTGTGGCATTTAATAAATGTGTGCGCGATCTGAATTTGAGTGTGTCTGGTGTGGTGTGATGTGAGGATATCTGATGATGGATGTTGTTTGAGGGGAAGTGTGAAACTTTTTAGTTAAAACAACAATAAAGAACCTCTGGGCCCATAACCTTTTGATGAAATCTATCAACGCCCAGCCTAAAACCCTTAGACTTAGAAAGCAGTTTTTTTTTCCCAGGTGTTGTTTTTAAATCTTGACCGAGGAATGAGAACGGATTTTTCGAAATTCAACCTTTAAGGGGGTGAAAAAGGGGTTGAAAGTTTGTATGAAAGTCGGTCATTTTTGAAGCTAGAATATCATGAAACTTTGTTTTTAGACTATCAATTAAAAATAAAGAAACATGTGTATCAGCGTAATTTAAATTTATACCCCTGAGGGGGTGAAACGGGGGTTGAAAGTTTGTATGGAAGTCCGCCATTTTTTGAAGTTAGAACCATGAAACTTTGTTTTTAGGCTAACGAATAAAAATAAAGAAACACGTGTTTTAGCGTTTTCTAAAATTCCACCTCTGAAGGGGTGATACGGGGATTCAAAGTTAGGAGTTATTTCCGTTTCTTGGTATGAAAAATGAGAAGGACTGACTCATCAACACCCAGCCTACACCCTTAGACCTAGAAAGCAGATTTTTTTCACAGGTATTGTTTTTAAGACGTAGCCGAGGAATAAAAATACCGGTCAAGTGCGAGTCGGACTCGCGCACGGAGGGTTCCGTAATAGAGCCTCAAGGATTTTTTTCGATTACCTTATTTGAGGTTAGTGCCCATTAAGCTAGACCTCTAAATTGTACGAGTGCCGATACAACTCAGAGGTCTGTCTTAATTCGTCGTGTCTATGTATGTATGGGGACACCCTTTAATGTTCAAAAAAATATTTTTTTTAATTTTTCCTTTATTTGTGCTGTAAAACCGAGTTTTTTGCTAAATTTCGTGATTCAAGGTCAACGGAACCATATAGGTTTTCGACCCAAAACCTATAGGGTACTTCCGGTTGACTTGGAATTGTCAATTTTGGTTAAAAGCAAGGACTTACCGCACAAGTAAAGGGAAAATTCTGAAAAATAAATAATGTTGAAAATTAAGGTAAATTTTGGCACTTACAAGTTTGCGCGAAAATCTAAATTTGCCCATATCTGTTTATGGTGTTGACTCAGGACCTTGATTTTTTATACACCTAATAGGGACTATAGACCTCAGTATCTGGTATAAATTTCAACTTGCTAGGTCCATCCGTTCCTGAGATAATCGGTAGTGACACACGGACAAGAAAGTGATCTTATAAGGGTTCCCTTTTTTTTACCTTTTGAGGTACGGAACCCTAAAAAGGATTTTTTGAAATTCAATGTCTACGCGGGTGAAACCGCGGGGCGGAAAGCTAGTACTAGGATATGGAAGAAAAACGTTGTTTGTACAGAGTTTTTTTTTTTATTCTGGATAAGCTTGTGTTTGACCACAATCTCACCATGGTAAGTGATGATGTGGCCGAAGGTGGTAAGCACACAAAGCCTAGATGGGAACTGGCTCTCAAGTGCAGCTGTCGGAACACACCGATAGGTGCTTGGCGACAGATTTTCAACTTGAGGGTGGTAGCCAACCAGTCGGGTACTACAAAGTACCCTTTATTTTATAGCAAGTGAATGACACAAGTCATTATAAAAAACATGTTCCAATATCAATTTGAAATGTTGTATTTACTAAAAAGTTTCACATCATGCCTGAGTGCTCGTTTAAGATATATTTTGGCTAGCAGGTATGAGTCGTTAAATTTTATTGCTAAAAAAACTAGTATTACCCATTTGAGACAGTTTTGAGAGAAGTTTTGGGATTGTTTATCTTTAGTTATTAGATATCATTGTACACAATTAAAATAAGACCGATGTTGGTCTTTTGATCAACATTAACTAATGCTATGTATTTAATGACTGGGACAGATACCAACCAGGTGTTAGTGAATGGTGATCTTTTGTGAAAGGACTATATTTATACACCAAAGATAACTTATAATGACTCTCTTGATTCGATATTTCATACACGTTCCCGAAACTAGCTGTAAGTGTTTGATGTCTATTCTAGAGGAATAGCGCTAACATCTCCAAAAAGTATCATTGAGGATGTGTATCTAATGTAAAAATCCTAAGACTAAAATAATAAATTGTATAATTTGATGTAACATGCAACAAGTATTCTGTTGAGTAATTAATAGAAATAAAGAACTGATTTCACTCACAAAGTGTTTTATTTATAAATAAACTTATACATTAGTGTTGTTGCGACTCCCACCGTACATTCCTTATCTTTATAAAGTTAATTAATTGGGAGTTCAGTTCTGTTGAGGATATCTCTGGCTAGTTTTACAACTGCATTGTTTTTGTTCTCATTGGCTAGAGTCTGCAGCTTTTCCATGTATTCATCAATGTTTGATTCTGAAGGATAAGCTGGTCCACCTAATGCAGAAATTAAAGAAAATCAATACAATTGCACTATTTTCAGGGCTCCAAGTATCTTAACAAATAGAGCATCTAGCGGATATCTGCTTGCGTCTACAATATCTACAATTTTGGCAACATTTGAAAGAAAAATGACATGGTTTAAAAAAATCATCAAATCAAAAGGGCGACGCATCGAACGTTGGATATATTCAAGGTTATATTACAGAACCATTTCGGCGGACCACTTTCGACCCTCCTCATAACAAAAGCTATTTGACGTACAAGACAAACTTACAATTTTACATGTCTATAAAGGTCGTATATATTATGTCGCAGGTATATTTTCAAACCCGTGATATTATACTTTGACTAGTGAAATTATTATTGCACGGTATATTGTCTACTCCATTTCTTACAATTTATTGGTCTAGTTTAGTGTCATTGCAAGGTTTTTTTTGTTACGAACGTGGTCTTTTTTTTTTTTACTAACTATAGGTATCGCGTTTGACCACTATCTCACTTGATGGTAGGTGACGATGTGGTCTACGATGGTGCACGCTTACCTAGAAATAACCTATTCAACCTTTCTTATATAAATCTAACATCCAATAGGCGGCTTGCTTCCACATCCGTAGCACGCCTCTCTTTGAATAAATTAACCAAGGGTGTTTTATTAGAATCAAACCTGGCAATCCGACAGGCTGTAAACTGTGAACTAGTGCTGCGATAAGGGCCCGTCGATGTCCCATGATGCCCGCCGTACGCTCGACCGCTACCGCAGTCTCAGCACGAAGCTTCGACGTTGCACCACTCACTTCTTCAGCATGTCTTTGCAAAATAGCATTCTGGAATCGGTAAAAAGTAAATAATGTTTAAAAAAATATTGAAGTAACCTAATTAAAAATTTAAAGCGATGATAGCTCGTGCGAAGGTCGTGGGTTCGAATCCAACAATGAGGTTGAGCTTTCGGTGAATGAAAACATCGTGAGGAAATCATAGCACAGTACTTTCTAGTGCTCGACTGGCCAGCTACCACCCTCAAGTTAAAATGTCGCCAAGCACCTGATGGTATGTTCCAGCACTTGAGAGTTAAGGCAATCCACCTGGTATTGCTAATGTCTATAGGCGACAGTATTCACTTACCATCAGGCCTGCCTCTGCCTGTCACTAGTGGTAAATATAAAAAAAATACAGGGAGAACAGAGTATTGTTTATAAGTACCTGTTGTTCGTAATCTGAATTTGCTTTTCTTAACTGCCTCAATTCAGATTCCCTCAATTTATTATGTTGCAGAAACTGATCTGTAAATATTGGTATGTCTGTGTCTCCTGTTAATTCTTCACCCTGTTGAAAAGTAAAATTTATTTATCTGTTGTACTGGTTTGTATGCTAGTTTTATTTATAATTTTAATTTGTCTTTGAATATACATGAATTATTATTATTGTATGTAAATGATCTTCTGACAGCTGCATTGAGTGCCAGTTTCTTCCTATTATTTGTGTACCTACCACCTTACGTCACGTCACTTACCACGGTGAGATTAGTAAAACACAAGCTTTACGCATAATTAAAAAATATATATTCCATGTTAATATAATAATAGGGATTAAAGTATAAAGTCGCCATTTTAACTCACGTAGAATATTTTAAATTATAGTCTATATACAGGGTGTCCGGTAAGTTGTACGACAAACTTAAGGGGGATATAGGTGGGCAAGTCACCTACCAAATATACAAAAATGACCTCAGTAAAAGTGTTACCATTTTCGAGATATTTCGAAATTTCCGTTTTATTTTTTAATTTACTCCCGCACTTCGTTCGCCGCGGTATCCGACGTCACTACCACTGAGCTATCATCGCCTTAAAATTATTTTATTACATTTGAATAATCTTACCGTTAATTCGTGTGTGATTAATTTAATTTTGCGATTTAAGTGGATTGTTTTTCTTAAATTATTTATTTCTTAAAATGTTCATAAGTAAAATAGTAGTATGAAAATTTTGATTTGCCTAACGATTTCGACGTTGTAGTATTATCGAAAAAATTAAAAAAAAAAAACAAATAAAGCACGAATAATCCTGTACAAAGGCTATTTAATTTCGTCTTGAGTTAACTTGGTCCAGTAGTGATTTGTCGTGTACTTAGCTTTCTTCCGTATTTTTTTCCTTATTAATGTTTTGATGATAAACTGTGTATCATTTCCAAATGTCTATTAAACGAGCATGTTTTTAAGCTAATAGGTTAACTAGCGTTCAAGATTATTTTTTTGCACTAGGAGAGTTTAAAACTTTACCAAACTCAAGTAGAAAAGGAAAAATTTCAATTTTAATGAAAAAAAAAAAAAAAACTACAATAGTTACTTTGTAATGATTTTTGCATCTGATAATACAACTATTCAAGATTGTTTTGCAATAAAAACAAAAGTAAAAAGTAATAAATTCCGAATACCACAGCTCAAAATAGTAGTGCGGGAGTACATTAAAAAAACGGAAATTTCGAAATATCTCGAAAATGGTAACATTTTTACTAAGGTCATTTTTGTATATTTGGTAGGTGACTTGCCCACCTATCTCTCCTTTAAGTTTGTCGTACAACTTACCGGACATCCTGTATATATAAAATTCTCGTGTCACAGTTTTAGCACAGTATAAAGATATACAGTATGGAAACTAAGCCTAGTTGAGAAAATAATTACCTGTCACTGGTTGTCACTTTTAATGTTTTATGGTATTGTTTTTTAATTAAAACATTCTATGTTCTGTAGTGATCAATTAATCGAATTGAAATAGCTAGTCTAAATATATCAAAGAAGAAACTGACTGGCTGACTGACTCATTGACTGATCGATCAACGCACAGCTGAAACCACTGAACGGATTGCGCTAAAATTTGGCATGCAGATAGTTATTATTACGTAGATTTCCACTCAGAAAGAATTTTCCAAAATAAAATTCATCCCTTAAAGGGATGAAACGGGGGTCGAAAGTTTGTATGAAAGTCGGTCATTTTTTATTTGAAATAAATGAAATTTGGTATTTAGCCTCTAAATATAAAATAATGAAACGTGTTTTGTAGATTTTTTGAATTTCACCCCTTAAAGGGAGTAAAAAGGGATGTTAAAGTTTGTACGAAAAATAAATGGTTTACTATCAAAATTCCTTGAAAATTTGTATATTCTTTGCTCTTCAACAAAATTAACGAAACACGTATTTAAGGATTAATTGAATTTCACCCCTAAAAGGGGTACAAAGGGTTGTTAAAGTTTGTATGAAAAGTAAATTGTCAAAATCAAAATTAGTAGAAATTTAAGTTCTTCAATAAAATTAAAAAAAACAACGTATTTAAGGTTTTTTTTCAATTTCACCCCTTAAAGGAATAGACAGTGTTCAAGTTTGTGTGAAAAATATTTTTTTTATTATCAATATTACTTGAAATTTAGTATTCATGCTGAAAGTCCAACGTTCTAGCTATTAAAACACGAAGACAGTTCATCTTATGCTCATTTTATATAAATTTCAATTTAGGTACATGTAACTTTTATGATTCGATAAAATAATAAAGTTGAGCAAATTTTGTCTTCTACGCGAGAAAAGGCGCGGGCGAAAGCTATATCGCTGCTTTAATTTGATACTGGCACATTACAAAATGTGGCACTTTTTTGATAATGTTACGATTCAACGCAAATCAACCTATAATATGATGTGAATAAAACTCACATTCCTATGTATAAAATTGGCCTGGTGGCGTGATTGAATGACGTTATCTGATTGGTCGAAATTTACCGCAATTTTGATGGTACATTGACACAACGCCAATTGCTTCGAGTATTCGCTGAATAAAACTGAGAATTTCTCTAGTATAAGGGCATAAAAATAAATAATTCATAGTTATTTGTGGAATGATGTCTTAAATAAGGTTATATTTCGTATTGTGACAGTATTCAAGAAATTTTGGTATAATAATTGTGTAGTATTTAGTATTGCGACGGTATCAAAACAAGTAAGTAGTATAAATAAATAGCATATTTCATAATAGATTTTTATTTAAAAAAAATGATTTTATAATAAAGAAACTAAAACAAAATGTGGCTATTTCGTAACAAAAATAGTGTATTTACGATGATTCTTTGCAGATTATGACACTTTTTACGTTATTCGCTCAATGACTTTATACATTATGTGCCATTATTTAACATAATTTCAATACATTATTTTTAATGTGCCATTATTTTTATTTGCAATATGTCTCTAAATTAAATATTATTATGATTCTCATTAGTCTGATTATGATTCCGTATGAGTATTCCAAACCTGTGCGCTGTGGTAGAGTCAATTGTAACGTTTATAAGTGCCATACCAGGGCCTAAACTTAATAAATGAGTTTTGACTTTGAGTTTTTGAGTTGATAGTCCCGAAATATACAAAGAAAAGAAAGTATCACCTTTGCCGATTCAAAACGATAAGACTTTGAACGAATTTTCAATGGAAGAACAAAATTTTTATCCGATGATAGTATCAAAGATCCCGACTACGTAAATACCAAATTAAATTTAAGTGAGTCCACTAGTTCTGAAACAAATGCTGAAAACATTCCACAGCACAACGTCATAAAAAGTATTCGAAAACCAAAAACACGCAACAAAAAAGGCCAAAACTATTCTCTTCTTGACGTCCTCAACAAAAAAATCTGATGACAATATTGAACAGAATCAACTTAATTTGGCAACTGCATAACAAAATCTACACATTCCTGACACATTCCTAACTAATCTACGCAGTTTAGCAGCTAAGTTAAAGCAGCTCTCAGCAAAAGATTAGTTCAAATAGCTCATCTAGTTCTAGCAGTTCCTCAGATTCCAGCAATTTTTCTTCAGATTCAAGCAGTTCCTCGGGTTTCGAATTAGAAAGATGTGACGTAGCGGGCGTTACCATATCAGATAAGTTTCCAGCGGCAGAAAATAACATCTCCGGTTGTCTTTCAACACAGACTGTGTTATCTAGCCAGACTTTTGAAAGCTTGAATTTGTCGACCAACTCTGGAACCGTATTAGACACCACTGATGATGAAAATTCTTTAAGCCTCGTTCAAGATGGCCCACATCCCACGGCATCCGATAATCCATCACAGGTAATGAAAAGTGCATGAAAACGCAAACTAAACTCAGAAAGATGGGCATGCGTAAGGTCATGAATATAAATTTGACGGGCCGGTTGGCATGATTGGTATTAGGCCGCAGGTCGTGGGTTCGATTCCCATCCAGGACAGACATTTGTGTGCATGAACATGTCCTGAGTCTGGGTGTAATTATCTATTTAAGTGTGTATTTACAAAAAAAAGTAGTATATGTAGTATATCAATCATCTGGTTTCCATATTAAATATGGCAAACAAACA
This sequence comes from Ochropacha duplaris, assembly GCA_951361185.1. Taxonomy (NCBI): domain Eukaryota; kingdom Metazoa; phylum Arthropoda; class Insecta; order Lepidoptera; family Drepanidae; genus Ochropacha; species Ochropacha duplaris. The sequence continues at coordinate 7,833,225 of OX592703.1, forward strand.
AATACAACATGTGCTGCTTAGTTTGGGACCAGATAGCTGTGTGTGAAAAATGTCCGAGGATATTTATTATTATTTATTATTTAAATCAAAATATGGTAAAATTGTTCCTGAAAAATCAATGCAGGCTCCATGTGGTGAGAAATTCAAACAAAAGTACAAATAAAATAACAGAAACTCAGCGAAAAGAGATTTTTGATACTTATTAGAGCTTAGGTGACCTGCAAAGACAAAGGGAGTTTATATTGCGACATATTTCAACTATTAAACTAAGATAATATTCTTACAAAGTTCATAAGAGTACCAGCGGCGATAATAATGCGTTTTACATGACAGAGGATAGTGAAGGTATAAGAGTCTGCAAACAATATTTTAAGGCCACTTTGGATATATCTGATCGCCCAACCAGAACTGTTACTGAAAAAAGTCAACGTGGAAAACACAACAATCATCATACTGTGGACCCAGCCATTAAAGACTTCATCGATATAAAAAGTTTAGCAACATCCTTAGGCAAGAATATAGAAAATGAAACAGTGAAAATAACAGATATTGTCATTTTAAAAGTAGAAGCAGGTGATACGGAAAATTACTCATATTATTATAAACATTCATACGAAAGCGATATTTTCAAGAAAGTGATAGTTGAAAAGATAGAAAAGAAAAGAAACAGTAGCAGCAGTAATAAAAATATAATATTTAAGAAAATATACAATACTAAAATGTCTATATGTGAGAAAAAGAAAAAAGGCCTACGTACTTTACATTACATCTTTACTATCATGTATTTTTGTATTACTTTAAGAATAAAATTGTTAAACATGTGAAAATAAAGCCAATATAATCAGATGGTCCAAAAATATTTAAAAAATGTAACCTTGCTGAGTTTCTTGCCGGTTCTTCTCAGTTGAAGGCTGACTTCCGAACCGGTGGTAATTCCTGTAATTCGACCTTCTTAAGTGCCCTTCTAGGGCCTAAACTGAATAAATGGTTTTGACTTTGACTTTACATTTTGAGAAACTTTGTTACACAATTTTTGAAACCTACTTTAGTTTGTTTTTGTAGGAGTTATTTAATTGATTTTGTTTATTATTTTGATAAAATGAAAGTAAATTATTTGTTAAAGTATGTATTTTTAACTGTTTCTGGTATATTCTGTATGAATTCTGTATTCTGTTGAAGTTAGCAAGATAAGTTATATTTTGTTAAAGATATATTTTATACTATATAGTATTCTTTGTGATCTCGTCAACTTTAAAAATTGATATAATTGTAGCCATACAAAACCAAAAATGTCATTATATAATACAAATATTCCAGTTTTATATTTCGGTTTACTTGGAATAGTAATGTAATTGTAAATGTGACATTATTCAACATATAAAATACTAGAATTCTTTCTTACAAATATAAATAAGCCGTTGTTTAAAAATTGTGTAGATGAAACATTTGTTCTATTAGGCATTATGTCATTGTTCACGAAAAGATGCTGTAAAATTAAAGGTCATAACATAGTTTATGCCAATGTCAAAAAGAATAAAACAAAAGCTTCTTTGACGTATGTCAAAAGCATGTTGATTTTTCGTGAGTTTTAGGGGTTTTTTAAACTAAAAAGGCTATGTTGGTCACTAATAACGGAACTCTATTAGATTATTCGTTGCTTTAAGCAATTTCCAAGAGATTATCATTAGTAGAATAAAAGATATGAATAATTACTTTTTTTGGTTTTCTTTAAACTGGTCTCCTGAAAAAAGTGTATTTTTGAGATGTGTCACTATAAAATTAAAGCAGCGATATGTGAATAATTTGAAATAACTAGCCAGAACTGGAGAAACGAATCAGCCAAAATCGAGTAGTACACGTGGGCGAAGCTGCGGGCGGAAAGCTAGTTTACAAATAAAATTTAAACAGGTATCTCATGGCGTCGGTTAATCTCGATAGTTTAAAATGTAGTTTAATATTGACACACAACTTTTAGATCTTTGTTTTTTTTTCGTAAGTCACTAACTTATAATTATTGTATAACCTTTTACAACTTTTGGCGGGAGCGTACGCGAGCCGCGGTTGAACCGTACCGCGTTTTAACACCAAAAATGACGAAAAAGTTAATAATTTCTTGCAGCCGCCATCTTGAATTTACATTTTGACAGCACTATCAGCTTCAACACCCTCGAAAACTATGAAAACGACACCCATGACGAAAAAGTTGATAATTTCTTGCAGCCGCCATCTTGGATTTACATTTTGACAGCACTATCGGCTTCAACACCCTCGAAAACCATGAAAATTACACCCATGATAAAAAAAGTTGATAATTTCGCGCAGCCGCCATTTTGGATTTATATTTTGACAGCATTATCGGATTCAACACCCTCAAAAACCATAAAAACGACACCCATCTCGAGAAAGTTGATAATCTATTGCGGCCGCCATCTTGGATATATGTAATGTTTTACGAATTTATTATGATCGATCACACAGACGATTACAATTTTAAAACAATAAATTATTCGCACCTTTCAAAAGTTTAAAAAAACGGCAAAAAAATCACGATTGTTGTATGGGAGCCCCCCTTAAATATTTATTTTATTTGAATTTTATTATTTATTATTAAAGTAAAAATACAACTGAATATTTTGTGTATATTTCAAATGCCTACCTGTTGCCATTATTGATATCGAGCAAATAAGGGCAAAAAAATCGAGTTTGTTGTATGGGAGCCCCCCTTAACTATTTATTTTATTTTGTTTTTAGTATTTGTTGTTATAGCGGCAACAGAAATACATAATTTGTGAAAATTTCAACTGTCTAGCTATCGCGGTTCTTGAGATACAGCCTGGTGACAGACACCGAAGTCTTAGTACTAGGGTCCCGTTTTTACCCTTTGGATACGGAACCCTAAAAACGATAGCTCCGGTTTTGTTGAAGCAGAGTTCAAACAGCCGTATACTAAGCAATACACTCGTGGCATTTTTAAAAATATCGCGGAAATAAACTTGTACGTGACCACTCGCCTTGACGCGGCACTCGCTACTAACAGCACCGCGAAACCCCCTTAGGAGTCTCGTAGATGTGCATGTTTGTGTGAGTGAGCCGTTTCGAACGTTTGTAGGTAGTTTCCGTACTGTATATCTTTATACTGTGGTTTTAGTTACCGTACTCCTCTGAAACGGTTTGACCGATTTTGATGAAACTTTATATTTACATTCAGTAGGTCTGAGAATAGGTTGTTATCTATTTTTTATCTTCTATACAGGGTTACTGGTTATTCGATACATTCCTTTAAGGGCGTGATAGTATACACTGTAAGCTACGAAATTAACCCTATATTGCATGATACAAATGTTGACCGTTACTGAGATATTTGGGAATTTAGTATTTTCTCGAAAAAATCCCGAATTACAACTTCAAAATCAAATTTTAAAAAAAGTACGTAACATTTTTAACTTTTTTTGTTTCTGGTACTCAGACAACATGTAAATAGTTTTTTTAAATCAATAAAATGATGAAATTTTGCAATGGCTTCGACACAATATCTTAAAAATCGTGTCACTTTGAATTATTTCTCTGTTTTCTTAAAGATTAAAATGCCAATAAAAAAAAAGTAATGGAGTTAGAATGGTAAAAAATGTACCAAAACTTCCTCACTTATCTAGCTATCTAATAAAGTAAGAATATAAAAAAAAACTCTCTACATAATATGAAGAATTAGTTCTTAGAAACAGAACAGGTCGCAATTTATTAACATAACATTTATAATTATTTTTACAGAAAAAGTGTCCATACACAGACAACGTTGTGATAAGAGATCGGCAAATTCCGGTATAGTTCGGAATGGGCATGCCGTCTTCCCTGGTAAGTTTTTGGGTTCGCTAGCGTCAGTTCGCTTACGACCAACTGACTGCGTGTGCGTTTAAGTATTGTTAACCGAGCTACGTGAATTCTCGCAAGTATTTATTTTGTAAAATGGGTCTTCCAAGGCGACAAGGTGGCAGCAATCATTTATAAAAGCTGAGTACGTCGATATCTTGTTTGTGTGTGTGGATTTTATAATGGAGATGCCGCGGCTGCCTGAGCTGAATACATACATCGATTCCTAAATCGGTGACATCCAAAAACCTAAGGTGGAGGCGAGGTCGATCAGCGTCATGTTGGCGTTTTTTTTTTAAATATCAATATTTTTGTATTTTCATACATTTCTGTATTACGTATAGCTAGTCAAACTGTTCGATACAATCCCCATGTCATGAAATTAGGTTATGTTGTGGTGCTTAAAGTTATGAGTCAAGTCCAACGAGTGTACAAAATTAAAAATTATTTCTAATAATTTGAATTATTACACCTATCGTGGTGTAATAATTTGTGGAAATATACAAAAAATGTTGATCAATTTATTAAAAAAGAACACTTTCTTTTAGTTTTCCGTATGACATTGCTTCTGAGAATTTTATGCTTATTAGCAACATTATCGGATGGTGTAATAATACAGGCTGTGTATTTTTTTTCAAATTCATCGGGTTCGATTCCTGGCTTGGGAAAACATTTTTTCGAAAATCTAATGATCCAAGTTTTAGTTTTAATCATAATCGTATCACCTTAGAAGATCCGCCGCCATTTTACAAAAGAAATACTCGCGAGAATTCACGTAGCTTGGTTAACAATACTTAAACGCACGCGCAGTCAGTTGTTCGTAAACGAACTGACGCTAGCGAACCCAAAACTTACCAGCGAAGACGGGCATGACCAATCCGAACTATACCGGAATTTGCCAATCTCTTATCATAACATTGTCAGGAGTATGGACACTTTTTCTGTAAAAATAATTATAAATGTTATTTTAATAAATTGCGACCTGTTCTGTTTCTAAGAACTAATTCTTCATATTATGTAGAGAGTGTTTTTAATATTCTTACTTTATTAGATAGCTAGATAGGTGAGGAACTTTATATTTACATTCAGTAGGTCTGAGAATAGGTTGTTATCTATTTTTTACTAGCTGTCCCCCGCGGTTTCACCCGCGTTCCCGTGGGGTCTAGCGGTATAAAAAATAAATAACTACTTACTCTCTGAAAGGGTGACTTACTAAATATACATATAAAATTTCATCAAAATCGGTCAAGCCGTTTCGGAGGAGTATGGTAAAAATAGGACCGATTTCGATGATTTGAAAACAAAATTGGACCCGGTAGCTGGAATCGGGTTCTAAGTTTTGTTTTAACTTCAGAGCAGGACAACGTCTGCCGGGTCCGCTAGTAGCATATAAAAATCAAAAAAATTATGACATATTATGAAATGAAATGTTAATTAATCCACATAGACCTTCACAGGCGCTTATGAATTGTCAGATTCTAATGACTCTGGCGGCCCTTACACTTGTAAGTTGCTTCCGTAGTAATTTAAGGTTGCATTTTAAACAAACTTACAGTAAATAATGCTTGCATAAGTTCTCTGAGTTTTATAGTATTAACAGACGTTCGAACTTGGTACGGTCCGGACAGCGGATTCGGTACGCTCCGTACCATATCCGTTCGTCTGGAGAGTTGTCTGTCGAACATAATTATTATTATTTCGTGTTCGGTCCGGTCCAATGGTTTGCGCGTCGGATTTGGTCCGCTCCGTACCAAATCCGCTAGTCACAACAGACGGCCGGATCTCGCAGTAGCCGCGTGGCGTGTGCACAGTTCAGACGTCATGCCTCCGACGTTATTTATCCAAGCGCCCTAAAATTGCGATTATTGTTGCGTCAACAGTAATGCCGCTACAAACCTCACTAAAAAAAGTGGGCAAAAACGTATTTAAAATACGTGTGGTGTCGTGGGACACCGGACAGGAACGAAGTTTTATAAAACAATATTTTTCAAGTTATATTCGATAAAGAAAATGTGCAGCTGTCAGCTCCTTTTTTTTTGGAAATACATACTTAAATAGATAATTACCTACACCCAGACACAGGACAAACAGTCCGCTGTCCGGCCCGTACCAAGTTCGAACGTCTGTTAATAGTATTACTTACGTAATATATAACATGCCCATTTACCAGCCCAGAAGCGAATATACCCTCTCATCGTCACGTTCAAGCAGCTGCTTTTTTTTTATTCTGGATAAGTTTGTGTTTGACTATAATCTCACCATGGTAAGTGATGATGTGACCGAAGGTGGTAAGCACACAAAACCTAGATGGGAACTGGCTCTCAAGTGCAGCTGTCGGAACACACCGATAGGTGCTTGGCGACAGATTTTCAACTAGAGGGTGGTAGCCAGCCAGTCGGGTACTACAATGTACCCTACCACCGTGCTATGGTTTCCTCACGATGTTTTCCTTCACCGAAAGGTCAAGCTTTATTGTAGGATTCGAACCCACGACCTTCGCCTCGGTATCCGACGTCACTACCACTGAGCTATCATCACCTTTATGGAAGACCAACCCCAATTTTTTAACTTTATCAGAATGAATGCTACGCATTTCGAATTTATTTTTTTGTTTGTATTGCCATTGTTGTTGAAAATTATTTTGTAAGTTCTCGACTTATCAAATTGCTTCGGTAACTTGTGAGTCGCTTCCGTAAGCAAATTCAAACACGTTTAGACCTGTAATTTTCCAACTTACGCACGCATATTTGACTTTTAATTGTTTTAACTTGGAGTCATAAATAAATAATTAGAGCAATCAAATACCACCCTCGCCGGTAGTTGTCATGAATTAAAGTCTTTGGGAAATTTGAGATGAATATCTTCTGATGATAAAATATGATCTATCTGTACTATCATGTATTCTTTGATAACTATACTGTCAAAAACGAGTTCCAATATGGTTTTAAAGCAGCTCGATATCGTTGATGCAAATAAAAAACAATTCATGACCCTATAAATATGCCAATTTCAACTTCTTTCATTCGTAGATTCGGAGAGAAAATAAGTTATGTCAGTCGGACAGACACTCACACAAGAGTGATCTATGTTTTATTTTATGCCGTTGAATGCGAGCTGCACAGGACCGGTCATTGTAGAAAGCTTGGGGCCTTGCTACTTACAGAAGCAGGTGTGATACAGGGCCTTGGACGAGGTGGTGTTTGTTGGCGCGATGCAGCTGCTGCAGGTGCTGTACCATTTGTGATTAAGACATTTTGATCAGGAATTTGTTGTGGAGTTACAACTGAAAAATAATATAATAACAACTGCAATCATCGACATTATTCGTTTCAGCATTTGTTATACAACTAAATAATACAAGTGTGACGTCAATGAAATGCCGTCGATAGTAGCCACTGATTTAATCCATAGATACAATTCAACCTTCCTATTATTGTAGCTACATTTTAAAATTCGAGCGAGTAGTACACAATACTAAAGAGCATGCGGAGGGTTGAAACGTTGTACACCGCGGCGACGCATACTCCTAGACTCCTCTGTTTTTCAGGCTGCTAGTTGAAGGCGCTTTTAGTAAAGAGGGTAGGCTGTTAATTGAAGGCTAATTAAGCTAGTTGGCTGCAACTGTATATACTAATACTATATAATTTAATGATTAGTATATACTTACTTGGAATAGGGGCTATATTATCAGGAGCAGGCATATTATGTTTGATTTTCTTAGATACAACTGCATCTTTCTGTTCCATCTGCTGCTTTTTAAAATCCTTATAAGCATCCGTTTTTCTATATTCCGCCCACTCCCGGATGTATCTATAAGTTATTAAACATACAAATTAAATCCAACAAATTTCTATATATATGTTTTCTCAAGTCTTATCCATCCAAAAGATGCTAGAGACAAAGACAAATCAACACCTTTATGATCCAAACCAACCAAAACTGCTTGTGGTGCACCCTGCTGACCTAAGCTCTGGCACATGCACCTGTTCGGGTTAGAGTGGAATCGGCAATGGCACCACATAATCCCACGGCCCCAAACTGTTGTTTTGGCAGTATCTTTGTTCAGACTGACTAGCAATATTGTTTGATATCATCACCACAACAACATTCTACCATAGAAGTTCATCCTCACACCTTAGAAGCAAATTGGTCACGTACAATGTGAGTACTATGGTTTGAGACATTTTCTTGAAAGTCAACTCCATGATTCTCCGAAATGAGATGTCCTTGTAATGATGGGGTCCTGTGGTGTGCTTTTATCGGTATATCAATACCGATAAAAGCAATACCGACAATATCACATCAGTGAGTGACATGTTAGGTTGTCATGCAGGCCAGGTAAAGGGTGACTTCTGCTAAAATACATTGCCCTTATTATCTATTCCACTGTGATATATCATTTCCATAGTTCCTATACTCATTTGAATGCTCTGCCTAATATTTATTAACTCATTATCTAATTAAATAGTCCTCACCGTTCTTTATCCTGATCTGCAGCATCTAAATATTGTTTTTTTTCTTCAGCTGGTAGCTTACTCCACTCACTAGCTAACTGTCGAGTAAGCTCTGCAAATCCAAGATCTGGTTGCTCAGCACGCAACTGATCTCGGCGTTCATTTAAATACCTTACATAACCTGGAACGTAAAAATGTCGACTTAACTTATGGCTTCCTAGGACAATAATTCATACAATTTGGGATCTAACTCTAACTAATCTAACAAGTACATTGATGGAAACACTCAAGCATCAAACAAACCCAATAAAGCTTTAAATTAATTCAACTCTATGGCAGAACATCTTTATATTCAATTATTTAAAATAAATATCTAAATTGCTTAACCCTTGACATGCAGATCATCCAAAAACTACAAACGAAAAAATTTATTCCAGAAATTGCAAACTTGGATTGCAATGGATGATTATAAATGTAATTGTGTCTAGATATGGTTGCTTTAAAATTATACATCTCTGGAAAGCGGCTGAAACCACAGGGTGGTAGTTATTAAACCTGATAAACACCTACCGGTTAGTGGTTGACGTGGAGCTGTGATGTCTCGAGGAACTTTTGGTTTTCGTTTCTTAGGTTTTTTAGGAGATGGTTTTGGAAGATCTTTTGCTATCACTGTGGGGGAAGATGCAACCACAACAGTATCGCTACAATTCGGTGTTATTACTGTCACCATAGAAGGAGGTGGTTGTATCTGTTCAATCGGAGCATTTTTTTTATCTTCTTCATTTTTGGTTTGAGATAGTTCCAAAGAAACCACGGGATGTAACATATTTGCCTCCATATTTTTTCCCAAATAAAATGAGTACCAACGTAGTGATTTTAATTAGCAAACAGTCAAAATAAAACTTGAGTCGCGATTCCTTCCTAGAAACAACACACAAACCAACACAAACTTCGCAATGAGGATCCGTAACGTTTTTAGTTAAAATGCAGATTTATAGAGCTAGCTAAGAAATCTTTAACATACAGTGCAAAAAATTTTGTTCTACGACAAAAATTGACGAAGTTATGACCGAATTACTAGCGAAGTGCACTGAGTGGCCTTCGCGGTAGCTGAAACGTCACAGTGAGGGTCGCCGCCAGTTAGCCGTAAGGCGCGCAGTGGGTTGTTTCTTTAATTGTGAATTTTAAAACAAATAAGTGTCCGATTTGTGCTAATTTACTTTTTTAACTATGTATAAATATTGTACAGTGCCGAAATGTACAAACAATTCTATTAAAGCGCCAGAAAAACCTATTTTTTAACGTGCCGAAAGACCCAAATCATCGTAAAACTGACTGACTGACTAATCTATCAACGCACAGCAGAAACCACTGAACGGATTTCGCTGAAATTCGGCACGCAGATAGTTATTATGACGTAGGTTTCCGCTAAGAAACACGGTGCACGGTGGTAGGGTACTTTGTAGTACCCGACTGGTTGGCTACCACCCTCAAGTTGAAAATCTGTCGCCAAGCTGCTGCACTTGAGAGCAAGTTCCCATCTAGGCTTTGTGTGCTTACCACCTTCGGCCACATCATCACTTACCATGATGAGATTGTGGTCATACACAAGCTTATCCAGAATAAAAAAATAAAAAAAATAAAGGATTTTCCAAAATTCACCCCCTAAGGGGATGAAACGGGGGTCCAAATTTTGTATGTAACTCAGTCATTTTTAATTTGAAATTAATAAAATTTGGTATTTAGCCTCTAAATATAAAATAATAAAACACGTATTTAAGGTTTTTTTGAATTTCAACTCTCTCTCTCTTAGAAAGCAAGCCAGATATTTTCATTTCTATTTATATATATAAATAGTTTTTTTTTTAATATATATATACTCTCTCGACTTATATAACTTACATAACTTCGTTCCATCCGGGTGTCCCTTGACACCTCTCAAGTTTTTTTTTTATACAAATTGTAATTTAGTATTTATGCTCTTCAATAAAATCAAAGAAACATGTATTTAAGTATTTTTCACTTAACGCAACAATAGAACAGGCTCATAGAGTTTGTGCAACTATAAGAAAAACCTACAACTAGAGTATTGCTCTTCGGCATTTCTCGATATCCAACAGGCATTTGACAAGGTATGGCACAAGGGCTTACTGTATAAGATCAAGCAGACCCTACCGCACAGCTACTTCACGATCCTGGAATCCTATTTGTCTGAAAGAATATTTTACGTTAAAGAAGCTGGGGAAAGCTCAGATTTTTATGAAATGAAGGCAGGTGTCCCCCAAGGATCAGTACTTGGACCTGCCCTGTACACACTTTACACAGCTGATCTACCTACTTCACCTGATGTCACTACGGCAACGTTTGCTGACGATACAGCACTACTTTCGAGTGATAAAGACCCAAAGCGAGCTTCAGATGTACTTCAAACTGCACAAAAAAAAGTGCATAATTGGCTCCAGGACTGGAAAATCAGAGCAAGTGCTGCTAAATCAGTACACATAACATTTACTCTTAGACAGGGCAACTGCCCACCAGTGAAACTTGGAGATAGCACTCTACCACACAGCGACTGTGTCAAATATCTGGGTATGCATATTGCCGCTTGACTTGGAAACAACACATTAAAGCCAGGAGAGATGAGATCTCAACCAGACATCGAAATCTTTATTGGATGTTAGGACGAAATTCAAAATTGTCTCTGGACAACAAGCTTCTAATATATCAGACAATTATAAAGCCGATCTGGATGTATGGCGTTCAACTATGGGGCTCTGCAAAAGACTCCAACATTAATACCATACAAAGAGTACAAAACCAGATTCTGAGGTCTATAGCAAACGTACCATGGTATATCACCAATGCCGAACTGCACCAACAGCTGTCCATCAATACAGTGAAGGAGGAAATACGAAATTCCTCTGAAAAATATAAGAAACGGCTAACAAAACACCCTAATGAACTGGCACACCAGTTGACCATTCAAGACTATACCAATCGGCTCAAGCGATACAATATCCTAGAGCTACATAACCGATAGTAGCATCAATTAGGCTACCAAATATGAGTTGGTGCTCTTGCTGGAGAGCCCACTCTGCACGCGAACAGCTGAAACATCACATCCGCTCATAGTCCCAGGACTGATTGCTGATTACATAAAAACACAAAAAAAAAGTGTAAAAAGGGGGTATTAAAGTTTGTATGAAAAATAAATTGTTTATTATCGAAATTACTTGATGTATAGTATTTATGCTCTTCAATGAAATTAAACATTAAGGATTATTTAAATTTCACCCCTGAAAGGGATAAAAAGGGGTGTTAAGGTCTGTATGTTTGTTTAATCGTGTAGTCCACGCGGGCAAAGCTGCTGGGGAAAAACTAGTAAATAAATAAATCGGAATTTAAAACTTTTTTCATTTATCAGAATTTTCCCTTTACTTGTGCTGACTGTAAGACCTTGCTTTTAACCAAAATTGACAATTCTAGATCAACCGAAGAGCCCTATAGGTTTTGGATCGAAAACCTATATGATAGGTCCCGTTGACCTATGTAGAATCTCAGTCTTACAGCACAAATAAAGGAAAATTTAAAAAAAAAAAAAAGTTGAAAATTAAAGGCTGTCTCCATACATACATAGTCACCAGCAATTAAGATAGACCTCTGAGTTGTATCGTCGCTCATATAATTTAGAGGTCTAGCTTAATGGGCACCTACCTCAAATAAGGTAATCGAAATATAATCGATAAAAAATTGAAAAAAATCCTTGAAACTCCATTACCGTGATGAACGAACTATTTACAAGTTTGTACGGAACCTTTGGTGCGCGAGTCCGACTCGCACTTGGCCAGTTTTTTTTTTGCTTTATTATCGATTTTTTTGAGATTAGAGCTGTTAGTTTCCCATTTTTTGATGTATTAAGTTAGAAGGCATGCCAATTAATAGAAATTATTAACAAAAACAGAACCTACTACTAACAGCTTAAAAATACTGCCCGAGAATGGTTAGAATTAAATAATTTTAACTAAGTGTTTTTAACTTTGAAGTACTTTTAAAAAAAAAATGTATGGAACTTATTCGGCAAATGATTTTAAAAACTTCTACGTCTCTTTAGCTATTCAAAAAGGTATAACACTTGCTATTAAATCGGCAAAACATTGACCAAATACCAGTTTACCAGAAGTAAGTGCTGGCCGGCCGCGCTCAGTTACCTCACAGTGACGTCAAACGCACCCGCGTACATTAGCTTTCAGTGACAGGAACGGCATATGTTTATTACTTCATACCTTCGTAAGTAATGGTCCGATTTGGATAATTGTAATAAAAGATATATCATTCTGAAGTCATAAAGAATAACGTGGAAACTAGTTTTATTAAATTTGCTATAACTTTACTGATCCTCATAATATATTCCAAATGGATAGGTAACTCTAAATACCTATTTGAAGTATATACCTGAGAAAGATAACTACTACGTTGGGACAATCTCTCTTTCTTTCATTAAGGGTAAGTAGGGTTAGAAAGAGAGATTGTCCCAAAGTAGTGGTTATCTTTCTCTTTTTCGCAATTGATAGGCATTTGCTTCAAATAGGTATTTAGAGTTACCTATCCATTTAGTATACATATTTCTGGCTGCCCGTAGAAAGAACATATATTCTAAATGGATAGGTAACTCTAAATACCTATTTGAAGCAAATACCTATCAATTGACAACATTTCATTTTTCATACGACCCTAAAACAAAAATATAATTTCTTTCTTTTCCTGTCCTGAATCAGAGTTTCGGGTAAATCGAAATTCTGTGACTTGCAGAATTTGCGATTCGACAGGTTAAAACCTCGGAACAATAACTAGCATGGAAGCCGGGCTAAAATAAAAACCGAGTACTGTACAGTTTATTCATTTATGTCAATTAGCATATCGTAATGTGGGAATGAAACAAAACATGGCTGTTTGTTTTTATTATTTTTGAACGTGTCACAAGCAAAATGTCAAATGGTCCTCTTTGGCCCTCTTATAACGCTAACAAATACAAAAGTTCTATCCAAGACGTCAAAATACTTACGTTGGCTATCAACTTAATTTTGTAGTTATATGTTTTGTTGATACGAGTCGGGAGTTTGACGAATTTAATAAGTGAAAAAGCGAGTTAATTATTAATTTATGTCTGAGAACGTGGCCAGAAAGTATATACGAGAGGTGTACAGTGCCCTGGACAAGATGTCTTGTGTTGTTGAAGGGTGTAAAGCCCATTGTTCGAGAAAAGAAAATGAGAACGAAACGTTAACATTTAATCGGTGAGTTTAGAGATATATTTTCAATATTTGAAATAAAAAAGTGATAGACGATACATAAAAATAGTACTTTATGCCTATCTACTCAAAAGAATTCACGTATTTGCTTTATTTTATGATTTTTCTGAAAAATAAAATTGTCGCAAGTATAGGTTACTAGTGATGTAAAAATGGTTATCGATAATCATTTCAATACTGTTGCAGATTTCCTAATGATGGTGAAATGAAAATGAAATGGAGTCAGTGCATCAATAGGTTTTTCTCATACAAACCGCCACCACCTTTACACCCCCTTAAAGGGTGATTTCTAGGATAAAAACTATCCTATGTTTTTTCCCGGGACTTCAACAATCTCTATCCGAATTTCATCTTAATCAGTTCGGCGGTGTAAGCGTGAAGAGGTAACAGACAGACAGACACACTTTCGCATTTATAATATTTTATAATTATAATATTAATTAGTAAATTAGTATTAGTATGGATTTTAATGATTAATAAAGACATTAAATTAATAATTGTAGTTTCATTTATACTTGTGTCAAATTCTTATCGTCTCTTTCCTACCACACTTGACTGATATTCCGACGCCGAAGTTCCGTGGTGGTAAATCCGTTAGTAAACCACAGCCACACTTGGCAGATTATCCGTCGACAGCCAGCGCTTATACTGATAATAAATTATAATAACATGGGAATGTTAAGAAAAGGATAAACTATATGAATAAAAAAATATATAATAGAAAACTATTCTATCTATAGGTACACATAATAAAAATGTTACGGATCGCTATCTGTAAATGGAAGATATATGAGAAAAAATATTATTGGGTCCTTTATCAACGCAATAGCACCCAAAACAATGATTGTTAGAATTTTGTCTGTTTGTGCAAGCTAATCTCAGAAACGGCGTATTCGGATGTGGTTTTCACTAATATATTGTGGTAAGCTTCACTTAACATTAATGTTTGTTTCATGTCAATCGGTTCTTAAATAAAAAAGTTATGTCAATTTAAAGAATCACGTCGAACATTTGTTAATCCAAAATAAACCAAAAGATATGCCCAAAGTCACTATTCCACGCGGACGAAGTCGCGGGCACAGCTAGTACTAACTATATTTACTTGTTTGCTTTGATGACTTATATCGACACGACAATGTCGATGATAAGCCCATCACTAGCCAAAAAATAGCTTGTGACAACCTGCATAATAACGAAACAGAACGGTATTATATGTCTCTTTCCCACGCATTATTAACGTCGAAAGTAAAAAAAGGTAAAGTATATGCATTTCATTTCTTATTTTAGCCCGGCTTCCATGTTAGTTATTGTTCCGAGGTTAAAACAAATTTACGAACGCGCTGACGATTCACTTGATAACAGAGTCACAAGCTTTGCCCACGTGTGACGGGCCAGTGGGCGTACACTACCTATCACGCCGCAGGTCGTGGGTTCGATTCCCATCCAGGACAGACATTTGTGTGCATGAACATGTCTCTGAGACTAGGTGTAATAAATTATCTATTTAACCTGTCAGTTCTTTCTTGGGACAATCGGGGTTTCAGAGTCCGCACCACTTGTTTCTCGAATGGGACAATCAGGACGATGACATTTACTGGAAAATTCGCATTTTGAAAACTGTGCGCGAGTTGACGAGTTGTTTGACAGTTTTTTTTTAGCCAGAAGATTTTTGGCCTGGTATCGAGACCTTTAAGCCATTTCTTTATTTTAAATATTCATCTTTTATGTTAAGTCACGTTTTATTGTCACTTTCACTGTAAAGTCTAGTCCTCGTCCGTACAAGTCCGGTCTAATTTTAGTGAAATTGGTGGCTATTCCACTAAAACATTTCATGGACTTTTTGGGACAACCTGGAAAGTCACGATACACGCTTTCATTTCACTTCACTTGTGCACTTAGACTGATCTTTATTGGACAATACACCACCGAAATTATTCAATAAAACTCAAAATACACGAATATAATGAAAATAGGACGAAAACACAATGTCACTTCGCAAGTTCCGGCCAAAAAGTCCATGACCGGGTAAATCGAAATTCTGTGACTTGCAGAATTTGCGATTCGACAGGTTAAAACAAATTAACCAACAAATTTACGAACGCGCTGACGATTCACTTGATAACAGAGTCACAAGCTTTGCCCACGTGTGACGGGCCAGTGGGCGTACACTACCTATCACGCCGCAGGTCGTGGGTTCGATTCCCATCCAGGACAGACATTTGTGTGCATGAACATGTATCTGAGTCTGGGTGTAATAAATTATCTATTTAACCTGTTAGTTCTTTCTTGGGACAATCGGGGTTTCAGAGTCCGCACTACTTGGTTCTTAAATTGGACAATCGGGACGATGACATTTACTTGAAAATTGGGCGCGAATTTTGAAAACTGTGCGCGAGTTGACGAGTTGTTTGACAGGTTAATGTCGCGAGTCAGTAGATTAAGTATGTATTTACAAAAAAAAGTAGTATATGTATGTATGTACTAGGTACCTATATCAGTCATCTGGTTTCCATATTACAAGCTCTGCTTAGTTTGGGATCAGATAGCCGTGTGTGACAAATGTCCGAGAATATTTATTATTATCTAAGGCGATGATAGCAGTGGTAAGGGACGTCGAATACCGCGACGAAGGTTGTGGGTTCGAATCCTACAATGAGCTTGAGCTTTCGGTGAAGGAAAACATCGTGAGGAAACCATAGCACTTTAGGGTAGGGTACTTTGTCCCCGACTGGCTGGCTACCACCCTCAAGTTGAAGTCGCCAAGCACCTATCGGTGTGTTCCGACAGCTGCACTTGAGAGCCAGTTCCCATCTAGGCTTTGTGTGCTTACCACCTTCGGCCACATCATCACTTACCATGGTGAGATTGTGGTCAAACACAAGCTTATCCAGAATAAAAAAATTATCTTGACCTAATTGAAGTTGCCTTGCGCCATCTTTTGAACCGAAGCATAACACCCAGCCAGGGACGAGGCCGTTAGGGTGTTGGTCTCGACTCGACGTCGATCTCACATGGTAGGTACGCCTAAGGCCATCTAGAGTTCGTAATCACAAGTAACTTTTATTTTGTTTGCGCACCCAGTTGCACTAGCGAGAAACCGGTTTTTATACATATAAAAATAAACACTGTATCATTACAGAACTATTGCACACTACAAACGAAATCCCTTTTTGTAATTATTATAAAGTAGCTACCTAACAATCTACCTTTTCCTTACAGTGATAGATTTCTTTACAGTGGTAGGTCCGTTCTATCCAAAGATAGAAACGGAATCTATCTGAGATATGCATACCTACGCCCAAAACGAACTACCTACCTATCAATCTCGCTATGCATAAAAATACGCAAATCTGCTGCTGCGTGAAAGAAGGAATAACCAATATCAACACAGAGATATGTTTCATATTGATAATCTATGGAATGGACAGTGACTTAGGTACTTTTAACACAGAAACGCGGGTAAAACCGCGGGGAAGAACCATGTTTTAGATGTTAATTTTTTCCTTATATTGTTTTGTGAATCAAACCAAAAAACTATTTTATTTCCAATTATTTTTAATAAATTGTACAATTTGATGAAGGCTTTCCTTTCCCCCACTGCCATCTAAGAATTCTATTTCTAAAAAAATATCCTTTTCTTTATTCAAAACTTTTAAAAATGCGTGCACTAGGGTTTCTTTTTCAGTAATACTGGCTGTTTCTTCAGCACAAGGACCTCCTAGTCCAGCATCACTAAGATTATATAATTGGTTATTTTCTCCAGGAGACTCTATACCAACATTAACAATAGTATGTTGTTCTTCTGTATTTAGTTTAATTTTTTTCCCAGCATTCATTGTTATTCTCTTCACAAGTCTTCTTTTCCGTCTTTGGTTAGACCATGTATTTGTGTTAGCTAATATTTCTAAAGATACATTATTTCCTCTTTTCTCCAGAATTTTAGTATCAATAGATAGATTATTTAATATATTTTTGATTTTGAGTATGGCAGTATCTAAATTATAGGCACTATCTGGTAATTCTGGTAGAAGATATACCATAGGTGTGTTTTTCTTCCTTAGTTTCCCTCTTGGAGGAACTGTAAAATCAATTTATGGCAATAACTTTAGATTAAGAATATTAGGTACATATTATTTTCTTTCTACCTACTTAATTTAATACAGTAAATAAACATAAATATGTTTAAAATAATTACCTAATTTATAGACATCATAACATTTATATGTCCAAGCCAAGCCCCATCTTGTAACACGGCCTTGACAAAATTCTGTGTGTGTATGTTTAATGTCTTCAGTTCTTAAGTCTTGTAGTAATTCTTGCAAATTATATTTATGGCCCACCATAGTAGTAAAAAAACTGCAAAGAAAATCTTATTGAGAATTCTATAATTTAAAGATGATTATGGTTAATGGCCATTCCTCATTGAAACATATTAAAAACAGGTGGGAGCGTGTTTACAAGCTTTATATTAGCTTGCAATGTATGTATGTTTTTCCGGGGTGAATCTTGCAACTCAATTTTCAAGCAGATGTCTTTAACCGATTGAGCTGAAATATTGTATACACGTTTAGTTTAGATGACAATGCATGGTTAGCATGTGACGTCATTCTAAATCCAACATGGCGGAACACCTAAGATAGCGGACTATTATTTTTTAATGCAATACTACAATATGGGTATCAAATGAAAGGGCTTGCTGAGAATAACTCGAAAAATTAATATAAAATGTACTTACAGAATATTATCTTTGTGATTTTTGCTTTCAGTTATAAGTTTTCTACAGAATTCCAATTCTCCACCCTCAGTGATAAGTTCGTGAGGTGAACCAGTAAAGCCATTTTTAGGTGGATGTCTGAAAAAAAAAAACAAATAAAATAATCATACTAAAGTCAATTGCGAAATGTCTTTCTGAGGTCGGTTGACACTATTTTTACGTTCGTTACCACGCATTATTGAAGCTTGTAGTTTTAGTTAGGCCTATTTGGATGAATAAACATTACATTTAATTAATCCTGATACAGAATAACTACTTATAACTTTTTCTTTTAAAATTATTGAAAAAAAATGTTCTATTTAAATTATGAGAAAATACGTCTTAATCTGTTGACTCGTGACATTAACCTGTCAAACAACTCATCAACTCGCGCGCAGTTTTAAAAAATTCAAAATTCGCGCGCATTTTTCAATTTAATGTCATTGTCGCGATTCACCCGATTGTCTCAATCGAGAACCAAGTGGTGCGGACTTTGAAACCCCTAATTTCCCAAGAAAGACCTGACAGGTTAACAATAAAGCAGTCAAATAAAATAAGTACCTACTAAAGATTGCTGAGAATGGGCTAAATATGCAAAAGCTTATAATCCGGTCTTTTGTTATAAGAAGTCCATGGTTATAATTACTGAGGCATGGAATGGGATCACTGTTTTTCTATGACATTTCTTCTGATAGCCGCTCTATTGTATGTATGTAGGAACCAAAGAGATTTAAAGATAGATACAATAGAGCGGCTATCAGAAGAAATGTCATAGAAAAACAGTGATCCCATTACATGCCTCAGTAACGCCATCTATCTATGAATAAACTAGACTAGACTGAGCGACTTTTGTCCACTAGACATAAATATCGGATTACGATTCAATTTAAAGTCTTTGGTAGGAACCAAGTTAAATTGTAACTCTTATCACTAAAATTATGTGTTTATCAATTTACCTGGCGGCACTACGGGATTCGTATAACTCTTGTAAACTACTATAGAAAGGTGGATTGCACATGCAAAAGTGTAAGGGTAAGGTTGCAACCTTTTTTTCTGCAAACAAATTTTCAATCACTGATGAAGTAGGATTTAGTTTTACTGAAACAAAAATATTGAATTAAAATTTGTTTTCACAATTATCAACTTACATTTTGAGAGCAAACCAAACTCAGAGAATCAAAAAAAAATGTCTAATAGTAAATAATAAATTATTACATTGTATAAGATCTTGCAAATTATTCTTTTTCACATTATTCTGAGCTTTCTCCAAACTTTCTGCATCTGACTCTGTTCCTATCATATGCCATTTGTTTTTTACTGCAGCCAATAGTGGGTATATAGCACATGCTCCAGTACCTATATCAGAATAACATTAATATCAATGATATTATAAGATTTTTAGTTATAATATCATTTATTAATATGATATTAAAAAATCCAACAAAAGAAAAGATGTAGGTATATTTCTGTGCCTTTAGTCAGAGGCGGACTAAATGTCGAGAGCATCCTAGGCAAGCACCTATGTCAATATCTATGAAATTGCCGGTTAGTAAACAAAAAGTTAGTATAATGTTTGTGGTGACAGCAGATTAATCGGCTTCGGCTAAAAATTTACCTTCGGTCGGACGCTAGTGTCATGAAACATGTATGTATGTAAAACGTTTATTCATTGAACTATGACTATAATCTATTACATGAAATCTGCCAAACTGCATAACAGTTTGTTGGCAGTTGAAGCTCTCTATACAAATATAACTTACTTTAGTGGATAGGTTTGGTACCTGAAGCGTTGCAGCACGTAGGTATGCAATGAAAATATCACAGTCACGAAAAGAGTTTAATAGCTTGAGAAGATAGGTACACAGTTCACAGAAGAAAATACAGAAGGAGTAGAAGATATAGAGAGATAGCAAGAGGATAGATTATAATTATTTACTACACTAAAAAGCAAAGCAAAGAAGATATGTAAGCGCGGCGGAGAGCGGATCAACGCAGTGATCTCGAGCGTAGCTGTAGGCTGACTGACTGACTGTCGTGCCGGGCGGCCGGCGGCCGGCCGGCTGCGCCGGCGCGGGTCGCGCGGCGCGCTCGATGTGACGTAGCCGCGTTGACAAAAGACAACTCACTAATAATAAAATTGGTTTGCTTGTCCGCTTACCAATATTAACATTATTTATTCTGTATATGTTTTTATATAATAATACTCACTAGATATAATATAATTATACTTTTAATAAATTTATAAATATACCTAGGTACTTTTATTATAGGTAAGAAAAAATTAAAATAGCATAACGCCACATCACCCCCCCCGAGAGACCGTACCTACGGGCGATAATAGTCAGGGAAACGTACTACCCGACCTGATCGAGTTGTCTTGATGTTACTTCCTCTGGTTTCTGGTAACTTGGTGGCGGATGGTGATTTGTGTGGCATGTTCATGTGTGACTGTTGTTGTGTGGATGTTTTAGTGTGATTATTATTGTTCGTGTCTGAGCCTTGTAAGATATAGGCTGGTTTGAGTCTGTCTATGGAAACGGTAACGGTATTGCCCTTTACAAGAAATTTAAAAACTTTACCGTCTCGCTCCAGAACCTTAAATGGTCCGGTATATGCGGGTTTTAGGGAACCAGTCGTATCATCTCTTATGAATACGTGGCTGGTTGAGCCTAGATCTTTAAAAACGAATGTAGTCCGATTTCCATGACGGGAAGCCGGTGTAGGTTGTAATCGTTTGGCGAACATTCGTAAACGAGCAACGTAATCTGACATATCCACAGTGTCATCAATTTCTGGCTGAAATAGCTCACCGGGTAGCCTAAGAGTTTCACCGTATAGCAATTCGGCTGGTGTAGCTCCCAGGTCTTCCTTATAAGCATTCCTAATACCTAATAACACTAACGGCAATGACTCGACCCAGCTATCCTTGGCGTGGCAGACGATTGAAGCTTTTAATTGTCTATGAAAACGCTCTATGAGGCCATTTGAGGCTGGGTGGTATGCCGTGGTACGCCTGTGACGGAAGCCAACCATGTCCGATAAATGCTTGAAAAGCGTAGATTCGAACTGGCGTCCGCGGTCGGTAACGATATCCTTGGGACATCCAAAACGGGAAAACCAACCAGATACTAAGGCTTTCGCCACGGTTTCAGCCGTGATTTCAGGTATAGGTATTACCTCAGGCCAACGCGTGAACCGATCGATGGCGGTAAGACAATACCTGTATCCCTGAGATAGTGGCAAGGGGCCTATTAGGTCTATATGTACATACATAAACCTAGCCCTGGGTAGCTGGAAGTTTCCTAGTGGGGACGAAACATGACGAGTGACCTTTGATCGCTGACATGCTAAGCACGAGCGGCTCCATTCTCTGCAGTCTTTCTTAATGCCTGGCCAAACGTACCTTTCGGTAACCAGTTTGGTCGAAGCGTTTGCACCAGGGTGACTCAATGAGTGGAGGCTCTCAAAAACTTGGCGACGATACTTCTTAGTGACATATGGTCGAGAAGTGTTGTTGTTTTCATCGCAGTAGAGTTCAGTATCAGATCCTGGCAACTTGACTTTAGTTAAACGCAACGACGTGTTACTGCTTAGTAATAGCTCAAGCTCAGTATCACCTTTTTGGGATTCAGCTAGCCTATTTAGGTCCACTGGATGAGCAATCTCCTCAATCCGGGAGAGAGGGTCAGCGACGACATTGTCTTTACCAGCAATGTGTCTTATATCCGTCGTAAATTGCGAAATAAAGTCAAGATGTCTGAACTGTCGTGGAGAACAATTCTCTTTCCTAGAGTGAAATGCGAAACATAGTGGTTTATGGTCTGTGTAGACCACGAAGTTCCGCGCTTCGACCATATGCCTGAAGTGCTTTATCGCTTCGTATATCGCAAGCAGCTCTCTATCGTACGGCGAGTACTTTGCCTGCGCTGGACTGAGTTTTCGGGAGTAGAAAGCAAGTGGTTGCCATGGTTCACCGTCCTTGCATTGCTGCAAGACTGCCCCTACTGCCGTATCCGAGGCGTCTGTCACTACTGCGAGCGTAGCTTCACAGTCGGGGTGTGCGAGCATGGTGGCTTTACAGAGCTCTTCCTTGCAGGTGTCGAAAGCTTGCATCTCAGCAGATGTGAAATGTACTGGATGAGAGCCCTTTACCGAACCCGTGAGCAGAGCGTTTAATGGAGCTTGGTTTTGAGCTGCGTTAGGTATGAACCGCCTGTAAAAATTAATCATACCCAGAAATCTCCGAAGCTCACGAACAGTTTTAGGGACGGGATACCTGGTGATCGCTTCCACCTTCTCTGGTAAGGGCTTCGTTCCATTTGCCGAGATACGATACCCAAGGAAAGTTACCTCACTTGCTCCCAGAACACACTTAGCGGGGTTGATCACCAATCCATACTCCTGCATCCGGGTGAAGACTTGGCGTAAATGGTCTTCGTGAGAAGATCGGTCTATTGAAAAGACCAGGAAGTCATCCAAATATGGATAGCAAAAATCTAATCCCCGTACTACTTCGTCGACAAACCGTTGAAATGTTTGTCCGGCGTTACGAAGTCCGAACGTCATGTACGGGAATTCGTACAAACCGAACGGTGTGGTGATCGCCGTTTTAGGAATGTCTTCCGGACTTACTGGCACTTGATTGAAGGCCTTAACAAGGTCTATTGTACTAAATACTGAACAGCCAGAGAGATGGTGTGAGAAGTCATGAATGTGCCGAATCGGATATTTATCCGGCACGGTCCTGGCGTTCAGCATGCGGTAATCACCGCAGGGACGCCATCCGTTTTTCTTAGGGGCCAGGTGCAGTGGTGATGCCCATGGAGATTTTGAGGGTCTGGCTGTGCCGTCCTTCAGCATCGCGTCAAACTCCTCTTTGGCTATTTTTAATTTATCCGGGGCCAACCGACGTGGTGTACAAGAGACGGGCGGGCCTGGAGTAGTGTGTATGTGGTGGACAGTGTTGTGTGTAGTGGTGTGATGTATACCGTGTGGACGGACGATGCCGGGAAATTCCTGTAGTATGTGGTTGTATGAGGACTCACCAAGAATTACCTTCACCGACGAAATAGCATCAGACGATCGAGCAGGTGAAGCCGGGGTCGCGAGCGTAGTACTATTATCAATTAAGCGTTGGTGTCTGCAATCAACCATTAAATTGTAAAATGATAAAAAATCTACGCCTATAATCGCCCTAGTTACGTCGGCTACAATAAATTGCCAAGTAAAGTCACGGCGCAACCCTAAGTCTAAAGATATAGTCTTTGCACCGTATGTATTTATCACCGTACCGTTCGCTGCGCACAATTGATAGTCTTTATTGCATCTTTCACGTCGTCCTGGTAATGCCGATCGGGGGAAGACACAGAGGTCGCTGCCGGTGTCGACCAGATACTGTATCTTCGACTTGCGGTCGGTAACAAACAAGCGACCACCACTCGGACAATCATCGGTCGCCATCACTGATTGCCCCTCGCATTTCCCGACACATTATAATCACAGGGCTTAATGCACCTCTTTGCCTGGTCCCCGAATTTGTGGTGGTACCAGCACTGGGGGTAGCGCCTGTGACTGGACTGCGATCGCGTATCTGAACCGGATCGATAACGGCTGCGGCTGCTCGAACGTCTTTGCGGCCGGGACAGTCGGTCGACCTTCGCTGTCAGCTTCTCTACTTGTCTAGCCAGTGCAGCTATTTCAGATTGGCTTCCTGTTCCTGAAGAAGCGATGGCTGACGTTGCCGCTACCTGGGTGCCGACGACATCGTTAACTCGATCAGCAAGGTCCATTAGATCGTCTATCTTGGTTTTGGACTGCGAGGCAACGATGGCCTGCGTACCGCTGGGTAGGTGGCTGGTCCAAATAGTTTGCAGGAACTCCTCGGGAACTCCTGGTCCAGCTAGGTCTAGCAGATGCCGGTAGAACTGTGACGGTTTCCGGTCTCCGAGTTCTTCATGCATGAGTAGCTGCTTCACCTTTTTCTCTCGGGACGCTGATAGTCGCTTTACTAGCTCCACTTTTAATTTGTCGTATTTGCCGGTAGGAGGCGGATTGTTAATAACGTCCTCCACTTCACTAGCATATTGCGGATCCAAGTTCCCAATAACGTAATAAAATTTTGTTTCGTCAGTTTTGATGTTAGATATGTTGAATTGCGCTTCCATTTGAGAGAACCATAAAGCGGGTTTTTCAGCGTAAAACGGAGGAATTCGTACGCCTACCCTAAATGTTTCGCACGTTCTCTCGCCGCTGCTTTGTCCAGCTGGCACCATGGGCGGTTCTGGAACATTGTTATCACTCTTGCTGGTCATGTTCTTCGGGGTCACCAATTTAGTGGATAGGTTTGGTACCTGAAGCGTTGCAGCACGTAGGTATGCAATGAAAATATCACAGTCACGAAAAGAGTTTAATAGCTTGAGAAGATAGGTACACAGTTCACAGAAGAAAATACAGAAGGAGTAGAAGATATAGAGAGATAGCAAGAGGATAGATTATAATTATTTACTACACTAAAAAGCAAAGCAAAGAAGATATGTAAGCGCGGCGGAGAGCGGATCAACGCAGTGATCTCGAGCGTAGCTGTAGGCTGACTGACTGACTGTCGTGCCGGGCGGCCGGCGGCCGGCCCGCTGCGCTGGCGCGGGTCGCGCGGCGCGCTCGATGTGACGTAGCCGCGTTGACAAAAGACAACTCACTAATAATAAAATTGGTTTGCTTGTCCGCTTACCAATATTAACATTATTTATTCTGTATATGTTTTTATATAATAATACTCACTAGATATAATATAATTATACTTTTAATAAATTTATAAATATACCTAGGTACTTTTATTATAGGTAAGAAAAAATTAAAATAGCATAACGCCACAATAACATACACAGCACTTACAATATTTATACTTATCTAACTATTATACTATGACAAAGTTGAGCATCCGTCAGCTCCACAACAACAGCCAACAGACGACTCCCACAGGCCCAGGCCACCCGACCACTGCCACAACGAAAAAAACGAGACGAGCGCCCAAACCGCCCACGGAAAACCACAAAGCACCAAACCATCACGGCTCAAGAACCTCACACCATTATAAAGGGGGGGTCATTTTGTTTGTTTGTCTGTCTGTCTGTTACTTATGTAATGGAGTTTAATTTTATGTTTAAAATTAAACTCCATTACATAATTAAATCACAGAATTTCATAAAAATACATACATTGGAGAAAGTCCCGTTAATTTAACTCCTTTACACTAGACACTGATTTATAAACATTTATACGCAGTTTCACCCGCGTTCCCGTGGGATCTTGTTTTATCCCGGGATAAAAATTTAGCTATACATATTAATAGCTAGCGATGTTATTTATCTGGAATATTGTAGCATTCAAATGGTGAAAGAGTTTTTGAAATCAGCCCAGTCGTTTTTGAGTTTATACGTTACATACATACAAATCTTTCCTCTTTATAATATTAGAAAGATGAAAGATAATATTATGTATGTCTTAATACGTGGTTTTTAAAACCTAGGTTTTAATGACCTCAATTAGAGATAACTACCTAAAGGTCTCCGTCGTGACCCGCTGAGGCTAGATTTAGGCTGAGACTCCACCAAAGCTGAGCGGAGCCGAGATGTGTTTTAAACAACCAATAGAATAGCTGAGCGGTGATGAGATGTGTGAATAACGAAATTCTATTGGTTGTTTAAAACACATCTCCGCTCCGCTCGGCTCCGCTCAGCTTTGGTGGAGTCTCAGCCATACTCACCAGCGGGCAAGTGGTAAGATAGCCCCGTCTCTTTTTATTATATGACATAAAAAAGTGATAAATAAAAACCATATATTTAATACCTAGGTTTTACTAGACTTCATTTTAATCACAGAGTAGAATCTCACGTAATGAGCAAGCTTTATTTTACTTTTAGTTCTTAAATGAATTCGTAGTGACCTACTTACCTATATCTAAGCCCTGCACATTATCCTTGTTATCTATTGAAGCTAGCAAGTCTTCAATCCACAATATATAATTGAGTCGTAGAGGAAGAGTTGGCACTAATCTATCTTCAGGTATATCTACATCCAAGTTAAAATCTGATTTCAGAAGGCATTTTGTTAAAACTCTTAAAGAATGTGGATCTTTGAAGTCAATTGTTACTTTTCCTGTAACATCCTGAAAAGTACATACTTAAATCAAACTTTACGAACAGTAGAATATCGATCTGAGAACTCTGTAGAGTAGACCCATGAGCTAACAAGCGCTATTTGTTATGTGTCGTGTCGTGACTCAATATACTATTCCGTGAATTTGTATTTCGACAGTTTCAGAGTTATTTGCTTTGTCTAGTGCCATCGATTCTTAAGGTCTATCGCTGGGTATCTACGGATGTTTCAGCGGTTGGCAACCCAGTGTAGCCTTTTTTTTGGTCTTTGAAAGGGTATCGAGGCTCATGAGCTGCGATAGCCGCATGTCGTCGTATTAACCACCTGCCTTTTTATTAGGCTCGACAGCCTTCGGAGATATAGTAAGTATCTAATAATACTTAAGTATCTGAAATGGCTGTTTACGGCCCAATTATACGAGAAAGTAATTCGTTCAGTCTACATACACGTAAGATTCAACCCACGACATAAGATGCATCAGAAGATATCAGAGGTAGAGTGCGGTTATAGTCAGTTCCATATGGATTGGCAATAAAGGTCATCGACTGTCTTTTACCATCTTCAGTAAACCTGTCGCTCGCCATACAAACTTGTCGCAAAACTGCTATCGGTTGTTCATCATGATAATCAAGCGACAGCAGCTTTGCGATAATTTTAATAAATCGTCAAGTAGCTGACCAATGACCATAAATTAATCATGACTATTTATTTCGCATTAGCACAGCCCATCCTTACTTATTATTATCATCTTGGGGAGGAGCATAAAACTCATCTTATAAAACTAAAAAGAGCTCGGCGGTAGTTACTAAAAGATAAATATTTAAACCATATTGGTTACCTACAACTTAGCAAGATCTCTTTATCAAAATACCATTATGTTCCATTATAATCCATCATCATCATCATATCAGCTGGTATACGTCCACTGCTGGATAAAGGCCTTCCCAATGATCTCCACGACGACCGGTCTTGCGCTACTCGCATTCAGTGGCTTCCCGCGACCCTCACAAGATTGTTGGTCCACCGTGGGTCCCACGCTGCGTCTTCCGGTTCGTGGTCGCCACTCGAGAACCTTTCTGCCCCGTCGGCCGTCGGTTTTACGAGCTATGTGCCCCGCCCACTACCACTTCAGTTTGGCAATTCTTCGGGCTATGTTGTCGGTTACTTTGGTTTGCCTGCGAATATCGTCATTTCTGATTCGATCTCGCAGGGAAACTCCGATCAAAGCCATCTCCACTGCTCTTTGTGTGACTTTAAGCCTTCTTAAGTAGCTTCAGTAAGCGACTACGTTTCTGTAAATCATCACTGGCAAAACACCTAGTGTGTTAAGACTTGAGACTTGAGACACTGTAGTATTTGCGTTGAGAAAATGTTACACTCGAACGCTGCCCACTCGAGTTAGATTCTTTTCAGTCCAGAAACATGAAGACATCTTCCAATGCAGCAGTGAACAGTTTCGGATATATCACGGCTCCATGTCTCACGCCTCGCTGCAGGATAGGTTTCAAGCCCTGGCGTCGGACCGACATGGTGGCGTTTTCGTACAAACACTCAATTTGGCACCTTTTTTTTATTTTTTGATAGACTTGTATTTGACCATAATCGCACCATGGTAAGTGATGATGTGGCCGAAGATGGTAAGCACACAAAGCCTAGATGGGAACTGGCTCTCAAGTGCAGCTGTCGGAACACACCGATAGATGTTTGGCGACAGATTTTCAACTTGAGGGTGGTAGCCAGCCAGTCGGGTACTACAAAGTACCCTACCACCGTGCTATGGTTTCCTCACGATGTTTCCCTTCACTGAAAGCTCAAGCTCATTGTGGGATTCGAACCCACGACGTTCGCCGCGGTATTCGACGTCACTTACCACTGAGCTATCATCGCCATAAACCTAACCAGGTTTCGATCGAATTAAAGGCTTTCTCATAGTCCACAAATGCTATGCATAATTACTAGTTATACTCTCCGGTCTTCTCTATAACTTGCCTCAGCGTACGTATGTGGTCTATACAGGGTGGCCGGAACATTGACGTCCAAAAATAAAATTTCGGTCCCTCGTATTGTGGGGTATTCGAATCACCCCCATGTATGTTCCGCGACTTTTCATAGTTTTCGAGTTATGAATTTTTTTCTGAATGTTTGAAAATTTTCGACCTGACCAACCTAAAAAAATTCTAAAAAAAAAAGTAGAGGGTTTTATCGAGTTTCTTTTTTTGCAACTGAATTTTCATAAGTAGTACTTTTATGCATAAAATAATCAGCTTCGTAACTGTGATGAAAGTTATGAAAATGTTGATCTAAAGTGAAAAATTTACGTTCGGTAAATTATGACTCAAATTTTCAACTTTAAATTAAAAATCTTAACAGGTGACTTCATAATTCCTAAGTAGGCTTCAAGAATGCGCCAGACTCTCAGCTTTCATAATCATAAAAAAAATGAAGTACTTAATAGGGCTACTTTGTTTAAAATCGGCCTTCAAAGACAGCGAGGTGGAAAAATTCTTAAAATTACCCATCTGAGTAATTATTTTTTTTTTGCTATTTTCTCGTTCCTAAGGTTAATTAATGATAAGAATACTGAAAACTAACCAACAAATAGTTTCAGAGTTGGGTAAGAAAAGTTTTACGTAAAAAGTGGTTTTGAATAAAACACAGATGATAATGTGAAAAAAGTACTTAATTTATTTTTAACATTTACAAAAGGTTTTCAAAGTGGCCACCACCAGCAGCAATACACATTCTACACCTACGTAAGAAATTGTCTGGCAATCGTCTAAAAGCGTCTCTGTTCTCTCTCACAACACGTTCAGCTTCTGCAATCAACTGCCTCAGCTCTTGTTCACTTGAACAGTCTCGGGCGTATGCTATTTCCTTGTAATAGCCCCAAATAAAGAAATCGATGGGGTTGAGATCAGGTGAGCGTGGAGGCCACCTAATTGGTCCGCTGCGTCCGATCCATCTGTTGGGGTATGTTTCATCTAAGTAATTTCGGACCTGGGTGGCATAGTGACACGGGGCGCCGTCATTTTGCAACACCATGGTTCGTCTGAGTTCGAGATTCACATCTGCCAGCAACAATGGAAGTTCATTTTCCAAAAAGTTTTTGTATGTTTCTCCATCAAGTCTGGACGGCAGTTCAAACGGACCAATTAGTTTGCCATTGAGGATACCAGACCACAAGTTAACGCTGAAGCGATGTTGAAATGTCGAAGCTCTCACTTCGAGTGGATTTTCATTCGCCCACTTGTGGTAATTATGAATATTGAATATTCCGGATCGCTCAAATCGTGACTCATCTGACCATAAAACTTTATTGAAAAATCCAGGATCCTCTTGCGCTTTTCGTAACATGGTTTGGCAAAAATCAACGCGCAATTGGTGATCTGTAGGCAGTAAAGCTTGGACTCGTCGGATGTGGAACGCGTGGTATTCTTCATCGTGAAGAATGTCTTGGATAGAAGTCCTTGGGATGTTCAGAGCACGAGCCATACTTCTCGTACTCGTAGACGGATTTCGCTGAACTTCTTCCAGCACCATTTCTCTGCGATCCGGGTTAGCTCTAGGGATTCCTTCATGACTGCCGCGTCGACCAGGAATGCGGCCTGCCATCAAAGTGTTGTGCGTGTTAATAAAAACACGATGGTCGGGATATCGCTCAGGTTGCGGCCCACCACGACGTTGAAGTTGTTCGCGATACAGTCGCGCTGCTTCATGGCCGTTTCCTTGTGCAACTCCATAAAAATAATGCATTTCTGCATATTCACTTAACGTGTAACTCATTTTTTACACTTCCACGTAAAAAAAGTCCAAATCAGAATGCAAAACACAGTCCAATAAACGAGCAAAGTAGTCAAACAAGTAGGCAGCGGAGTCCGTAGGCAAAGCGAGTGTGGTAAAGACAAAATGGCGACACGCGTATAGCAGTAAACACAATGAGAGTACGACTGAGGTACTTGTTTTGCGTTGGCTTCGGTTGCGCGCCTTGCGTGAGAGAGATAGCAATAATTCGGTCTCTTTTCCTCTCGGTCCATTGTTATTGCAGGTAAAAGAGTTGCACCCTCGTTTACAACCCATAGTCCACGAGAACGGATCGCGCAAAATTCATTAAACTAACATTTAAAAAAATCTCCGTGTTTAAATCTTAGCTTTCCTGCAGTCATTTTTGGTTAGCAAACTAAATAACCTTAGGAGCGAGAAAATGGAAAAAAAAAATTATTAATCAGATAGCTAATTTTAAGAATTTTCCACCTCGCAGTCTTTGAAGGCCGATTAAGGCCAAAGTTAGCCCCATTAAGTCCTACGTTTTTTAATGATTATGAAAGCTGAGAGTCTGGCGCATTCTTGAAGCCTACTTGAGAACCATGAAGTCACCTGTTTAGATTTTTAATTTGAAGTTGAAAATTTAAGTCATAATTTACCGAACGTAAATTTTTCACTTTAGATCAACATTTTCATAACTTTCATCACAGTTACGAAGCTGATTATTTTATGCATAAAAGTACTACTTATGAAAATTCAGTTGCAAAAAAAGAAACTCGATAAAACCCTCTACTTTTTTTTTTAGAATTTTTTTAGGTTGGTCGAAAATTTTCAAACATTCAGAAAAAAATTCATAACTCGAAAACTATGAAAAGTCGCGGAACATACATGGGGGTGATTCGAATACCCCACGATACGAGGGACCGAAATTTTATTTTTGGACGTCAATGTTCCGGCCACCCTGTAGAGCTAAAGCCTTTTCGGAATCTGACTTGTTCGGGAGGCTGGATGTCATCAAACCTGCGCGTGAGACGATTTGTAATGACTCTCGAAAACAACTTGTAAACATGGCTCAGCAGTGTGATGGGTCTGTAGTTCTACAATAGGGTTATTGAAGAAGACCACCGCCACACCTCTGTGTACCTGACCTTCTAGTATGTCAGAGTTGAATAACTTTTGGAGGGCGTTAAGGATCGATGTACATGGCCTTCAGAAGCTCAGCTCGAACTCCATGATCACAAAGTACCTAGTTGTTCTTGAGCTGTTTGAGAGCCATTCTAAACTCGTACATACTGACGTCTAGGATATCTTCAGTGTAGTGTCAGGTTAGTGTGGCTTTGGGACCCGAAGTTTGACTACTGACAGATGACTGCATTGTCGTGCACTGCTATCTGTAGAACTTCTCAACCTCCCCCAACAACTGACTTTGACATGACTATTTTACCATCCTCAGTCTTCAGCTTTATTGGCTCTGTCCAACAGACAGATATCTTGCGAACACTTTAGAGCATTTTGCTCGATGGCCACCGGTTGGTTCTTAAGTGGGACGACCGTACCAATCAAACAATAGCATAACAATTGATTAGAAATTCCTCGCGAGTTTAGTTATTATACTAATAGGGAATATGCACGTGACTTCAAAATTGACGATTTTTTTATGTAATTCATATTGTTACAAAAACATACCTACATAATTATTTTCAAATTTTTCATGATTTAATAGCAAAATTTTATCATCAAAAAGTGTCTGTTTTTAAATTCCCTCGCAAATTTGCAAAACGCCCCGTGAACAAATCGTGACGTCACTTTTACACTCGGCCACAGAGTTTGTAACCGCTACGCTTAAATATATTATAATTTATAAGTTTTCTGTGCTTTTCCATGGTAATAAACTGATTTAAGTAACTTTGTGAACCAAACACTTCATTTATAGGGTTCCGTACCTCAAAAGGTAAAAAAAAGAACCCTTATAAGATCACTTTCTTGTCCGTCTGTCTGTCCGTGTGTCACCACCGATTATCTCAGGAACGCGTGGACCTAGCAAGTTGAAATTTATACCAAATACTGAAGTCTATAGTCCCTATTAGGTGTATAAAAATCAAGGTCCTGAATCAACACGATAAAAAGATATGGGCGAATTTAGGTTTTCGCGAAAACTTAACTTAACCAAAATTGACAATGTAACAGTTTTCGACCCAAAACCTATAGGGTACTTCCCGTTGACCTAGAATCACGAAATTTGGCAAAAAGCATGGTCTTACAGCGCAAATAAAGGAAAATTCCAAAAAATAAAAAAAGTTGAAAATTAAAGGGTGTCCCCAACTCCCCATACATACATAGTTACCACCAATTAAGATAGACCTCCGAGTTGTATGGGCGCTCATACAATTTAGAGGTCTAGCTTCATTGGCACCAACCTCAAATACGGTAATCGAAAAAAAACCTCGAGACTCCATTACCGGGATGAACGAGCTATTTACAAGTTTGTACGGAACCCTCGGTGCGCGAGTCCGACTCCCACTTGACCGGTATTTTTGACATCGAACTCGTCTAATCTCACATTACAAAATAAGCGCGCCATAATGGCCGCGTTTGAATCACCCGAAAATGATAGTGATTTTAATATATTGTTTTTAGCTTAATGGTTAAAATTTTGGATGTGTTATATATTTTTTGGTAATGTAATAACCCGTAGAAACATTTAAAACAATAAAAAAAATACGTGCATATTCCCTATTGTATTAAATTGAAGAGTGTCGCGAGTCAAAGACTTTGATATCTGTCTATCTGGTACCGGTATCTGGCAGCATCATCTGATGTCAGAACCTTTTTCAAAATATTTTTGGTTCCTTTTGTATGGCAGGCCTTAAAGAGCAAGACATTGAAGGAAAAAATAAATTCATGAATAAAGGATTATGAGATGTTTCCTTTTTTGTGAGCTTTTTCAAAGAACTATGTCATGAATTATTAAGATAAATGAGCCTGAAATGGTGTTTTCTTTGAATTCACGACAAATGGCATAACCAATGGATCAACTGGATAAATATGAAGAAAATGAGTTCGTTTCTACAATAGGATCCTACGTGAGGTAACTGGAATGTCTTATTTTAAATTTAAAAATTATATTAAACTTAGGTTAATGAACAAAACCTAGTATAAAGTGGCTCATTATATGGAAGACAGAAATATATGGTTGTAGTAGCTTCTGTCTGCACCTGGATCCCCCGTGACGTAGTGTAAAATATTTGAAAATGTATGTAAATGTACTTATGAAAATGTAAATATAAGAATAAATGTAAGAAAGATCCACTGCTGAAAAAAAAAATTGCCTTGCAGAGTTTTTTGCCGGAGTCTTCTCAGTTTAAGTGTATTCCGAACCAGTGGTAGAGTCAATTGTAACGTTCATTAGTGCCTTACCAGGGCCTAAACTGAATAAATGAGTTTGAAAAGAAAAAAGGCACCAACACTCAGCTCTCCCACCCAATACAGGCTGAATAGTCAGTTGAATGTGGTTGTTTGGTTGTCTGATTGCAGTTGGCTTGGCTAGCCCTCTCCCATTATAGTGACACTTCTATAATACTTCTAGCACCTTTGTTTATCGATGGTTACTCTTATGATATGATTATTCAGGTCCTGTTTACTAAAACTAAACTGTACACACTGAGACAAAAACTATAAATACCCAATAACATACATACCACTTTAACAATTTCAGAAAATTCTGTATATTTTTTTGATAGTTGCACAAAATCCGGTGGCGTTTTATATATATTTCGTGGATGCATATGCTTATTCAATGCCATTATTGAGAAGTAATATTAGTATTCAATGGATGGAAGTCCGACTTAATAATGAGTATAATATATATAACCATATATATAATTCTTTGCCAAAACCAACCACCTTTGCATCCATTTATGTACCACACAGATTACTGAAATACATACTGATATGTACGTTTTGTTTGACATTTGATTATTTGACATATTTTTGTTTGACATACTTTTTTTTTATTAGTTATAGCTCGGTTTGAACAAGTTAAGAAAATAGGGGACTTTTTGGCGGGAACTTGCGAAGTGACGTTGTGTTTTCGATTTATTTTCATTAAACTCGTGTATTTTGAGTTTTATTGAATAATTTCGGTGGTGTTTTGTTCAATAAAAATCAATCTAAGTGCACAAGTGAAGTGAAATGTAATGAAAGCGTGTATCGTGACATTCCAGGTTGTCCCAAGAAGTCCGTGAATAGTTTTAGTGGAATAGCCGCCAATTTCACTAAAACTAGATTGGACTTGTACGGACGAGGACTAGACTTTACAGTGAAAGTGACAATAAAACGTAACTACTACATAAAAAATTAATATTTTAAATTAAGAAATGGCTTAAAAGTATAGATACCAAGCCAAAAACCTTGAAAAAAAAATCTCTTTGGTTCGTTGCAGCGTTGCCAGATGACGGGTAAATTACCCGAAAAGGGGTATTTTAGACCCTGGCGGGTAATTTGGGGGGTATTTTATTACTGGCGGGTATTTTCAGTGGATTACATTATACATGAAGTAAAACCAAAGAAACGAACATTGAATAAAAAGTAACTAGTAGAGTAAGTACAGATATACTCATTTTAATCGATGCTTTCCATCACTAGTTCTAAATCTACCTAATCTGTGGTCTGTAGTGAGTTTCTCTCTGGTTACCTCAGTTTACTAGACATGGGTAACTCAGCGAAAATCCTTGCGTTAACTCTTTTTTTTTTTTTTTTTTTATTAACAATAGGTATCGCGTTTGACCACTATCTCACTTGATGGTAGGTGACGATGTGGTCTACGATGGTGCACGCTT
Organism: Ochropacha duplaris; assembly: GCA_951361185.1. NCBI lineage: Eukaryota > Metazoa > Arthropoda > Insecta > Lepidoptera > Drepanidae > Ochropacha > Ochropacha duplaris. The sequence goes on from OX592703.1 coordinate 7,868,362, forward strand.
ACCTAGAAACAACCTATTCACTAACTCTGTAACTCAGGCGCAGTTAACTGCAACGGCTCATGCGTTAACTCAAAATTGCACCATGGCGCAACAACTAATCCCCACAGAATGGACTACAGTTCATTTGTTTTGATTTTTGAACGTTATCGTAATCCGTCATTTGTTTTACACGCAGCTGTCAACTCAGCCATCTGTCAAAATAAAACCTTATGGCCAGTACCTAAGTAACGTGAAATCTAGGAAATAAAGATTACCTAGGTATAACTCCATTTACATTTCAGTTGCAGTTTATAAAAATGATATTCAAATTTCCCGGTCCTGCACTGTGCGCCAATGCTTTTTGAAGAAGTGACTTAACACATCCAGCGCAGTGAACGTTTTTGCTATAATAATGAACTACTAAAATCGGGTAATTTTAGGGATCTATGCGGGTAAAATGAATAGGGGATCCGGCAACACTGGTTCGTTGATTGCTGGCGTCAAGTCATCAAGTGCATCTTTGGTCAAGTGTTTATATTCTCTTTGGTTGGCGTGATAATCGCGACATCCTCTTTTTTTACGCGTCGGTTGATTTCGCTCGTGTGTGTTAGTTTAATTGTTGAAATAGTTTGTTAGTATATTTTAAAACCTTAAAATGGTTGATCGTATTGAAATGGCTCTGGACGACATTATTAAAGCAAGTAAAAAAGGGAGAGGAGGCGGAGGCGGAGGCGCTGGACGAAAGTTTGATACTAACAGAAAACCTAGTCGTGGAGCTGGTGGAAGTGGTTTCCGTAACGGCCGTACAGGTGGTGCCATATTACGGGGAAAAAATCGTGGAGGTGTATCCAAGTCTACATTTTACTCAAGGGTAAATCCAAAAATTTGATGATAAACAAATTGCAAATGGCGGACAAACGTGGTAAAATGACGCATCACATTGATCGAACCGTATGCTCAACTCCACCAAATGTCGGCAGTTAGGTCTATACCGTAACATATTTTTGTCGACTATTCAGAGTTTATATTCTTTTTCCCAATATCATTGTGATAATGCTCTTTAAACATAAAAAGCTTTTGTTCCAACACATTGTCCTAGGCTGGAATTTCTTATTTGCTGTATGGCGTGAGACATTGGTAAAAACCCACCATAAGATGGCGTCTTATTTTCTACATTAGTGTCCTGTTACTGAAATGTTGGAATGTGTTCCTGCAGTATCCAATCACAGGAGTCCTATTTCCTACAATAGTTTCCTGATACTGAAATGTTGGAATGTGTTCCTGCAGTAATAAATCACAGGAGTGATAGATAGTCCAAACTACATGAGGAACAGAGGATGAAGACTGGTTAAATATGGTCTACATTCTGCATCTACCTCAGAATTGAAAGAGTGGCCTTGTGTAGTTGTTCCAGATGCAAAAGTTGTGTTTGTGACAGTGATATTATTCTATGAACAGTTTATATGCCTTTGTCATGTATTTGTAGTAGCCTTTTGTGATACCTAAATGATTATTTCAAAAAAATATTATAGTCAAGATTGTTATTCTATGTCCAATGCTGTGTTTTGGTGCTAGAGGTTACAGCATATGCTCTGTACTTTGAGTGTAATCATATTCAAAGTGGCATAGAGTGGCCAGCTGGCAAGCTCTATGAAGGACGACCTATTTCAGGGTGATGTTAACAGCGCATGGAAACATGACATGTTCCATGATTTTGGTGAAAAGAAGATACAAAGAAGTGGAGCAATCACAACAGGCCCTACCAAACTATTAGTCTCGAACTTGGATTTTGGGGTTTCAGACTCTGACATTCAAGAACTATTTTCAGAGTTTGGTAATCTTAAGAGTGCGGCTGTTCACTATGATCGTTCAGGCAGGTCTTTAGGTAAGTTCATTTTATATTAAAGTTATATTTTCATGAGGGATTTAAAGGTATATTAGTAAAGATTGTTTTTCCAGTGTATTAAATTAACCAATCTAAAGTTATTTATGCAAGGGCTCTGGAACTTAGTTCACATACCACAAATACTGCAAAATTAAATCTAGATTTTTTTATCTTATCATGCAAAATATTATTACCTATAGGTACATGTTTATGGGAAATGTTATTAATTTTTGGTCAAGAAATATGTGATAAGTTTGGTTTCAGAGTAATTAACAAACTTGCATTATCGAGAGTAATAATTAATTCAGTAAATTATTCTGAACAAAAGCTAACTTTTTATTATTATGATTAAAAATTATTCTATGTTTTAAATACCTTGTTTTATTCCAGGTACAGCAGATGTGGTGTTTGATAGAAGAGCAGATGCATTAAAAGCCATGAAGCAATACAATGGGGTACCATTAGATGGACGAGCTATGAATATTCAATTAGCAACATCAGAAATCAGTTCCTTCAGAAGTGAAGAAAGAAGTCGTATTGGTGGCGGTGGCGGAGGCGCAAGTGGGCCCGTACGAAGAAATTCAAATAGAGGTATGTTTAACTGGAATGTGTACTTTCTTTTTTTTTTTTTTATTCTGGATAGGCTTGTGTTTGACCACAATCTCACCATGGTAAGTGATGATGTGGCCGAAGATGGTAAGCACACAAAGCCTAGATGGGAACTGGCTCTCAAGTGCAGCTGTCGGAACACACCGATAGGTGTTTTGGCGACAGATTTTCAACTTGAGGGTGGTAGCCAGCCAGTCGGGTACTACAAAGTACCCTACCACCGTGCTATGGTTTCCTCACAATGTTTTCCTTCACCGAAAGCTCAAGCTCATTGTAGGATTCGAACCCACGACCTTCGCCGCGGTATTCGACGTCACTTACCACTGAGCTATCATCGCCTTTAACATTTTTAACATGGTTCTGTCATTAAAAACATTAAAGCTGTTAAATTACTCAATGCCTATGAAAATTTGTCGTTAATTATGATGGGAATTATATTAATGTTGAAAACAAGCAATTAGACTGGCCGCAAACAACAAATATTTTTACATACCTACACACATTTCTTTCTATTTAATATGTTGTTTATAATCGCAGGTGGCAACAGAAATCAAGGTGGTGGAGGTGCTCCACCACGCGGCGGCGCGCGGCGGGGACGAGGCAGCGGGGCTGGTCGAGGCGGGGGAAGACGCCCCGTGCCGACAGCAGAACAGCTTGACGCAGAGTTAGATGCCTACGTTAAAGAAATCAAGTGAATTTAAATAAGTCAACAACAAAAGTGCTAAAGACACTTATTTTTATAAAATAAGATAAATTAACATTTGGTGTTCCAAATTAATCATAAGAATTTAATTATTAAAATAATAAAAGTTCCGTTTTATGACTCGTCTACAATATAGTATGTTTGTAGAAGATATTATGTGTAATAAATAATGATACGACCAAAGTTTATATTTACTTATATGTCCATACATGCATTCCGGTGTGCAGTACTCAGATTGTGGTCCTTTATCCGGCTCGGAGGACCAAACGTGATGTAATGGAATTTACTTCAAATGGTATTTCTTCTTACTTCTGATGCTAAATTTATTTAAGTTTGTATCTTAAACATTTCAATACTACTTAATCTTTTTAAATGTGATCTGGCCGCCTAAATACAAAACTACTAATCTAACTCACATGTTGCTACTTTTATAAGGGAGATTGGGACCTTAGATGATAGTACTGATAAAGCAAGTGGCCAGTAGGTATAATTTTGTAAACTTGAACATACAAACTTTGTCTTGTCATTTTATTTTAATTTCATTAGATTGCCTACTAATGCCGCAAAAGTAAGGAAGAAGAGCAACAACGATCATGTTTCGTTCAAAGGTACTTTTTCTCTCAATTGTCTTCATTAATAGCTCAGATGCGGATTTTAGAGGAATGAGGTGCTGTTATAGGTACCTATATGCATTTCTGCATAACCACTCGTACTCTGGCACGTAGGGTGACGAAAGTGTCATAGTCTCTAGGGTTTTTATATTTCATATACCTGGATCTATATTTGTGCTTTTCTTTAAGGCCAGGTAGTCCCATTTTACATCACTTTGATTCAATTTTCAACAAACAAAGAGTTATTGTTTAAAGCAAAAAAAAAATACATATCATAGTTCACTATATGTACTTTGATAATTCTCGGTTCAAAACATGATATCGGAAACTTCACTCGATAAAAAAAAAATCCGAAGAGGGGTCTAATTCGATTATTTTTCTTATTTTACTTGAAGCATATGAAAGTTTCACTTCCAAAAAAAATGTAATTGTCCCATTGTAAAGTCCATGTAATTGGGATCCATAAGCCCGGCAAACCCAAATCCGAGCCCTCCAGTTACCGACCCATCAGCTTGCTCAACGTCATGGGCAAGATGTATGAAAGGTTAATATACCTCCGTCTCAAAGCGTATGCCGACGCTAATAAACTCATTCCCGACGAGCAGTTTGGCTTTCGAACTAGACACTCGTGCGTTCAACAAGTTCACCGTATCGTTGAACACATCGCCTCTAACTTTCAGAAAGGTCAGATGACCGGAGTCCTGTTCTTCGATGTTGCAAAGGCATTCGACAAAGTCTGGCACAACGGCTTAATTTATAAGCTGTACAAACTCGGAGCGCCAGTCAGACTCATGACCATCCTACGAGACTTCTTGTCGAATCGCCATTTCAACTACCGAATAACAGGAGCGCTATCCTCACCCCACCCCGTTTTAGCCGGAGTCCCCCAAGGCTCTGTGCTGTCCCCCTTATTGTTTACACTCTACACGAGTGACATCCCAAAAACTAGCAAAGCGCAGCTAGCTCTATTCGCGGACGACACCGCAATATATTATTCAGGCAAGAGCCCCACGGCAATTGCCAAAGTTCTCCAAGCCGCGACTCACACCCTAGGTCCCTGGTTTCGGAAATGGAGAATCGAAATTAACCCCACCAAGAGTCAGGCGGTGCTGTCCCGCCAAGAGACTCACCCCCCCTCCAGTCACCATGTTCGGCGAGCCGATCCCTTGGGAGAAGCGAGCCAAATACCTCGGTGTTACCCTGGATGATCGTTTGTCCTTTGCCGACCACATAAAGCAGGTCCGTGCACGCGCCTGTTTTGTGTCTGGTCGCCTTCATTTCTTGTTAAATTCCAAGTCTAAACTTGCGCTAAAAAGCAAGGTGAGACTCTACACCGCGTGCATCCGCCCCGTTATGCTATATGCATGCACTGTGTTCGCACAGGCATCTCCCAAGCTGATCCATAGACTCCAAGTGGTTCAAAACCGCTTCATGCTCAAAGCCACGGGCGCCCCGTGGTACATGCGCAACTTAGACCTCCACATAGACCTCAATCTGCCCACGGTTAAGCAATTCATTAAGCGCGCTTCACGCCGCTATTACGATCGTGCCCTAAACTACGCGAACCCATTAATTGTAAACACTGCAAACTATACTACTTCAGAGATTTCAAAAATCCGTAGGCCTAAACTCGCCCTCAGCGAGCCGGATGACCCCACAACTCTAGCTCAGATTAAGGATAGGGAGGCTCGCGCAGCCCTGAAGAAACAAACACAACACCGCCCGGGTTTTTGCCCTCGCCGGAGAGGCCCGTCGCGACGTCCCACTCAGTCAGTCTCGTCCCCAGTAGTTAGCCCGAGCCGTACCAGTAATCCGACCGTCCCTTAAAACTCATCTAAATCGCTTAGGCGAAGTCCGTCCCACTATTTGTGTTCCCCGACGACGCCCTGAGCCGAGGTTCGTGCCCCAACTGGGGCGCCCTCAGCGGTCAGTCGTCTAAAATTTGCAACTCGGTTGAGAACCCTAAGCGCTCACCGAAAAGTCCCTTAGACCTCCACCTTTAAGTCGTCCCCAAAAAAAAAAAAGGACTTGGCTTCAGTCGCCCGCCGGGCCTTGACGAGGTAGGACCTGTGTTACTTTTGCTCTCGCACGGCTGTCCCGTTGAGTTAGATCGAACGATTTATTCATACTACGTACGAACCACAGTATAAACGAAGCGGTTGAGAGAATAATTTATTGTTTTAAAATTGTAATCGTCTGTGTGATCGATCATAATAAATTCGTAAAATATAACATAACATACAAATCTAAGATGGCGGCTGCAATAGAATAATATTATTATCAACTATAACGTCATGGGTGTCGATTTCATGGTTTTTGAGGGTGTTGAAGCCTCGGGTTGAAGCCGATAGTGCTGTCAAAATCTTAATCCAAGATGGCGGCTGCGCGAAATTATCAACTTTTTCGTCATGGGTGTCGTTTTCATGGTTTTTGGGTGCTGTGCAGTATGAGGTCACGCGTTGTCGTGCAGGAGCAGCGGAGACGAGCGATTGACCAATGCTGGTTGGAGATGTGCCAGCTTCTCCATCATTGTGTTCAGTTCTTCACAGTACACATCTGCAGTAATGCTCACCCCGTTTGGTAAGAAGTTGTAATGAATCACACCGGTGCTAGACCACCAAACAGTGACCATCACTGATCAGGATCAAAAAAAATCTTTCACTATTTGACCAACATTGTGACGAAACGACAGCACGGTGGTAGGGTATTTTGCAGTACCCGACTGGCTGGCTACCACCCTCAAGTTGAAAATTTGGTGTGTTCCGACAGCACTTGAGAGCCAGTTCCCATCTAAGCTTTGTGTGCTTACCACCTTCGGCCACATCATCACTTACCATGGTGAGATTGCGGTCAAATACAAACTTATCCAGAAGTAAAAATAAATGACGTTATCACGTAAAATGATCGTCCATACAACCGTCTTTACAGACAACCATATTTTTATAGATGAATAAATCGTCGCAGGATCTGATAGTATATTGATAACGTCATAGTTTGAAATGATGAATTTACAATACATATTTTCCGTACAACACTAAAATAGCCTACTTAAATTAATTGATTTAAACACTCTTAAGTTTTTAACAAGTAGGTATATAACGGGAGCTTTCATCTTTTCTAACGTAGATGCGCCCATTACGGACCCATACGAACTTGTATACAGTTTTTTTGGCCTTTAGACGTGTGGCAGCATGTAGCGTCTTGTTTGATGGTGAGAGATGCTCCGATACAAATATTGCTGATGTATCCAGAAATACCTATCGCACCATTGTTAATCTTGTTGTTTGGGTTGGCCTTATTGTAGCGGGAAACAGCTGATATAAATTCATCCCGACATCTAGGACTTTTTAGTTTCGCTATGATGGTGCGAGGCATTTTGCTGTCCTTATTGAATTTAGCGACTCTCGTAGTATTAAGCAGGTCACTATCGTCTAGATTAAATAAGGCCACATTTGCTAATTGTTTCACCATGGTGGATACATTTTCCGATTTGTGTTCCTTTAAATAATAAGAGAATCAAATATTGAAATACATTGTGTATTTCAATATTCTCTTATTTGTTGTTCTAGCGCATTGATTTTGTTACTAAGCGTATCAACATGGGCCCGGGTGCTGCTAAGTTCAGTCTCTAGACGCTTAGAGTCCTCAACCACCTTATCAATTTTAGGATAAAATTCATCGTATCTGTCGCTCAAAAAAGTGAAAGACTTTTGCAGATCTCGCACTTGTAGTCCAGGGTAGATACCTTTTGGAACAAAAGTAAATTATAGTAGGATGAAACCCATTGTAAAAGGAAGAGAATATAACAAAAATGAAAGGAAAAATAAATTACGGTCGATCTCGAGGTCGGGAAGTGGAAGAGGGGGGGTTTAAGGGTAAAAAACGGTATATCTCAATTTCCGGCAAAACTACAAGTCCTATGGAAAAAAGTTAAATAGCAGAGTTGTAGGTAATAAATAGATCTACAACTTTTGTATTTACACTTTTTCACTTATCCTCAAAATTTATGTGAAAAATTCAAATAACCAAGTTTTTGGTTTTTTATTTCTATGTCATACAATAACAATTATTTTTTCAATAAAATTTGGTGTTAACTTACCTTTTTATACCTCTCCGCAACTTTATTCCTGCTGCATATTAATGACCTGCTGAAGCCCGGTATCTTTGGGTATGCAGATGACAGCACTGTTGCGGAGAGTTACAGTAAGTGCTGTGTATGTTATAATAAAGTAAGTTATATTTGTATATAGAGAGAGCTTCAACTGCCAACAAACTGTTATGCAGTTTGGCAGATTTCATGTAATAGATTATAGTCATAGTTCAATGAATAAACGTTTTACATACATACATACATCTCCAGCGCGCGTGCTACCAGTGACGAGATCCACTTGTTGCGAGAGGCCATGGTCGAGCGGTTGAATGTGACCTTACAGGCAGTCTCTAACTGGGGCAAGTCCAATCTGGTCTCCTTTAACGCCACCAAGACACAGGCGTGTCTGTTCACCGCTAAACGGAGTCCTTTCCATCTGACTCCGACTTTCCAAAGTATATCCTTGCCGATTTGCGATCGGCTTGATCTTCTTGGCATGACCTTAAAATGGCAAATTAAACTTTGGCTGTTCTATTGAGTCAAAGGCGGAAACCTGCTAAAAAACTTGGCATTCTGTCAAAGGTCAAGCGGTACTTCACACCAGGACAGCTGCTGCTACTTTGTAAAGCACAAGTCCGGTCGTGTATGGAGTACTGCTGCCATCTATGGGATGGATCCGCCAAGTACGCCCTTGACTCAATAGACCGCCGTGCCAGGAGACTTATCGGTGATAGGAGACTTATCGGTGATGAGACACTTATTAAGGCGAAACTCACGAGCCCTGACCATCACCGAAAGGTTGCTTGCCTATCGGCTTTCTACAGGATATACTTTGGAGGCACACACAAGGCACCGGGAAAATTTCCACCCGTACGTTGTCGACATGCCGACCATGCGGACGCAGCGTTTTGCGTCCTCTTTTCTGATGCGGACGGCAAGGGAGTGGAACTTGCTTCCGGCGTCTGTGTTTCCTGACTCCTACAATCTGGGGATTTTTAAGGCCAGAGTGAATAGGTTATTTCTGGGCAAGCGTGCTCCACCATAGGCTTCGTCTTCGTCCTCCATGGACGGGTCAGTGGCCAAAAGTAAACCCATCTTATGTAAAAAAAAGAAAAGTTGAATAGTTTTTAGTTTATTTGTAGTGAGTAATGGTCAATGTTTTGTGACGGGTGGGTACCTACTTAAAAATAGGACTCTTCACTTTATGTTCAGCCACAAATGTTGCAAAAAAAACTTTAAGGAATACTGTTTATTGTCAATTATAACTATACCTAATTACCTACAGTTTAAATAATAATATTGTAACTACACAGCACTTTAGGTCCCACTTTGATTTATAGGAAGTTTACTGCGAAAACTACTACACTTTATATATTGTGAGGATGACAACCATGTACGTCCTTTCTCTTTAGCGTCACATGACGTATTCATGATTTCAATCTCTTTGTATCATCATCTGTAATCTTAATCCCTGTTTCCCTTGGTCACACCATAACTTGAGAACGACATATAATTTTCTAACACTTTGTAGTAAAATAAAAAAGAATATTCGAGTGCACTGTGGAGGCGCATTTGAAATGAAAGGGCTTGTAACGAGTAGGTAAGTATATTTCCAATTTTCCTTTCCGTAATAAATTAAGAAAATTGGACGGATAGACTGCTTGGACTAATAAACCTCTAGTCCAAGATAGACTGACACGAGAGCAGGTAGGAAGGTATACTATAGCCTATAGGGGTTCCGTTTTTTAATGGGATGTTCGGAACCCTCATAAGCGATAAATAATAGTATTTTTTTCCTAATTACAGGTAAAAATGAGGCGGGCAGATAGTCTTTTTTTAAAGCTAGGAATAGCTGCATGCAGGCAGTCCAAAATTTTCCGGGATAAAAGTATCCTATGTTAGGGTCAGTTCACACCAAGACGCGGCGCGACGATACTGGAAGAGGCCGCAGCGCTGCGTGGTGCAACGTATTATGTATTCTCACAATGAAATGTGTATCTTTTCGTGTAGTAAATAAAATTATATTTTGAGTCGCTCTATTAAAATTTGCGCGCAGCGTCTCGTCTCTGTGTGAGCAGAGTCAAATATAAAATTGAAAAATCGCGAGCAATAACATGGGACTATGGGACCCACCTGGTATTCACTGCGTGAATATAAAATTTATGACAAAACTTATTTAATTTTGAATACTGAAACCGAAAGCATTCTGTTACCGATTGTTAATGTAAACCGTTAGTATCTCAAATAAATTAGTTATACCTGCCTACAGGTGATTGAGATCGCCATTCTGTATAAACGTATTCAGACGAAAATGGTATCTACATAAAAAAAAAACCATAATTGTTGTATAATAAATCATTTATTCATAATCTATGCTCACGTGTTTTTTGAGCCAAGCTCAAACTATTGGTAATCCCAATTACCAATCTAGACCGCCCCGATTAAGACAATATTGAAGTCGATAAAATGTAAGTCGTCATAGAAAGTTTTGTTGGTAATTGACATCAAAAAAAGTTAAACAATCACGTCCCATTTGAGACCACATCAAAATTGGACCTAATAACAAAATTATTAAGTGGACTTTATCGACAGACAGTTATATTACTAGTTCTTCCTATACGCGGTCGCTCACAGTCTCTTTCTAAGTATTCAAAATCAACATGGCCTGATTAGGTTGTTGTTATATTTTTGATGTTTATCAATTCTAAGATTTTAAGTGAACAAATATGAAGCGACCGCGTATAGGAAGAACTAGTTTAAGCTAGGCAAATCTATTTGTCCTGAAATCGGGTTTGGCCGGAAACATTTATATAAAATTCATGAGAAGTAAAATTCATATATTCATATTTTTACTAGAGAAAAAAAAATCAGGGGCTCATTTTTGACCAAAATATCAGATTCTAAGCCAAGCCTTTGTAATTTTGAAACTTTATAATTATGCGGAAATCTGACTTGCCACAAGTCACATAATATTCGATACTAGATTGTGTTCTTAAATTTCATTTTGCATGGATATGACTGGCGGTAATGTCCACTTAACGAAAATATCTTATCTGGGGAGACAAGATACTGTGCAGAAAAAATATTTTTATCCACGTAAACACAAAACTCAAAATCATTAAATTATCTCTTAATATTACGACTTATGTATTCTTCGACGTGTGCTCTTGATAAACCTTCGTGCGGGGCGCCGTCTAGTATGGCACTGGCTGACGACTCCCATGACCACATGATGCGACATAAGTATGTGCCTACCATATCGAGGCGCGCGTTGTCTGGTATATGATATTCACTGTAAGCTTTTTTATCCTTACCAATACAGTAATAATATTTGGTAAGACTTCTTTTGGACATTTGGGCTCCCCATGGCTCTAAAATAATACAAGAACGTGAGATGACAAATTCTTTTGCTTCAGCGTAATATCAGGAAGAAAGGGCAACGCAGCAGTAGGTATATATATTTACACGAATAATTTCGAGTTACTTACAACCCTTAACTAAAAAACTTTCACTTTTTGATATCTAATAAGGATTGCCTGAACACAGTTATTCGAATCCATAAGGTCTTAATAGTGCCATTTTGGTGACTAGAAACTTCAAATTTAGCAACAAGACCATTAGGCATATTTTTTGATGTTACTACTACGTTATACGTTATTTTTCTATAGAAATCGGCACAGCGCCTCTAGCGGAATACGAATGGATTTCTTCCATACAAATCAAGAGTTTAGGTACACGCGATCGAGTAAGAGTAAAAACTCACACTAAAGACTACAAATTATCAATGTTCGGTGTCGACAAACATCAATTACAAAAGTAATACAAAATAGGTAATAAGTTCGGTACTTAGTACTGGTAACTAACTAACTATCTACGCCAATAACTTTGTAGTCACCAAATGTTATAGACTGAAAGTGGGCTCAATGTAAATGAGGCATAAGGCATAATTTATTTCCCATATTCAGACCAACTCGGTGACCATTACAACTAGAAGAGATGATCAATATTTAGTACTGATCGCCTGCTTCATTTAAAGTGGAAGATTGCTATTGGCAAAACAGTTTTTCTAAATGGGGATTGCAGCCGAGCAGATCTGAATAACCCCGACTATCAATCAAATTAAATCTTTGTAAGGGCACATCTTTTTTAGCTAATTTGTTCTCTGTATCTCTGAATTAGATAAAAGTGCAGAATGTTAGCCGCGCAAAAAAAAACGTAGTGTTACTTACCTTTCACTTCTTTTAAGAACATAATAGAGCCTACGACATAAAACATATCGTCTCTATTTATTCTGTTTGGGGTATCGATGGTCACGGCTCTTTTCACCCTTTTCATATCACGATACTCCAAGTTATTGACAGCTGATGAAAATTCCTCCATGTTAAATAGCCTTTTACATCTTAACGGCAAAACTCTATTATCAAAGGGTTTGTTCAAAGCAGTGCAGAATAAATTACATTGGTTTATTCTGAAAAAAGGACTCCATTACTAATATACTACTACTTATTACTTAAAAAATATAAGATCTAAAATTCCGATATTGAACTGTTCCAGGCATGGCACATGTGCGGGAATTTATAAGTATCGGGCGCCATATTAATTTAACGTGTTTGTTATTTTTAAAATGACATTTTAAAAATAATTTCGGACCATATTGGCTTTTTTTAAAGTAAAAAATATTAGTATACAAAATACATAGTCAATGATAGCAAATATTGGACGACACTTACCTTTCAGACAGGGCATAGTATGAAATATCAACTCCGCCCAACATCATGGCATCAACTATATGTAAAGCTTTGCTGAATAGCTGGTGGTTGCCTTGGCCACGGTATTCTTTAACAACCTAAAGTAAGAGAAACAGATTTAACCATGTCGTTCAGGGCCTCCTATATTTCTGTACAGACAGACTATGATAGATCAAAATGTTTTTTATTCAAGTAGGCCTTTACAAGTACTTATGAATAGTTTAGACTCTAATGCACGGTTCGAAAAGTTGCTTTTGCTGAGAAGAGCCGGTAATAAACCCAGCAATACTCTTTTCAAAAACAACTAAGGTACACCCATTACATTCAATAATTATTTATCTAGTCTCACTAATAATATTTTCATGTTATAGTGGAAGAAATAATTATAAATATAATTTAATGATGACTGACTTAGTAAACAACAAACTCCAGCAGACCAGCTCCCACAAGCAGCACCTATTCACAATATGATGCGTCCACTGCTGGAAAAAGGCCTCTAAGGATCTCCACGATACAAAAAACTATACCTATGATATCGTAATAGCGGCCTAAAACCGCCTACCTATTTATTTTTCACAAGAAATACTAAAAAACAATGTAATAAATAAAATTGTTCACCTCTCCGTAAACTAAAGTTTTCGCCGGCATGGTGATATGTAAATCTGCAACAGTTGTCCAGCCATTCGAATCCAGTTGAAATACTTTTTTACCACCACAACCTTAAATTTTTTTTCACAATAAAAAAAAACATACACATATTTATTAGCTTGCTAAGAAAATTACCACGATGACATATACTTCCGGGTATCACACATTACATTAGGTACTTTTGGCTGAACTGTTTAAATCCTAATTTTATCCCGTGAAAAGATAAGATCCCTTGATAACGCGGGTGAAATAATTTATAAACAATGGACACCAAAACTTTGATAAACGCGAAAGTTAGTATGTATGGATGTTTGTTACTCTTTCATGCAAAAACTACTGAATGGATTTGAATGAAACTTGGCACACAGTTATCATATCCGGGAATAAAACATAGGATACTTTTTTTTTTCGAGAAAAGATAAGATCCCTCGGTGAAACCACGGGGCGGAAAACTAGTTACTTACCTATAAATATTTTCAATTCATTATTTTTCTTGCTGCTACTCAAGAACATTAGGTGCCAATCATACACATTTTTAATCTTAACTAGATCTGAACTCTTCTCCAGATATTCAGGTGGTTTATTCAACGTATTCGTTTTAAAAGAGAGAGGGTTGTATGAATCTGGTGGTTGTTTCTTTAGTATTGATAAAATATTTTTAAGTGTGTCATCCGGGCTCATCCTCTCTGGCTGAGTTCTTACTTCATCTGGTAACTTAAATAAGTGACACACGTTACTGAAATATTTGTTACAATTGCTCGTAAAATGCAGTTTCAGTGCCTGTGAACGAACATAGCTAGAAAGTTAGCTTTTACGCCAATGCCGTACGAATTCTTAGGTTTTTATTTCTACATTAGCTGCCTAAAACCATAAGTAAATATATATCCAGGAACTTGTTCACACACGGCCATCTGATCTCAAATTAAGCAGAAATTGTACTATGGAATCCAGATAACTGATACATATACATATACCAACTACTTATTTTTTTTAAATACAGATATAATTACAGCCAGAATCAGGAAAAAAATACATGTTCATACAAATATCTGTCCTGGATGGGAATCGAACTCACGATCTGTGATAAAGAATGGGCATGGCATGATAGGTAGTGCGTTAACCAACTACGCCAAACGGCCCGTCATCACGAGGAAACAATCTGTAATAAGTACTCAGTTGGTTGGCAAAAAACTATTTTCTAAGAAATACTACTAATATTATAAAAATGTCATTGAGCATCAAACATACAAACATTTTCACAATGTTTGTATGTTTGATGCTCAATGACGGTTGAACGGATTTTGATGAAACTTTACACACAGGTAGATTATAACCTGGAATAAAACATAGGATACTTTTTATTCCGAGGAAAGATAAGATCCCTCGGGCACGCGTGTGCAACTAGTTTAGCATATGAATTAAATAATGAGACGCAGTGAAGTTATAATCAACAGAATCAGCACCATTATCTAATAAATGCTCAATACGCACTTTCCATAACTTCAAGCAGGTTTCTTTCATTTCAGCTTGACTCGATTCTTTTAAACTTTTATCCTTGCTAAATGCAGCAATTTTCAGCAAATTCTTTATCTGTTTTTCACCAAGCCTAAAATGAGAAATAAATACAAAACAATAAAACATTTAATCTACTAAAACCTAGACAAGATGGTAGTCTACAATAAAATTATCTACGTTAATAGGTGAACAACTTTTTAAAATTGACAACATTTCTAAAACAAAAATATCGTTTCTTTCTTTTCATGTCCTGAGATCGATTCACATTTTTAAAACACCTCTAAAAAGAAATACAACAAAACTCGGGAAAACAAAAAAATCTATACATACACACAATTGCTGTTGTAAATGTATTCATAAAACGCTTGGTCCTCTTGAATTACACTTAAAGGAACTAGTTGGGTGACATCCATGTCATGTTCTAGACCATTCCATAGTATTGAGTTTACTGAGTACAGGTGCTGCTCTGCCGATTCAGTTCCCAATCTTTTCCACATACATATTAGATACCTCTCAGAGTTTGCTGGTCTTGAAGTAACAGGCTTATGAATGCAAACTACAAATATAAAATACATATTTAAAGAAGTTTAATTATACATCTTATGTATACAGGGTGTCCAGTAAGTAGTACGACAAACTTAAAGCGGAAGTAAGTGGGCGGGTCTCCCAACTACTTACCGGACAGTTCTAAAAATTAAATAAAGAAATTTACCTTTATCAAAACATTTGTACATGATGTAGATTAAGCCAACGCTAAACAATGTGAAGATATCAAACAGCTTTACAACAAAGTGCCCTCCGGTTCTAACGAGCATTAAAGCTGCAAGGCACTGACAAAGGTACAGCTGTTTTGAGAGTATTTCTTGTATGTTTTCCTGACCTTCGACGGAAAAGCCCTGAAATTATATTAAAAAAAACCTAAATTGGAGTGTGTATATGTGAAAAAATGCTAATTGGTTGACTATTGTCGCTATTTCAGTCAAATTGATACAGAGACGGTCTTGTCAGAACGGGTCTGGTCTACTACTGTATCCTAAAACACACTGTTTGCTTCTAAAACTCGAAGTGCTGCACTACTTCTTTTCTTCTTCTTGTCCTACGCAAGGTGATGTTGTGGTGGTCGGCACATGTTTTCCTCTTTCACTCCGCTCTATTACTAGTCGTCTCAGTACTCACACCTTTCATAAGCATAAGCATAGCATTCATTACACAGTCTATCCATACCTTCTTCGGCCTTCCTCTACCTGTATGTCCATCCACACTTGTGTAAAACAATAGAGTACTATTATTATAAAGAATAAATAATATTATAAAGAATATTTCGCACCGATCAATACTCCGCGTAAGAGTGTAATGGCCGCCTATGCTTCGACTTCCCCTATAGCTTTCTTGTGCGCCAAAAAACAAACTACCGAATTATATGTAAAAATCTAGTGTATCAAGGGGCGAAACATATTTTCTGACATCACTTCAGCTACATAACGCGTAGTACTTACACCATCTGCCATTAGGAAATGTACACCCTTATCATCGGTCTGTTGTAGAACATGCTCTTTTAATGAAGTGAGATTTGCTGGATTAAATATATTACCATCCTCATTTATACCATAGTAAGGATTAAAAGTTTCAGGCGTGCCAGCATAAAAATCAGATAGTTTAAAATCATTGGATCCCTTTAATGTAAATCCAAAACCTGAAATAGTAAAGTGGTAAGTGTCTTTCTCTTTATTTCTATGTTAAATGTACATATATATATAACTAGTCCTTCGTGGTTTCAGCCGCGTTGCCTAGGGAACCCTTTTGGGGATGAATTTTCAAATTCCTTTCTTAGCGGATGCCTCCTCCCTATTAGGAATCTACCTGCCTTTCATGTTTGCATTTATACTTTCTGAGTTTTCGTTAGTAATTAGCAAGTTGTATTTCGCTTATAATACATAGTTATTGGTAAAACATCAACAATCTCGCAGGACTATTACTGATCATAAACAACAACTTTTGTTCTATGACTTTTTACAAAACATAATAATTACCGAAACAAACCTTCAAGATTTCGTTGTTCTATCAATTCAATTCTGCATTTTGTTGTACCTACCTACATATTATGCCATATGCCTCCCGTGCACTATCACTCCACTATCACTCGTAGTTATAATTTCTTTATCTCTTTATTTCTGTGTTATTCAAAATTTAAATATTTTTATAAAAACCTCAAGTTTTCAAGTTACAATGTACCCTTGCAGTGACTTATACAGAATTTAGTTTATTCTTTTGTTTTTTTCTGGTAGCTAAATAATAAGAAAGTGATTTTAAACTAAAATTAGCTAGAAAAAGCTGTTATGTTTTCGGTAAACAAACAACTCAAAAATAAACATGTTTCGAACATAGTATTATATGACTAAACTTGCTGCAAATAAGGTCTACTTTATCCCCTTGCAAGGAATGTAAAGCATTTCAAATGATCCTGTACATAATATAACACACTAGCTGTCCTCCGCTGTTTCAACCGCGTTCCCGAGGGATCTTATCCTTTGAGATAAAAAGTATGTTATTCCAGGATATGATCTACCTGTGTGCCAAGTTTCATTACAATCTGTTCAGCCGTTTTTGTGTGAAAGAGTAACAAACATCCATCCATCCAAACTTTTACACTTATAATATTAGTGGGATTTAAATAAAGAAGCTGTAGTTAGAATATCAGACAGTATACTAAATTTTACTAATAACCTTTAGCTCTCCACCCTTTACGGAATAAAACATACTCTGAGAAGCCACCAGGACCAGCACACACATCGGCAAAATACAATATCTCATTTCTGTCAACTGCATCTTCACCAGTTGGTTTCTTTGGATATGTGAACATAAAACCAAATACAGCATCCAAATTTGCCATTTTCACTGCTGCTCTGTTTAAGAATTTTACAGCACCAATTGTCTCGTATGGGTTACTACGAAAACGTGCATGTCTTAAGTCTTCATCATCCAATGTATCAAAAATTGTCTGAAGCAAAAGAATATTAATTCAATGCCTGATTACCCATACAACGAAAATTATCCTTTCAATTGACGTCGACTGATAACGACAATGGTTTATTTTTTCATACTGAATATAATCAAATATAAATCCGTTATAACTATAGCTTAGCCAAAGATGTCCTGTTTTACACCCTTAGAAATTGAATGTCGGAAAATCCCGCTTTAGATAGGTATAGTACTCATGGAATATATTTTATAGGTACATACAACAAGTACTTAACATTTTAAATGATAGAAAATATGCTATCGGTATTCTACTGGACATGAGCAAGGCATATGACAGAGTTTTATATCATATTCTTTTGGACAAATTGTATAGGATAGGTGTGAGAGGTACTGCTCACGCGTGGTTCACTTCATATCTTAGGGATCGTGTCCAGTACGTCGAGGTGGAGCACTATAACTCTAAAACCGGAAGTATCACGAATGTAAGGTCACGCAGATGGGATATAAATAGGTCTATACCTCAGGGTAGTGTGCTTGGATGCATACTTTTTTTAATCTATATAAATGACCTACCTAAAACAATAGACGCTGTAAGTATATTGTTTGCGGATGATGTTTCCGTCGTATTTCCGTGCACAAAAGACCTAAACTTAAATAATCACCTTAATACTATCCTAACCGATATTGTCAGCTAGCTAAATAAGCATAACCTAGAAGTAAACTTTTCAAAAACAAAGCTAATGCAATTTAGACCACATCAAAAACGCCCACACATACTTGGTTTAAATGTTGATACAAACGTCAATTGGAAGGCTCATATCCGCGAGGTGGCGGGAAAATTATCAAGATTCACGTATGCTTTGACAGAGCTTAAGAAAACTACCGACACTAAAACAGCATTAACCGCCTATTATGCATACGCGCACGCTTGGCTCCGTTATGGAATAGTTTTGTGGGGAAATAGTACAGACGTAAACAGTCTATTTGTATTACAAAAAAAATGTATTAGAATTTTGTCAAACATAAACGTATTGGAAAGTTGTAGATCACATTTTGGGAGACATGGCATCCTCACGCTTACATCCCTATATATTTTCGAGATATGTCAGTTTGTCAAAAAGCATAAGTCCCTCTTCACTCGAGCAAGAGATCATTACCCACAACACCGAAACCTAAGACACCAAAATAGATTGGCACTTCCTAGTTCCAAGCTAAATATCTTTTCCTCTGGTCCGTATGTAATGTCTATTAAAATATACAATAAAATACCCCAGGAATTAAAAGAAATAGAAAAACTAAACACATTTAAAAGAGAACTAACCAAATACTTATTAAAAAAATGTTTGTATACACTGCAAGAGTTTTTTGATGAAGAGTTACTATGAAAAACTATGACTACAAGCACTGCTGGTGCAGCTTCGGAAAAATATATGTTAAAAAAAATGATGTCTCGCCTGCAATTCTCCTGAAAAATGAAACCCAAATTGATGATCTAAAAGTAGAGAAGAAATGACTCGTATTAGAATATGGTAAATTTCTTAATTTTTTATTCTATCCTCACTGTCTCCAGTTTGTAATTATCTTTACCCTATTAACTAACATAGTCGGAATACTTTTAATTAATAATTTAGCTTATAAAAACTTATGCCACAATATTAAGCTCACACTTTCACACAATACCATTTTTACATACAATAAAACACAAAAAACAATCTCACTGCAACACATTCACCATCTAATTCGTCTACTCCAACAAGTACAAACCCAACGTAACAAATATTCAACTATCTCAATCATCACCTCGCAACCAAACCTAAAATTTACTCACTCAAATATTTTCCACGCATCACAAAACCCACCAAAATATAAACGAATCCAAAGCTATTTATGTCCTTTGTCAAAACTTGATGTTACACACGGCTCCATAACTGCATTACTTAATTTCCACGACGAAGCACCAAACTACATCTCTAAAAATGACTAATATTTGTGAAACTTTGGAGGACATAGAGAGCACAACAGTTATAAGACACTCGATTGTAGCTCAGCCGGAAAAATGCAAGTCCATATTAAATATTACTGACTTATCATTAACAATTCTCACTCAAAACATTCGGAGCATAAACAAAAACTTGGATGATTTCAAGATTTTTCTGACTAGGCTACAGTTTGAAGTGGATATAATTGTCCTGACTGAGTGTTGGCTCAGCGACAAATTCTCATCATTTCCATTACCTAATTATACATATAATTGCTCTAAAAAATTATCTAACCAAAACGATGGTATAGTTATCTACAGTAAGTGCAATTTAAATATCACGATACACGAACCGCCCTTTAACGAAGCCAATTGCTTAAAATTATGTATTAATAAAGATCTTGCCATGATCGCAATTTATCGGTCACCAAGCTATACAAACTCGGACGCGTTTCTGAACTCTTTAGATCAAGTTTTGTCTGAAACTACCGCAAACTCATGTATCGTACTCGGCGACATTAATTTCGATATTAAAAGGGGTAACAAAGACAGGCACAGTGACAAATATCTGAACCTTACAACGTTACATGGATACTTCCCAGCTTACGACTATCCAACGCGAGGAGACAATTGTCTAGACCACATACTGGTAAAAAGTCGACTACAAGCTCAGGCACTAGTATGTGAAAGCACGATAACTGACCACTATACTTGCATGATTTCTCTGCATGCTGATATTGAAAGACTCACACCAAAGACAAAAACAGTAGCTAAAATCGATTACGTTCTACTAAACCAGACACTGAAAAATACAGATTGGACCGAATTTTACTCAATAGCTGATCCATCTACTGCCACGACCTACCTCACAAATATTATTCAAAAAAGCATCCAACGTTGCAAAAAGAATCATTTTATTCCTCATAGTAAATTCAATATTAAATCCTGGATCACACCACACTTAATCAAAAGTATTAAAAAACGCGATTTACTACACAAACAAGTAAAAAAGAATCCAGATAACGAGAACCTAAAAGAAATATATATAAACTATAGGAACACTTGCAAACTCGTCATACAAAATCTAAGAAATCAGGACGAACAAAAACAACTAGAACAAAGTCTTGGTAATCCTAAAAAAACTTGGCAAACTCTGAAATCTATATGCAACATTAACAAAAACAAAAATAAAACATCTCACCTTCTGGAACTTTCTAGCAATCCTTCCAACTCACTAAATATAGCTAACACTTACTTCACTTCTATAGGCAAGGACCTAGCAAACGACATATTAAAACGAACTCGTAAAACGGAAGATCAACTAGCACACGAAATAAAAAACCGCCCGCTAAACGCACAACATTCTTTTTACCTTCAACCCACCGACCCAATTGAAGTTATGAAACTTATCTCGGGTTTAAAAACAGATAGTTCACCAGGATGGGACGGTATTAATCCTAAAATACTTAAAGAAATTAAATATGAAATTGCCGTGCAGTTAGCACACATTGTTAATTTAAGCATATCTGCAGGATGCTTTCCAGAATCTTTAAAATTAGCTCAAGTTATCCCCATATTAAGTCAGGAGATCCAAAAGATATATCAAACTATCGTCCTATCTCCCTCCTTTCACTGACAGCAAAAATTCTGGAAAAAGTTGTAAATTACAGATTCCTAAAATATCTGGAGTCAAACAAGTTACTCTCACCTAATCAGTTTGGCTTTCGCTCCAACTTGAGTACAGAAGACGCAGTTTCCTTACTAACTGATACGATAACTCAACACCTAGATAACGGTTCTAAATGCATAACGGCATTTCTAGACTTAAAGAAGGCGTTTGATACCGTTTCTTTTCCACTACTGCTTAGAAAGTTGGAGGTTATTGGTGTTCGAGGTTTGGCATTATCCTGGTTTAAAAGTTACCTCACAGGACGGACACAATATATTAAGGTGGATGATATTCAAAGCGAATCAGCAATGGTATCTTTCGGCATTCCTCAAGGTAGTGTTCTCGGGCCGACGCTATTTTTGGTCTACATTAATGATCTGTGCAATCTAGAATTAGCGTCGGCCCGAGTTCTTGCTTTCGCAGATGACACTGCAATAATTTTCAGTGGAAAAACGTGGAATGACGCCAAATGCAATGCCGAACGGGGTCTTTCGAAAGTCGCTAGTTGGCTTGAAAACAATTTGCTCACACTAAACGTATTAAAAACTAAGTTCTTAAGCTTTCACATCACATCAAAAAGTCAACCCCCACAAAACTTAGAAATAAAATTACACGACAGTCAATGTACTGGGACTCCTGCTTGCATTTGTAAAAAAATTGAGAAAGCTAAGCACATCAAATACCTAGGTGTGAATCTAGACCAAAACTTAAATTGGAGGTTACACATTGATACCCTTGTTACTAAAATAAGAAAACTACTGCACATATTCAAAAAACTTCGTGCTATTGCAAACATCAAGCTTCTTAGAAGTGTTTATTTTGCTTTATGTGAGTCTATAATAACCTACTGCATCACTTCTTGGGGTGGTGCAACCAAAACCGTGCTAATAAAACTTGAACGCGCTCAGCGAATGGCCCTTAAAGTCACCTTCTCGAAGCCCTTCAGGTATCCAACGCACAGTATATACATAGAAAATAATTTACTTACAGTTAGACAATTATATATACAAAAATCAGCACTAAAATTTCATTCAAATTCTCTTTTCACATTGCTCCCAGAAAAAAAAAAACCATACAGCCAAAGGCCCATCAAAGCTGATAAACTACGGCCTTGGCATATACCACAACCCAAAACTATTTTTTCTCAAAGATTCTTTTATTGTATGGGTCCTTTAATCTACACACATGCAAATAGCCAACTCCAACTACTAAAGAAAACTAAACGTCAATGCCGAAAAGCTCTTTTCTTCTGGTTACTGGAAAAGAACTACAACGATACGGAAAAAATCTTAGATAGAACAGGAATCGGCTAATTTTGAATGCTAAAATAAAGTTAAGTTCCAAGGGAACTAAATATAAATAAAATTTGAAAATCACATTAAACACAAGTAAAAATAAAAATAAAATAAAATTAGAAAATCACATTAAAAACAAGTAAAATCACAATCACAGTAAATATATAATACTAACTAAGAAGTTTGTCCCGCGTTTTCCATGGGAATTAATATTAACAAAAAATAATAATAAATAAAATATATATATATGTATATGTTGTTACTCCCTGAGAATGAAGCTATGGGAGAGAGTTTATCTTTTACAAAAAAAAAAAAAAAAAACCTTTCTCTTACTACTATTAGGTAATAAAAACTTACACTGTTCTACTTACTACACACAACAATAAACTTAACCAAATCAATTGAGGATTATCTGTTACTTTTAAATATACTGTGTAACTGCATTCCAGCCAGCCGCCTTATCTATTTCCTTTGTTTACTACGATGATGCCGTAAACTAACCAACATAATTTATAAGAGTACCCACATTATTTTTAATATTATTAATATTTTGTCAGTTTGTACACACTTGTCTTTTTTTCTTTTTCCACAAGCTAATATTTTAGATTAAAGTCAAAATTTAAACATAATTAATATTCTATTTTAAACCACTGTCAGACGGAAGACTGGCCACCCATAGCACAGGCTAGCCTAGTTTGGGGGCCAGGAAACATCGAGCACATGTTTTTCTTTTTTTTCTTGTTTATCTACTGTAAAAAATTGCAAATGTTTAGTTTATAAGCTTACATGTGAATTGCTGCAAATAAATTATTTTTGTATTGTATTTTTGTATTGTATTGGTATGTAAGAAATGCTAAAATGAAATTTATATATGTTAAAAATAAACTAACTTTCTTAACAGTTATGCATACAAATAGGAAATATATTTTATTTTATATTATTTAATGAAAAATGTATTTTTAGAGTCTACTTTGCTGTGCCCTAACAGGGTTTCATGTCTGTACCATCACCAATTTTGTACCATCTATATGTTACCATGAACGCAATAAAGTTTGAAGTTTGAATATTTCCTGGTTTGAAATCTCTAGATCCACCGATTGAGGCTGTGCGTTTTCTGTCAAACACTGATTCAAGGATCAGAACATTGAATAGGATGAAGAAATAATTTTGTTAAATAAAGACCGAAATTACCTTAGACTCCAAAACGCCTTTCAAGATATTAGCCGTAACAAAATCTGTTTCATCTGTAATAGTCAATTTCTTTGGACCTTTTTGCAGCCACTCCTCTAAAAGATCACCAGACAAAGGTTCGTCTGGTGCATGTTCTAACCATACCTGGAAATAAAATGAGAATTCTTATGGCATAAAGTAAATAAAATATAAGTACATACATTCATTCAGACAAAATTCAACATACCACCTCCTCTTTGGCTTCTGGTTTATTTTCATCAGGTGTCCACTTAAAATCTTGTGGTACATCACCCACAGTGGATGGTTTCAAGCCAAACCCTCTTCGTCCTTTTTGTGTGGAAGCTTCAATAGGTTCTACTCTACCATGCTCAAACTTACCCAAACCTTTACCCGGCTTGAATCCCATGTTGCTCATCATTCGTTTAGATTTTTCAGAATATTCTCCACTGATTAACCCATCTGCATCCTGATCGGAATTTTTACTATAAAACTTTTCATCACTCGAGTCTTGAAAGCTGGGGCGTATTGAACCCTCACCGCTTTCAACGTCACTCTCGTCAAACCCATGCCTATAGTCAGGTGATGAACAATTCTCACTTAAGCTATTTCTACTCAATCTTATGTTTGAACCTAATCGTTGACTAGTCCTGGTATTCTTATTTGGTGGTTGAAAATTTGCTATGGAGTGAGGAGTTTCTGTTGGTTCTTCATCCGACTCTTGTAATACTGAAAAAGTAAGAATTTATAAATATTTAATTATAGCCCTTTATTCTGGTTTGGTTTTGGAGCCTTATTCTGAGAGAACTTCAAACATTTTGATGGTGTGTTCTACTTGTATATGACTGATGTGTCTGTGAATCCCTTGCGATGTTACTCCTATTTATTACTACAATTTCCATTTAGAAATTTTTGTTAATTTGTTGTTAGTTTAGTCCAGTTTAGTCTTTCTTGAAAATGCTATTGAGGTTGAAAATTAGATAAATTAAAACAAATAAGTGTATTACAATACAACATACCTGATCCATGTGAAGTGGTTGAAGAAGCGCCGTAAGTATCTGCACGAGGACGTTTTGTAGGTATTGTATCCTCATTACTGCTAGAATCATCCGAAGATGGATCTAATACAATAACATTATTCAAATTAATTTGATTCAGGGAACATAAAGCAGGGAACTTAGATAGAAGTTGTGAAATGGAACTTAAACCTGTGTGGATGCTAGATAATGATATAAAAATCAATGAAATAAGTAGATTTTATATGGATTTGGGATGTCACTATCATCATCGTCATAACACAAGAAAGTATTAGTGTAATAAGTAAATTCATACCTGACAGATTCATTGCGTTTTATTCCAAGTAACAATAAGTCCGTTGTGTGATCGAAATTATGTGTTAGTTCTTTCGAATTAGCACTGCATCGTTATTTACCCTCTGACTTTTGATTATTTTCATTTACAGTTTATAAATATAATATACGATCGTCTACCTAAAACTGATAAGTTCACAATAAATAGGTAACAACATAAGAAAAGCCACGATCGAAGAACTAAATATTCTTTACGTACATTCTGCCACAAAATAAACAGAGATCATTTAATTATGTATCTTTCTGCCACGTTTAAAAAATAAGAGCGTACCTAGTGATATTATGTTGTATAATCAAAATAACCTAGACAAATATCAACACAATATAATAAAATGATTTTGACTTTTTGAAATCGTGTAGTACAATTGCACACAGGGGAAACACTAACCAAAGAGTATGCAATCTCCAAGAAATATGTATACTACCTGGATTGGACGCTCTCCATGCCTACTTAAATTAAATGCTTATCAATTGCGAAAAAGAGAAAGATAACAACTACGTTGGGATAATCTCTCTTTCGTTCATTAAGGGTAAGTAGGGTTAGAATTTATAATTCTTGCATTTTCTTCAGTTATAATCATTGATTATTAATACTCAAAGGTTGTATATTCTTCTTTTATGTTATAGTCACGTTATATTGTCACATTAATTGTAAAGTCTAGTCCTCGTCCGTACAAGCACAGTCAGATTTTAGTGAAATTGGCCGCCGTTCCACTAAAACTTTACAAGGACTTTTGGGACAACCTGAAAAGTCACGATACACGCTTTCATTTCATTTCACTTGTGCACTTAGATCTTTATTGGACAAAACACCATTGTTATTATTTCAATATACACGAATTTAATGAAATTAAAACGAAAACGCAAGTTCCCGCCAAACATATAACGTGACTTTTAATTAGCATAAAAGAAGAATATTAAAAATAACATGTTTCTTAGGCTGATAGTCTTGTAACTAAAGCCTTTTAAATAATTAAAAATAAATCTTTATATTATTTAAAAATAATTACCAAAGCTCGGAACAATAACTAACATGTTCCGAGTACCCAAACACTCCTAAGAATAATTAAATTGTATATCGGGAGCATAGATAATACACTATACAAAGAGTTGACACTATATACTAGAGAATCGGGAGTATGATACCTACCTAACTAGTTTTCTGTTTTTACAATTTTATTGCTCCTTTGGATTAATTATTATTACTAATTTACAAACATCCGTAGCGATCGTCCGCCGCCAGCAGAACCAGCAGAAGTAGCAGAACCGACAAGTGTTTGCTAGGAGTAATAGTGTTTGTTCCCCGGGTGTTTAAAATAAAGTTATTTAGCAACAATGACAGTTGGAGAAAGTAGCAAAAACTTGCCATGGTATGTACCTACTCAACACAAAAGTTCTAGGTTTCGTTTATCAGATAAGCTCGTCTTTCACACTTTCAGGTTTTGAGGGAAAATTAACAAACAGTTTTTTGAGGTCATGTTTATTTTTCGACAATACATTTCGAGATATCAAAATACCCTTTTAATTTATTAGTGCTATAATTAAAAAATCAGTGAATTATCGTCAGCAAACAAGACTTTATCACATGTTATATTTAGTGAACTTTTTAATCCCTTTTTGACTGCATTTTATGTTTTCCATTTCCAATCATTTTGTCAAAGCGTTCATATACAATATAAATTGATTGAAGAGCCAACCAATAGATAAGACACACTGAAATTGTCAGTAACACCAGCCATAGAAGGGCCATATTGGGCCATACATAGTTAGGTATACAGGGTGTTAAGACACACTGAAATTGTCAGTAACACCAGCCATAGAAGGGCCATATTGGGCCATACATAGTTAGGTATACAGGGTGTAATCGTTAAGTGTGTCCAGGCGATTATTGCGTAACTATTACAGATATAAAAAAAACTGATATTGAAAGTATGTCACCTAATCAGTTAAATGACATAAATAACTTTTTTTAAATCAAACGAGAAGTATCCAAAATTTTGACATTAAACAATCCCATACATTTAGTATGAGATTAGTAGAAAGGTTTCAGTTTCCTTATTTTAAAAGGTTATTTCCTTTTAGTAGTTTCCTTTAAATATCAGTACTAACCTATACTGATATTAAAGGAAACTGTTTATTAACCTAATAAACTAAAAAAAATATATTTTAATTGAATAACATTTATTTCTTAGTAAGTACAAAATTTTGTATTCAAAGCAGATTTTTGTAGTGTGTTGCTTTTCAGCCAGTTCAAATTAATGCAATATTGTGACAAGATTTATTACTAATTTGAAGTGGTAAGATAATTAATCTACATGTATATCTACTTGAAAATCATTATTATCATATCATACGGGCATCAATGACATTAAGGTAAATTAAGTACTAGACCACTTAAAATAAGGAAACTAAAACCTTTCTACTAATCTCATACTAAATGTATGGGAGTGTTTAGTATCAACATTTTGAATACTTCTCATTTGATTTAAAAAAAGTTATTGATGTCATTTTACTGATTAGGTAACATACTTTCAATATCAGTTTTTTTTTATATCTGTAATAGTTACGGAATAATCGCCTGGACACACTTAACGATTACACCCTGTAAATGTTGAGCCAGCCACCGATATTTCCCCATGTGAAGTAATTATGAAAAACTATATCAGGTAGTTTTCACACCAGAATGGTTTCTGTGTCACTACACTAGCGAAATTACCAAAATTTTCAAAATAAATATTTTTTTGAATCCACAGACAATTGAATCAAAAAGTTGTAGTTGTTAATTGTAGTAGGTTACCTACATAGCATTAGCTCTTCAACCAACATTGCACACTAACGCACATAAACAAACATAATATTGAAATATCACTATATTACGAAATCTCATAACACACTATGGCATTTATAACCTACTGCTCGCGGAGCGCTTATAACCTATCTAAACCTTTTGACTTATAAAATGATTGGCTGTCTGTCACACCTTAAATTTACTTGAACATTAATTCTATCCAACACTGTAATTAGATGTTCACTCTTCTTCCTGTCCTTATCCCACGCTAGGTGTGGTTGGCACAACATGTTACCTCTTTCACTCCACTCTATCACTAGTTGTCTCAGTACCCACACCTTTCATTGCATTTCATCCATACCTTCTTCAGCCTTCCTCTACCTCTATATCCTGGTTGGATCATCCACACTCATGCTTAATACTCTTTTTCTTACATGTCTTTCATCCCTCCTCATGACATGCCCATACCAAGCCAATCTATTTCCTTATATTGACATATTCGTCGCCGGTATTTACCACATCAACAATCTGCCGAATACGTTGAACAATATATTTAATAGTACAACACCATTGGTTCCTGATTTACACTTACAAAACTTACACTTGTATAACTACACTGGTTCAGACTTCGATAGAAAGACCTGATACAAGAGTAGGAATGCATTATTACCTAGATTATCTTTATACTATGTAAGTTTTTAATTACAGGGTTGAAAAGTATCGACCATCTAAATTGGATGACTTGGTATCTCATGATGATATAATTAAAACAAGTAAGTATTCAAGCATTTCCAAAATATAGTCCCATCAAAATTGATCAGGACCATTTTCCAGATGCTTAAGTTTATAAGATGTATAAACAAATATAATATGTATTAAAAAAATATTTTTTTTTTAGTAAATCAGTTTATGAAGGAAAACCAGCTGCCTCATCTTTTATTTTATGGTCCACCGGGAACTGGTAAAACTTCCACAATCTTGGCTTGTGCTAGACAAATGTATACTCCACAACAATTTAACTCAATGGTAAGTTGTACAAAAACAGTTAAATTTATTTATGTACATTATTTACTACTTGCGAGACTTTTTTACTTGAGAGTTACGTACGGCAATAGTTTGGCACGTAATCTACCTAATATCCATTATACCTATTTACTAAACCCATTGTAAGAATTTGACAAATTAGGCCCTTTATGTTAGAAAAACGCGAGTTTTTATAATATGTATCTCGATACAGATATCCATTTGGTTGTGATTTAATCAAAACCACGAGATCAAAACATACATCTTCATAGAAAATAGCCATATAGCGTACGTTAGTGGTTCTATGGTTCACGATACATACATATTTGTAGTATGTATTTGCTGTTTTTTAAGTGTCAACGTTGCAACTACGTATCTTGTTATTGCACAGGTTTTGGAATTAAATGCTTCAGACGACCGTGGTATTGGTATAGTTCGAGGACAAATATTGAGTTTTGCATCAACACGAACAATATTTAAAGCTGGTCCAAAGTTGATTATCCTGGATGAGGCAGATGCTATGACAAATGATGCACAAAACGCACTGCGAAGAAGTAAGTTCAACATAATAATTTTTAACTTTGCTGTGTTATTTTTATTTAAACATGTGTCAAAGAAAAATTTAAAAAATCAGACATTTGCTATCAATAAAATATAAACAGACAAAGTTCGATAACTCCGGATTTCTAAGCTTTGTAAGATAAGTTTTATGCCTATTTATTTAAATTGACCAATATTATGACATAGTTTAAACAAATTTATACAATATAACTGATTTGAGCTTGGCAGACTGTACAGGTTAATTATTGATTTAAGTACTTACTTATAAGTATTAACTTATATGTGAAAATAATTTCTAACCACCACAAAGACTTATTTACAGTTCGACCTTGATAAGTTGTCATGGTGATTTAATAGAAACATACAAATTAACCTATAGCCTGAATTTGTTATAGAAATCTTAGTTTTACATTAACAATTGATTAAACGGTAACGATGTTTTTCGATCTGCAGCCATCATAATATTCTTATCATTAGAAATGTCAGATAGTGAGGAAGAAATTCAAAGTAAGATAGTTAAAATCACTGTGGTCGGTGAACCTGTTACAGGCAAAGTAAGTAAAAATAATGGTTATTTTCCTTACTATTATTGAAATCAAAAATAAATCTGACTATTAAGTACCAGTTGATAGTAAAACTTTTTGTAGAGTTATCTTTGTACCCGTTATTTGGGCGGCGGCAGCGGCAGCGGCAGCGGCGTCTGCGGTGGATTCGTAGGTAGTGGTACGCAAGGCGCAGAGGTGATGGCAGGCCAGTGCCTCGATCTGCGCCCCCCCGTGCCGCTGCAACTGTGCGACGTCGCTGGAAATGCACTCGAAACACATATGCTCGAAAATTATTTATATGCCTCTGATGTATGTAGTAAACAAACATACCTATCGCGAACAACTAAGAGCTCATACACACGAGCGGCATGTTGCCGACGGCTGCCGTCGACATTTCAACTTCGCGCTCAACGAACGCGGCACGCTATACTGCTAGTGTCGCTATTGTACGACGACTGCAGTCGACGGCAGCCGTCGGCAACATGCCGCTCGTGTGTAAGAGCTCTTATATAACTTACTAGAGAGCTCATTCGTTCACCCTAATTAAAAACATACGAAACAAACAAAATCAGAATTATCACTGTCATTTGAGTAAGTCTCATAATTAGTTTCATTATGAGAATATATGTAATTTATATGATATTATGTTGATCACAAAATACTCATTATCAGTGGATAATGAGTAAATATAAATAGTAATTTATTAGCGTTTGAAGGTATTGTAAAGTTTCTCCCTATATTTATGTTTTCAGATCGTCATATTTGTATATGACTTAACAAATTTGCAAAGTTTTGAAAAGCTCAATATATGGGTTACGACAGTTAAAAATATATTTTTACCCGAGCCAAAGAAGCCTTTGCTGGCCTTATTTGGCAACAAATCAGATTTAGAGCACCAGCGGGCCGTGAGACTATCATGCGTACAGAAGTTTGCCTCCGAACATTTACTGGAGAACTTCAAGGTATCAGCTAAAACTGGAGAAATGGTAAATCAACGAATCTTGTAGAAAAAAAGTGGTAAAATAATATCACCATTCAGCTTTAAGAAACATGGATAAATCAAGAAATACACTTTTACTTTTAAGGCCTTACCTTGTTAAACTACTGGTAGCTAGGCCTATAGTTCGTGCCATATAAATTGGCAATAAAGGTACCGAAACATGTACCATGATAATCTAGCGATAGAAGTTTTGCGACAAGTTTGTATGGCGAGCGACAGATTTATTGAAGGTGGTGAAGGCCACTGAATGACCTTTATTGCCAATTTATATGGCATGTACTATAATATGTAGCAGCTGTTGTTTTTATCATTAAATAATACTGATCTATTTCGAATTTCCTTTAAATTTACTGCAGTAAAACTTTTTTCAGGTTAACATAGCATTTACAAACCTAGTTGGCCAAGTGGTGGGAATAAAAATGCCAAGGTTTCCATCAACATCATTGAACAATAAGGCAGCAACGCCCAAGGTCCCGGAAAAGAACGGTCGCGCTTTATTACCTCAACATGTGGAACCTACACAAATACTCATTATGAATAGAAAAACTTTAAGAAAAATTCAAAGGGGAGCTTCGTCTACAATTTGTTGCTTACAATAAATTTTTATAATGTTTTTTCATTGTTTTATTAAATCCTTTGCACATCAGGCCGAATGTTAGGTAAAGGATATTGCTCAGCGTCCATACATGATTCGCCCCAGAACCAACAAGCATGAGACTTGCACCATAATTGTTTATATATTTTATTATATTAGTTGCAAATATCTATATCCAAAATGATTTTTCAAAAGTATTGTGAACATTTTGGTGCCAATGTAATGTAAGCTACTGGCTACCACCATCAAGTTGAAAACAGTTTTTCTGGCGTAATTTGACAGTTGCACTTGAGAGCCAGTTGCCTTTTAGGCATAGTAAAAGGTCGATAAATCATTGGCAATCCTGGTATTGTTATTGTATAGGCGACGGTAGTCACTTACCGTCAATTTACCCTTGTCTTGACTTAATAAAGTATTGTATTAACACAAATAATGACGATAAATGTTACAGTAATAGAGAAGTACACAGAAAACGTGCGGTTTTGTATAATATGCAATTACTTGGGCAAGATCATTCCGGCGCTGCAGTCACGCTGCACTCGTTTCCGTTTCGCGCCGCTGCAGCAGAACCAGATTGAGCCCAGGCTTAAAGAGATCGCTACTGCTGAAGGGTAACTTTAAACTTTTTATTTACTTTGGCTAAGCTCGTGGTCATCATTATCATCAACACCATCACAACCACCATCATCATCATCATCAGTGCCTGTTCTGTTCCCAATTATTTCAGCCGTTATCATAAATCGAGCCAAAAAAGTTCGTCTTACCTATTTTTTTATATCATACTAATGCAGAGTTGCCAGGCTGTATACATTTTTTTAAATTCCAAAGAGCTTGTACATTCTCAGCCTTTATTGAAACCCCCGATTATACAAAGTATTTTAGATCTAATGGAACTGTTCTTATGGATAAAGTCATGCCAAGAAAATCAAGCTAGTCACTGATATGAATAGTATTGTTATGTTACAGTGTCAAAATATCGGAGGATGGTGTGAAAGCGTTGCTCACGCTCTCTGGTGGCGACATGAGGAAGGTTCTAAACACGCTGCAGAGCACGTGGCTCGCGTACCGTGATGTCACCGAGGACAATGTGTACACTTGCGTGGGACACCCGCTGCGCTCCGACATCAGCAATATACTCAACTGGCTGCTTAATGAAAATGATTTCGCTACGTGCTTCAAACGTATCCTTGTTACATAAGAAAGCGTGTTGAGTTTAGTATAGACTTCTATTTTGTTTTGTCAGCCTGACAAGCAAGCAAATGGTTCTGCATGTTCGGTTACTTTATTTTATTATTCCACCTTAATTATTTTAATGTTGGATCATAATAGGCATGATATTCCAGAAAAAATACCTAACACTGACTAAAATAAAATACCTAAAAATACTGGAAAAAAGCGAACACGTTGTAATATTCCGCATTTTACCAATTTAACGACGAAGAGCATATTTATGATGTATATTGACGTCACAAGTATGTATTTAATACAAAACTCCACATAAATTATCGTTTCGACATTTAATAAAAAGAATCTGATTTGATATGCCTGTTACCATCCTTAATGACTACGCTTTTTCTTTAATTTGTAACCTTCTTTCTATCGTGCAAGAAGTACCTATTATAAAAATTATTCACTTTTTTGTAAGAATTACAAAATATTTTCTTGACCACTGTATGCAGACATTCAGGATCTCAAAATTGCCAAAGGATTAGCACTCGGTGATGTGTTGACTGAAGTTCACACAATAGTACAAAGGGGTATGTACATAATATATAATTTATAGTTTTATCTCTATTAATGTTAATAATAGTGTGATGGTGTTAAGAGTACATTGTTTTGGTTTCTTACCAAAATAGTAAAAAGAAAACCTTACGGCGAAACTTTGGTTTCTGTCTGTATGTTACGGCTGTTTTTCTGAGCAAATATTATAGCAATCTGCATGATAATTTAGACTGATAGGTGATATATTAAAAAACTATTAAAAAATTTTTTTTTTTATTTTTGATTGCCAAAGTGTTAGACACGTTATTACAATGCCTTAAAGGCAGCTGGCTCTCAAGTGCAACTACTGAAACACACCAACGGGTGCTTGGTGACAGATTATCAACTTGAAGGTGGTAGCCACTAGCCAGCCAATTGAGTACTACAAAGTACCCTACCATGGTGGTGTAGTTTCCTCACGATGTTTTCCTTCACCGAAAGCGCAAGCTCATTATAGTATTCGAACCCAGGACCTTCGCCGCGGTATCCGACGTCACTACAACTGTGCTATCATCGCCTCTGTTCTATATCACTAAGGTAGAAAAGGAGCGTACGGCCCGCCTGTCAATGTACCTTATCCCACTAATATTATAAATGTGAATGTTTGGATGGATGTTTGTTACTCTTTCATGCAAAAACGGCTGAACGGATTTTGATAAAACTTGGCTGGCACACAGGTAGATCAAATTCTGGCTGGAATAATACATAGGATACTTTTTATCCCGGGAAAGGATAAGGCTGCGACTCCACCAAAGCTGAGCGGAGCCGAGCGGAGATGTTTTTTAAACAACCAACAGAATTTCGTTATTCACGCTGTTATCAATTAATGAATAAAACTATAAATCATTTGACAACCATTTTTTTATCAATAGTAATGACAGTATATTAAAATTTTATAAAAAGAACATAAAATATAAATAAGTTAAAAATACAGTATTCATATAAAAGAGGTCGATTTCATAACATGCTCCCCTTTTTTTTAACAAAGGGACGACCTTTTTTAAAGGGCGCCTTAGGACCCCCCCAGTGGTTTTGATATCCACCGCCTCTATGAACCGTAGTAATGTCGGCCGCCAAACGTGCAGCGTGTGTATCATGAACGTTTGCCTCCGGAAAAACATCTCGAAACTGTGATGCATTCTAGTTGGTAATATATATCGCTGTCGATGGACTTGAGCAGGCACCGAACATCATAGAAGTCATACAGTATGTATTAACTGGGCCTGCTGGACTGTCACGCCAGAGGTGACGTTGCTCGTCACGGTCACGCTCCTGAATTTTGACGCATGCATGAGAAGTGGTTGTCTCTGTAGTACTCCCGACTTGTGGGGCGCCGTGCTGCAACAGCTGTGGCACCGATGGGGGTAACAAGACCTCTGCAAGGTGGGGAGTGCGCTCCTTCCTTTGTGCTGAGGTATGGACATCAGTCTTGACCCAATTTTTTACATGCTCCATAGAAGCTCGGCAGGCGGTGTGACCTGCGGGATTGCCGCGACTGGAGCGAGCCTCTAGAGCGGCTATTTTGGCCCGTAGTTTTGCTTGCGAAGCTGCGCGTTCTGCCGCAGCTACACGCTCGCGTTCCTGGCGCTGCTCTTGTATTTGAGCAATCCCAATCTCCGCTAAGCGACGTGCATATTGCGCTTCCAACGCGAGACGCTGAGCGACGATCACTGCACTCGCACTACTTGGCATATTTTTAGATTGCTTGATTGAATAATAAAATATAAATAAACGGATACGTGAATAACTTAAACCAATTACTTCTGATACCAATTTGTTATCAATTAATGAATAAAACTGTAAATCATTTGAAAACCATTTTTTTATCAATAGTAATGACAGTATATTAAAAGGGCATTGTTCATTTTCGGCTTGGCGTGAACAGAATTGTTAGAGAAAAACATTTGTACCAAAAAATATCTTTAATTAAACCATGAATATTGGTCATTTTTAGTTGTGTAGATTTACACTGATAAAAACATCAAATAAATAAGTATTTTAAATCATAATTACTTTTTCCTGTCGGCATTACGACTGCGTCACATTGCCAGCATAAAAAAAACAATTACAACTAATAAAAATCGATTTTAAAATATGTATTTTATATCGATTACAATAATACTATTTTATTTAACTTCATAAGAAGGATGTTTAATTATTCAAAACATTTAACAAAGGCATTAAAATCGTGGAATCACGTTGTACTGCATTCATATATTTACAAGTAAAGAAGTAATGTTACTATTGAATTATTGCATTTCGATTATTCAAGATAATCGATATAATTATTATTTTTATGGCAGCCCTGGTTTAAGCAGTTTGACAGCTTTGACAGAGTTTGACTGGGGTTTGATTTGACTTGTCTGTCATTTCAAGTTATCGTAATCTCTTGTTTTGTTAGTATTTATTTGTGAATATAATTATTTTATTTACAACAAATGTACAAAATATACAAGCAAATGTACAACTATAATATATAAAAAACTTCTTCGAGGCTGCCGCTGCTGCCGATCGGCAAGGTTCCCAGAAGGCTGGCAGCGTTTCCTCTTTATTTGTTGTTTTTCCGTTTTATACCTCGAACTTTGCTAATCATAATAGACACCGATGACGCTATTTACGACAACACTGGCATTCCTACTAGAACGTGGTGATTATATCCTCTTTGATTCCTACCGATACTGTTCCAAGCCCAAATGTTGACTTGATTCCTACTATTTCCTACCATGGATGTAATACCTATGGAAGGTACGTCCGATGCTATGGAATTGAGATGCAACAATTGTAATTCCGACTTTAATCAAAGGAAAAGGCATAACCTTGATCTGGTGGAGGTGATGTCGGTAATACAGTGGATCTCACCCCAAGTGGTAAGTGTTTAATTCGCTATTTGTTATCCAACAAATCTTTGAATAGTATCATGTCCCCGTGCAGCCTATTTTTTTATGGTGTGGTATATTTGCTTTGTCAACAGGTGACTAATAGCACTGTAGTATGGCATTCTTGCTGGACTCTGGCTTTGAACATTTCGACTGTGGCTAATGAAGAGTCTTCTACTATTAGTGGTTGGCAACGTTGTTTTTGTGTTAGCTATAAATGTTCTTTATTAAGAACAAGATCTCACGTCTACGTACTGATACAAAATGTGAACTGGTGTTCTTGCAAAGATGCATAGATTTGCACTTAATAATTGCTATGTTCTAACAATTGCACAGTCTCTGAAGCCCTATCAATCATAAAAATGTCTCTAGACTGAAAATATTGTGTAACGGTTTTGATTCATAATGAAATAATTTGATGTGATATTAGCATCTGATGTTGTAGCTGGATAGGGGCTTTATATATCTACATGTTGGTTATAGGCAGATATAAAATTAATTATTGGGATTGGGATTTTGTTAATTCAATCCAATAATGGACTAAATCTTCAGACATGTCTGCTATATGCTGAGCTTTTGTAAGTTATGAATCTGATTAAAAAATAAGATGAGGAAAAAAATATTTTATTTCAAAAACCATTAATGAATGAATGAATGAAATACTCTTTATTCTATACACCAAAATACAAATAATACATGACACAAAAATAAAAAAAATATATAAAAAAGTGAATACAATCTAGGCGGCCTTATCGCTTAAGCCATCTTATAAATGTTTCCTAAAAAACTATTAGAAACACCTGGATACAAAACCTTATTATTTTTGATATTCCTACAGGGTAAAGCTACCAATTCTACATATTGTTTTTATTCTCAGTGACTGTTCACTCCAGGCCAAAACCCCATACAAAGTGGACAATGCCCTTTATAAAAAGAACATAAAACATAAAGAAGTAAAAAATACAGTATTCATATAAAAGAGGTCGATTTCATAACACACACATCTCGTCACCGCTCAGCGATTCTATTGGTTGTTTAAAAAACATCTCCGCTCCGCTCGTCTCCGCTCAGCTTTGGTGGAGCCCCGGCCCTCGGGAACGCGGGTGAAACTGCGAAGGACAGCTAGTATTTCTGATTTCTGACACTCCATGTCTACAGGTTTACAAAATTTCATAAATCTACATGATACTAAAAAATATAATTCTAGGCATCGCGATACGATGTAAAGATTGTGATCCATAATTATCGGAATGTTATGAAACCGGCGTCAAGTGTAATGAGTTGTTATGTGTTTGCAGTAAAACTGCCACCAGAGGTGCTGGTGTCGCTGTTGATTAAAATGTCAGAGGGTGAGGCGCGTCTTTCGAGTGGATGCAGCGAACGAATCGAGCTCGCCGCACTCATCGCCGGCTTTCAGGTTGCGAGAGACCAGCTCACGATCTAACCACATATATCTTCAACTTGTTTAAATGTGGAGCTGAAATGTGATCTAGCAAAAATACATAGGTACCTACTGTATGTCGTCCTTGCTAAACAATTACCTTCACTTTTTAGTTTCGTCTTGGAGAGTAATTTCTTATTACCCATTCGTCGCTTAGGTAATAATGCCGCGCAAGTTAATGACAAGTTTTCATTAGAGAATGCGACTACAAACGATTCGTGCGGCGTCAGAACTATTCGAATAACGGGCTTCGGTTGGATAATTTTAACATTTTATTATATACATAATATAACATAACATCATTCGATGCGCGCCGACAAAACCTATTCAATTAATGAAGTATAAAAGGTCCCAAGTCCAATTTTCGACTTGAGCGGTATTGTTACCTAAGCGACGAAATGAACCCTTGTATTTGAGTTAATTTAAATAAAGTTTGTTAAAGTTCATGAATTTGTTTATTTTTTAAGAAAGTAAGTACCTAACTGGAGACAAAAATATTTGATAAATTTTGACGTGAATGGCATATCAATATCTCAAGATCAATGAACAGCCCTTTTCGATGTAGGTTTCTAGACTAAATGACAATAATTTCTAATGGTCTGCCACTCTCAACATATTGATAGTATTGTTCATACACATCATACCAGAATTTAAATCGATCTGCAAAACCAGTATATGGTGTACTTGTTGGTTGTTCAGTTAGTAGGAACGGGTTGCAATTATCCTTGCCACATTCAGGCCATTTTGTGATAATGTTTTGATCATCTGGAGTAGGATCCCTGAAAAAAGACATGTTGTTGTTACTTATTATTCGCACATACCTACCTTATTCATTATCTATATTTATATTATTAGGTATTTCCATCCACCAGGTTTCGTAATTTGCCAGTGGTAGATATGCCAGGAAAGACGCCGGAAGTATATTTCACTCTGCTGTTCGCATGATAAATGAAGTACCAAAACACTAGGTATCAACACAATATTTTTTCCAATTAGAACAAATCCACATTTCCACTTAGACACCAGAATTGTGCTTTCCAAATCATTGCTTCTCCCGATCCTTGATTATGCGCACGTCAGCTAACTTAACTTCAATGAAAAACTATTAAATAAACTCGAGTGCTTTCAAAATTCCTGTATATCGTATTTATTTACTTACATATTATTTTTATTGATTACTCAAGTCTGTTTTTTTTTTAAATAATAATTGCCGGCTCTTCTGAGCCAAAGTAACCTTCCGAACCGTGCGTTAGATTCTAGAGTAACATTATATTATGAAAAAGTGACGATTAAAGTGTGTGAGCTGGTGTGAGTGAACTGGCTCTCAAGTGCAGCTGTCAGAACACATCGATAGGTGCTTGGCGACAGATTTTCAACTTGAGGGTGGTATCCAGCCAACCGGGTACTACAAAGTACCCTAGCACCGTGCGATTTCCATGAAGTTAGTTAGACAATAACAATTAGGTATCTATCACTCGTGCGGAACTAGAGCCAGGTAGTTAGTTCACTAGTGTTCATTTACATTACATAACGTTGTATACCTACTTACCCAAATTTAACAAAATTAGTAAAATACGTCAATATCACATCAATCATTCGCTTACATCTTGCATTAATGTTATCGAGCTTTCCATCTGTCAGTTTTGTAACAAACATGTATCCCAATTCATCCGCGTGACTAGCTCCATCGATTGTTAGATTAAATTTCAATTGACACCAATTCAGATCACCATAAAAATCCCAATTATAATAATATATTTTGTTACTGTTTTTATTTTGCTTGTGTATTTTAATCCAATAGTCGACAGTGCCGATATACTGTGTGTCTGATACTAATGAATCGACGAATTTTGAATATGTACTACTATTGCTAGTATTGTTATTTATAAAATAAAAATCATTTATAGATTTTCTCAAGAGCCTACGTTCTTTTGAGTAGCGTGGATATTGTATGTCATGGGGTATCACGACGTCTATATTATCTAATATTTTGTTTGTGAAGTTCAAAATATTCGTGAAATATATTCCCTCCCGACTGTTTATGCCAGTCAATATCGGCACATTCTGCGGGATACCAGATTTTATTATTTTTAGTGGCTCTTTAGTCATAATTGCATCTGGATGTTCTATTTCAACACAAGGCAAAAATATTGCCTTCGACAGGTATTTTCGTTTTGCTATTTTTATTAAATCATCGTGTGCTTTTACAATGTCGAATGTATCTACCGTTCTAAGCATTCGCAAAAGTGCATTTGTATTATTTGTTGGCAAAGCTAGTCGTTCAGCTAGAAGATAAGCGACTGCTTTTGGATTTCTTCTGAAATATCTATAATTTAATGCGCTGCCACTGATAAGAATTGCTCTTTGAAACAGGCCCGTCGACTTTGTCGTCAGCAACAAACAGTGAACTAAAGCAGCGCCCGAGCTGTTTCCACCGACCGTTATTTTGTTTGGATCTCCTCCAAATCTATCAATGTTTGTCTTGATCCACCTTAAAGCCAGCAATACGTCTTTCAAGCCGGCGTTACCCAACGCCTCTGGTATACCAAGGGAGAGATATCCAAGGGCTCCTAATCTGTAATTTAGACGCCTATAATTAACATATATCAATCATAAGAGTAGTTACTACCTATTATAGGTCCATGATCTATGTGAAATAGGTAAATGTTCTTATCTGTGTATAAATTTAAAAAGTTAGTTCAACCAATGTTATGTATGAAAGGGTAACTACTTAAATAATGTACCTACTTACATTTTTATATTATTTATAACCCACCTGTAGTTCATGGTAACAAATATAATATTGCGACGCAAGTACAGCTGAGGTCCGTATACTAAATCAGAATTCCCTGAAAGGCTTTTGAATGTACCTCCATGAATAAACGCTAAAACTGAAAATTTTTCTTTCCATTGAGTAACCGGGACGTAAATATTCAAATACAAACAATCTTCACTCATTTGCTTATTCTTGTATCTAGTCTCGTCCTGTGGACACACGGGTCCTTCTTTGGTAGCGTTTAGCACATCGTTCCAATACTTCTTCGGGATTGGTGGCTGTTAAAAGATAATATATTATATTATAAATTTATAATAAATGTATTTATAATTTTTCGGTATGTAACTAAGTAATAAAGATTTTCGGCTGTGGGTAAATATAGGCGATCCTTAGGTCAAGGTTTCTAAAAACATTCATAATGCCCGAAACCAAAGCTAAACTGCGTACAAAATCCCCAACGTTATTATAACAAATTATAATTAGGTATACTTGCCATAAAACGTAATTTTCCGGTAGGACTCTCTGCATATGGTATTCCTTGAAAAGAATAGTAATGCACACCGTGGCTGTGAACTAATTTACCCCTCACTACACCGTTATGTGTAACAACTTTTACATTCACTACTAACTTTACGAATATTGATGTACAAATTATAAGTTTTGTTATCAAACTCATTTTCGTGCAACTGAACAGCAAAACTGTAGGAACCTAAACTTATTAGTATGGTCGGTATTTTACTACTCTGTTACATTTACCTAATGAAGGGGAGAGCGGGGTGTATTCTAACATACATATTTACATACACCTACACAATATCTATTTATTTCTGCATTTTTTTAGGGATCTGTACCTCAAAAGGTAAAAAAAGGAACCCTTATAAGATCACTTTCTTGTCCGTCTGTCTGCCTGTCTGTCCGTGTGTCACCACCGATTATCTCAGGAACGGGTGGACCTAGCAAGTTGAAATTTATACCAGATACTAAGGTCTGTAGTCCCTATTGGGTGTATAAAAATCAAGGTCCCGTGTCAACACGATATCGGCAAATTTAGATTTTCGCGCAAACTTGTAAGTACCAAAATTGACCTTAATATTCAACTTTTTTTATTTTTCAGAATTTTTCCTTTACTTGTGCTGTAAGACCTTGCTTTTAACCAAAATTGACAATTCTAGGTCAACCGTAAGTACCATAGGT
Source organism: Ochropacha duplaris (assembly GCA_951361185.1). Taxonomy (NCBI): domain Eukaryota; kingdom Metazoa; phylum Arthropoda; class Insecta; order Lepidoptera; family Drepanidae; genus Ochropacha; species Ochropacha duplaris. The sequence goes on from OX592703.1 coordinate 7,910,189, forward strand.
TTTGGGTCGAAAACCTAGAATCACGAAATTTGGCAAAAAGCAAGGTCTTACATACAGCACAAATAAAGGGAAAATTCCAAAAAATTAAAAAAGTTGAGAATTAAAGGGTGTCCCCATACATACATTAAGATAGACCTCTGAGTTGTATCGGCGCTCATACATTTTAGAGGTCTAGCTTAATTGGCAAAAACCTCGAATAAGGTACCTAATCGAAAACGTAATCTATTTACAAGATTGTACGGAACCCTCGGTGCGCGAGTCCGACTCGCACTTGGCCGGGTTTTTTTTATTTAGGTATATCATACTCGCCACAGTTATTCAGATATAACCTATAAAAAATACAAAAAATAACAACCAAGTAGGTAGATACTTTAAAAATAGAGGCATTCAAAAGAAAATAGTCACACAGCAGTGTGTCTTTCAATGTCGAAATAAAAGGGCGATGATGTGTATAGTATAGTATAGTATAGGTATATTAGGTAGGTACCTATCTCATACAAATAATTTCGAGCTACATTCGTGCCATTTCATAGACAGACTAACTACTCATTTATCAAAAATCTAGACCACTTCTACGTGTAACTTGAAATTTGGCATTATATGTAGATAGGCGAAGGTGATGAATTATACAAACATATTATATGAATTTGAAACTATCACACTGTGCACAGCACAGCGCCTAATATTGTTACATACAAGACTTGACCTTTAAACATTGTCGGTGTTTATTGTTCGAGTGTAGTGGAAACGTAACGTACTGTTAGATATAACCAGCCCCGGTATCCTCTAAGTAGGTACTCGTCATTTGACGAATTGTCTTTATTGATTCAGGTGTTTTTTTAGTATTCCACTCAAACAGTAACCACTCGACAATCTCATTAGCAATAGAGCCAAATATCAACAGTAGGTAGTACCTACAACCATTGAGGTTCCTTTTGATAGCCATATTTCTGAAACAAAAACTACCTATAATATAGGGCTTTTAGGTAGTAGGTACCTACACTGTTTTAATGTTTAGCAGAGGTTGTGCTTTGTGGGTGTGGTCCAATGAAAGAAAGGCGGACAGGACCCGCATCCTGGCCTTGGGTTTTTTTTGGGGAGGACTAAAAGGTGGAGGTCTGAGGGACCATAGACACCCTTACTTACGCGGACTGTTCGGCGAGCGCTTAGCTTATCCAACCGAGATGTATCCTTTTCTATCACTGCGTGATGTGGGTGGGTGGGATAGTAAAATTGTTTATTGTTTTTGTGTCATTTGTGTGTTTGATACTCCATTACAACCATCTCGTTGTAAGTACTCGTAACTTCTAATAAGGTACCTACTACTTACGTAGTACCTACACACCTAATTATTATTTATTTTACATTGTACATAGGTACACCGTTTTATAAAAGAAATATCCAAAAACGTTACGTAGGTATAAACAATCTTTGCATATGTTTTACAATGCAATGTTGCAATCAATGCTGATAGGTACCAAAAATACCACGCACTTGTGTAAATGGAGACAACAAATAAAAAATGAACGATTAATTTTCTGTTAAATTTAATACTTATAAGTAGGCACCTATAACAATAATAAATACTTAGGAGTATTGCTTAAAATACGTTTCATCATATTTACAAGTATTCTTATCTTAATTGCGACCATTTCAGAGATATTTCCAAATGAATTAAGTACGCATTTGATACTTATTTTAAAAGTATTTGTACTTATTATACGCGTGTATATTAGAAAATGGTAGTATTTGGTCTTATTTACTGTCTCAAGTTGTTTTTAATCTTGAGATAGGCAAAGTTTACCCAAAGAAGTTAGAAACAAGATTAGTAAAAGAGTTAGTGATGGAGGAGAAGATGCCGGGCGCAGGCGCGGAGGGCGGCCGCGGCGCAAGCGGCACTGGCCGGTAGTACGGTCCGCCGTCGATGCGCTGAAATAAATATTTATATTATACACTAACAATTTCATTACATTTTCAGCGAGAAAATAGCGTTCGCTCGTCATTTGTCTTGGATAACAAACATCATACGAGTGTGGTTTGATACATCCACCTATGACCATGACTTTGGTCAGAAGAAAGACGTTTTTTAGGTATTTTTTCTTCATAATACCTATCTATTATATTCTTTTCAACTCTTTTTAATTATATCTACATGTAAAAAAATTTTTTTTTCAACTTCAGCTGTCCCCCGCGGTTTCATCCGTGTTCCCGTGGGATCTTTCCCGGGGATAAAAACATAGCCTATGTTACTCAGGGATAATGTAGCAATCGGTCCAATACTTTTAATGGCTAACTACTTTTAATCCCGGGAAAAGATAAGATTCCCGAGGAAGGCGATTTTGGTAGCAAATGACTGTACAAAAATCAGTTCGTCAGCATTACGAGAATGGTCCAAGCTAAAGAATCCAATATTTACAAGAATATTGCAAGCGTATGGCTGATGATCAGATGGCAAGGTCCAGACCGATTTTTTGCGTTATTATTAATTAATTAATCATTCGAATAATTAATATTCTATTTACCTACCTATTATCTAATAATAAGTACTTATTACTTACCATAATTTCCAAAAAAATGGCGACAGGTTAAATCAGAAAATAAAATATCACGCAATGGAATACACATTAGCAAGGTATAATATCAGATAAAATTTTAAACGGTAAACATTTTATATAAAACTTAAGTACATAATGTATAAATAATAATGAATCAACAATTAATAAGTAGGTACAATTAATAAATACTAAGTTTTATGCATTTAAACTACAAAAATAATATTATGTTTGTACTTGGACAATTAGGTAGGTACTTAATGCAAAGTTAAAATGACTGGTACGTAGGTATATTATTATACGGTTAGAATTAAATTACCTGTTGGTATTGTAGCCAACGATTGGTTGGAATAATAACTGTTTTCTTAGCAAGTAAACTTATAATAAGATTTATTTGAATTCCTAAAGCCTGTCTCAGAGGTTTCCGGTATGTCCCTCATGAAATCTAACATTATATGCAAAACCCTTTTTTCAAAATGAATAAAATGAGATAGACTGTACTTAATGCTTTTTTTATACCACAAGTGACAACAAGGCAAGCGGGTCACCTGATGGTATGTGACTACCGTCGCGCGTCGCTTATACACATTAGCAATACCAGGGGGATTGCCAATGGGTTGTACACCTTATTACAATGACTTAAAGGCAAACTGCCTGTCAAATGCAGTTGCCGCCTGCCGGAACACACCAACAGGTGATTGGCGACTGATTTTGAACTTGAGGGTGGTAGCCATCCAGTAGAGTACTGCAAAGTACCCTACCACCGTGCTGTGGTTTCCTCACCTTACGATGTTTTCACCGAAAGTCGTTGTAGGATTCGAACCCACGACCTGCGACGCGGTATCTTCGCCTTAAAGCGCTACCAAACCGATAAGTTATCAGAAACTTATTGGCAACCTGTGATACTAGTCCTTAATATATTGTTTAGGTATATTATTGTTTGTACCGAAGTACCTAATTACTTACGAATAGCAGAGCTTAGGTAACTACCTAATTATACTGTAATTGGATTATAATCATTTTAATTCGCACCACCCTCACGACATAATTATATATTAGACAATTGATATCTACATATTATATAATATATGTATGATGCTTAATTTAACTTTACTTCAACACGGTAAATCACAGGCATAGGTGTGTGTGGTCAGCCCACTTGATATATTGGTTAGGTAAGTGAGATGGGGAATTCAAATAAGAACATTATTAAAAGCTTAATTACTGCCATATACCACACTCACACAAGGTACCTGCCTATTGTAATCAAATTAGATATTTTACTTTATCGTCACAATAACCCACATGTTGTTGCATATACAGGTGCTGATTTACATGATCTAACTACTCATTAAGTGTCAAAGCAATTAAAAGCATGTTAGTATCCATCTAATCACCATACATGCATCCACTATTTGCCCTAGGGCTGTAGTTAAACTAGACAAGAAAGGTAGAGATACTTGCCTACTTACTTGTTATTGTTCATATACACTGACCTTGCCTCCACTATGCATCCTTATTATTAATCCATGCAACCACCCAAATTATTCGTGTAAATTGAGTTTTTAGATTATGTACGAGATATTAAGAGGTAGCTTAGGGCATAACGGGATTTGACGTTATATATTCGGAGCTGCCCGTTAGCAGCTTTAATGTGGTGTTGTGTTGTCCATGAGGAGGCGCTAGGCATTGGGGGACCAGTAGTGTGGTTCTGTCGAAGCGTTGCACAAATATGCGGCGATGAGGGGGTATCTCTGAAACAGCTGTCTACTAGCCGCCCATAGGTTGTACGGGTACCAAATTTAGCGATTACTTAATTCTGCATTGGGAGGTAGACCCGCCACCTTAGAACAGATGGTCATTAGTCCGGATTAAGAAACCGGAGTAGGCGTAGCCAATTGCATCAGGGGGACTGCCGCACCAATAAACCACGTCACCCGTGCTCCGCTCTGGAGGAACCTCACCGCCAGAACAAAAAACAGATTTTCAGCGGCCTCCCCCTCCACAATTTTAATGGACTTGTGTCACATCAGGGAACTTCACGCAACTATAAATAGTCTAGGTGATGGACCACAACTGTATGTGCATGCCATGGTATGCGTGTTCGGGGTAGGGAAGGATATTTAAATTGCTGTCGTTGTCCCCACGGCCTCGAATCACACAAGGAAGGTGCCACATAAATCCGAGCGCAAGGTCTTGCGCGCGGCCCGATTGACTTCGGCCAGCCGGTCGGCGTCAGCAGAAAAAGGATGGATTGCTTGATTACTTCGTATCGTACCCGTGGAGGCGGTTTGGCTTCAGTTGATCCTGAACTTTTAAGGCTTGCTCTTTACCTCGGATTAATTTTTTCTGGTGTAGGTATCTCACGCACTATTGATCACTTGCCATTGAGAGCCAAGGTGAGCACCAGTTTGCTGTTCAGCAGATGCCTAAGAGCCGGCAACGTTTCTCAAAATCGCGAAGAGCATCGGGATTTCTTGCGACACTCAGTTCCGCACTAACATGAAATACATGTATATTGTATAGACTGGCATCCAATAAACTCAGTGTGCTCAATAGACCAAAGCGGTATTTCACATTGGAGAAAAGTTCGGCCCCTAATTGATACTGCTAACAGCTCTGCTGTGGTTGGAGGCACCTGGATACCAGCTCGGCCCTTTATCAATATCAATAAATAAGATAAAGCCTCACTGGTGTTGGAAGCATCTATAGGCTACGATAACTGCTTATCATCAGGCGGGCCGTATGCTTGTTTGATAGGTAGGTAATCAACAGGAATAGAGCAGAATAATAAGTATCACATAATCTACAACTACCTTTATAATGTAAATACAATTGCAATAATATAAGCTGCACTAAGTAGTTATAGAACGAACACGAGGATTGCAAACTACAGTGGAATTAAACCGCAATCAATTTTCGGGGAATACAATGGTTCCTGTCCGGTCTATAGAAGTAGCTGTAGTTGTAGTGACCCGTACTGGGTGTGACTTCTTGTTCGGTCTGGGGGCGCTGCGACTCGGTATGTACCCCTAAAAATTCGCAACAAACTACATCACCACACCTTAGTAAATTATGTTACAGATGAAAAAGTATATTGATTATGACAGAGTAAGTATGTAGGTATGTACATATAGGTTAGTATTCGGAGAAATATTTATTTACTAAGACACCAAACCACAGTTTTACCACGTTTTACAGTTAAACTGTGACCAAACTATGTAGGTAAGTACCGAAATCAATTTTGATAAAATAATAAAAGGCAGCGAAAAAATTTTAGGTGGTAGGTATACCCAATTGCTGTGCGTACGAAATATACATATAAATTATTACATTACTTTTTTGGAAGTCATAATTACTCAGGTCAATTTAAATTTTCAGGGAAGTACGTACGCCTACCTACTATATACACTACATTAGTTTGACTGTGATTAGATGTTTAACTACTTACTTTTGCTGAATGTAAAGTGACATTGAGTAATGTTGGATGATTGTCTATAACAATGAACTCGACCTCTTGCGGTAAGTAACCTTCTGCTGAGACCTGAAATTAAAATAAACAGACGTTTGGCTAACTCACACAATCTTTCCTTCCTATAGCTACTTTCGTAAGTATACTAACTATACGTTTTTTTTTATACTGTACCATCTATCGTCCTAGCTACATACGTAACGTACATAGCTAACCTTGAATATGTTGCCTGCAGTTGAGACTTAGAGCCAGCAGAATCTCTCTCGGGCCACTATTTTTGTTATATCTACATTATACCAGAATCTCTCTCGGGCCACTATTTTTGTTATATCTACATTATACAGGGTGTCCCATAAATAACACGTCAGAGTGACACTGGAGCTAGATTGGCTTCAGGTCAATCAGATAACATTAGCATGACCTTAGTAAAAGTTTTCTGGTTTTCTAGATATTGCCACTTTTATGCTTTTAAATAAAATATCTGTGAGTAATTTGGCGACAAAAGACGCCTCCACCATTTATTAAGTATTATTTTATAATTGTAGTAATTCCCAAGTACCACGACTTAAATGACAAAAATTGGAATTTATAACTTTTGGCAAAAAAAAACTACGAATGTTATGCCATTTTCGAAATAACATTAAATAAGCTAGTTTTTAAGATAATTTTGCTGATTCATCCAGTACATTTTTTTTTTCAATCTTTAGTTACGATTTTCGCATCGACTTAAAATGAAACCACTTAGTTATTTTTTGAGCATATCGTACTACTTTCAAATGAAATGATTACTTGATTGTCTCAACCAACTAGGAAAAAAACCTATAAGTTAGAAGTTATTTATAGCCAAAACAGGCGAAAAAAATACCAAATAATAGAGTATTTTTTTTAAAGTGGCAAGCCTCGAAAACCATAAAACTTTTACTGAGGTCATGTTGATATTATCTGATAGACCTGAAGCCAATCTAACTCCAGTGTCACTCTGGCGTGTTATTTTTGGGACACCGTGTATATTCATAGATTTATTAAATAAAGGAACATAACTCACTTCTATTCTGTAATTTCCAGGTAACAGGATTCGCCAGAATTCACCATATTTAGTGGTGTGGTAAGTGACGTCACGACCCTTCACCCTGAGGGTGGCACGCTCCACTGGGTTACCGTTCTCATCCATCACAAATCCGTGAGCACCGCGGTGAACTTCCGCGAGGTACTTTATCATAGACTGTGAATACAATTATAGTAATGAGATTCATTGCACCCTTACTTAGGCATCAGAAAAACACGAGATAACGGATTATTTTGGCTATCATTTGATGTTGATTGACTCTATATTAAATAGCAAGTAGGTATTTAATTTAGTAAAGTCACAAATATAATATTATTACCTTAGAATATTTAAATTAAGATTACTAGTGTTCCGCCCACTGATTGAAATTCGACCATAAAGTTTTAACGTAAAATGTCTGTTTCCGTTTTTTATTACTGACTAACTTTCCGCCCCACGGTCTCTATTTTGTAATTATAGTAATTACTATCTGTAAAAATTAGTATATTTATTTAGTTATTAGTTATTTCTTTGTTTGTTCACCTGTTTGTTATCCTGCCAGTATTTAGGTAGCTCGTGTGCTGGTGGGTATTTGCAGCATGATATTTCCAATGTGATTTCCATACACCCGTGCCAAAGGTAGTTGTAATCTTGCATACCACCTATGAATTATAATGAATACTAAGTAGTAGGTTTACCTTAACATCTTTACAATGCACGTAGGTCATGTAACCTTTAGTATAATTATGTTAGCTAGCTTATAGTCGCAATATACTTTACACGAAACAACAAAATTTTCATAGTTTAATATTTTTATTTTATAATTACTTCTACCACAAAATACTTATAAGTACCTACTACAGAGCTTGTACTTAATAATTACCTAAGGTAAGGACTTTTTAAATGTAGTACCTTATACGTATTATTTCATATGTTATTGCGCATCTTATTACCTGTGAGTGGGTACCAAGCTGCACCATTAGTGATCCCATTTTCGAACCTTGGCGTGCCAGACTTGCAGGACACGCCTCTGGACATTTTAGCGTGATTGTTGGAGTACACCAGCGACAGGTGACGGAACACATCGTCGTCCGGCGCGATGGACGGGGTGTGCGCGTAGCTTTGGAATACTGCATTTAGGGGATATGTTGGAGATAAAATAATATTAATAAAATTCAATTTTTATTTTTAAATGAAGATGTAAAAATAATACTTCACCAGAACAGAGTACTGATGATCTGCATATTCCTGATAGTAGCGTGAAAAGAATGCAATAAATAGTCAAGTTGTAATTTATGTTGTTATTGACGATGATAACTCCACGGTGACGTTATTATGTATGTATGTAGTAGTGTCGATGTAGGCTTGATTCATTACAACATTTACCAACATGCCGTAACAAAAAGTTGAGTAGGACCAAGAAATTTTTACTTCACTCCATCATAATTTAAAAACATGGTTCGAATAACTACTTTAATGAATTTGAGCTTTCGGTGAAGAAAATCATCGTGAGACCACGGTACGGTGCAGTTACAAATAATCCTCAGAAAAGGGAACCATTTGCGAGTCCAAAATATGTAGCTTTAAAAACAGTGTTTATTTCGTTTCGCACATTAAACTTGACGTCAGGTGATGACCGAAGGTAGTACCTATTTATGCAGGCAAATACGAACTGCCGATCTAGTTATGATAGTAACTCGCCTCGCTAGCTTCCACCCACTAGATTTCACATTAAATGTCACCAAGAAGTAATACTTGTAAGCTCCGTCATCTAAACTTATTTCCCTTTGAAACATTTAAAATAGGGAAACCCTTAATAAGATAATTCAAAGCAATTTCGGCTTTTCAAAAGACAAATATTATTAAGAGACACCTACTAGCACTTGGAGTATTGTCAAATGGGTAAGATGCGACGAGTGCGCCGCCGTGTAGCGAGCCAGACAGCACGAACTGTATCTTGCTAATCCACTCTTTGACAGCTTCAGTCTCCGGCTGCGGCTGCTTGGTGTTGGCTTTAAAGAAGTCTGGGAAGTTGCGGTTCAGGTCGTACTTCCTCGCGTTATGTCTGAATAATCGTACATAGATGATTATGTGGTCGACTGTACAAAGACCGGATGTTCGATTAGGTTACCTACCTGGTTACTATACAATTACACAAAATTGAGGCGCCGTGCTGAGTTGATTTACGAATAAGGCACCTTGCTCTAAAATAGGCTTGTACCTACATATGATAGCCCACATACAATAAAACGTATTGTCTGTCATGGATATAAAACTGTTAATTTTGTGAATAATAATAAATTTATTACTGAGCAAATCAATTTTAATGTGATGAAAAATTACACTTTCCAATATAGGTTAACGGTGTTGCCAAAATATTCACTGACAAAACTAGTTCTGGTGAGCGACGATCATAGCACAGTATAAACATATACTTTATACTGTGATCATAGTCTTTAGTCCTTGCTCTGAGAGGTACGAGTAAGTAACATGTCTAAGAGTATTTTTTAATTACAATAAAATGGTGTTTTACCTTCCATGTACAGTGTCACATTGTCCCTCTTTAGATATAGCGAACCCGTCTGGATTCATAGACGGCATCAAATGTATCCTCGTGTTGTCCAACAGCCATTTGATGTATGCGTCAGAATCGTAAGAAGTTACCAGATACTGAAATATTATAATGATTGTGTTAAGATTAGTATAAATAGCTATTGACTGATATGTAGAATGTAACTTGGGCAGAGGTTCCACCCTACTATTGTTGCTTTGAGCTGCCGGCGTCGGGATGGGGCGCGCTGGTTCTAGTCTGCATCCGCTAAAGCGCTCCCCCTTCCACACAGCTCCCTTCCACCGTCATCTATCTTTTTTTTTTATCACTGCGTTATGGAATACTTTTAATGGCGGTGTTATTATTTTATAAATTGATAATTTTATTTAATTAGATCAACAATTTATTATTTTACGATGAAGTAGTTCTAAAATCATACTATAAACAGAAAAATCATGACAATTGTTACATGCAACTGCAGGGACACACCAACCGGTACTTCGCGCGCGAGATAGTAATATGTGTTTGTGAACATAAAAGTTAGTTAGATGGTCCAAAAATATTTAAAAATATATTATTAGTTCAACAAATATCTATCTATGTTTAAACAATGAAAAGTGTCGATATTTTCTTACTTGTATGAGGTGTAGAAGCAGCTCTCGGCCGACAGCCTCGTTGCCGTGGATGTTGGCGACGTACTTGACGTCGGGCTTGCCAATCATGTGCTCGTAGGGGGACGCTGACACCACCATCACCCATAGGTCCCGACCTAGATACATCAACATCAACATGTATGTATCTATATAGCTGTGCTTTAAACAATTTTTCTTTTCATACATATCGGTATTATCGGTAGGTAACTACACCCACATTTATGTTGGTCATGGCGTCGGGCCTCGTGAGCGTGGGCGCCAAGGGGTGGTGGGAACTGGGTGTAAAGCAACCCAAGTCCTAAGTCCACGCACCGATAATTTCCACACATCAAAACATTACGAATTGTCAAGAGCTCGTGGGGCTTTACACATTTTGTACCATTCTTATTACATTTGCCATCCATAACGAATAGAAACGAATTGAGCAGCCAGAGCCCGATTTACACATTCATTAGTAAAATTGGTTTTGATACACATGCCTAAATACATAAGCGTAGTTCATAAAATAGTGGGAAACACTTTGGGATTTTCAGGAGTAAATTTAGATGACGTATAGAGCTGTTATTTGTGAAAAACTTGTGTGAAAAACGCATGCAAATATATCGTAACATTACTACTACCTACTAGTATATTGTTACTAGTATTAGTAATTATGGATCTTCTTGGGTCTAAGATGTATTTTACATGATAATAATATTGAACAGACTTGAGTAACTATAGATACGAAGTACATAATTATATTTTGTTACCTTGCACTGATTTCCCAATGGAATAGAGAGCAGTTAGGGCAGGATATTTCGCGGAGACGGCTCTGAGATATCTCGTCAGTTGATCGTGGTCGTGGTAGTTGAACTCGAGGTCTGCTCCATTATCACGAGGCTCCACTTCACCCTGATTAGTTGATGTGTCAACTGCTGCTGACAATTATAACATAATATTAAGACAAAATATTTAGGTAGAACTCAATGTTAAATGGGTTAAAATATGTAGTTGAAACAATTTACATTCTCGTCAAACTTATTTTTGTTTTCATCTTGGGTATATGGATATATGGAATCCATGCGAACTAAAAGAGGACTGACACACATCTGGGGGCACGGCAGTGCCCCGCCAAGACAAGCCAGCGAAGCTAAAACGCAGGGGCACTACCTACCTTTTCTCGAAGCGCTTCGTCGTATTTTTGAACCCTTATAACTTCGCTTTGGATTATACCAGATAAACAAAATTCTCAGGATATGATGCCTATAGCAAACTTATTAAACATATAAAGTTTCATTTGCGTAGCTGTTATACTTTAGATTTTATTGATATCTAAAAACCCCCGATTTCGTCAATGACTGATGATCATCAAAATTCAAAAATGGTACTTCCTGAAGTTCTAGAAAGCTGAAATTTGGTATTTAGGCTAATGTTAGTACACAAACAACAAAAAAATTTTAAAACTTGAAACTTTTATCCCCGAACCCCTTAAATAGGGAATGCGTCAACTATGTATGTATGGGGACACCCTTTAATTTTCAACTTTTTTATTTTTTTAAATTTTTTCCTTAGTTTGTGCTGTAAGATCTTGCCTTTTGCAATATTTTGTGATTCTAGGTCGACGGGAACTACCCTATAGGTTTTCGACGCTTTTATCCTAGGAACGGGTGGACCTAGCAAGTTGAAATTTATACCAGATACTGAAGTCTAATAGTCCCTATTAGGTGTATAAAAATCAAGGTCTTGAGTCAACACGAGAAAAAGATATGGGCAAATTTTGATGTTCGCGAAAATTTGTAAGTACCAAAATTTAACATAATATTCAACATTTTTTATTTTTCGGAATTTTCCCTTTATTTGTGCTGTAAGACCTTGCTTTAAACCAAAATTGATAAATCTAGGTCAACCAGAAGTACCCTATAGGTTTTGGGTCGAAAACCTATATGGTAGTTCCCGTTGTCCTAGAATCACGAAATTTGGCAAAAAGCAAGGTCTTACAGCACAAATAAAGGGAAAATTCCAAAAAGTAAAAAAAGTTTAAAATTAAAGGGGGTCCCCATACATACATAGTACCACCAATTAAGATAGACCTCTGAGTTGTATCGGAGCTCATACAATTTTGAGGTCTAGCTTAATTGGGACCTATCTCCAATAAGGTAATTGAAAACTTAATCGAAAATAAAAAAATTGAAAAAAATCCTCAAGACTCCATTACCGTGATGAACGAACTATTTACAAGTTTGTTCGGAACACTCGGTGCGCGAGTCCGACTCGCATTTGACCGGATTTTTATACACCTAATAGGGACTATAGACCTCAGTATTTGGTATAAATTTCAACTTGCCAGGTCCACCCGTTCGCCCGTTCCTGAGAAAATCGGTGGTGACGCACTGACAGACGGACAAGAGAGTGATCTTAGTGTTTCTTTTTTTACCTTTTGAGGTACGGAATCCAAAAAATAATGTAATAAAATAATAATACAACCCTTTCTAATACTAATAAACAACAAAAATACAGAGGCAGTCCAAATAAGTTTTCACTTCAAAAACTAGATGGCGTTGTCTCTAATTGAAACGAGCTATGGTTTCATTCTTAGAGATTTATATAGGCAAAAAGTTTCATTTTATCAAGTTTCGTTAGTTTGTTTGAACATAGTCGATTTTCCAACTGATTTAAAAGTTAGCATGGATTGTGAAATAGTTTCAATTGAAGTAGAGCTGGGACCTCGCCGTCATCGTATGTTTCATATGCCGGGAGATAGTTCCAACCTCTTCTATTCCTTATAGACGTTGAGGTCACGTCGCAAGTCAGGACTGCTATCGTGCGATATGTTGTAGACCACTGTGATGAACTACAAGCCAAAGGAAGCGAAGCGCAAGGACACTACCTACTAGGGGATGGCAGTTTGTATGAGACTTCAGTTTTCACTTAAAAAACTAGGTATATGGCTTTGTTTCGAATTGAAACGAAAATATTGTCACAAGCAATGTACAAAAAGAAGTGAAATCCCACCAAAAACATTATCATGTAAAGAGTGCTGCCAAGACACCACATGCCTCGCACTGTCAAAAAGTAATCAGATCTCATGTTGATCCAAGCTTCTAACTCTACACGCCCTAACTCTACAAGCTCTAACTTCACAAACTCTTATTAGTGAAAATATGTAACTTGGCCATTTCGTTACTACAAAATCAGAAACGTAATGAACAGTGAATAAATTTTTCACCTTAAGCCCATGTGAATGTAGCGAAATGGCCAAGTTATATATTTTCACAAATAAGAGTTTGTGAAGTTAGAGCTTGTAGAGTTAGGGCGTGTAGAGTTAGAAGCTTGGATCAACATGAGATCTGATTACTTTTTGACAGTGCGAGGCATGTGGTGTCTTGGCAGCACTCTTTACATGATAATGTTTTTGGTGGGATGCCTATTACACAAAGGTTCGTTTTTTGTTTTTGAAACCCACGTTAATAGTTTCGTGAGTTCAACAAAAACACAAATTTTAATTCGAGAAGGTCAAGTTCGTTACAAAAGTACCTACACAGTACACATACCTACCTACAAGATAAGTACTAGGTAACTTGAATGAAACTTTGCTGATAAAAGAAGTGAGATCTACATTACGTGTGTCATTTTATTTTCTTATTGATTCCATTTATTACCAAAGTAGATAAAACAACATAAAATGTTTTATGTGGTATGCATTTTCATTCAAATAAATTGTAAAAGGTAAATACATATATCGTAGGTAATATACTGGTTAGGTATGCATGAATAGAAGATAGGTGCTACACTACAGTACCTACATAAAAACAACAGAATACCAACCAACCTGTTAAAAAACTGGTGTCTTGTAGAGATTGTGAATGCGTCGCTGTCAGGAAGGTCAACAAAAGGAAAAGGCGAGCCAAACCCGCTATAGAATACCCGGACATCTGTAAAAAAATTGTATTGTTTTAATTCATAGTTATCAGAAATAAGGTTTTCATTAGTTACCGACCTACTGTATTTTCGTTTTCTAAATTAGGTACCTACTCATCGCGGGGAACCATTTACTCGTAGACATCTGGGGGCACGGCAGTGCCCCGCCAAGAAAAGCCATAAGATTATCTAGGAGTAGTCTTATTATTATTATTATTATTATACAGGATGTCCGGTAAGTAGTACGACAAAATTAAATATACGAAAATGACCTTAGTAAAAGTGTACGTGCGTAAATGCGGTAGAGGGGTGGGTCATTTCTTAGTCGAGCTATACCTTATTATCTTAAATAATATCAAAGTCACAATAATATCAAGTTTATTTATAGCTAGCTGTCCCGGTATTTATAGCAATTATTTTTTTCAGATACCTCAGTTTTTCCAAACTTACCACCTACGTATGAAAAACTAACGTATCTAAGTTACTTAGGTACATATGTTTTTATAATACCGCGGTAGTTTTATTAACCATGATAATAGTACCTACTAGGTAAAACTGGTCATTGAGTGTTATTATTTGTGGTTTTTTTTTATACCTGTGTGTGATACTTAATTATTACTTTGTGATTGTACCTATTCATATTATTATGCCTACTTGATGTAGAACCTACCTAACCTACCTTTCTGCCCAGTAGCTGGGGCTTAGAATTGCAGCTACGGTGCTCCCCTGCCTGTCGTAAAAGGCGACTAAACGGGGGCAATCGGGGCGGGGGCCCTGAACGCCCTGAAGTGGCCTCGAGGAAGACGATGGGTTGTAGTGGTAACAATCCATCGTGCGATAGCACAGCGAGGGTGCTGGGGGAGGAATCACGCTTCCCCCGGGACGGGCTATTAGCGCCGCGCGTGGAGGGGGTTGAGTGTGAGTTCTGTACGAGAACCCAACCCCCTCTACAGCGCAGATGATGACCACCGTGGGGTTTTAGTCAGTAAAAGTCTGACATAACCCGACTGCTGCGGTCGGGTATCCTATGAGGATTTCCCCACGTAAAAAAAAAAAGGTACCTACCTATATACAATGAAAAAAACCCTACCCATTTAACATTAGGTAGGTACCTACACTAGTAAATCATAATTCTAGGAAAATGTATGGGACAGAACATACATTTTGTAAATGTATAGTAGATAACAAGAGATTCATATCATAAATACCTAGTTGGGCCGTTATTTTACTTGGAGGCAGGATATTATTATGTAAAGTTGACCACAGCTCAACATTTTCTACATAATGATAGGCCCCCTATTCATTCTATTATAATTCATATTGTGTTACGTTACGATGTCTGCTTTAGAATGCTGCTTTCTTTTCAATGTTGTGACGATTTTAAAGTGGCGTGGCGCTCCAGTTGCTCTTGCGCTGGCGCAACCGGTCCTGTGTTGAAGGTCACTGGGTCAGTGGACCGAACATATGTTAAATTATACCTTGTATGTTAGTATTACTGGATAAAATTAGGAGTTTGAAAAACGTTTATAAATATGCAAGGCTATAAATATTATGTAGGTATATGTACAGAATACAATCTATATTTTTAAAAACTAAACAGTCCATTTAGAAGCAATATTTATTTAGTAACGTTTTGATCATCTTTTTACCCGACTGCGCTAGAAGGAGGGTTATGTTTTTCGAGAGTACCATGTATGTAACTATGTGTGTTTGTATGTATCTATGGATTATGGATGTATAATTGTTTGGCACGCTCTGTAGGCTAAATGGCTGAACCGATTTTGATGAATGATATATTGTTGTTAGATTTTTCTTTATTGCGCGAGTGTCACTAAAGATATGAAAGTAATCTAAATTCAATATGGCGACTACCAGACGCCATACTGTGAAAAAGAAAAAAAATAAATCGACGTACCTACTTACTATGTCAAGTGGGGTATCATTTGATAGGTCATTGAAAATAATTATTAGGTTTATTTAATCATTTTTCATTTTGAACGACCATTTAGGATTGATAACGATTTAAAGTTGGTTACCAACCATTATCCTTTTAACTATAAATAAAAAAGGTTAATTAAAAAAATAAAAAACCCGACTGCGTTAATAAAAAAAAAAGATGGAAACAAGATGACCTATTTCCAATAATACCTACAGTAAACAATCCCATGCAGTCGGAGGCAGCGTCTGAAATTTTACTATAAATACCTATTGCCTCCGACGCATGAGATTGTTTCCAGTAGGTATTATTAAATAAGATATCATGTATTTGGGACCAATCAGTACCATTATAAACATAAAAGCTTTATAACTATAGAACGTAGGTGGTGTTACCTCGAACTGTCGCTCTTCGTCGTTCACAACACAATAGGTACCTATCAAGTCTCACGACTCACGAGTAAGTAGAACAAGCTTAACACTTTCGTGAAATTGTCACTTTCATCAGTTTGGCATATTATATTGTATTACTAGCTGTCCCCCGCGGTTTCACCCGCGTTCCCGTCGGATCTTATCTTTCCGGGATAATATATAATATCGCGGTTCAGGTCTAGGGACCGTGCCGGCCACGCTGTAGGCCCACCGTGACCAATTCACATTTCAATCAATCATTTTTAGAACAAGACCTAAATGGATTATTAGAAGATGGCAGGGTCCCTAGACTGGAACCCCATTGACTTTTCGTTTGGGGTTACTACAAAGAATGAGCGTTCGCCAAAAAAATAAGAAATTTAACAGAATTAAGGTCGACATTGAGAGATGCAAAGGAAACAGTGAAAAACAATAAAATGGCGTTCAAAAGACCAAAAAAGAACCAACTTCTTTAGAAGATGTAGAGTCTGTATAGAGCAGGAACATTGAAATTAAGAAAAAAAATAGTGACTTTAAAGCACACTAAACAACAATTATTAAGTTCAAATTTAAGATTTCGACTTTGTGTGTTTTAGATCAAACTTTGAGTCGGAAGCTGTGAAGATAGCTCAATGAAATTTACAGGATAAATAGCTGATAAAATGGACAAGTTTTTAAAATTTGTTCGAAAGAAAAAAGTTGTGTAACTTTTATTATTAAAATGTCCTCTTTTTAGATAAAATCTGAATTTCCAATTACTTGCAAATTTCTTTTTTTTAAAGCGTAATGGTCACAATTCTACTGACAAATGTATATGCATCTGCTAGGTCAGGGGTTAGGTATTATTCAGGTAATTATAAAAAAAACTCACGCCTGTATCTAGTTGACTCGCGTTACTGCGACTTAAAATGCATTGAAAATCGGAAATGGGTAAATATTTTTAACCGACTTCAAAAAAGGAGGAGGTTCTCAATTCGACTGTATGTTTTTTTCTTTTTTGTATGTTTGTTACGCGATTTCTCTGCCAATTATGAATAGATTTTGATGATTCTTTTTTTGTTTGGTAGATCATGCTTCAGAGGTTTTAAATTTTATCGAAATTGATTCACCACTTTTTGAGATTATCAACAAAAACA
The DNA here is from genome assembly GCA_951361185.1 of Ochropacha duplaris. Taxonomy (NCBI): domain Eukaryota; kingdom Metazoa; phylum Arthropoda; class Insecta; order Lepidoptera; family Drepanidae; genus Ochropacha; species Ochropacha duplaris. The sequence continues at coordinate 7,927,841 of OX592703.1, forward strand.
AAAAATATATATATCTCGTTTGATAAACCTTAGTGAATCAAACTGAGTCGTTGAGCATGACTTTTTGGATTTGGATGAAATTTTGTGTGTATACTTCAATGGGTTCTTCGATGGTTTTAAAATACAATTGGACCCGGTAGGTGGCGCTGGAATCGAGTTCCAAGATTTGTTTCAATTTCAGGTCAGGACGACGACGTCTGCCGGGCCCGCTAGTTATACATATATTATATTTTACCGGCCCGACTAGTTCGAGTTAGACGATTTCAGGACAAACTAGTTTGGCCTAGGACAACATATAATAAGGAATAAACTTTAAAAATTGAAAATAAAATTATTTTTAAAAATAAAAAACAAAAACCGACTTCAAAACTGTAACCTATACCTATGTACAAACATAAACTAAAAAGTAAAGAATAATATTTTAATTTCAAAGTTAGAGCCTTAAAGGACAATCAACAAAATTATTGATATTTATAAACAGTTCTTTTTGGAGTCGGTGCCAGCCAAGAAGGACAGTTTAATTCTGCCTTTGTAACAAACTTCGAAAAGGAACATTACCGTAAGGAGAGGTGTCGTAAGACGTTTTCTCGTATGAACACTTCCAGTTTGAAATTAAAATATTATTCTTTACTTTTTAGTTTATGTTTGTACATAGGTTACAGTTTTGAAGTCGGTTTTTGTTTTTTTTATTTTTTTAAAGAAGTCATAACTCGTAAATTACGAAAAATCGCAGAACATACTTGGGGTGGCACGGGTACCTCTAATGGTGCTCTACCTCTGGGCTTCCGCTTGACACTATTTTATGGGACATCCTGTATAGCCTATATTACTCAGGGATGATGTAGGTACGAGTATGTAGCATTCTAATGGTGAAAGAATTTTTGAAATTGTCCAGTAGTTTTTGAGTGTATTCGTTACAAACATACAAATCTGTCCTCTTTAATGTATTAGCGTAGATAGGTTAGTTAGATGTAGATTTTATCTATCTGGATAGCCACATAAATATCTCTTTTTTTTATGATTTCTCATTCTTTTCTCTCTCTCTCTCATGAGTTTTTCAATATCATTATCAATTATTTTCAGTCCAGTTAGACTTCCTTCCGGTTCCTTGCTCTCCGCATTTCGTAAAAACTGATTAGATTAGTGATGCTTTTCATTATAGCCTTGATCTAGCCTAGCGCCTCTGATTTTTTATAACGACAGTTTTAGCTTTGGATACCTATGCTTGTAACTCTTGTAAAACAGCCACTATAAACCATCAAAATTTGTAAACAATAAATGACATGATATCAAAATATTGTAAGTACATTGACAATGACAATGTATATCAAAATATTGTAAGTACAATTACAAATATTGTAAATAGGTACAATGAAATAAGTATTCATCGACGGTATCGTTGAATGCTTGAGATGCCGAATGAAAAAGAAAAATAAATAATATTTTTTCATATGCTTTTCCTCATAGCTTTGTAGGGGTTATTATCGGTTAATTTGTTGTGACACACAGACGAACTGAGACGGACAGACTAGATGAAACAATAAGGGTTCCTTGCTTGACTACGGAATGCCAAAAATGGAGAGGAATTTATGCCATTCACTTACCTACTTCTCGGGATACTTATTCGTAGTAATAAGAGATTTTATTAGCTTACGAACTGAGAATTTAACCTATAAGTTCCGCGGGCTTTAGGAATTAACACATTGACCAAGTTGTAAAGTCACTAACTATCCATAACGTTGGAAACTTTCATTTTCGAATAACCTCAATTAAATTAATAGTTTCCGCTAACGCTTTTATCCTCTACGTCATTATTTGAGTATGTTTTACTATCGTTATTACAGGATGAGATCAATCAGGGCCCTATTTCTAGAAAAATAGGTATATGTGCTTAAATCATAATAAACATAGGACAAGAAAGGAATGAGATTTGAACTACCTACATAGGTAAGTACCTACCTAGTAGATGTTAGATATATGTAATGAAATGAAATGTTTATTTATTCAAATAGGCCTTCACAGGCACTTATGAATGAGAAGAGCCGGCAATAAAATCAGCAATTACTCTTCAAAAACAACTTACCTATACCTATTACCTACATTCAATAATTATTTATCTAGTCTCACTGACAATATTTGCGTATTATGGCGGATGGCGGCAATCACCTTACATACCCTAACAAACGTCAATTATTTACTTTACCTACACTGGGAGACTTATAAGTAACACTATCATAAATGAAGAAAAGAAATGCTCAACAAAATATCAAATTAGGTACTAGTTATTATTTTTATATTATACTAGCGGACCCGGCAGACGTTGTCCTGCTCTGAAATTGAAAAGAACCCGATTCCGGCGCCACCTACCGGGTCCAATTTTGTTTCCAAATCATCGAGGAACCCATTGAAATACACACACAACATTTCATCCAAATCGGTCCTTTGTTACCATACTCCTCCGAAACGGCTAATTCGATTTTGATGAAATTTTATATGTATATTCAGTAGGCCTGAGAGTAGGTTGCAATCTATTTTTGGTACCGCTAGATCCCACGGGATCGCGGATCCTACGGGAACGCGGGTGAAACCGCGGGGGACAGCTAGTAAAAAATAGATAACAACCTATTCTCAGACCTACTGAATGTAAATGTAAAGTTTCATCAAAATCGGTCAAGCCGTTTCAGAGGAGTACGGTAACTAAAACTGTGACACGAGAATTTTATATACATAGAGAGAGAAGATATAGATTAACTTGAGTTGTATGTACCTATAATGACTGTAACCTATGCATGTATTTTTCTCTTTTACTGAGTATCACCATAACGGGTTGTTCTTGATTGAACGTAACGCTGCATCGTCAAACAAACAACAATGCTGCACACTTTTTTATATGTGAAAGTTAAAATCACATGTGCTTGGAATAGGTACATGTATGCTGTTTGCCGTTTCTAATATCTAGGAATAAGTGTTTAATTATTGGTTCGAAACATTTTTCTCACGCTTTTACCTACCGTGGATAAAATACATGCCTAGGTATATTCAATTCGTTCAAGATAATATAGGTAGGTGGTAGGTACATATTACGTATAACAACTACGTGTAAGTAGGGTTTGTAGTCAACTTCGTCCGCCTGAAATTCGTCTTAGGTACCTAAGAATATAAATATAAATAGGACCAAAGACTTTAAACTTATACTTATTTAAATTTCTTTGAATAGGACCTATAAATATAATTATCAACCAAAATTCATGAAATCTTTTCAGCTGTTTAGCCGTGAAAGTCAAGCAGATAGACAGACAAATTAACTTTCATATTTATAATATTAGTCTGGAATTAGTAGTACGGATTGAAGTAGGTTAAGCATTATTTAACTCAATATTTGGTACCTACATGTGGAATAAGTGAAAACCACGGAAACACTAGCTATTGTCCGTGCATGCATAGCTTTAAACCCGCGTTTCCAAGGATATTACCTATGCTATTCCAGAGAATAATCTACTCGTGTGCCAAGTTTCACCCTAAGCCGTTCAGCCGTTTATGCTTAACGAGTCACAGACATCCCAATTAAACTTAAACATTATTTTTTTCATATAAGATAGTACGACCAAATACCTAATGATGCTAATTATTGATTGAGTAGGTTAGGTACCTACTACTTTATTCTACTTTAACTTTTTGACCTAGGTATATAATTAGAGAAAATGTAAGAAAAATACTCATATTGCCTTATTTAATTAATACATTATAAAAAGTTTGGTCTCCACCTTACCGTAAATTGAACTGAATAAATCCACTGCTAATTGTGTTCACAACTTTTTGGTTTCATTAAAAAATCTTGGATGTTTCACTGAACAGTGTGATCGCGGATAACGAGTTCCAGGTTAGTAACCGAACACACGGCTCTGAGTCCTTGCAGACGAGCGGACCCCACTCGACCGACTGGCAAGTGGCAGCCGTTGCCTTTGGTGGGTTGCTGTTCGGTCGGTGTGTCACGCACGCACGGCACGGAGCGTCATCTACGTCATACCGCCCAGCACACGACCGGAAAGTGCTTTCTCTCTCAACATAGTAAGGAAAACTGCTTCTAATGCCACGCAATAAGGTTTATTTTATTTTTTGAATGTCTAATGAAATTGTTGATGTTGCTCGGAGGCTGTATTTTCCACTCTATCAGGTACTATTTAGGTCTCAGTTTACGAAACATTACATTGAAGACTGAAACACTACGAAACACGTCACGTATTTGTAGTATCATGTGGTATTCCCACCATTATTTTTTCCCGCGACTCGAGTTTCAATCTTTACCTAGGAACCTGATATTTAATATTTAGTTATCTAGCTTTCCAGTGAAAGTGAAACTTTGTTATTACTATTATTTAGGTAACTTAATAACTTTGATGTTTATAAATAAAATACATTTGGTAAGTAATATCCGTACGTTGAAAACAAAAAAAGGTTTAAAAAAATATTTTTGACGAAGCTCTTTTGTTACTCTTTAGATAAGCTTGAACGCAATCTGACCATGGTAAGTAATGATGTGGCCGAAGGTGGCAAGCACACAAAGCCTACATGGGATTGCTCTCAAGTAGTACTAGAGAGCCGACGATTTAACCAGCTGTACTTGCTACAGTAGCTGTCAAGTACAGCTGTCGGACGGAACACACTAACAGATGCATGGCGACAGATTTTCAACTGTACAAAGTACCCTGCCACCGTGTTATGGTTTCCTGACAATGTTTTCCTTCACCGAAAGCAAAAGCTCGCTGTAGGATTCGAACCCACGACCTTCGCCGTGGTATCCGACGTCACTACAACTGACCTATCATCGCCGCTGTTCATACGTGTGGGATGGATGATGGGAAATGGATCGTTAGAAGATATTATGAATTAGTGAGTCGGTATGTCTAATCTTTACATATATTTGTCCTCGAAGTTGTAAACGTAACGTAGGTAAAGTAGATTGCAGTTTTTAAGCCTGCCTATATTACCTGTATGCCTGTTTTGATTACGGGTCCACGAACAAAGCATAGCTACTATGAATTAGAATGTATTTTTGTTTTGCCATTTATTTTGGAAGATATTGATAGCATAATATATTAATATTTATTTGAATATAGCCATATTAAAGTACCTAGTTGTCATTCATCAAAATCGGTTCAGCCGTTTAGCCTACAGAGGGTGCCAGAGAAATTTACATACATACACTTGAAGAACATAACCCTCTTTCTGTTACACAAATATGCATCTACTAGCTTTCCGCCCCGCGGTTTCACCCGCATACCCTTTTTTACGCATTTAGAGATTGAATTTAAAAAAATCCTTTCTTATTCCTCGTCAACATCTTAAAAACCTGTGAAAAAAATCAGCTTTCTTTTCTTTTTTTTTTATATTGTGGATAAACTTGTGTTTGACTACAATCTCACTATGGTAAGTGATGATGTGGCCGAAAGTGGTAAGCACACAAAGCCTAGATGGGAACTGGCTCTCAAGTGCAACTGTCGGAACACACCGATAGGTGTTTGGCGACAGATTTTCAACTTGAGGGTGGTAGCCAGCCAGTCGGATACTACAAAGTACCCTACCACCGTGCTATGGTTTCCTCACGATGTTTTCCTTCACCGAAAGCTCAAGCTCATCGTAGGATTCGAACCCACGACCTTCGCCGCGGTATCCGACGTCACTTACCACTGAGCTACCATCGCCTTAAAAGTAAGTATTTCTAGGTGTAAGGCTGTGGTGTAGGCTGGGCGTTGATGAGTCAGTCCTTCTCATTTTCCATACCAAGAAACGGAAATAAGTCTTAACTTCGAACCCCCATTTCACTCCTTCAGAGGTGGAATTTTAGAAAACGCTTTTAAAAATTTCAACCCCTTTTTCACCCCCTTAAGGGTTGAATTTTAGAAAACGCTTTATTTTTAATTGTTACCCTAAAAACAAAGTTTCATCATTCTAGCTTCAAAAATGACCGACTTTCATACAAACTTTCAACCCCTATTTAAAGGTTGAATTTCGAAAAATCCGTTCTTATTCTTCGGTCAAGTTTTAAAAACAACCTGGGAAAAAAAACAGCTTTCTAGGTCTAAGGCTGTGCGTTGATAGATCAGTCAGGACTTCTCCTTTTATATATGTATATACATATAGCTACAACTAATTTCTACACCAATAAGCAATTGGTGTAGAAACATGAGCCTTGAGGTCAGGGTGGCCTTCTTTTGTATAGGAAAGCCTTACGTTGCCGCATTGAGACCTCTCGGTGCCTCTCGTGACAGCAAGACTGTCGTCTGTGCAGAGCAGGTATAAAGCAGTGAGGGAAGTGGGGACCATAACGCCCCGTGGTAGGTTATTACCACGACTGTATTCAACTTCTTCTTTGTCGTTTCGCTCTTGGCAGAGCGGTCGTGGTCACGTCGAGGTCGTGTATTCAACTAACTTCATAAAAAAGAAATGTTTAAAAATAAATAAAAGATTCATTGACCTTTGATTTCATATATGCTGCTTTACAAAAATATTTTATATCGCAGACTACAAGAGCTAGGGTTGCAAGCTCTCCGTTCTTGGATGTTCTTGATCTTGTGCAAAAACCACCGATTTTACATATAACACCGATAGCCTTAGCGTTCCGTTTTGGCGTCTAACACCAGAATTATCCTGAAACAAAAACATGTGTATTTTTTTCTTATCTCGATTACAACAAGAAGAAAATCAGCGACTCGCTCGAAATAGTGCTACTGACTTGATGGTCGCATGGGACTCTTATTTATTCAAATAGGTCATATATATCATCATAACCACTGACGGGGCCGCGATTAAGAAGTCGTCACGACTGCAAAGAACACGCGATACAAGTAGCCGCGCGTCTTCATAAGTATACCTAATTACCTACTACCCGATAAGCCGTGTCCAACTGAACGGCCGGCGCTTGTAAGTTACATACCCTGATAGGTAGGTTACTTATTTTGAACTGGTTTTCCACCCCGTGGTTTCACCTACGTTCCCGAGGGCTCTTTCTTTATCTTTTCCCGGTATAAAATCCTATGTTATATTCCAGGATATGAACTACCTGTGTGCCAAGTTTCATCAAAATCTGTTCAGCCGTTATTGCGTGAAAGAGTTACAAACTTCTTCAAACATGGATGTGTGAGTATGGATGTATATCCACACATACTTTCACATTTTATAATAATTAGTAGGATTGTGAAAAATGCTCCATCACTCGATTCCCTTAGGTACCTACATTATAATGTAGCGAGCCGACTACCACAATGGGAAGCGGTTGTAGTGCCGATAATAACTAGGAATACATATATGATTTATGTATGTGATAGTAAGTAATCTCTACATAGAGAGTGATACCAGCGACATTTTTTCTAGGATGCTTCCTATCATCTGTTACTTATGATACACACACGATACACCATAATTTAAATTATTCGCGAATGAAATCGCGGGCGAAAGGCTAGTAATAATAAAAAAATAAGAAAAACAGTATAGGTCAAATCGTAGGCACTAGGCAGTAACTAATTCCAATGTGGGATAATGTATGTATTTGATCCAGGGGGCGAGACTATTATTATTTCTTCTGTGAGGGCGAGGGTCATACCTAGCCTTCTACCAAAGGTTCACACTTTTATATTGTTAACTCCAACCTGGATAGGTTAGTAAATGATATGTAGGTAGGCAATACGAGCTGTTCCTCGTGGTTCGAGTCTTTGTCACTAACCGTGAGTATTGTTGCTATGAATTGGTAGCGGGTTCTCCCGCTTTACCAGGATAAAAAGTAGCCTGCAGTCAGTCTACCCACTAATGAAAGTCCCATCAAAATAAGTTCTGTTGTTTTGATGTTTAGCACAAACTGACAGTTAGACGGAAAGACAGATAACATTTTTTGACAACTTTTTACATTGGCCTCAGGTATTTCGGAATCACAGACAGACACTTGGGTATATTTTATTTATTTGAATAAAATTTATATAATTTTGAAAATTACAAACATAAATGAAGTCGGTTAGGTTAACTAAGTTTGCGTTGTGCTTTTTTAGGTACGTGTACATCGCATTTATGTATCAGGATACTCGTTTGGTTAAAAATAACTTTCACTGATTGACCTAGGCCCCAGGGGGTGTCATGATTCCCATTACCCGTCCCTAGAACCGAGCTTGGGGATGCCCAAGATCCAGCGTGGGCGTGGGCAACGATATTCTAAATTGGTCCTAGCGTCAGGAGAGTCATATATAAACGACTAATGAATTGCCTCTTGATATACACATTTACTGACTAGGTATACATAGGCGCGCTGTCCCAAGAGGTTTTTTTTTAATCAGTTTCCGTTACATTAGTTAGTATTACTAAGTAGGTTACCTAACCTAGTTATTATTAGTTTCTATTAATACTAGCCGTCTGCCCAATGTATTTTGTCAACATATCTCAAACGTTCCTTTTTGGGAAGTATCTTGGCCTTGCCCAATTTTTACCCTTTGGTCGAACATTTCAAAGTCGTGCACTGCCGCAACACAACAACAGGCGCTTGGCGGTAGATTTTCAACTTGAGGGTGGTAGCGAGCCAGTCGAGTGCTATGGTTTCCTCACGATTTTTCCTTCATCGAAAGCTCAAGCTCATTGTAGGATTCGAACCCATGACCTTCGCCGCGGTATCCGACTACTGAGCTATCATCGCCTTAACAGTAGGTATGATATTTAGAATATTTAGGAAACAACTTTGTCTTGGGGAGAAACCGGAAGAACCAAGAGATAGAAGATCTATTTAAGGAGCCCAACATATTAGGAGAAATAAAAGCCCATAGACTCCGCTGGCTCGGACACGTTGAAAGGATGAGTGAGGATCGAGGGAGTGAAGAGAGCGTATCTGGGGCGACCGACCGGCCGAAAGCCTGTTGGACGTCCAGGTATCGCTGGTTGGATATAGTGCAACAGGACCAGCGCTAGCTATCAGTTGACGACAGTTGGCGAGAGCTCGCGCAACACAGGGATAAGTGGCGCTCTCTTGTGTCGGAGGCCTAGACTCACTTCGGGTCGCTGAACCATCGGAGTAAGTACAATAAGTAAGTTTGTCTTGGGATAAGTGGCTGTCAAAAATCAAAAGTCAAAAAAGCCTAATGTTGCTACCAACTGGGTAACAACTGAGCCATGGACTAGGATAAAAATATGATGAAAACTAGAAACCGAAATATTTTATAATAAGTATTATACTTATTATAAAATTGGCTCGTACTTTGGTCAAAGAATAAGCCTCGCTATACAGCGAGGTAACGTAGCCAGTCTTTTGGGCACGTTACCCATAGACAGCGATCTAAATTCTGTGTTTTATTTATAATGTAGATTTATTTATAGGTATTTTAGTTTTTAGTGTATTTTTTATTATTTTCCTTTTTGTTATAGTTTTAAGTACCTACCTATGTAATATATTCTTGTTAGTTATTAAATAAATTAAATTTAGTATAATACGACATTATTTATAGTTCATAATACATTATTTTGTACAAAACGGTTTATTAAATTTGTTTTCGTAGGTAACGATCGTTCAAAGCAGTAAAATTCATAGTTTGTCATTTGATTTTAAAAATTGTATTAAATTATACTGTAATATTTATTATTTTTCTCGTTAATAAGACCTATTACACGAATATATTATGTGAACTTTAGAGATTAATTACAAGTATTGAAAATGTCTGTGAGTATGGTGGTAACTAACTAGGTACTTAGATCCTAAATGGTTGTTTTATTATTTACAACAGATGTACAAAATATACATGCAAATGTACAATTACAATACATAAAAAACTTCTTCGAGGCTGCCGCTGCTGCCGATCGGCAAGGTTCCCAGAAAAAAAATATATTTATGTAACCCAAAGATGATTTTTAAAGACCTATTCACGCGACAAAAAAAATTGTCGCGTATACCTAATACGGCGACAGTTTTTTTTATTTTTCACACAATATGGCGTCTGGTTGTCACTATTGAATTTTGATTATTGTGATGTCTTTAGAGGCACTCGCGCAATAAAGACAAATCTAACGACATGTCGCATATCAAAATCGGTTCAGCCATTTAGTAGTTACCTACGAGGGAACATAGGGACGGACATACATACATACAAATGGCAAACTCATGACTTTCTTGGCTTCGCCAGCAATCGGGTAAAAAGGGAAAATTTGGAAAGATGTCTCGGGGTACTAAAAAAATCAGGTACTAAAAAATCAGGCATGTCCTACAAAGCTTGAATTAGAGAAAATCCTTTAAATTAGAAAGAAAATACAAAGAACAGCCAATACGACCTTGAATTGACTGGGGCGTGTAAACCTGTGTGATACAATGATACAAGTGATACAACTGGATACAACGCAACTAGGGCAGCTAAAGTTGGAAGAGCATAAACATTGCACGAGTGAGGGTTACGCAAGCGCGACGTGCACAATCGTTGCATATCGATCGCTGTCGCGCCCCGGCTAATGTCGAGATTCGGGACTCGAGACGTGTCTTGGAATTGGCCTAGCACTGGTTAGCTCTCGTATTTTTCCCGCGCAGAGCGACAAGCAAGCACACTCTGCGCAGGTCAAGCCGAGTCGAGTCGAACTTCAGGGACGAAGGGAGGGATGTCCTCGGAGGGCGCGGGCTCGCTCCGGGACCCTCACATTACGTAACGCAACACGCACAGCACGGCGCACAAACAATGTGATTTTATTTTTCTTCGATTTTTCTACTGTTTTTGATTATACAAATTTTAGGATTAGCATCGTGATAATATATTAAGTGTCGCGCGACAAGTTAATTTCGCTATTATTTTAAATGTCGTGTAGAGTAGAAAATTACAATGGTATCAATAGTTAATCTGCAGTGATATTTTCGGTGACCCAATGGATTTTCTATTAAGTACGCAACAATCTAAAAATAGTGACAAAGAAGAGTTTGCCGATTTAGTATCCTGGGAACTTAAATTACTAATATAAATATCCACTATATGTTGGAGATTTGTGTAAAATCGATCGATCGGTTTATTACCTATAAATGTGGTTGTTGTGAGTCAAAACTCAATGATTCATAATAATGATATTATGACAATTATGATTCACAAAGACAATCGAAATTAACGAAACTAAATATATCATGAAAATTTGATGAAAATTTTCATATAATTTATTAGTATTGATCAACTAATACTTCAAATTCCCTGGACTATATCACTCTACTATACAACATCATGACAACTGGTGAGTAACACAATTATTTAATTAGATACTTGTAACTGTGCTATAAATATTATGTTTACCGATTTCCACAACAGATTCTTAATTGTTATATTTCCTTCAAGAAACCTAACAATTAAGTTTTTGGCACTATAGGTACGTTATCATTAGTATCCTAACGTCACAACAAGAAGATATGTCTATCTAAAAACATCTCGCAATATCACCCAAGACATATCTCAGAGTTTTTTTTTAAAGCATGTAACTATGTTTAGAGACAATCATCTACACCATTTATTCAGTTTAGGCCCTAGGAGGGCAATTATGAAGCTGGCAAGCTGCAGAAGTTACCACCTTACCTTCGTTTTTGCAAGAATTGAGAGATCAGAAAGAACTTCTGAGAGAGTGTCTCGCTCAAGACATACCTACATAATAATATGTGCCTACTCCTAGTGCGCACTAGACTTCAGGAGTGTATGTGTATAGAAACTATAATAGCTAAATACATATTCAAATGTTCGTGTATTAATTACTTTGGTGTTAAAGAATGTCCCAGGTTACTTGTATTTTTAATTTATTAAATTAGTTTGACATATCCGGAAAATTTACACGAATTCTAATGTAAACTGTTTTCGCAGCTGGTTTTGGTTAGTTAGGGTATAGATGTATTTAATTAAGCTTGAGTTGCGTATCTAAGTATCTCTAGTATATAGTGTATTATCTATGGGTTAGGGTATAGACGTATTAAATTAACAAGATTAAATATTTTATGAATTATGTGACAAGTTACTGAGATAGGTATATTTATTTCTAGTATTCTAGGCAGTGGCGTAGCTATCGGAGGACTAGGCGGTGCCGTGCACCGGGGCCCCCAAGCTCAGGGGGCCCTCGGACCCTGACCAGCAGACCTCGTATCGAACTAACGAATAATACTCAAACCTTCGGAATGTAAATAAGCTACAACAGGACTTTAATAATGGCAACTCATTTGAAAGAATACCTACAGGGGAATTCCCAAAAATTATATTGCCAACTTGAAAGAGTCGCAGACACATTTAGCGGGCTATTACAATAAGGAAATGGTAGATAAAAATAATAGGTTAAATAAATTTAATCTTTATTGCAAAAAGTCTTTCAAATATTTAGAGCTGATGATAAAGTAACTTTTGCACCGTTAAAGTATTTATACAGGCTGTTAGGAAGAATGTGTGACAAACGGTAAGAGCGAGAAGCTATAGTCATTGGTTAGGTATGTAATCTGGCACAACTAGCCCTTTCTTGCCTTATCGTTTTTTTTCGAGACATTTTTAATTATAATTAACAAAGTTTTTTTAAATTAACTTAAAGTTGAAGTTAGTCTTTTTTCATCTCTTTTCAATTCAATTTCAATTTATTTTATTGCATTAATGTACACAAACACAATATTAGGTCTTAAATACAGTAGTAAGTTAAGAGGTAGGTACATCAACCCTGATAGGGTGTCGCAATTATTCATTAATAGTTAGCTAATATTTATGTTAGTATTTTAGTAGATTTACATTTATTTAAATTTATATTATTTTATATTAATTCTAATGGTTAGTTTGGCTATTTAAATAGTTCAATCATTATTCTAGACTTTGATAGCTCACAATAATTTTATTACTCATTATTTAAAACAAATATCGGTGTTAGTAGAACAGCCATACACTCCCGATAAAAATACAAGTAAGTGTAGACCAAGACACCCATAAAAAAAAGTTCTGGTCACAAAAAGTTCAACTTTCGGCAAAAAAAATAATAATAAAAAATTCGAAGAAAAAATAAAACGATAAGGCAAGAAAGGGTTAGTTAGGCCAGAATACATAGCAAATGACCCTAGCAACTCACCCCTAGCGTAACTCACCCCTTGTCACACGTTCTTCCTAACACCCTGTATAATTATATTTAAACAGTTTAGTTAGTGGCCCAGTTTTGCACCAGGGCCTTTGGTTACCTAGCTACGCCACTGATTCTAGGTATTCTTCAGTAATGTAAAACAACATAAACACCTACATCTAATATGTGGAAGGAACTCACTCCTTCCTTCTTCCACCAAATTAAGGGCGTAATCGGCTATTCATCCACATAGAATGAATGAAATATGAAGTTGTGACCTGGTTCACATAACTCACTGATAAAATGAGTCCAAATTTAGGAGGAGCTCTATTAACAGTTTAATTAATTGAGTGACGCAATGTTCACGTTCATAAACAACCTGAGTTGAATTCAGTTTGTAGCGTTGCACGCGCAGTGTGTGAACGTGCTCTTCGAAGAGCATACGGTGTATTCGAATAAGCCATATCACCTACATACAACACCTTCCGCGCCCACGCTTACTGGCTCATTATTTCACATCACACTACACCATCCCATCATATGGTTACGTTTATAACAAAAAAAAACCATAGTGCGTGACGGCGGCAGCTCCCGCTTTTTGTCATAGGTTGATAAAGAGGTGAAAAAATATACTTACGAATAAACTAACAATGACGCGGTCATATCCAATTTAACTAGAGTTGTGAATAGTCTTCAAATCAAGATCTAAAAGATTATGATGATGGAAAAGAGTGACTCCTTCACTATCTTAGATATTAACATTGGTGATAAGGATAAAAAGATGGAAAAGGAGATTTGTGACGACAACAAGAAGAAATCCCAATTCACAACTGTTATAAATATTCGTAAGTACAAAAGATTTAAAATAAGTAGGGTCATTCATGGTGAATAAGAATTAATTTTTGACTTGTAATCGTACTGAAACTCGTACAAAACTTATTTGTTTGTTTGGAATTAATCGAAGATACAATATCTAATAGAGATTGAATTCAAGATACACTGTTGATTATCTAAATAATAACAACAGTGTTTTACGATCACTAGATACCACAACAAAAAATATTGCTACAATGAGCACTGCCTGAACAATGAGAACCTGTAAAATAACGTGAGAACACCTAGATCTTAGCAGCATATAGGTACTCAGTAACTAATATTAGCATTTTCGACAGAGATTTATTAGATTTTTCGACATTTTATATCGAATATGATCTTATTACCTAATTATTATTACATGTTGGATGGAACTCAGTTGGTCTGGAATTACTTGATCCTGGTTCTGTTTTCAAATATGTACTTACATTAGACATAAGAATATGATGTTATTTGAAACAAGTAATCTATTTTTTGTATGAAGAATAACATATGTCCATGACCTTAGTATTTAGATAAGACATCATATTATGATGATAGTCCACTGTGGCCAGTTGATGAGCACGTTTGTCGCTTCCGCTAGGTGTCCCCAATCCTCAATATAATAATATTAGGTGCGCACGCGCCGGCTGTCCCTGAGCAGCGAGCGGCGCGCGGCGGCCGGCGGCGCAGTGCGGGTACCGAGGGAACCTGTCATGTTCCGCTACGATGCGCGTGCGCCTTGTAATGCCCTGCTTCCTTTTATTTATAGACTAATAGTACAGTCATATATTCAATAAAATAAGCGCATCGATTCTATTCAACATTTGCTAAAATCTAAATTTATTAAAATTTTCCAACGTGAATATTACCGAAATAAACAGGTAGTTTATTCAATTGTTTTACCTATAAGATTATGAGTCGTATTACCGACAGGCGAGGGGGAGAAAATCTTGTCTCGGGCATATAATACGTATAATATAAAAACATGGACTCTAGCAAAGACTTTTGTCTCTAGTATTTCGTCGCTTGAGAACATAATGTGTTCAATCCACCATTGGGCGAAATTCACTTTAGGATGCAGACTGCAGTTTTAATTAAGCCTCGATTCGCATATAATTCTTATGATTTGGACCTGGAAAACAAAATTTAATAGGCATTAAATTAAAATGTAATTCTTGTTTGTTCAAAATAAAAAAAACGTGTTGGATCAAAAACGTTGATTAGGTAGGTAGGTAGGTACCTATACTTACTACTTATAACTAAATAATTGATTATACTTGAGTGTTCATTTCCACACAAGTATGCATGCAATCACAAAAGCGCATACGAATGACGTAATGCGGCGATATATATAGATATCAGAACCTACCTCTGTGCATAGACCACAAGAGCACTAAACTTATTCTCCAAAAAGTCCATTGTCAAAATCATTATTGTGTTAAATTGTACAATGTCCTCAATAAACGCAATTAAAAACCCAATTGAGTATATTATAATTTATTTACAACAAATGTACAAAATATACAATCTATAACCTACACAACTAAATAAGGTTTTATTTACAACAAATGTACAAAATATACAAGCAAAGGTACAATTACAATACATAAAAAACTTCTTCGAGGCTGCCGCTGCTGCCGATCGGCAAGGTTCCCAGAAGGCTGGCAGCGTTTCCTCTTTGGATGGCCAAGCTGATGCGTTGGCGGAAAAAGCTCCCCGCCCGCCGGTCACCCGAGGCCTCGATTAATTTTTTACATAAAATATTTGCGAAACGACGAGCTTCAGACCCCCACGAACCCATGGTCTCAACCGCAAAAGGCATAAATTGATAATTTGGACCAATACAGGCGTACTTTTTGAATTTTGAATTTTCCGCACCTTTCGCAGCCGCTCCCGCGGCTTTACAAGTCACCGGTAAGTGAGATGGCGCAAGTGTATCGACACAAGTGGCATCCCACACCAACGGCTTGCCGACACTCCACGGGATCAAAGTCATACCATCCGGCCTCTTGCCGTCGCCACGCGAAATACCGACTGGTTCGAGAACAGAAGGCACGCCGGCGACAACAAGAGCCCTACGGATAATATCATTAAGAGCCACGTGGCGTGAAATACGACCGGCGCTTGTAGAACACGAAAGCCCATGATGGCCGAGCTCATTGACAAGATCCCCACAGCGGCAGCGATGAGGATGATTGGACCTGGAACCAAGACGAAGACAAATGCACAAGCTTAATGTTATGCGGTCTAACAGTGACCTGATTCACTCTGAGAGACAGCTAACAAACATGCCCGGTCCGAATCAGTAGAAAAATCAGAAAATAAAATTTGCCAAGTTTTTTCGCAAACCCAATTACTAAGACTCTGCTGTCCGTCTGTCTGTCACCAGGCTGTATCTCATGAACCGTGATAGCTAGACAGTTGAAATTTTCACAGATGATGTATTTCTGTTGCCACTATAACAACAAATACAAAAAAAAAGATTGACCGGTTTTTTTCTGACATTTAATTCTGTTGGCATCACGATTACCTAAGTAACTTTTAAACATGCATGAATCCTATCATAAATAACTATTGTTATACCTAGCTGTAAGCAACAAGTACACATTAATTAATATTGTCTATCCAAGCGCAACTCCTCAACTTTGATCAACGTTAAATCCAGCGGAAACTATCGTTCCGTAAATATACGTTTTTCGTAACGTTAATTTCAAAATTGGCCAAGAACAACTCCGACTCGCACGCGAAGGGTTCTGTACAATAATCATAATAGTGGATCTAGAATGTAAAATAATTAGTACCTAGCTGCTCTATTTTATTCCACCACGAGGCGTACCATCTAGCAAAATTGTTCTATAAATAGATATATAAAACTAGAAATGAGGTAGGTAAACTCTTTAAAACATTAATAATCAATAGGTTCATATTATTTATTTATGTTTCTCATATAATATGTATGTGGTATTATAAGTATTAGTAGCGACATTAGGAATTTAATAGTGCACTATTTTATTTTATATTACTACTAATTTTCCGCCCCGCGGTTTCATTTCACCGGTATTCCCGAAGATCTTGTCTTTTCCCGGCATAAAAAGTTGACCACTGACGGTCAACTTTCGCTAGTGTAATTGTTTCCCATGAAAATCACTCGAAAATTGAGTAGAGTAAAGTTGTTTCATTCATATTGAACAAATGTTTTCCAGCTGCGTAAAAAAAGGAAAGGCCCACTTTTCTACGTCCTGAAAAAAATAAAATTATAGCTCTGATAGTTTTTTTTATGATTTTTTTCTTTAACCACCATATGAAGTGATTGAATAAAACAAATATTGGCCATAACTTTTGAACCGTAAAATATTGCACCGACATTCATAGGGTTAAAAACATAGATATAGATTAAAAAGTTTGGAAATGACCATGCCCACCAGGAGGGCCGGATTTAAGAGATGGCAACCGGGACAACTGCCCGGGGCCTCCACAAGAGAGGGGCCCCCACATAAATTCTATATAAATAAATAAAAAAATAAAACGCCTTTATTTGTTCTTAATATAATTACATAATTTTGAACTACTTCCTAAGTTACACAGGGAGAAGTGCGGTCGGAAGGTTTCTACCACTATTTATAAGGTGAAACACTTGCAAGAAAAATATGTATTATTTATCCAATTCGCAAAATAATTTGGGGCCTCCACTCTTTTGTTGGCCCAGGGCCTCCACACCTCTAAATCCGGCCCTGTTGCCCACGCTCCTGTTCGATTTGATCCATATTTTAAGGCGATGATAGCTCAGTGGTAAGTGACGTCGAATACCGCGGCGAAGGTCGTGGGTTCGAATCCTACAATGAGCTTGAGCTTTCGGTGAAGGAAAACATCGTGAGGAAACCATAGCACGGTGGTAGGGTACTTTGTAGTACCCGACTGGCTGGCTACCACCCTCAAGTTGAAAATCTGTCGCCAAAACACCTATCGGTGTGTTCCGACAGCTGCACTTGAGAGCCAGTTCCCATCTAGGCTTTGTGTGCTTACCATCTTCGGCCACATCATCACTTACCATGGTGAGATTGTGGTCAAACACAAGCCTATCCAGAATAAAAAAAAAACACCCTGTATAGATACACACACTCTAAAAACATAACCCTCCTTTTGGCGCAGCCGGGTAAAAATGGATCCTCTTTTTCCTTTTTGGTGGTAAAATGATTCATCCTGAAAACTATAATGCCACCAGAGCGAGATCGAGTTGAGCGGGACTACATTGGTTTCGCGACTCTACCGGAGCAAGTCCACCGGAAATCTGTGAAGAGAGGCTTCGACTTTACCCTCATGGTGGTGGGGGAATCCGGCCTTGGCAAATCTACTTTGATCAACAGCTTATTTCTAGGAGAACTTTATAAAAATAGAAAAATACCAGAAGTTCAAGGTACCTACTTATTTAATATTCTTAGATAATACATAATAAATTATAATAGTAGATTTTATAGTAATAGGAGATTACATAGTACATATTATGTACATATTTTTTATACTTAATATGTTGATATTTTATTTACAACAAATGTACAAAATATACAAACAAATGTACAACTATAATATATAAAAAACTTCTTCGAGGCTGCCGCTGCTAATTAAGCATAATTTTTATGAAAATATATTTTTATTTTTCATATTTTTTTTTTAGATAGAATAGAAAAGACTACAGAAGTAGAAAAAAAGACTATGGAGATAGAAGAACGTGGTGTTAAGTTACGTTTAACGATAGTTGATACACCTGGGTTTGGCGACGCGATAAACTGCGAAGATTCGTGGAGGGTTTGTTCTGCCTACATAGACGAACAGTTCAGACAATACTTTACCGATGAAAGCGGTTTGAACCGACGGCATATGCAAGACAATAGAGTGCACTGTTGCCTTTATTTTGTACCACCTTGGGCTCATAGGTAAACTTTCTTCAGTATTTATTATTAATGTAAGTAGTAAGTATGTATTGATATATAAGGAACATTATATGATACTAGCTTTTGCCCGCGACTCCGTCCGCGTAGAATTAGTAATTTGCGTAGCTGATTTTTTATCCTATCTGCTTTTTAAGGTTCCGTACAAAAAAACGGACCTTTATAGGACCACTCGTGCGTCTGTCTGTCCGGACATGTCACAGACTTTGCTCCGAATCTACTGGACCAAATCAGGTGAAATTTGGTAGGATGGTGTAATTCTATGACCCAAACACAGATGCCCAAGCAAAGTAATCTGTTTTTTTTATTAGGGTAATATTCGGGCGACAAATTAGGAAATTAAAAAAAAAGTTTTGCAAACCTTACTGTGTTAAGAAAACCTGAAATATATTTTTGTTATTATTGTAAAATAAAAATTAATAATTGTGGTCAAACGCAAACCTATTAAACAATAAAAACAAAAAAAGATATTTTATTCATGAAAGAAGACGAAAGTTGACCATTCCCCCTGATCTCCGGAACTACTAATACAAAATATAGTTCATTACTTGTATACTCGTATTACAGAAAACCCTATGAGAATTCTATCAATTGAAAATAAAGTGGTAAACTCAATATAATACGTTCACTGACTTTGGCATTGTACGGAACCCTGTCCACGCGAGTTCAACTCGCACTTGGCCGGTTTTTTCATAAATCTCCAGACTGACAGTCATAAATCAGTTCAGCGGTTATTGATTCCCTATACAAACTTTCACCCCCTTAAGGGGTGATTTCTGGGATAAAAACTATCCTATGTTTTTTCCCGAGACTCAAACTATCCCTATACCAAATTTCATCTAAATCGGTTCGGCGGTTTAAGCGTGAAGAGGTAATAGACCGACAGACAGACACACTTTCGCATTTATAATATTAATATATATTAGTATGGAATATTGAAATCTGTGGGAATATTAGTATGGATTTATTACATCGTGAGCAGAGGCGTAGCTACCGCCGTATCAGCCGTATCAATGATACAGGGCCCCCGGGCTACAGGGGCCCCTAACGCGTGTAAGCAAAAAATAGTAAAATGTTATCCACAATCCACAAAATTACCTAAGGACTTCGATGGGGCAGGAACGGCTATCAGACTTGTCAATATTGTCTATAGAGGCAGAAATTTTAGAAAAACTGAAATCTTCTTCAGCTATAGATGATTTAATAAATCAATTTGCCGAAAAAAAGGCAAGAAAAGTGTATATTTAATTTGAATTGTTTGGCTAGCTCAATTTCTAGGAGGAAGCGATAACTTATAATCAATAAATATTTATTTTAATTTAATGCAAGAATTTTTGTTTCTTTTGTGAGAAATCTTTACCCTTCATTTGGGCCCCCAAACCAATTTTGATACAGGGCCCCTCCAAGGCACGCTACACCACTGATCGTGAGTGAATGATTGTTATGAGTGAATGCGACAGTCTTTGAATATTTCCCAGTTTATTGATTTCCTTCCTTCAATATTCACAAGTTACGTAACCTAAGAACGAACGTGTTATTAGGTCAATAAATTGGTCAGGGCTGCATTGATAGCACGTAGGTAGTTTCGATATTGTGGAACACACGTACGTAGTCATTTTGTTAAAAAATAAAAGTAGGTAATCATATAGGTAACTACTAACTTGTGAAATTATGATTTGAAATTGGCTAAAAGTACCTACTAAGTTTCTTTGTTGCAGTCTACGACAGGTTGACCTGGACATGATGAGGCGACTCCATCGCAAAGTGAATATTGTGGTGGTGATTGCAAAATCAGACTCACTCACGGCGGTTGAAGTAAAGCGTCTCAAGGCGCGCATACTAAATGACCTAGAAGAACATCAGATACAAGTACTTACATACATTGAATACGATTGTTTTAGGAGGCTTTATTTCAGATGTTAACTTTTTAAAATCGTTGTTGGGTTCATCATCCTGAAAAAGTTTGGTATCAACCTATAAGACTGAAATCTTGGAAAAATGTATTATTTTCATTTTGATCAAGCAAGGTTTTTGAATCTGAACTTTTGAATGAAATGTTTGAAATCCATCGGAAATTATCACAAAACACTTTTATAATTGGGTAATAATAGCTAGCCCCAAACAGCTAAAAAAACTTAGATATAATATTTACAATACAATTAAGGTTACTGAAAAACTGCTTGTTGGCTCATTGAACTATTATTACTTACGTAGTAATTACAACTCACTGCTGTTGGCCGTAGCCAACGAGATGGAGTTTGTTGTTTGTTGACCGCGTGAAATACTTATATTTGATGAACTATGATTACGAGATTGTAGCTCAAATAAATGCCTTGCATCCAACAAACTCCACTCTCTAAAAAAAATTTTAAAACTTCAAAGCCATTTATTCAGTTGTAACACTATTAGATAGATAGAATACACTTAATAAGGACTAAAACTATTGAACTTACCACCGGCTCCTTGTATACCTAACCAGGTATACCAGTTCCCGGAATGTGATAGCGATGAGGATGAAGATTTTAAGCAACAGGACAGAGAGTTGAAAGCTGCAGCGCCATTCGCTGTAGTGGCCGCTGATACCGTGCTTGAAGTAGGTGGTAAACGCGTGCGGGGTCGCCAGTACCCTTGGGGGATAGTTGATGGTGAGTTACTTACTGTTATCATCAGCTACAAATGTAGATACTGTACTGTTTCGTAAACGGAATACTTAGGGTACCTACCTACTTTTTAAGTAAGGAGATACTAATCTATTGTATATAAACGTGAAATCACGTTTATATACAATAGATTAGTATCCACTGACTGATTAATCACGAAATCTCAGAAAGTATAAATGCAAACGTAAACGTACAAACTTGAAATTTGGTACTTAGGTAGATTCCTCATGGCGAGTAGACATCAGCTAAGAACGGATTTTTCAAAATTCAACCCCTAAAGGGGGAAAAGGTGTAAAAAGTGGGTTTAAACTTTTTGAACTCAAAATTTGAATTTTCGAAAAAAAAAAAACGAATAATCAGAAGGTGAGACTGTGTGAGACGAGATCAGGCTTTTTGTGCCGGCTAATCTTCGAAACGTCTGCACCAATTTTGACGGGACTTTCACTGGCAGAACTTTTTACTTTTATAAAAAAAATTAGGGTACCGCAAAACTAAGTTAAAACCCATGAAATTGAGAACAAAATCAAAGACAGATAGATTCCTTATAGGGAGTAGCTATCCGCTAATAAAGGATTTTTGAACATTCAACTATTCCTTCGAGAACGCGGGTGAAACCGCGCGGGTCAGCTAGTAATATATCAAATGATACTAACTAAGTACTACTCAACATTCATTGAAAACTACTATTACTGTATTACTTACTTTAACGAAAAAAGTACCTAATTGTAATGCAATATGCCCACAATCATTACCTACGCCTTTATTAAAATATCTATTGTAACAAAATAAATTATGATTGACAGTCGAAAACCCACGTCACTCTGACTTCACGAAGCTGCGGACGATGTTGATATCAACGCACATGCAGGACCTCAAGGACGTCACACAAGATGTCCACTACGAGAACTTCCGCGCACAGTGCATCTCGCAAATATCACAACATGCCATGCGGGAGAGAGGGTAACTATTTAGACACCAAATGGCTATAAATTAAACACAGTACAGTTGGTTTATATCTTCGCTTATGCTAGGTCGGACCCCACTTTATGTGTCCCCCGGCGACGCCCTGAGCCGAGGTTCGTGCCCCACATAGAGAGCCCTCTGTGGCCTGTCGTCTCGTCTGGAGTGCCCTAACCGTTCGCTGAATACTATTCGTAAGGCCGTAAGGGTGGTGTAAACCATCTAGTCTAGTCCTTTAAAAAAAAGTTTGTTATATCCTGTGTTAGATACTGGTTTCTACGGGACAGACATTCCCATCATTCATGAAATTGATTTTAACAGGACAGTGAATGTTAGTTAATGTCCAACCGCGATCTCGCATTTATGTATTGGTAGGTATCTAAGGTTGATTCTCGCTATATTGACAACGGACTGACTGACTTTCTACTAATAATAATACCTAAATTTCATGTTATGGAATTTCTTGACATGACTAACAACCGTAGGTAATGTTTGTACTTCATATAGGTACCTATCTGCATGTCTTATAATAATAAATAGTATTGTTGTCTTATTACATCATAATTTTGTTTATTTACCATTTCATTCAGTAAACTGAAGAGAGACTCAATGGGTAACAACAATGACGTGGTTATCACAGACACAGATCGGTTGCTGCTGCAGAAAGATGAAGAGGTAAGGTTTGTTCTGTTATTATTTATATCAACCAAGCTGTAGGGTACGCTGTAAACATAATAGGAATGGACTTTGGGCACTGCCGAATATACTCGTAGGGGTAGGTAGGTACTGAGGTACCCTGTAACCTGGAATGACATTTTGCGGGATATATAACCTGTTTTTTCAGAATTTCTTTTATATGGTTAGGTAATACATAGTATCTAGTAATTCAAAGAGCAAGCGGGTTGTATAATATTTTGACCATGTCTTTTTGTCTACAGATACGACGCATGCAGGACATGTTGACCCAAATGCAAGAGAAACTCAAAGCTTCCGACAAAAAACACGACAGTATTATAGACGTATAGATAGACTGCAATTAGATTGATACCTACCTTATTTATAAAAAAATGTAATGTTACAAATTACCTACTCACTTTAGTCGTGATAAAACATTAAAACCTCTTTAGAAAATTGGATGAATTTAGATTTTTGATACTATACTTAGATACCTACATACCTATTACAATAGTTTTATTGTTCACGATATTATTATAAGGCACGACTAAGTTTGAATTGGCATGGCATTTGATTGGTAAAAATCTAGATGAAAATAGCTACAGTAACTAACATCCATTTTGTATATAAAAAATAAGAAATGCCGGGCACAGCCAGCGTTTACCAAAGTCAATAAGTCGCACTTGTAAATTACATTCAACTTCCAAATTTCACATTGGAGCTGATATAATGTATGTATGTAAGTTATGTATATCCGAAGAAAATATGCAGAGTTGTATATTGCGGCACTGCAAATACGTTACGATACAACAGTAGATAATCTACCGTTTATTTTCGATTATAGGTATTGTTTATTCTATTATACTTATTATTATTATTATCGATATTTTGAACCCATAGAAAAGGCCAATTTCCAGTTATTTTGCTTTATAAAAATGCCTGTAGGGAAGTACTACCAACAGATTTCCATTAAAATTTGAAAAGCAAAAAATATGAATAAATAATTAAAACTGGGAAGTCTAGTTTTATTTCAGTAATTCTTTAGGTAATTTCCATTGCAAAATCATGGTTTGACTAATTTTGAGGTAAATATTATAACACACACAAGTAGTTCGAATACTTACTATCACAATTTTATCACTGATAAACCAACTACCTAATTAGGTACTAAAAATAGCACTAAAGTCACAGATTGGGCGTTTTTTCCATTAGCCGGCATGGCACCGGCACCGGCGCCGGCGGCCGATGCCGGTGCCGGGGAAACATAACTGTATTTAAATATATGGTTCGTTTTTCCACTCACCGGCACCGGCGACGGCCCGGTGGCGGCGTCATACATTCCCACCGGTGCCGGTGCCGGTGCCGGAGCCGTGCCGGTGCCGTGTCGGCTAATGGAAAAACGGCCTTTTACAATAGGTACTACAGTTACGCAACGAATGTACTTGCATAGAGCAACGGCGGGGATCTAGCGGGGAAGTGGGCGGCGCGGTACGAGGCACATTGTAAACAATATCTCTTTGATTGCTTGTTGTGTATTTTTTCAGAACCAATAATAATTGAAATCAAACTACTATTTACGGATTTTATCGCGGTTTATTTTTTAGCAATGTTTGTATTTTACTTATTAGATGTTTCATTTTTATTCTAAAAATAAAGTGTCACGTCAATATTTTGCAGTGCAACACACGTAAATGTATTACGTGCACTCGTACTTGTAAATAAATTATCATCATTTCATTTTGCTTTTCTGACACATTTGCGCCAGCTAGTGTAGGTACAGGCAATACAGGGGCGGCGGCGTCAGTCGCCCGCGATCAAAGGCGTTTCCCACCCAACCAACTGTATTATTGTAAAACTGTGACAAAGTGTACAAAGGTTCGCTTCGCCTAGGTAGGTACTGCAGGTAGGTTTTTTGATTTAGCGCCGTTAAAATAATACTAAAAACAAATGAGAAATATATTATAGCTCGTCTAAGTTGAAATGACGCGCCCCAGTACCTACCTACTTCATTAGTTTGTTCAGATGTGCGAATGCAAAGACACTTCATCTATGTGGGAGCGGCTGTTCCATAAACTATAGATCCTGTATCTAAACATCACGGTCGATTAGTCGCGTGACAAATCCGACAACGATCTCTATATCTACTATGGATGCAGTAGCGAACACACTCCGTCCAACTTTTTGTGTCCCCCGACGACGCCCTGAGCCGAGGTTCGTGCCCCAACTGGGGCGTCCTCAGCAGTCAGTCGTCTAAAATTTGTAAACTCGGTTGAGAGCCCTAAGCCGAAAAGTCCGCGTAAGGGTGTCTATGGTCTCTCAGACCGCCACCGGTGGCGGTTTGAGTCCTTATCAAAAAAAAAATGCGAACCCAACACCGGCCGAGTTTCCGCCCACGCCGGAGTGGCCCGTCGCGACGTCCTACTTAGAGTCAGTCTAGTCTCCTGTAATCCGATCATCTTCAGAGAACAAATCGCTTCTTAGCAACTTCGTCTAACCTACCTTTGGGGCCTGACGACACCCTTACGCGGACTGTTCGGCATCCAGCTCGCTGAGGGCACAGTAAATGCGTAGGTAGGTACATATTACTGTGCTGAGGGCGAGTTTCGTTCGACCTACGGATTTTCTGAATAACCAATTACAAATAGTTTTTATTTGTATTGCGTCTATTTTTTAAGTTTACTTGAGTGCGTAAATGCGATAGTGGGGCGAGTAATTTCAGCTTACACGAGCTCTATTTATAATGACACCAAGAGATTTTTAAACAGATTTTTTATTTGTAATTAGTTTAGTTTAGGTTTTTAGTTTTATTTTATAAATAGGAATTTTAAATATAATATAAGTATTTATAATGAAGAATGTTAACTAATGTAATTTTTTATTGGATTCTTTTTCTGAAATTATTCCTACATATGTAAATCCATGACTAGGTATGTTCGTGAAATTGCTAAATTTATTATTTTGAGCTACGCGCGACAAACATATAGGTACTTAGGTATGCTATTGTATTATTTGTTTGTTTATTATGTAATTTTACCAGCTACCTACTTATGTTATGTTTATATTTGGTAACTCCACCTTTACTCCGTGGGTAACTCAAAGAAATAAAAGCTTTAAAAATAATATATAAAAACGATGTAAATGTAAGATAAGGCATGTAGGTATGTACCTGCTAGTAGGTATATGTAAAAAACAGCAAATTATGAAATGGTCCATTCTAACAAAACCTACCTATTAAATTATTC
This sequence comes from Ochropacha duplaris, assembly GCA_951361185.1. Lineage (NCBI taxonomy): Eukaryota > Metazoa > Arthropoda > Insecta > Lepidoptera > Drepanidae > Ochropacha > Ochropacha duplaris. Next base: position 7,954,238 of record OX592703.1, read on the forward strand.
TAACAAAAATGTCCCATTTGTGATGACGATATAAATAAAATTGATTAGCGTTAGATTTTGCACAATTTTTAATTTATGTAAAATATTGTTACCTTTTTTTTTTTTTTTTTTCGTGGGGAAATCCTCATGGATACCCGGCCGCTTGAGGGGGGCAGCTGGCCGGGTTATGTCAGGCTCCTACTGACTAAAACCCCACGGTGTTTCTACCTGTCGCTGCTGGTGCTGGGTATACGGGGGCGCCCGAGGCATTCTTCCGCGTACCCAGCAGCGACGGCCCGGTGGCAGGCCTCTACTGCTATGACGGGAGGATCGGAGCTCGTATCCTCACCGTCTCGCCTTGGGTAGTGAGTGGAAACACGCACTAGACTACCCGAGCCCGTTGTGACGGCGGCTGACTCCCCCGAGTCTGCCACCCATGGGCTCCAGTGGGGAGAGGGCGTGGCTCGCGAAAGCCGCCCTCCGACGCCCTGTTCTCCTGCGGCGGATCGACAGGGTGGTAGTGTCCTCCCTGTGGCGTTCCGCCGCCTCCTTTGCGAGCATGACGCGCTCGCAAAAGGAGTGGAGTGCGTCCCAGGACCTCTCGCTGTCGACGATAGCGCGAACCACGCTCGTCAGCGAGAGGTCGTTCCCCACTTGGGCGCAGAGCTCACTGCGCTCGCTCATCCAGGACGAGCACACCTCCAAGGTGTGCTGGGCGTCCTCCTCGAGGCATCCATCGCAGTGGTGGCAAACGGCGGTCGGCTCCCTCCGGGCAATCCGACACAGATACCTCCCGAAACAACCGTGTCCCGAGAGGATCTGCGTCAACCGGAAGCTCAACGTGCCGTGCCACCGTTCAAGCCACTCCTCCAACACTGGACGGATGGCCTCAATGGTCCTAAGCCCCGCACTAGGGTGCTCAAGCCTGGTCTTCCACTCTTGGATGGCAAGCGCGCGCAGTTGAGTTCTGCTCCCTTCCACCTCGCGTGGTGCTGGCCGATCGCCCTGGGCCAGCGCCTCCTCGCGCCAATAATATAGTGACGCGAGGGCTCTCGCCTCTAGGTCCCAGGGCAAAGACCCGGCCAGCACACACGCCGCCTCGAAGGAGATCGTGCGATATCCCCGTATCGCCCTGATTGCGACCACCCTTTGCGGCCTTCGCAGAAGAGTGGTGCTTGCGCGGTTCAGGGCGTCCGCCCATACGGGAGCTCCGTACAGGACCATGGATCGCACGATCCCCAAGTACATACCTACACTAACCTAAACCTAAGCTGTAAAGCACCAAAGTTATTACTAAGATGCGATTTTTGTATCGAGTTTTATTGTAATATACACTGGTCAGCAAATAAACCGAGCCACACGGTACCTAGGAACTCTAATTCGATTCTCAAAAAGTAAAAAACTTACAACTATCAAAGTTATACCTACAGAAAGTGCGTTTCATGGTGATTAAAATGAAAGGAAACTTATTGGGTTTAATCAATTTATTTCGGTGTTTATTAAAGATCTTACAAATGGTAGGGGAGGCCAATAGGGGATTTCGGGATTTACTCGAGCGCGGCAGATTAACATAAGGGGGACAACCTTGCACCTTGTGAAGTACTCTCACCAAATCGGAGCCCTCTATATAGTGTCGAACGTCTAGGGTAGCCCGTCAGATTAGTAAAAAAAATATCGATGGTTTGAAATACTCGAGCGCGTCAGATTAAGGTAAGGTAAGTTAGTTACATGCAAAATAGTGTACATTTCAATAATCTGTCAATTTGGGCGTGACGAAAGAAAATTGGAGACTCGCAAAGTTGCACAAAAAAAACGTCACCTGGATTTTCTCTAGCGCGATTAGTTTTTTTTATTTTGAAGGAAATTTGTCACGAATCACGGAAATATCATAATCTGCCGATTTGCACAAGCCGAAGTAGCTAAAATCATTGTATGGTCCAGGAATATTATGAGTTTCACCTCAGAATGAGAGATAGTCAGCTATTAACTTGTATAAACCTTTATTTTGACACCCTAAAACTTGTCTCAAAAGCTACTTATCATAGGATGCCCGCGACTACTGATTTTTCAAGGTCCAAGGTCAAAAAATTATTTATTGCAAATATCTCGTTTCCTACGGGTTTTTTGGTATATGTATTCATAATAAATATTGTAGAAGATTTAATTCTCTACAACTTTTGTACAAAAAAATTTTCGATATCTTGAACCATTTTCGAGATTTCAATATTTTATATATATACATTTTTTTCAAACCGTCAGATTCAGGAAATTCCTCAACATAATTATCAGATTATGGGTCAGTACAACAAAGACATCAAGAAGAACCGTCTGTATAAAAATCTGACGCGCTCGAGTATTTCCAGGTCACGATTCTTTTTTGCATTTTCAAAAATCGGCCCTGACTGATGGTCGCGTCCAAATCGTCAGTCTTTAAAATAGGAGCTACTGGAGGGTTCACTTAACATCCCTTATCAATGTCTGACGCGCTCGAGTAAATTTTTTTTTTTAAATATTTTCGACCCATTCGTACGGCCACCCCCACCACGCTAAACGGCAGATTATTATTTTTCCCTTATCAGACAGACGTGACAGCGAGTATTTCTTGGTGACTGTTTTTTTTACATTTTTGAAACCCTGTAGACGCTCCCCCCACCGCTGAAGGGGAAAATATCACATAACCTTTTTTTCTTCATTCCACCTAATCTTCAAATTCCAGTAGGTCCCAAAGACGCTCGAGTAACTACAAATTTAGCATCATTGCCTCCCCTACTAAAAGAAGAGTCGTTTGCCAGTCGTGTCAATCGTTACTAATCATAAAGTGAAAAAATAAAATAAAGCCAGAAACAAAGATAAAATAAAAAAAAAGTTTTTGGTCAATATTCCGTATTCTCTCCCCTTGCTCGGATAACTGCTAGCATCCTCGTATTATTCATCGACCTTACGAGCCTGACGATAAAATCTTGAGATATTGCATTCCACTCCTCTTCTATTGCGATTCGCAGCTCTGGAAGCCTTGTTGGAGCAGGTACCCGGGCTCGAACCCGACGTTTCAGCTCATCCCATAAGTGTTCTATCGGATTCAAGTCCGGGCTTTGAGCTGGCCAGTTCATGGTACGAAAGCTGTCGTCGCGTAGATACTGGGTCACCACATGAGCAACATGAGGCCGTGCATTATCATGCATCAATTGCAGGGCCTGATTAACCCTTAGGCTAATTAGGCTGTAGCCTAGGGCGCGAGGATCCGGGGGGCGCGCTGAAATCGTGTCTTCGCATGCTCTATTAAACTAGCATCATTGCATCTACCCTACATATTTCAACTAGACCGAGACAAAACACTAAAACTAAATGCGCTGTGAACTGAAAAAGCTTGGGAGTCCCTAATTTTAACAATAAATTTAGAAATTTTATAAAGCGCGCGTAAAATAAATACTGACTTGTCACTCGAATCGAAAGTCTTTCAAATAAATCATTAGCCGCGTCCACACCGACCAAGCACGGCTCGCTAGGCAGGCTCGCGAGCCAATGCCTCGGCCGGTGTGGACGTGGCTCGGGCTGCCTCGGGCGCACGTTGCCTCGACCGAGCGCCGCTCGACCGCGAGCCATACGTTGTCGGTTTTTGGCTATGTATTTGGTCAAGTGCTACCCTACTCCAGCTGTTAGTTTTATGTCAACCTTGTTTGTTGGCGACCTCTACTGCGCTTGCCATCTCTGGGGTACCAATCAGTGACACTTTTGCTCCACTTGTTTTGGGGGTCTCGTATCATGTGTCCTGTCCATCTCCACTTTTGTTGGTCTACTCTGGCAATTGTATCAACTACTTTAGTTTTTTCCCTTATTATGCTACTTCTCACTTTATTCTTGTTAAGCTTCTCTCCATGGCTCACTTAGAGCCTTATGTTCGATGGGTAGTTTCTACCAGCAAGCTAAATTTTCGGAATAATAAAATAAGAACCGAAAGGTAACAGGTTTAGAACATGCGAAGGCTCTGGAAGATGAGACGGTGCCAAAGTGTCGACACAGGTAGCGTCCCACACTAAAGGCCGACCCATCTTCCAAGGAATCAAAGTATCAGTAGAATCCATAGCGTCGAGTCGCTTGCCGTCATCACGCACCAGCCCACGACTACGGCGAAGAGTATATGTAAATTTTGGTACAGGCAGTATTTGTAGTATTTGAGGATGGTATAAGCATAATGAATATTAATTTGAAGAAGACGGTCCGAAAAATCATTAAAATTTTAATTATTTTCTTCAATGAAGTCCGAAAAAGAATTACCTCATAAAATTTAATCGATAACAAAATCGATAAACAACATTCATCTCTTACAAGGCATGGTTAAGCTACTCAACAATAGCTGGCGTATATTACAAAATTTGCAATGTTCTAGAACTATTTATAACATATATTGAGTTCTAATTAATTACTGAGTAAATATAAATAATACTTACGAAAATAAACCGATGTTAGGTCCAGTCGTTTTACCATATCGCGATTTGCAGTTTCGTAATGCGCAACTCGGCATATTTTCGCAGAAAATGATTTATTTTTGTGGACACAAATACGTGTTGACATGCAGTGGTGAGTATAATAGTCGTCTATCGGTGAGTGGTGCCAAACTAGACTTATGTACTTTTAAGGCGATGATAGCTCAGTGGTAAGTGACGTCGAATGCCGCGGCGAAGGTCGTGGGTTCGAATCCTACAATGAGCTTGAGCTTTCGGTGAAGGAAAACATCGTGAGGAAACCATAGCACGGTGGTAGGGTACTTTGTAGTACCCGACTGGCTGGCTACCACCCTCAAGTTGAAAATCTGTCGCCAAACACCTATCGGTGTGTTCCGACAGCTGCACTTGAGAGCCAGTTCCCATCTAGGCTTTGTGTGCTTACCATCTTCGGCCACATCATCACTTACCATGGTGAGATTGTGGTCAAACACAAGCCTATCGAATATAAAAAAAAAATAATGTACTCCAGAGTACATAAGTATTGGATTACGATTTTGTTCGCTATGTCCGGTCTATAGTATAAGTTTAAAGTCTTTGCCTAAAAGCATACTACTCGGTTGAGAGCCCTAAGCGCTCACCGAAAAGTCCGCCTAAGGGTGTCTATGGTCCCTCAGACCTCCACCTTTAAGTCCTCCCCCAAAAAAAAAAAAAAAAAAAACATACAGACAGCCAGAAGAGCGCGAGCTACACAAAACACCTACCTACCCACTCATGTCGCTCAAGCAACACACACACATCTATCTGCTAATTCTGCGATAGGCGACGGTTTTACGCGCTATATAGGTTGATGCATTTTTATTATTTGATCAAACTATTATTTGATTAGGTATACTCATTTTGTGATAAAAAGTATTTTTTTAATTTATATTTTATATTGTTTGGTTTTAATATTGATTTTAATACTAAAGTTAACTTATTAATAAGTCTAGGAACAATGTATTCTATTGTTCTCTCTCCATAGAAATTATTTGCACTGATGGTTATGATATCTTTTGATTTAACTTTTCTGGTGTGGTTTTTATGAATAACGACATTATTATTACAGTAGTCAAAATAGTTTTCTAATAATAAATTTATTTTATCCTGGATCGGCAGTACTTTACAATATTTAAATACCTAGATGTGTTATGGCGTAATTACCAAAAGATATTGCCTGAATTCTTGTTTCAAGGTAGCATAACTACAGGTGTCCATTGCTTATCTTGGCGGAAGGCACTGCCGATGAATAAAAGTCAGTTTTCGAATGTATTGTTTTTATTCTCAATTTGAAGCCCATATGACTGGTAAACATTAAAGGTTTGACAATGCTTTATCTCTCATTCAGAATGTCTACAGCATTTATTTAAATTAGACACATTTCTTTGGTTAATGTATAATATGATTGAGGCTGTTTGAAATATCAATATTAATATAAATCCAGATTTACTGTTGTGCATTTCAGCACTGTTTTTAAATGTCATCAAATAGGTTACCAAGAATAATGCAAAATAGTGGTTTATACTATTGTTGATAAGCAAATTCTTAGGGGACCTATTAAATGTATTACTCTTTGATTTATAACATTAAAATACCCAATAATAAAAACATTCATATGGATAAGTATCTACCAACCCAAGTGCGCTATAAGTAAGCATAATAAATACTTAGTATTTAAAAACAGAAATAAAGCACCATCTATATTCTCAAATTTTGACTATCTTTTTTGATCTCCCAGATCTTCAATACTATCTTCATCAATCTGAAAAAAAATAAAAATGTGTACATTTTTGTATACTAGGAGAATGACGGATCGAGAAAGATGTACCTATGTATGAGAGTGAAAAAAATATTTATAACCTGAGTTTTACTAGAATAGAAGGGATGTTGCTTGTATGTACTAGAGAAAAAATACTCAGAGGTAACTAATATGTACCTACCTACATAGACTAGGTAAGTAACTGAATACAGTATGTAAAAATCTAATCTTTTCTCTCTATAATATTAGTGTACTATGAGTTTACAAAGTATACACATGGTTACTAATAGCCTGGTAATGATTTCAATTTTATAATTAGCAGTCAATTCTTATAAATATAAGATCAAATAAAGAATTTGAATGGCGGTTGTTTTAAACAATATGATAATAAAGTAAAAATATGATATTTCCAAAGTAGTGATATTTTATCAAATATCATATTTATAAAATGTATCGACTTTCACTATCAATTGGCACATGTTTCATCACTGGCCACCGTAATTAGATTTTTCCCTAGTATAATTATGGGTAACTATTTATTGGTATTATTGGTATATATTCCATGACCTTTTTTCCTGTAATTTTAGTACAACTTAGTCTCCAAATTTTATGTTATATTTTCACAATTTAGGAAGCTCAAACAATTAGACATGATATGCCTGAAGGAATTATCAGGGCATACCCTGATAGATGTTATCAACAATCAAATAAAATCTAGTCTACCTAACCTACAAAACAAAATTTTTAGAAAGTGCCAAATAAAGTTAAGGTAATAAAAAAATATTATTACATGGACTGGAGCCCTTGCACAAGAGTTGACCGGATTGTATGTTCTTAAATATTGGCTAATTTGATTTAGTAAATCAATTTTAACTCCTCACCAGAAATTACCAAGTTTCATTTAAATTATGTACAATAGAGTTTTGTACAGAATCAAAATGGTAAAATTCCACATACCTCTGGCCACTTCTCTGGTATAATATCAAACAGATCATCTTTTACATCACCCTGGATGACTATCTCATCATCACCAGTTACTGAGGACCCACAAGCAAACTTAGTGCCAAAAAATTTGGCTGCTACTTTTAGGTCAATATCTGAAAGAGAATGCATAATCATGTCAACATAAAGGAGGAATTCAAATGTATGAAAATGATAGGTTACCAGACCTGTGTGTGATATAAAAAATATACATACCAAAAGTACTTAAACCAGATACTACAGTGACAGATTTCTTTTTACCACGAGGAGCACGTGATACTTGAACTAATTTTGGGACATCCTCTTTTTTTTTTGATTTCAGCATACCTTTACCACCACGCTTCTGGCGCTTCTTTTCTTCTTCACCCCCTGCATTTTCGTCTTCATCTATAATTATTTGAAATCTGCAATATATGCTCCAAAAAAATGGATATGTGATGATGTTATGATGTGAAACATAAAATCAACTACTAAGGTACCCTTTAAAAATATATTTCAGTTATTGAGAATTCTTTCACATTATTTTTTCATTCATAAATATCTGTCACAGATAGAAAGACAGATGAATATACGACTCTTTCTCTAACTGCAGTTTCAACTGAAATTCCTCCGGGAATTGCAATTAAAATATAAATCGATGATAGGAGGATATTAAAATTAACCTAAAATAAGAGATCTTGGATCCGTTGCGATTAAAAATGTCTTACCAATTTTCACTTTTTCAAATTCAGTTGGAAGATTCTTTTCGAGCCACTGTTTGCATTTATCGTATTCAGGATAATATTCACAGTATTCTATGGGCATAGAACAATTTCCACAATACTGCACCTTAACAGGATAGGTTATTCCTTCCCGGGGACCCATCGAGAGATCTGTATCAGCCATCTTAACTTAGATTTTAACACCCTATATTTTTACTGCATAATCTTTTTTATTTATTTCAAAGTATTTCACATAAAAAATTTACTCAAGTCAAAGTCAAGAGTAAAGTAAGTGGGTTAGGTAGATAGGTGGTATAGGTATGTACAGGTATGTATGTATTATTATATTGTAGGGATCATAGATCTAGTATTATACTAGATCTATGGTATGGACAAGGATCTTATAATTTAAAGAAGGATTGGTTATATTACTCTCCTCTATGGATTGAGTTCTGTCAAAATTTGTTCAAAGCAAGTAAGCTTTATGCGGTTCTCATACAGTCCATTCTCAGTTATCGTAAACCAATCAGGAAAAACGGTCTCGATGAGAGGCACCTCCCTAGGTGTGTGTCTCTCTCTAACAGATGGCCAGCCTAAAAAAACATGAGACGTGGGAAATGATAGTAATTTGGGACTAACTTAAACTTATAGGGCTGTATTTAATTTTACTATAGTTGAATTATGTACTTGTAGGCGCCTGCGCCATCTAGCGTGGATAGAAGGAATCTTGTAAACTACACATAACGCCACCGAGCGCGTCATTCAATGCCCCCACTCTGTAATCTTTATAAATAGACGGGGCGATCGCCGTAAAGGCGTAGGCCTAAACTCGCCCTCAGCGAGCCGGATGACCCAATAACACTAGCTCAGATTAAGGATAGGGAGGCTCGCGCAGCCCTGAAGAAACAACAACAACATCGCCCGCGTTTCCGCCCTCGCCGGAGAGGCCCGTCGCGACGTCCCACTCAGTCAGTCTCGTCCCCCGTAATTAACGGCGGCCCGAGCCACACCAGTAATCCGACCGTCCCCTAAAACTACTCTAAGTCGCTTAGGCGAAGCCCGTCCCACTTTTAGTGTCCCCTCGACGACGCCCTGAGCCGAGGTTCGTGCCCCAACTGGGGCGCCCTCAGCGGTCAGTCGTCTAAAATTTGCAACTCGGTTGAGAGCCCTAAGCGCTCACCGAAAAGTCCGCGTAAGGGTGTCTATGGTCCCTCAGACCTCCACCTTTAAGTCCTCCGTCAGTCTTTGCTCTGGCGTGGCTATTAGATATAGTTAATTTGTGCAAACGAATTAATTATTATTATCCTGACCTACCCTCTATCCGTCATACTTAATTAGAAAATAACTAGCTACTAAATACATGAAATTCTTTTATAGTATTTTAAATACATGTTTTAAAGGTAAGTAAATGCAACGGTAATATTTATGGTAGAATATTATTAAAGTAACGTATACCACACTGTACTTGTAAACAAATACGGCGAACGTTTTATTTAATACTTACAGCTGATATTTTGTTGTTTGGTTTATTTATTGATTATTATTGCTCAAAAACGGTACTACCTTGTTGCAAAAAAGAATATAAAAGGGAGAGTCATCTGGAAAGTGGTGTTTCTATTCATAAATAAGTGTTATCGTTTATTGCGGTTATGAGACGCAGTAGGGTGACCTTTCTTTCAAATTATTAATGAATATTGCTGTTTGATTTAGGTTTCCAAAAAATCAGGAAATAAAAAAATATTAATATCATTCTCGGTTAAGTCTCAAAATACTCGGCAGTTTGTGGCTTACATTTTAGAGCTTAAGATTTTGCCAGTGGCCTTAGTGTACATAAGAAACGACTACAAATTGATGCTATTTAATCAATATTTTCTAGGGTAAGTACATGCCTGTTACCTGCTAAAATAATTATAATAACATAGGATAGCTAATGAAAGGAATATGGGCAAAATCGTCCCTATCCGTCAACAGAAATGAAATGATGGCTCAACTGTACATAAGCGCCCGCTGATTTGGGGCTTCACTTTTTTTTTCGTGTAGTACTCTTCATGGTAAGAACTTTCACCAAGGCTTTAACCGCGATAACGCGCAGTTTTCGAGAAAAAAAACTTTATTTTTACATATTATTTTTCTTAAATTTATTTAAAAGGCTTTGGTTGCAAGACTATCAGCCATAGTTGCAATATTATCAGCCTAATTAGTTGTTTCGTTTTACGTTCAGACAAAGTGACTGTTTAATACGATATTGTAGTGTTGTAACTGAGTTTTATTTTTAAATAGATGTGATCGCAATGAAATCAAATATTATGCAAATAATAAAATTATTACAATTAAAAATAAGATATTTTTTTGCGAATGTGATAAATTAAACGCAATTTCTGGAGTTATTTAAATAATGCTATCGTTTGACAGTTGTCATTCATCATTTGTACTCACAGTCGAGAGCGATTTGTTATTTATATTTTTGAGATTTATTCTTATCAAACTTCACACCAAAATCGACATGGCTTGATTAGATTTTATGCTGCATTAGGACAATTAAATAAAATTAAATATCAACACGGGTAATTTGTTATGAGATTTCATAGATATTAATGACTTTATTCATAAAGATTTCGACGATTTTTAGCAATAGCTTAGTAGATTCTTAATTCAAATTCTTTAAGCCTAATAAAGCCATAAGTCTTTGAGTATGAAACCAACTTTATTACTCAAAAGTATGAAGTACATGAACAGAAAAAGAATAACTTTTACGGCCATCAAGCACACATGCCTCATTTTGATTACGCACATTTCCTTACATATTATAAAATAAAATCTGCCGACGCATCTGTCTGTCTGTATGTATGTTCGCGATGATCTCAAAAACTATTGAACGGATTTTCATGCAGTTTTGGATTTTTCAGGCATCAATAAATGGAGAAATTCATAAGGAAGGTTTTGATGTATAATTCATTAACGTTTTCTTGTATGTTAGCTAAAATATCACGATGATTAATGAAAATGTTGGAAAAATTTGTACGCGTATATGCTTTGCTACCCATGCGAAGCCGGGGTGGGTCGGAAATAACTAGTATTCTTATATGTTGGAATTCCACTGACAAATACATAATATATTGCGCATTATTACTGCACCTGTTTGACGGGTGGACGCACTATTGGAAGTTGTGCTCATATTATATCAATTTGTGTTCATTATCTACACTTGTATAGTATAACTACCAGTCAAAATACATTTAAACATATTTATATACTTACTAAGTAATTATTTGCCCTGTAAAATAACAGTACAATACAATACAATACAAATATGCTTTATTGTTGACACCACAAGACAAAAATACAGGTTACATACACAAAAGACAAATAACAGTGAAAACAATTTAGGCGGCCTTATCGCTGAAGCGATCTCTTCCAGGCAACCTAGGGTAATAGGATATATTTAATATGGCAAGCAAACAAATGAATAAAAATGTGAAACACATAAACATACATACATCATAATTTAAATCCTAATACATTCCTATATATACATCCTAATACATTCTAATAAAATAAAATAATGTATAAACTAACAAATATCATATAAATGATAAACTAATAAATATGAGCTAAAATAGAGTAAGAAATAAGTAATACTAACAGAGGACAATGAGTAGGAACAGAAATGCAGACAAAGTTTAGAGAGAGTGAAAGTGTAAGATTAGATTCGATTTAAATGAAACAATAGTTTGAGATTGTCTAATAGCGAGAGGGAGAGAGTTCCAAAGCCGGACAGCTTCCACAGTGAAAGACTGGTGAAAAGAATGAGTAGTATGAGATGGGGTTTTTAATTGGAGAGTATGGGAACTTCGAAGAAGATGTAGTTGGGAACTGTAGAATTTAAAACGTTCTTTAAGATAATTTGGGGCACACGGATTAAACAATATATTGTAAACAAGACAAAGAATATGTGTATTCCGGCGAAGGCGGATGGGAAGCCACTTGAGTTGTTGACGAAATTGAGAGACGTGGTCATATTTGCGTAAACCAAAGATGAACCTTATACATAAATTTTGAAGTCGCTCAAGTTTATTTAACTGCTCTTCGGTTAAGTCAAGATAGCTGACATCTGCATAATCAAGAATCGGTAGAAGCAATGTTTTAGCAAGCGCAATTCTGGTGTGAATAGGGAGCAAATTTCGCAGCCGTCGGATAGATCCGGCCGCAGCAAACAGCCTCCTACTGACCTCCGCAACTTGTGGAACCCAAGATAAGGTACGATCAAGGATAATACCAAGATTCTTAACTGTAGTGCTAAAAGGTATATTAACTCCATCGAAAGTAATAGGGGGAAGTTGATCCCAGACTATACGATTAATAAGGAATTTACTGCCTATAATAATCACTTTGGTTTTGGTGGGGTTAACGATAAGGCCATATCGCACACTCCAGTTGGATATGTGGTTTAAATCTGTATTTGTTGATAAAATGGCACTAGGGAGAGAATTAAAAGAAGATTGTCGGTAAATTTGGAGATCATCTGCATAAAGGTGGAAGAGAGAAGAAATATTTTTGGTTATTGAGGAGATAAACATAGAAAATAATAGCGGAGATAAAACGCCACCTTGAGGTACGCCAGCAGCAGTTTCACACCATGAAGATACAGAATCATCAATGCGTATACGCTGGTGGCGCCCATACAAGTAACTCCGAAACCAGTCAATTACTGTTGGAGATATATTAAGAGAGCACATAATAGCGAGGAGAACGTCAAAGTCTACAGAATTAAACGCATTACTAAAATCTAATAATGTCAAAATTGTAAGCTCTTGTTTCTCCATACCAGCGCGAATATCATCGGTTATTTTAACTAGCGCTGTTACAGTGCTGTGTCCAGGACGAAAACCAGACTGGAAAGGATTCAAAAGGTTATTACTAGATAGGTGAGAGCTCAATTGATGATGAACTAGTCGTTCTAAAACTTTTGAGAGAAAAGGTAGGATAGATATGGGGCGATAGTCCGCGAAAGAGATAGGATTAGATTTTTTAGGAATGGGAATAATTTCAGCTTCCTTCCATAGAGAAGGAAAAGAGCCAGATGTAACAGAAAAGTTAAGGATAGATGTGATGATAGGTAGAAGAAAATCTAAAAGAGGAAGGATCATTTTACGGCTGATGTTGTCGCAACCAACAGCGTTAGAGGAGATGGAAAGTATGTGCCTCTTAACATCACAATCAGTGAATTGACTAAAAGAAAATAAAGGACAAATGGGAGTAAGACAAGAACGAAGATAGTTTAATGTATTTGCTTTCGTGCTGGCATCAAAAATGGCAGACGAAGAAAAATGTTTATTAAGAAGGTTTAAATTTAGATTTGTTGAGACTGATTCATTACTGGATTTTCCAACTCCCAATGATCGTAAGAATTTCCAGACTCTAGCTGGATCACCATCTTCAACAGATTTATGGATATGGCGTCGTTGAGCATCTCTACACATCTTATTGCAGTGATTCCGTGTCTGTCTGTATTTTTCTCTATATTTGTCAGGGTTCAATTTGAATTTAGATTTAGCAACGTTTTTCTTAGCTTGTATAGATTTAATCTCATCAGTGAGCCAGGGAGCAGGAAGATGCTTTACTCTAACAGGTCGAATTGGAGCATGAACATCATACAGCTGTATTAAGAGATAGTTGAAAATCTGGACTTGTTCATCAGCTGTAGGTGCATTTGCAATAATTGTCCAGTCAATCTCCTGAGCATCTTTAAGAAGATTGTCAAGGTCCATACCACCAAAATTGCGATGCAAAAGGATTCTTGATTTATGCTTGGGGGGACGAATTTTATAGGACAGAAAAATAAGGTCATGGAAAGAGAAAGCATCAGCTGCGCACTGACCATAATTTGCAACGTGATCGAGAGAGGAAACAATTATCAAGTCAAGAAGGGAAGGATCACAGTTCGGAAAAAAGTGCGTGGGATTCAGTGGGAGAATATGTAAGTTGCATGAATTTACAATAGACCTTAATTGACTGGAGCGGTGGTCAGCTTTCAGAAGACAGGTATTAAAATCACCCATTATAATAGAGTGTACATATAAAGGGAGCAAGTCTTCTAAAAGAGTTTCAAAGGAAGAGAAATAGTTGACAGTCAAAGAAGGACTATATAGCACACCAAGAAGAGTTTTTACTCCTGAAAGGTTAATTTCAATAAAAATATATTCTGCGTTAGGAGAGGAGTTCTGTGGGGATATACTAATTAAAGTGAAAGGAATGTGGGAACGGAGATAAATAGCAACCCCACCTCCGCCCCTGCCAACGCGATCATTTCGGATTAAGTGAAAACCAGGTATAGAATAGGAAGTAGAGGGCAAACAAGGTTTCAGCCAAGATTCCGAAACAAGAATGGCATGAACATTATTGATATTAGTAAAAGATGTCAGCATATCGGGATAATGTGCCGGAATACTTTGGGCATTAATATGGATGGCATTAAAATTTTTAGGAACTAGGTCGAAATGAGAATTCAAGGTATCGCATAAAGAAGGAGGGATACTATGAAAGCTGTCATTGCTGCTCAAACTAGAAGATGTGGAAAAAGAACGAAATAAATTATTATCACTGTCTCCATCAGACATTTAAATAAATAATTAAAGCAATAATATATATACTAAAATATAAAATAATATAATATAATAATATAAACCTATTATTGTATAAACTTAAATAAATGTTGCGTATAAAACTATTACCCAGATTACCCGCCTGCAAATTATGCTAAAAACGTTACAAAGATATTATAACAAACACTGCACATTTACAAGTAAAACGAAACGTTAACAGAAATCTAACAAAAATAAAAAATGGTTACTTAATTGGCAATACTAAATTAATCACAGAAAACAACATAGATATATCAAAATTTACTGTAAAAGTGATACTGACTATTATACATAACATAAGAAAATAATATTAAAAATGACAACTTAGGCTGAAAGTCCAGTAACTAAAGCCATTTATATAAAAATAAAAAAAAATTATACATCATAGACTATCGAAAAGTCACTTGTCGTATCGAAAAAATGACATGCACACATTAAAATAAAATAAAAAAAAAAAAAACAAATTCGGCGGGTGGGTGACACTAGTGACGGGTAATAAAATTAAGTAAAAAATACGGTTGTCATCGATCCGAAGAAGTGAATAAAAAAGACTGCCAATGAAAAGTGTACAACAAATTAAGTGTCTACCACGGTACCCGCTTTGTGTGCAAAATTATGCCAAACAAAGTGTAAATGTATAGCCAATTTTAAGAATATAAATGAAGGAAGAACTATTTACGATTTGACCTCTTAGCTTTAACCGAGGGATCCTTTAAGGCTGCTGTCGTTCTGCTATCGAGGGCTTGATCGGAAGAAGCCACTGTACTCGGGATGTTGGCGAGCTCCACAATATTTGAGATGCGATGCTTTCCGTCAGCTGCGATTAGAATCACGTACCCGTCTCTTGTCCAGCATTTCGTCACGCCGAAACGCTTGCGTGCCTCAATAAATGCCAGATGTCGATCTCTAGTGAGAAATTCGGACAAAGTAATACCTGTTCCTTTGAGACAGACTTTGCTGGACCACACTTTGTCCCTCGTAGAAATTTCCTTGAACTTAACAAGGATCGGCCTCGGTTTTGTACTAGCCACACCCAAACGGTGACAACGGCTGATGTCGGCACTATTAAAACTGGGGAGCTTCAGGCGGTTAGTCACCAAATCAGCAGCCACTGCAACCACATCTTCAGCATCCTGCTCGGCAACTCCATGTAAGAGAAGGATTTTTCTCCGTCCTCGCATCTCAAGATCATCCTGTTGTCTGGAAAGAAGTGCTACTTGGGCGCGGAGCATATCCAGGGCCTTTATGACAAAATCCTTGAAGGCTCTGAACTCCGTGGCCAGACCAGGAATGGAAACTGCAGATGAGGGAGCCCTGGAGAGATCCTGCCTGAATTCCTCCATTTGATGATTAAAAAGTGCAGCCATGTCCTCCATAGATTTCTTCAGTGATTCCATTTTAGTGCAAGTTTGTTAATTAAAAGTGATAAAAATAACTGCAGGCGGAAATGGTATTTACCAAATCATAAATATACAATAATAATATAAATTAAATAACTGTAAGTATTTTTAAATAATTATTATAAATTGAGTTCAAAATAACGTGTCTACTTTGATTAACTACCCACAAAAAAAAAAAAAGTAATGTATGAATCTTAAAAGTGAAAAGAAAATATACTATTATATTCTAAATATACACTATTTGATACATTGACATCCGTTTCATGTCTGTTGGTGACGATGACGATGATGGACGGGGCTCATACATTTTTGCCCATTGTCCTTTGTGTTTTTTTTTTGTTTTTTTTATTTGGTCCACTAAACTGGACATTCCCCACAAACCTTAAGAATACAAACAAAAATATACAGAAATAAGTATGTGTAAGTCCTACTTAGAAGTGAACACAACATGCTTATATAGTTACTAGCTTTCCGCCCCACGGTTTCACTCACGTATCCCTTTTTAAACCTTTACAGATGGAATTTCGAAAAATCCTATCTTATTCTTCGTCTACATCTTAAAAACAATACCTGTGAAAAAAATCCGTTTTCTAGGTCCAAGGTTGTAGACTGTAGACTGGGTGTTGATGAGTCAGTGAGTCAGGCCTTCTCATTTTTCATACCAACTTTGAACGCCCGTTTCACCCCCTCAGGGGTAGAATTTTAAAAAACGCTCAAACACGTGTTTTTCTATTTCTAATTATTAATTTAAAACACAGTTTCATGCTTCTAGCTTCAAAAATGGCGGATTTCCATACAATATATCAACCCCCGTTTCACCCCCTTAGGGGTATAATTAAAAAAAACGCTAAAGCACGTATTTTTTTATTTTTTATTGTTAGTTTACAATCACAGTTTCAAGCTTCTAGCTTCGAAAATGGCGGACTTCCATACAAACTTTTACCCCCCGTTTCACCTCAGGTGTAGAAATTTAAAAAATGCTAATACACGTGTTTCTTTGTTTTTAATTGTTAGTCTAAAAACAAAGTTTCATGGTTTCAAGCTTCAAAAATGATGCGACTTCCCTACAAATCTTCAACCCCTTTTTCACCCCCTTAAGAGTTGAATTTTAGAAAACGCTAAATTACGTGTTTCTTTATTTTTAATTGTTAGTCTTAAAACGAAGTTTCATGGTTCTAGCTTAAAAAAATCGCGGACTTCCATACAAACTTTCAACCCCCGTTTCACCCCCTCAGGGGTATACATTTAAATAACACTGATACACGTCTTACTTTATTTTTAATTGATAGTCAAAAATTTTCATGATTCTAGCTTCAAAAATGACCGACTTTCATACAAACTTTCAACCCCTTTTTCACCCCCTTAAAGGTTGAATTTCGAAAAATCCGTTCTTATTCCTCGGTCAAGTTTTAAAAACAACACCTGGGAAAAAAGCTTTCTAGGTCTAAGGGTTTAGGCTGGACGTTGATAGATCAGTCAGGACTTCTACTTTTATATACAGGGTGTCCCAGAAAATAGTGTCAAGTGGAAGCCCAGAGACAGAGCACCTTTAGAGGTACCCGTATCACTCCATGTATGTTCCGCGATTTTTCGTAATTTACGAGTTATAACGTCTTTAATTTTTTTTTCACCCAATTCCGATTTTCAATACATTTTTAGTCGCAGTCACGCGAGTAGTTGAGATACAGGTCTGAGTTTTTTTTCTTAATTACCTGAATAATAGACCTAGTAGATGCATAAATATTTGTTACTATAATTGTGACCATTAAGCTTTAAAAAAAAAATTTGCAAGAAAGTGGAAATTCAGATTTTATCTAAAATGTTTCAGGACATTTTAATAATAAAGTTACATAGCTTTTTTCTTTCAAACCAATTTTAAAAACTTGTCTATTTTATCAACTATTTATCCTGTAAATTTCATTGAGCTATCTTTACAGCTTCTGACTTAAAAATTTGATCTAAATAACACAAAGTCGACATTTAAAATTTGAATGGGTGAATAGAAAAGATATTAAAACTTAATAATTGTTGTTTAGTGTGTCTTAATGTCACATTTTTTTTAAATTTTATTCTTCCTGCCTATTCAGACTCTACATCTTCTAAAGAAGTTCTCTTTTGGTCTTATGAATGCCATTCTGTTGTTTTTCACTGTTTCCTCCGCATCTCTCATGTCGATCTTAATTCTATTAAATTTCTTATTTCTTTGGCATAAACTTTATAGTAACCCCAAACGAAAAAGTGATCTGGGGACGCAAAAACCGTGATCAATACAAATTTCAATCAATCTTTTTTAGAACAAGACCTAAATGGATTATTAGAAGATGTCAAATCAAATCAAAAACTCATTTATTCAGTTAAGGCCCTAGTAAGGCACTTATGAACGTTACAATTGAATCTACCACCGGTTCGGAATACACTTAAACTGAGAAGACTCCAGCAAGAAACTCAGCAAAGTAATTTTTTTTCAGTAGTGGATCTTTCTTTTAATTACATTTTCAAAAGTACATTTAGATACATTTTCAAATATTTCACAATATTTCTACTATGTAAATTTAGAACTGATGACAATTAAAAAAGACGGTGCACCTTGCCACTTGTCGATTGTCAGGCAATATTTAAATTAAAGATTTGGTTGAAATGTGAATTGGTCACGGTGGGTCTATTGCGTGGCCAGCAGGGTCCCCAGGCCTGAACTCTACTGACTTTTTCGTTTGGGGTTACTATAAAGAAACATTTTAGCCTCAAACATTTTAGATAAAATCTGAATTTCTACTTTCTTGCGAATTGCTTTTTTTTAAAGCTTAATGGTCACAATTCTAGTAACAAATATTTATGCATCTACTAGGTCTATTATTCAGGTAATTAAGAAAAAACCTCAGACCTGTATCTCAACTACTCGCGTGACTGCGACTAAAAATGTATTGAAAATCGGAATTGGGTGAAAAAAATTATAGACGTTATAACTCGTAAATTACGAAAAATCGCGGAACATACATGGAGTGATACGGGTACCTCTAAAGGTGCTCTATCTCTGGGCTTCCGCTTGACACTATTTTCTGGGACATCCTGCATATAGATTACTTACTAATAATGAATTAATAATTTATAAACGAGATTCTTGCAAAATGCTAATAGTACTAATTAGTATTAATACATAGTTAATATGGACATAGTTATAATATAAATAAATACTAAGTTGACTGACAGGCTAAGTTGGTACTATGACGTGAGTAGTTTTATATCTTTTAATAGAGTTGACACATGTATGAAAGATTATCTTTCATATATGATCAGCAGAGGCAACGATAGAATTTGACGCCGAATTTATTTTTATTTTATTTTTAATTAAAGGTACAGTAACAGATAACAGATTACACTTAAACAAACAAATTGAACCAAAACATAACATAAACCTGCCACCCAATAACAACTGCACACAACTTTGACTAATAACATATTTCACAGCTTGTTCGAGCGCCTGATGCAATACAGCCGCATCGTTTCACAAGAAGGATTTTTATTGATTAGTGTGGCTATTGGTTGCCTGCGCATTGTTCATTCGTCTCTAATAAAAAGTACATAGCACATCTCGTCACATATTGAGTTGTTTTATTTTTCGTTTTAAATTCACTTATTCCAATTTATACATGGTCCAAACGAGCTGGATGGAGATCAATTATTGAAGATCAGAATCAGTTGAAACCTATAACTATTTTAAAGCTGAATAGTGGAATTAATTAACTTCTCAATAGAGGTTATACATCGAGAGTGTGGAATGTGGATGGCGCTAATTAGTTACACGGTGTTAAGTTTTAACTCAATTGGCCATTGTTTGAGGCCGGTGTCACAATCCTATGCATATAAAATGTAAACACCTGTAATATTAAAGTGTGATCATATTTAAGGTCATATAATGGAGCTCATGAATATGGTACATTCCAAAAAATCATAATTTAGAGTACTTTTTTCTTCTCATAGAAAAATTACGTATTAATATTTTGACAAAAAAAAAACCACGTCGCATGGTCACCCTTGTAGATAAAGATGCAATCCATGATTGCGCTTTCTTGCCCCGGCCGTTTTTAAGGGCTCAGAACGCTATCCTTATTTATATTATAACGTCCTTGGGTATGGATGGGTATATTAAAGTAAAATATTATATTTATTTCATTAAAGGCTTTAGTTTCAAGACTATCAAGCCTAAACCATTTTTCAATATTCTTCTTTTATGTTAAAGTCACGTTATATAGTCAAATTCACTGTAAAGTCTAGTTCTCGTCCGTACAAGTCAGGTCAGATTTTAATGAAACTGGCAGCTGTTCCACTAAAACTTTTCACGAACTTTTTGGGTCAACCTGAAAAGTCCCGATACACATTTCATTTAAATTCACTTGTGCACTTAGATTGATTTTTATTGGACAAAACACAACCGAAATTTTTCAATAAAACTCAAAATACACGAATTTAATGAAAATAAAACGAAAACACAACGTCACTTCGCAAGTTCCCGCCAAAAAGTCTCAACCTACACTGTTGCGTTTCCAAAGTCTTGGCCGTACCTACAGAAATGGTACTCATCATCATATTTTCCGGTTTTTATCGATTCAATGCAAAACATATCTCTCTCAACTCTACATTGTTTGTGGTGCACACTGCACAGTACGACACACATCCATCGACACATTTGCGACATCACTATCGTCGACTCAAATCGCACGCAACCTTGCAAAATCAACACAAAATAAAATCACTTTACTCATTTGCATTCATTGTGTGTTGTGTTATAGCTTTAACAAAACGATGAAATAAAGTGAAATACAAACTATTGATGGAAATTTGAAAGTGATTTTAGGGGGTCGCAGTGGTCAGAATGTAGCGCTCACTCAAGTTACAAAATCTAACACTTCCCAAATATTGATCTTTTTTTTCCAAGACTGTAAATAAAAATAAACTGTAGCAAATATGTCTGTAGTTAAAGGAAAACTTGTGAAAATGGAAGTCGTCCAGGTTGGTGAATATGAATTCACCAAACAAGATATTATTGGACACGGCGCTTTCGCCATGGTGTACAAAGGAAGAAAGAGAAAGGTATGTACGATTTTAAATTTGCAGTTTATCGCTGTTGTTCTTTCTTACACTGCTTGAAAGTTCAATTTCTTTCGATTTATTTATATAATTAAATTATGTTTTGTTCCGATTTGTTATGATTGTGGGTGG
Source organism: Ochropacha duplaris (assembly GCA_951361185.1). Lineage (NCBI taxonomy): Eukaryota > Metazoa > Arthropoda > Insecta > Lepidoptera > Drepanidae > Ochropacha > Ochropacha duplaris. The sequence continues at coordinate 7,975,397 of OX592703.1, forward strand.
TAGCATTACGTCGTACTTGTTCTAAATAAGGACTTATGGCGTAACAAACAAATGTTTGCTAAGATATATAGCATTTTTTTGGTCAGAGAATACAGTTTGTTTTTGTTTACTTCAAATCCACATATTTGGAATAAGAACCTAGTTGTATACGCTGTCTTATACTATGTCTGAATAATATTGTTATTAATTTGCAGAAAGCCTTTACCTCTTTTTAAACTAGTTGTTAAAAAAGTCTAGTGTCCTTCTTTCCCCAAGGTACGTAACCACATGCTGAATTTCATCTTAACCTGTCAGTTCTTTCTTGGGACAATCGGGGTTTCAGAGTCCGCACCACTTGGTTCTCAAATGGGACAATCGAGACAATGACATTTACTTGAAATTTGGGTGCGAATTTTGAAAACTGTGTGCGAGTTGACAAGTTGTTTGACAGGTTAATGTCACCAGTCAACAGATTAATAATTTTCACAATCATTGTGAAAACCAAGCAAATTAGATAATCAAGTGACTTTCTAAGTTTTTTGGATTGTTGGATGCTGAAACCTAAACCCACTCTTGTAATAACTCTAAACACTTGTATTTATGGACTTAAATCATTTAAAAATAATTAATGAATTACCATGACCACAGATTAATAGTACATATGCCAATATTTAAACTTAAATTTAATTTACCATTACATATTTTCTGCATAATAATAATTATGAAGCAACAATTTTAATTAAAATATATGTGTCACATATGTTGCTTGTTAATTATTAAAATTTGTTAGTCCACATTTAAATTGCCACCATTTATAGATTTTTTGTAATAAAGTTCAAAATCTACATTAGAAAGATTTTTAACCTAAGTTCTTTTGAGTATATATACTCAAAAGAACTTAGGTTCCCAAAATATCTATCTGTAATCAAAATTGAAAAATGACTGTTTTTATTTCACCTTATGGTAAGTGAATACTGGCAGCTATAGACATTAACAATACCAGGGGGATTGCCAATATGTTGTCAACCTTATTAAAAGGCAACTGGCTTTAAAGTGTAGCTGCCGAAACACAACAACAGGTGCTTGGTGACAGATCATTAACTTGAGGGTGTTAGCCAGCCTCTCAAGTACTATAAAGGACCTTACCACCATTCTGTGGTTTCCTTTCAATGTTTTCCTTCACCATAAGCTCAAGTTCATAGGATTCAAACCCACAACCTTTTCCGTGATACCTATCCAATGTCACTGAGCTATCATTGCCTTAAAAGTGGTCATAATCATTTTGTTGGTCCACCTTTCATCTGTCATTCAGAAAATATGGCCAGGCTAGTGCCATTTTTGCTAAAGCTATAATTTAATTTTGTTCTTCCATGTGAGTTTTGTACTAGATCTAAAGGTTTTGCAATATATCTTTTCTTTCTTTTATTTTAACTTTCAGGATACTCATTTATATCACTCTTATATTAAATGTGGCGTTTTTAGTATGGACCCAAGTTTCACAACCCTAGGTAAACATGATGTAGGTTTCCATCACCATCTTCTTCAGACATATGAATTATCCTTTGAGTAATTCTTTGAGGTTCTATAACTTTTTCCAGCTTATGGCAACTCTAGTTACAGTCTATTTTCTCTTGTAATTTTCGCAAAAAATATATCAATTTGACAAGGTATCTGTAATGTAATGATCCACATATTCAATCTCTTCATTATTGATTTAAACTAGGTTTTTGTTAAGTCTTTGTTTGTTTAGTCTAGAGCCTTTAGCATTTGTGTCTAAAAAATTAAATTGAATTTGTAATGTAGGGTGGTGGCACCAATTATCGGCCATGTCAACTTTTTTTGACCTTTGACTTCTTGTAATTTTTACGTTAATAGCTTTTGCTTTCTTGCAATGGCTTTTTTGGGTAGAGGGATACTGAAACTCCATTACTAAATTCGCAAAATTACGAATACTTTGTTATTTTTGATAATATAGATGTTTTATTTAGAGATTGCCGATTTCCCTTAATATCGGCATACCTTTTCTAAGGTAAAGTTAGGTCAATAAAACTACTAAAGTCAACAAATCACTCACACATTAGACTTTTCTTTACAAATCAGTCTTAAAAATTAAAATAATTTCTGTTATTATAAACTGACTAGCTGTCCTCCGCGGTTTCACCCGCGTTCCCGTGGGATCTTATCTTTTCCCGGGATAAAAAGTAGCCTATGTGTTATTCCAGACTATAGTCTATCTCTGTGCCAAATTTCATCTAGATCTGTTCAGCCGTTCTGGCGTGAATGAGTAACAAACATCCAATCATCCATCCAAACTTTCACATTTATTATATTAGTAGGAAGATCACAATGATTCAAATTTCTTAAAACAAATAAAGAAAGGAACTCCAAATACAAATTATTATAAATAAAAATAATTACCAAATAAAGAAAACAGAAAACTTAACATTACTTAAAGGATCTTCAATTTAAATGCACTAAACAGTGATGAGTGAGCAAGTAAAATCTTCTTTAGCCACATCAATATAAAGGTGGCCGTTATTACGCATCGATTCCCTATATATCGGCCGTAGCTGATAAAAATCGTTTTTAGGCGGCCGACGTTAGGATCTAGTGATCAAAATGAGCTGTTGTTTCATTTTTAACCTTATTAATGTTACTACATATAAAATAGCGAAATATGTTGTTTAACGTTTTCATGCATTTCCCCAATATTGAGATTTATCAATAATACAGATCCCTAATCTCGACCTCGTGACTATTTAATAAAAAAAAGACAAATTAATGTAAAAAAAATACTATCTAAATGGTACTTTGGCTGTTTTTTTTCCAGAACAAATAAAATACCATAGGTATGTTTAATTCCATTCAAATGCAATTCAACGCAATGCGTCGGCTCATGGATTTGACTCGGAAATGCCACCAAACGACGCACATCCGTACCTGCGTGTGCCTTATTGCTAACCGAACGTTCAAATGTTGAGGCACCCGCGCCAAAATATGGAAGGTTAAGCGTATGAATATAGGGTCGCTTTTTGCATAAAAACTACTATGATTTTAGGGCTATTTTATAGTTATGTTCCATTTTCTCGAAAAGGCCGATATTAGGAGGAGGCCGATACTAGGAGACTCCACCCTACCTCCCGAGTACCTACCCAAACCTACCTGTAACGGCTGCAAGTATTTTCATGAAATTTTGAATTTTTCAGTTACATAGGGACATAGGTATTGTCCATGATAGGGCGAAGAAATACATGCTTCATTTTATATGTAATTGTCCTAATAAAAGGCAAATTCTGCTTCTATTCAAATTCTGGAGAGTGTAAACGCTAAATATATTCAAAGTTATTTGAAACCTATAAGACAGAATTAGTATAATCATGTTACAGGAACCGTGGTGATCTCGTCAGTTGTCATGGTCATAGGATAGGTTCCGGCGACTGACATGTAAGGGAGGGATGAGGTTACATTGCTTTGTTCGAAGGCTGCAGGACAATTATGCCTTCACACAATACGATTCGCACCATGCTCTCCACTTGACTGACACGTTTAGGTTCTGCATTTAAGTACTTACCTACTATGTATTGTATTAGCACACGACACTCAAAACTCACTTCAAACAATAATTATAAAAATTGTATTTTATCTAGTAGATTTAAAAATATATATTTTTGCCCTACCAGAGCAGGCTATAGTCTATTGACCATAAAAATAATAAATAATAAAAGTTAATTTAGAATGATGTTTTTTTTATATTGGTCTTAATTACCCATAATTATTAATCTAAAGTTGACAATGGAACGGGTTCGTATTTTGAACTCGAGTCAAATAATAACTGCTTCACGAGCCTACGGAATGCAGGACGGCTAAAGTTAGACAGCGTCTACGCACGCCACCCGAGATATCAGAAAATAAACACGATTATCATCAAAGCAGCCTCTCGATATCAAAGTTGATCGTTTCGATTTGTATACAAATGTTATCCCATCAACAACATAAATATTAACAATTGCGTGGTCGACTTCGCTGACAAAAGAATTGATATCTAAATGGGTTCCAAGTGCTGTAGATAATCCTGAAAATAATTATTGCAATAGATCTATGAAACCGCCAAGTCATACTTTTTAAACCAATGTGTAGTAAAGTCAAGGCTTGGGGCTTGACTTTTTCTGGGATCTGATAATAACTTTTTTACAGCGAAAGCGTTATGAGCTTGTAAGTCTTAGCTGCCAATTTTAAATGAAATCATGAATTAATGAAATTGTATATAATACTAGCGGACTCGGCAGACGTTGTCCTGCGCTGAAATTAAAACAAAACTTAGAACCCGATTCCAGCTACCGGGTCCGCGGGGGAAAGCTAGTAAAAAATAGATAACAACCTATTCTCAGACCTACTGAATGTAAATATAAAGTTTCATCAAAATCGGTCAAGCCGTTTCAGAGGAGTACGGTAACTAAAACTGTGACACGAGAATTTTATATACATACTAGCTTTCCGCCCCGCGGTTTCACCCGCGTATCCTTTGAGATAGAATTTCAAAAAATCTTCGTTAATCCTCGTCTACATCTTAAAAACATTACCTGTGAAAAAGATGAGCTTTCTAACTGGGCGTTGATGAGATTTTTCATACCAAGAAACGGAAATAACTCCTAACTTTGAACCCCCGTTTCACCCCTTCAGAGGTAGAATTATAGGAAACGCTAAAACACATATTTCTTTATTTTTATTTGTTAGCCTAAAAACAAAGTTTCATGGTTCTAGCTTCAAAAATGACGGACTTCCGTACAAACTTTCAACCCCGTTTCACCCCCTCAGGGGTATAAATTTAAATAACGCTGATACATATGTTTCTTTATTTTTAATTGATAGTCTAAAAACAAAGTTTCATGATTCTAGCTTCAAAAATGACCGACTTTCATACAAACTTTCACCCCCTTAAAGGTTGAATTTCGAAAAATCCGTTCTTATTTCTCGGTTTCTGTTTTATATATCTGCCCCTAGTAGATAATAATAAAATAAATAAACATAATATACTTTATTCACTCATTTATCGATACTAGTAGCTAGTCTAGTAGTATAGTATCTCTAACAATACTAAACACAGTCACAACACAACTGTCACTCATAACAACTACGCTCATGGTGATATCGGCTTGTATTGTACGGCGTACTTAATCGCTAAATAGCGCATGTGAAGACGTCATCTATGACGATTCACGTGGCGTCGATATCGCGATACGTACGGTGATTCGGTACGCGTTTTAGCGCGCTCACATCGATTTTATAGTGATTCGAAAAGCACCCGTTATCAGCAAACTTTTCTATAACACAATAGTGAATTGTCTAATATACAGGTATTTAGAACACCTCAAAAGATGTGCTTATATTTTCACTATTAATTTATTTGTAACATAGGAGAAAGCAGTCGCAGTTCAAACTCAAACTCGAAACTCATTTATTCAGTTTAGGCCCTGGTAAGGCACTTATGAACGTTACAGTTGACTCTACCACCGGTTCGGAATACACTTAAACTGAGAAGACTCCGGCAAGAAACTCAGCAAGGCAATTTTTTTTTAGCAGTGGATCTTTCTTTGCAACGAACACAATTCCCGAGAAAAGATTTATTAACTTTCGCTAGCCTGAATCTAGGGGTCACAATTTTATCTTTGTGTCTTGTATTAAAATTATGATGATTACTGTTTACTTCAAACAAATTTAAATTTTTTCGAACATACATAATATTTTCATATATGTACAGCGAGGGCAACGTTAAAATCTTAAATTCCTTAAATTGATTTCTCAGTGACTCGCGAGGACCCAAACAATAGATCGCCCGAATCGCCCTTTTCTGTAAAATAAAAACAGTATCCAAATCAGTCCCTGAACCCCACAGCAAGAGGTTATATGACATCAGACTATGAAAATATGCAAAGTAAACTGAAAGTTGAGTTATCAAAGCCCATTAAAACGTTCTAGACCTTATGTCGTTACATTCAGATTAATTTATATGAGAACACAATTATTTTTACAATTAGCATTTATTAAATTAACTATATTACAAAGAATTTAAATTCCTTTCTGAAACAGCGTAGTGTGGTGTTGCTAAAGTATGACTTATAAAAAGTTTTTCTAAAGCTATGAAAATCATAACGAATACAATATACATAATATATTAATAACGTGTTACTGCAGAGACAGCCTTTCGATGAGGTCATCAAGTTCTTCTTCTTTAAAAAAAAAAGGGTTTTCAATTAAGGCGATACCAAAAATACAATTGAGCTTTTTGAAATAGTTTTATTTCACTATGGCATCATTCATAGATATTTTTTTGGATAATATGCTTATTTACTATTTGATTAATGTTCTGGTAGACGTGAAAACACGATTGGATTATATTGCCTTGATAGAATTTAATTCCGAAAAGACCTCTTCTTTCTATTATTTTTGCATTTTATTCAAAAATCATAACGAATTTCATAGCTTAACTCCATTCAAAATATGGGTATTAGGTATTTGAAAATTTTGGTCGAAAATATTTTTGATAAATAGCGTAATTAATTTTTAATCAATTTTTATTTGGTTTGGCGCTTACGTTGTGTTATTTTGGGAGCGAGTGCATTGTTGCGCTCTCTTTCTTCGCATATGGAAGTAAATACCGCCCAGTCGGCCTGCCATCAAGCTTTTTTACGTTTTTTACGTATCACCTTAATAATAGTATGCTTGGTTGGCCAGGTACCTACTATTATATTTAAACACCCTGTTCTATAAAATATAGGTACTTAATATTGACACATTCATATACAGGATGTCCGGTAACTAGTACGACAAACTAAAGGGGGAACATAAAGTTGGCGCTCGAACATAAAGAAACTACTTACATAAAATTTTAATGTTATAAATTTTCACAGAATCCATCACAATGTGTGGCAGTGAAGGTGGTAACAAAGAAAGGCATTCAAAAAGCGTCAGAGATTCTAGTAAAGGAGATAAAGATTCTCCGCGAGCTGACCGCCCTCCATCACACGAACTTAGTTGCGATGCACGACTGCATGGATAGTCCCGCCTACGTCTATGTTGTCATGGAGGTGAGTTATTCAATACATATTTCTCGCGGATGGGACGGTCGTTCCAAACCTGCCTATAAAAAATTGAATTCCAGAAATCGCGATTAGAATCACCAACAGTTTGCAAAATTCCATGTACGAAGTAGCAAGTTATATTTTACGGTCTTTTATATTAATATGGTATTTTGAGGTCGAAAATTATACCCCTTATCCAAAGCTATAGGTACTGTATTTTCACGAATTATCCAAAAAATCTGTGTTCTACGATTAGGACAAACTAGGTACCAAAAATCACATTAATAACAGTATTATTGTGATTTTTGGTACCTAGTTTGTTATACAAGTGAGGTAAGTGATCGATTACACCCGAGATATGTAGGCGCACGAGCGGTTGGGCTGCGGAGTAAGGTAGCGTGCTTATAATAAAGAGAGTAGGAAAGAAGAACATTGTAGATACTTTTCATAACTAAGAGTAGCTGAAATAAAAAAAATACACATCTTTCACAAGGAAATGTGCGTGTCGTAATTTTTTAAAGGCTAATTTATTAAAATTCAGGGAATCAATTAAATTCAGAATAACAAACAGATATATCTGTTCTACCTAATCTTTTTTTATTTGTCATTCATTGACATTCATGACTTATCAATTAGTGAAGAGCGTTGCCAAGATTTTACCATGGCGAATCTAAATGAGCCTTCCGTTTTTTAGTTTACTTTTTATTATTCCCTAGAGCGTAAATCGGATGTACACCTATATTTAGAGTTATATGCGAACTACTTTCAGAACCTTAGTAATGAAAGGCTTGTTTATTTTCGAGTTATACCTACCTAATTATATCAATATAATATAACCCGGAATTTTTAATTAGCATACAATGGTATCAAGCAGGTGTACCTATTTCATCGCAACGTACCTAACCATTATTTACCAGTTCCTGTTTGATGCCAGCCGACTACAGTACTGTCCGTAACCCAATGGCCTTGCCCGTAATCCATTCATATGCGATAACAAGTCACGTGCCGACTACGTAGGTATTTACTATTTTTCTCAGGCTTAATAATGTGTGTATAAATTAAACAATAACAAAATATTTTTACAAACTGCCGTCAACATGTCAAGAATCAAGATGAGCATTTTTATCACAAAAATATATAGGCACGTGCTTGCTAGCTTTTCAAATCAATACACCTGCATGTTTAACAGCCGCTAGCTTTTCACTAAGTGTATTAGGTATATTTTCAACGACTGATAAAACTATTTAGGTATTGGAATTAATTTGGAATAGAAGTCGTGTAATGATTTCTGGAAAATTTACGTTGGTGGGTGGGAAGGGTCAATATTTCCATGGAATAATAGATTGCACTGGCCGATATCTCCATAGTAGTTGTACACAGATATCAAAAAAGTTACAAACGATACAAATATGGGTCATAAGCATTATATTTTAATGAGTATTTGTTTGGATCACAGGGAGAAACCCAGGTCACTTTTTATTACGGCATCTATATAAGTACCTACACAAAATCATCTGTCTACATTTACGGAAGCCGTTTTTTGGGGTGATCATCGTGTAGAATTTGGAATCGCTCACCTTGTCTATTCCGAATTAAACGTGATGAGTATGGTACCTACGCATGTGTTTCATTTTAGAATCACAGATGTATAAATTGAAAAATTCCTTCCGTACTTTTTTAATCCCACGTGTACTGCTTCTGCAAGTAATCTGAAGAAACACGCATCTTCATGCATTCGACCAGTGGCGTGGCTGATTGATTATCACGCCTACATACCCATAATAAATGCAACTCTCTTCCAAAGTTGATCAACATCGAACTAAGTAAGTTTCGATTTTAATTATTTGACTAGCAACGCACTCTGCCCATCACTCGAATTCCTTCGTAGGTACCTATAATAAATTAAAACATCAAATATTATAAGGAGGTTAGTAGTTACCAATAATCTATATTCGATTTAAACGAAGTCACGGTATACTTAATTTAATTACTTATGGCATAAATTCATCGCATAAAATAACGCGTAGATTCACGAAAACCTGACAATTCACTGAAAAATCTTTATGTGAAAATGTATGTATCACATTTTTTTCCAGAATTATGTTTGTATTTGTATATATTAGGTGTATAGTCAAGTTATTAAAATATCATTAATACACTACATTTGACATCACATCATTATACTCATACACGATGAGTACCTACATATACCTACTATGCCTTCATTGCGTAATAATAAAATACTTTTTATCCACTTATAAAAAATATTCTAGTTTATTTTTAATGTACGAGATCGGACAGCAGCTTTGCCTTCCGCGTGCCCATTACGCGTTAGTAAATTCAAACCAAGGTCACAGACATCCAACAGAACGCTTTATAGATAAGAGTATAGACAGACATTGCCACGCGGTCGATGCGTGTGCTGCGGACTCCTGAGGTACCTACTGTATCTATATCCATACTAATATTATAAATGCGAAACTAACTCTGTCTGTCTGCTTCTTGGTTTTCACGGCTAAAAGGCTAACGCAGAGACAACCTAGGAATGAACATGGCTACTTTATTAAAGTCTACCCGTAAGTAAGGAAGTGAATAAGATGTACGTATTTGAAAAGTCGTATTACTTACACGTAGAAACGCAAGATTTATCATAATAACCAATATTATAAAACCGAGGTTTATAATAATTGTACGAGGGCGGCACTGAAAATTTCGGGAATCAAGGAAGTGACACAACATTACTATTTAAAAATGTATTTATTGCTTTTCGAAGTATTCTCCGCGAAATTTGACACATTTTTCCATACGATGGAACCAATCATTGAAGCAAGCATTCCATTCGGAATTTGGCGGCTCCAAAATGGCCGTTTTGTAGGCGTCCACAGCTTCTTCAGGTGATGAAAATCTCTGACGCGTGGTCAGAGATTTTCTTTATTTTAGGGAAAGTATAGAAATCATTAGGGCTGTACGGCGGATGGTCTAATAATTCTATGCTTTCTTGCTCTAAAAACTCTTTTGTTCTGTGCGCGGTGTGAGAACTCGCATTGTCATGATGGAGGATGATGCGGCGGTTGCAGTTCTCTTTACGGAGTTCAGAATCGACCTGTGGCAAAAAAATCCTAGCATACCATTCTGCATTAACCGTTCTTTGTCCCTCAAGAGGAATAGTCGCAACATGGCCGGTTTTGGCCGTGGCCACAATTTTTTTTGCAACACTCCGTGAACGAACAATTTTTGTTGGCTTTAACTCATTTTCGAACACCCAAACTCGTGACTGGTTTTTTGTTTCGGGTTCGTACGCGTTTATCCAGGATTCGTCACCTGATACGATGTTGTATACAGCATTTGAGGATCCTGCGTGGAATCTTTCGAGAGTTCTGACGCACCAAGTAACGCGAGCCGCTTATTGCTCTTCACAGAGCGAATGCGGTATCCATCGGGAAAACAACTTTTTTACACCTAATTGTTCATGCAAGATTATTTGTATTTGACTCATGCCAATGTCCTAAGTTGCCTGAATTTCGCGGTATGTCACATGTCGATCTTCCTCAATCAGCTTACGCACAGCATCAACGTTTTCTTGGGTGACTGCAGTTTTTGGACGACCTTGACGGGGATCATCACTGAGCTTGACACGTCCACGTTGAAATTCAGCAAACCATAAATTGTGGTTTTGGATGGGGCTTCATCACCAAATGCAGAAATCATCCGGTCAACACACTGTTTTTGTGTTAAACCACTTCGAAAGTCATAATAAATCATCGCTCTTGAATTTTCTCGAGTCAATTCCATTTTCACAACGACTAAACAAGTTTGACAAAACCTTGTGACATGACCGTGAATCTTTTTTTAAATAAATAAATGGTATTCGATTTTGGAAACCAAGGAGTTTTCAATTAAAAAGATTTTAATATGATAGGAACAGTGGAAATATTCCATTCCCGATACTTTTAGCCTCGTATATATATGGTCCAGTCAAAATGAGAAAACTTTTTGCTTTAGCCTTTTTTGCTTTATTGAGGAAATATTTATTTTACCCCGGGAACGCATATGAAACCGCGGGGGAAATGTTAGTATTTAAATATGACATACATTAATTATCAACGCAGGCAGATTAACCTTTATACTAAATAAACTGGTTTTGCGCCAACAGGCTAACAGCAGCTGTCAATGACTCTTTGAGTTCTACTTCTGAGACTATAATATCATTCTTGCGTAGTTAAGTGCCGTAATAGGTCAAGGGGATATCAATGTATAAGATTATTATTAAAGATAAAGAACCAAACAATGTAAATTTTACTGTTATCACATTGGTAGGACTTCGAACTGATAATCGTAATGTCGAGATTGGTGGCAATTATTTGCCCTACTAACCTCTTTATCTGTTGGCACTTGGTACCACACAGGTTAACTAACACGCCAAATCTCGCTAAATAATCAATTCATATTTTATTTTTGTTGTAAATTCTATACACATTATTATGATCTAGCTTTCGCCCGCAACTTCGTTCGCGTGGAATTCTTATCACGGATTCATACCTCATATTAAGCTCATATTAGAAAGAGAAAATGATTAGATTTTTTTTATGTTGGTTTGTAATGGAAAAACTAAGAAAATACTTGACCGAATTTGAATTCTTTCACCTATAGAAAACTACATTATCAGCGAGGAACATGGTTATATTAATTTTTTTTATTACCACGGGAATGCGGGTGAAACCGCAAGTAATCCATATAGGGAATGATTTAGAAAAAAATATTGAAGTAGGAAGAAAGAAAGATAGTACGCGTGCGCCTGAATGCTGAATAAAGACCTACACATGTGTAACAATTATTATTTAGTTTATTATTTAAATAATTTCTCATTTATTTCAAGATTATATTAACTTACGTGGTTGACCTCAGTGGACTCTGACTGCATTAAATAAATTATCAGGAATAGCATATTCGATATATTTTATCCAAGTAATAAATTGACCCTTAAGTCTAAAGTTAAGAATAAGCATTGGAGTAATCTCAATTTTTAATGAACTGCTACTAACTGCTACTTGAGAAATACGATTTGCACAGAAATTATTTTGCTTTATGTATTTTTTCTACATTATTTAACATAGCTGTTTCCCGTGGTTTCACCCGCGTTCCCGTGGGATCTTTTCTTTTCCCGGGATAAAATATAGCCTATGATCATCAATCAGGGATAATGTAGCTTTCTAATGTGAAAGATTTTTCAAATCGATCCAGTAGTTTCAGTGCCTATTCAATGCAAACAAAGAAACAATCAATCAAATCTTTCCTCTTTATAATATTAGTACCTATAGATTAATTAGTTTTTAAAGATAATTAAATGTCATTTATTTTTTTACTATGACGTCACAATATGGCGGAGTCATACTTATTTTGATCGCATAGTACGCAGACTTGTTTAAACTATTGCGTCCGTTAATCGTGTCACTTTGTCTCGGTAAAGTCACACGTGTTGCTTGAGTAGGTAGGTACGCCTCGTGGCCAATATTATTATAAACATTCTTAACCATTTTCAAATGATTAAATATCTACCGTTAATAATTGCGCATAATTATCATCTCCACGCCATAGAACGATGATGTCCGCGTATGATAGCAAAAAAAAAATTATTCTGATAATTTTTATGCTTCGCTTAAGCTATGTCAGCTATGGTTGCGGTTTATGTATTGTATTTTTTTACCTTTGTGACAACCTATAAATAATGTACGATTTTTTTTATGTAATTCACGTTGTTTCAAAAACATACCTACATAATTATTTTCAAATTTTTATTCTCGTCTAATCAATCACACACATCATAAAATAAGCGCGCCATAATGCCCGCGTTTGAATCACTCGAAAATGATAGTGATTTGAATATATATTTTTTAGCTTAATGGTTAAGATTTTGGATGTGTTATATTTATTTTTGGTAATGTAATATCCCGTAGAAACGTTTAAAACAATAAAAAAATACGTACAAAGTGCTAATGAATGAAACCCTACACTGTGTGGTTCTAAAAACTTATTAAAGGTTGCTTCTAATTATATTACGAGTATATACCTAATTATAGTTAGGACTTTAGGAAATTGTTAGCTTCCAGTCCATTCTAGGGCGTGCGAGTTAAACCTACGACGAGTCACCATGAACGCCTGATCGCCTCTAATCAATTGTATTTATGTTTTGGTTGTGTAAACAAAATAGATACGTACTGCGTAATAGCGTTTTCGATATAGAATCTGAACAAAAAGATGTTGAAAATATGCTATTTTTTAAGGTTACTTATATTGAGACCACTCTTGGATTTTGCCAAGTTATACTTTTTATTTAATTTGTCTGTATAGAGGTAAAAGAGTACAACAAAAATTTTTTTAGGTCTATTTCCTCATCACACTGACGCTCATTGGTTATATCAAGTTCATTGGCACGATTTCTTTCAAGCTCTAGGTGTAGGTACGTAGGCACACGAGAGCCGTCATTGTTGATGTGGACCATGACTCTACTAATAATTGGCAACGTTAACATTTTTGTCTTGTCAGTTTATTTATAGAGAGCTGCTTAAAACAGTGTGCAACCCAAATGATATTTAGTTGTCATTATCTCCTTTGCTTTCGATATAGAAAAACGCACTGAATAAATAAAATATTAGGTCCAGGTATAATATGTATACCTACATGATGGATTTTTGAGACAGGGCGTAAGGACCTTACCTTACCTTAACCAATGACTGTCTTTATCTTTTTGTAGATATCGTTGATTTCTTGTTGTAAATAGGGTCAATGTATTTCCATAATTCTCAGACATTTATACATATGAAACCGGAGCAATGCACTTGAGTCATCATTATATCTGCTCACGTGACGTTGATCAAAAGCACTCAAAAGGCGAACATTCGGTGCATAGCTGCTGAAGTGCTGATGTTATAATATTGCTACATATATTAGGATGTGTGCTTGCATCTACACTTGCTACATAGACGGATGGAGGTGCCTGCAGTAGTATGTTTTGTTTTTGCATGAGGCGCGGGCGTAGACCTTCACAATTCGTAATTTCGTATATTAATTTACTTTATTATTATTATTAAAGAGATACACCGCCGTCTATTATCGTATCTGAATTCCATCCTTCTCTTCCATCCTCCATCCTAAGATTGTCTGGAAAAGATCGCTTCTTTGCACCCATTGTACACGTACAACTAATTATTATTATCTTGTTAGGTATTTTGTTTTTTGTTAACTGATTTTGGTGTACAATAAAGAGTTAGTTATTTATCTATCTATTCGGTGTGATTTGCGTGACTTCAGCTAATATAAATCTTTGTCATAATATTGTGGTACGAGGTGAGGTGACTAATAGTTGAATTATAACTAGGTATTTTGTCATTATCTTCTTCAAGCTCAAGTTTTGATATTTATTTATTCAATACAGACTAACTCCCCATTGGTAACAATCGGAAATATTTCACCAATCTATAATACCTACCCATTAAAAATCTGAATATGTAATAGAACTTGGACATAAGTTATGTTCATATGCTTTTTGTTGGGATTAATAGTCTTGAAACGTTAACCCAATGTAAAACAAACTTGCTACCACTTAAATTACAAATTTTCAGACTACTGCAAATGAATATTCTAGAAACATATATAACATCACATTTATTGAGAAATATAAGCTTATTGATGTCAAAGTATAAAACAAATTATGCTGGTAGCTAAATTAAGTACATGTTCATTTATTTACATAAGTATATAAAACATTGTTATTGATTATATTGTTAACAAACCAAATTAGTTTAATCTCACTATACACAAACAATGTAGAAAATATTTAAAACTGTCAAATTAGTCTATGCCGATACAGGAAAATAGTCGTGCGTGACCAATCTTGATGTTTACATTGAAAACAAGCAATTAGATGAAATTTCTTATCTTATTTTTTTTTAAATACATATAGTGAGATTAAATTAGTTTCGTTTGTAAACAACAGAATCATCATTATATAGCATCCTTAGCAAATCTTAAACTATTTTCAATTCTTTTATATACATACACACTATTACACACATAATTCCACAGTTTTAGTACAACGCATCGGCGTCATCCAGTAGCAAACGGGTTCACAACTGTTTCATTAATCTCCAAGAAGGCAGAATTTATTTCAAGCATATAGTTTTTACATTCAGATCGAAACCACTCATATCAGTACACGAATATTTACTTAAACAGGAGATTTTTCCTGTAGGGGTACTTCTTCCGGTGCCGTACCGTTTGCATTAACTGCTCGGTCTCTATCAGTAGGTGCTCGGGGTGATGAACTGCATCTATTTTTAATAGAACTCCAGTTCTTCTTTATTGTAATTCCGGCTACTACAAGGACCATACCAGCTACAATTATACCAATTACACTTTTATCAACTCCCCCAGTTTTTGTACCGGACGTTGTTGCTCCTACCGATACACCTGCGTCAGTATTAGTCGCTACTTCTTGAGGTGTTATAATAGATTTTAATTTCGGTTCTATTGCAGATTCTTTTATTACCTCGGATTGTAGAGAATAATCGCTTGCATTTACTGTGCTAAGATTGGAATCCGTGGACTTAACAGTCTCAATTGGCTCAGATACGATAGAAGGTTGTGCTGTTGTTTCTTCATTTAAAATTTCGTTATCAATACTAGCTTTAGTAGTAACATCCGGATCTAGTTCGGTATCTAATGAAGAAACTGAAGCTATCGTGGCGGGTAAAATGCTTTCACTAGTATATGTGGAAGTAAGGATCTCAATTGGCTCCAATACAAGAGCTGGTTTCGCGGTGGTGTTTTCATTCTCAAGATTATCATTTTGACCATCTTTAGAATTTATGACCGGATCTAGGTTGTCTTCCGATGCAGAACTTAACGCTATCGTACCGGGTAAAACGGCCTCAAATAAACCTTCTTCTATGTTTTGTGGTGGGGCATTGTGGCAATCTAATTCATGAACACTGCATGATTCAGTGCATACAGATACTAAGGTTTCTTTAAGAGATTGACACAAATTTTCTGCTAATCCAGGTGTAGACGTTGGAAGTATTAGTTTACGAAGTGACTTGAACGTTGAGAAATTTTCAGAAGTAAGTGGCTAAAATAAAAGAAAAAAATTATACTGAGTCTAACAATCTATTTAGGTACTTATGTATGCATTAAAAAAAGTATACGTAGTAAATCAGTTATCTGGTTTCCATAGCACAAATTCTGCTTAGTTAGGAATCAGGTGTGACGAATGTCTGAGGATAATTATTTATTATTTGTTGTATATTTCTGTAATGTTGTGTGTAGGCCATGTTGGAATAAATGATTATGTTTTCATTCTTAATTATGTAACAAAGCGTGGAATTGTTCATTACCGTTCTCATATCATTGCCTCCTAAATCAAGTTCTTCTAACTTCGTCAACCCGAAACTGTTCTTGAGGTCTTTCGGATATTCTATCAGCCGATTGTTTGCAAGATTCAGAACAGTCAACTCAGGAAGCTCGCTTATTGACTGAAACATTAATTAAACAATCAATATAATGTATTAAAAGTCAATCTAAATGACATTAGGTGTACTTATGTTACGTGTTAAGAAATCGTACTGTTGATAACAAACATCGAATAGGAAGATAAAATCTTAATAATTATTTGTAATAAAGCATAAACTATCTATAGTTTAGAATCAGACAAAAATCGTACTTAATACACTCTTATAGCGTCCAATTTTTTGTTTCTTTCTTACGCAAAAATTAATATTAAAATGTGGACAAACTTACCCCTGCAGCGAGATCCTTGATCGCATTGTTATTGATATTGAGCTGCTTTAGGTTTGTCAGTAAAGATAGTTCTTTTGGTACTTCAGTTAATTTGTTATTTTGTAAATTGAGTGTTGTAGTTTTAGGGTCTAAAGACTTGGGAAACTCAGATAGATTATACCCAGAACAGTCTACTACAAAATTATTTGAATCGCCTTCAATGTTGCACAAACAGGGTTTCGGACAGGATGTATCTTCAGGAGCGGGCTCGATTTGTTCGGTGTCTAATAATAATCTAGATTGTATATCCTCCATAGGCGATAGTATTGACTCTGTAGTTACGTCTACAGGTTCTTCTGAAGCTCTTAAACCGCTTCCCTCAATTATACTATCGTCGGTTTCAGAATGTATATCTGGCGGAAATTGATTGTCATTCTCGTCTGGTATGTGCATTTCATCTTCGCTCTGTGCTGCGACAATCCTGAAATTTTTAATGCAATATTTAACATGTGATACATCAAAATCTATCTATATATCCTTATCATGTCAAGGTGACCCAAGATTGTTGAAAATATGAAGATTAAAATTGCGATAAATAAAAGTAACTACCTACAAGGATGTAACTAAAATAAAACACTTGTTTTTGATTCTGGGAAGCGATCAATAAATTTTAATCATTTGAATTCGTACCTACACTAAAACAAACGTAATTTTATTTTATCCGCTTCACTATCATTGAATTTTTCATGTATTTATTTATTATCTGTGTATAAAACAGAAGGGTCTTCTTGTCGTTTGTTTTTACATTTATACAGGTTGCAGATACATACGTACGTATCACGTTTTTGGAATGAACAAATCAAATTTTAGATAGTATAGATAGATATACACTATAACTACATACCTACGTTTATGCGCTATATGACAAAAGCTGATTTAATTGTATAGATATCGAAGTAGCAAGTAATCTGACTTTATCGATTATTATCAAGTTATTTAACAATAGGAAAGCATTAGAATTGGCACCGTATTTTCGTCGTGGATCTAAAATCATAACATATAGAGACATTCGAGTAAATATAAAATGCGTTAGGCCGTATTTACCTACACTTAGAATTATGTAATTGGATGATTTTTTTAAGCGTAAATAAATAAACACATTACACTAGACTAAGGTATTTGAATTGTCAACATAATAATATGGACGTTTGTCAAATTTTAAGTCGTTCTGCCTAATCAAATCGCACTGCCATTGAAGTAATATTTATTCACTCACCTATGCACAATTTGACACAAGTCACAACTCATAAAACTATGAATACTTACGCAACAAGTGCCAGCAATAGGTAAATATGTTTTTGCGTCATGGTCACTAACAAAACACTGAATGAAGACGTGGCCCACTGAATTCAGGACTTGTTACCTGTAGGTAGTGGCACAAGTACCAGCGTAGCGCACAGCACATAACTAACTCACTGACACTTATAACTATTTATCACTCAAAGATAAGATTACAAGCGGCATGGAAAGCTTATCGCGAATCAACTATGATAACGTCCCTCTTCATAAACGAGAAAATATTGGGTCGCCAATTTTCAATATCACCACCTGAAAAATAATAGGAATTATATTTTCTACGTGTGCACTAGCAATCACAAAGTGTAGATGTTAATTAATGTCTATGCTTTCCATGAGCTACGTTAATCTTTATTATCTGCTGGTTGCTATTTCTGAAACCGTTCCATGTAAATCACTATCTATTATATATAGCGTAGTCTCTGGGTGTTTGTTTGCGTTACGCAGTACGGACATCTTACCTTTGCTGTGAAGTAGTATGTCGTGTCCCTTCTTGAACTAAATATTCGGTTACGTTATGTTTGTTGATTATTATTTATCACTTTATGTACCTACCGGATGTAATATTGTTAAATTGATTCACCTAATTTATCAGAATCGACTCAAAATCGCACAAGCATATTATCTTTCTTTCACTGATGTAATACTTTCCACAAATATGAATATTGTTTGTTTTAACAGTGCGAGGTAAGCAAACGTTGGTATTCAATGTCAATTGTTGATGTACTACGTATGAGGCACATTACCGCCATATGACCGCACCTAACTTCTATTCTATTTCAAAATGATTACTTTTGTTTGATGTAGTAATAATAATCGTTCTACTGACCGCGTCATGTTTAAACAATCTATTAACCACATAATTTACAAGCCAACGAATGTCGTAGAAACAATCATTTTATTAAGATATTTTTGGTAATATTATGTAAACCACCATTACCAATACGTGGCCAGATCAACATAAAATGTTTTAATTTTTGAAGACATTTTAAATTAACGCATCTTCAAATATAGACAAGCCATTTGTTTTTAAACAGGGTGAATACTTTGATTTGGCATCTTTTTGAAGTCAACGCTGGTTTTGTCACGCTGAACTACTTTTACTATGAGAATAATCGAAGTAGCAAAAGTTGGTGATGTAGAGTTAAAACTATTCAAAGAAGTTAAACATACAACAACATAAAAAAACCTAACTAAATTAGACTCTAAACGTACAGTAAGTATTTATTTCGTATTCCAAATCCAGTAAATAACTTGAGTCGCGTTTTGTGGAATTCAATATTTTATGTAGGTACTAGGTAGTTTTCGGAAGATCGTCCGATCCGCGATTCAAAGAGCAAAAAAGTTACATAAAATATATTGATCCTTTATTAAGGTAATGCTTTTATATCAAGTTTGTAAAAATCTGCGACTGCTTTATTTTACTATATTATTTAATTTCTTAGAAGTTGTTGAATAACTCCGAGCACTAGTCTTATTAATGTATAACTTAGACAGTTAAATTTACAAACTTGAATTCAGAAGATTTTTTTGCAAGTAATGCTCTGGCAGACGTTAGTGAACACCAAACCAAGAAGGGTCTCTATCAAGGCGGGCCAAACTGTTACTATGCTACGAAACTATAATGATATAGCCATATTCGTTTTGCACAACTGACATGTCTATTGGAGAATTAGGAAGTAAGTAATATATTTTTTTACCATACAGTACTGCAATGGTGGCGACTTGGCGGACTACCTGCAGGCGAACCGCCTCCTCAGCGAGAGCACGATCCGCATATTTCTGCGCCAGCTGGCGGAGGCTATGCGTGCTATACATGCAAAAGGCATCGTGCACAGAGACCTGAAACCCCAGAATATACTGCTCACTCATAATGTGCCACCGCCACGTACGCCACATGCCTCCGAAATTACACTCAAAATTGGTGAGCTTACTATCAGCATAGTTTCAAATTTAGACTGCCTGTTATAGATGATGCGTTCAATAATCCTTGCACCGTTTCAGTTAAACGGAATGCTAAAAGTTTCCCTATTATTTTAGCCAAAATGATATTTGTAAACACATTATTATTATAAATAACCAGTTGCTCCCCGCGGTTCCATCCGCGTTCCCATCGCGTACGAAAAGGGATGATTATAATAAAAAAAAAAACCCTGAACCCTAATTTATTCGTAATTTATCTATTTATTTTTCTGGGAAAGACTCTCCATAAATATGTGCTAGATATGGCTTATCTCATTGAGATTACTTAGACACTCTCGCATTGTATCCGCCACGTGTCTGTAAGATATCCCACATGTGACTCATACTTGACCTACATTGATCTCAGGATTATATTCAATTTACTTGTTTAATTCATTGCGCATCATAATTAATTTGGAATTAATGAAATCCAGTCTGATTATAAATATTTGTTTAAATGCCATTCATAAAGGTATTTCAAGGTTTTTTATTAAGCTACAAATGTATTAATTTGAGTTTGTTTCCGTGCAGCTGACTTCGGATTCGCGAGGTTCCTAGAAGAGGGGAACATGGCAGTCACACTCTGCGGCTCACCAATGTATATGGTAATCTGTTTTCATTAATTTTCAGGTTTTGTGTAAATTAATATATCAATAAAATTGTTGCAATTGCGTGCTGTACCTAATAGATGTTTCCTGTCATACAATAATTGTTATTGAATATTAGATCAAATGAAATATTATGCAGCAAAGTAAAAGATCTTATTATCATTCGAATTTAGGCTGGTATTTTTCTCGTCTGTAGATACCTTATTGCAACTTGGCCTTAAGTGTTTGCGTAAATTAAATTAATTTTGCGGACGTTACAGATTTCATATTAAATGTTACAGGCACCTGAAGTAATTATGTCTCTCAAGTACGACGCTAAAGCTGATCTCTGGAGTTTGGGCACAATTGTGTACCAGTGTCTCACGGGCAAGGCACCATTCCAAGCTACCACACCTCACGAACTAAAAGCTTTCTACGAAAACAGTATAGATTTGCAACCCAAGTGAGTAACCAACATTCTTACAGCTTACTGTTCAGTACTAGATATTGAAATTTTACATCTGTACTTGTATGCTATATCTTCATGTTTTCTGACACTTTTGATGATAAATTGGTTGAAGCTAAAAAATATTATATAAAATTCATCATTCTGACACTGTTTAATATCTTAATATTATTATTAAAGTACCTCACTGACGGGATGGTTGGCGATGTTGGTAACAACACTATCTGTCAAGCCATACGTCGTGGGTCCACCCATGGCTGACATCTGTGTGCATGAACATGTCTGTTATTCTTGAGTCGAGGTGCAATAGGAATGATGCCTATATTCAAGAAAAAATACCTAACACTTACTAGTGTATAAAACATTTAAAAATACTCGAAAATTGCGAACACGTTGTCTTTTGATGGTGCATATTTATGACGTCACAAGCCAGAATTTCATACAAACCTCCATATAAACTATAATTTTGAAATTTTATAAAAAGAAGTTGATTTGATATGTCAGTCAACATCCCTATTTTCCTTTACAGAATGCCGGGTGGCACGAGCCCGGAGCTGTGCAGCCTACTGATTGGTTTGCTTCGAAGGAATCCTCGCGAACGAATGCCCTTCGAAGTATTCTTCAATCATCTATTCCTTCAGCGTCCGCGCAACACATCTATCACGAGTGAGTCACTTATTTATCATAACTTAACACTATCTTAACTTATTCACCTTTCTACTTATTCTTTCTATTCGTTCGTTAAAATATTTTGACATTGTTTTTACTACATAATATTTTTTTATTTTTAACGGTTTCGGCAGATGGTGTAAATAATTTGGTCAACACAACACTAATACAATAATACTACATGTGTGACTAATCATCAGTAGCTCGCCATTGTTTCAAGCTTTTGAAATCACTATTGCGTATAAATTGTTCTTTTGTTGTCCCCATTCATTCTAGAATAGAATATTTTGAGAGTTTGTTACATTCCACCTTGATATAGTTTTAGATGTTTCTTCACACGTGAACTATAACGTATACCAACTTACAGGATGATTTTTTGAGGCTGTATAATTTATGAAAAACCTAAATTTTCGTAATAGTATTAAACATTTTTTAATCTATTATTTAACGATTGCTTTTTCGAAAATGTGACACATCACACAGTGTATGGACTAACTGATGTTTTTGCCAATAAGCTTAAATTCTCATTGAAAGAAACGTATTAAGTACTTGAAAATGAAAAGATATTGGCAATTTTTATTTGAATTAGATTTATTTTTAAACATTAAATTCTTATACTGACCAAACCTAGATCCTAAAACTAAAAAAATATATTTTTAATTGTACTTGATGATTTTGTTTACAAGCTCAATATTTATTATTTGCCAATCATTTCATTGTGTTATTTGGTGCTTATTAACAAATAATGAACGTTTTGATTTGTCACTCACACTAAAGTATCACTCGCGCACTCAACTGCAACATATTGCACATAACAATACCCTCGACGCTATTTGCCCACGCCAATGTGCCTACAACTATCGTTAACAATATAAAAGCGGGAGGAAGTCATAAGAAAAAAGAAATAAAGATTCAGTATTTTTCTCTACGTCCTTTAGTTTAGTCTCAATATAAATACTACTATAATCGGGCTATTTCTATTTCACTTCGACTAAATACATTCTTGTCATTTAATATACTTATGTTCATACCAGCTATTTATTTTAATTTGTTAGGAAGGGCTAATGTGACGCGATAATTTATATCTAAGGTGACATGCTCATTCATTGATGACAAACATAAATCATTATAAAATCAATGCGACACTTAGAACGCTCAAAGAACGTACTCACTGATTACGAAGAGAAGAAATACGTATTTCTTTACCGATTTCATATTTTCAACGGGTAATTTTATGTACTTCTTAATATATAAAATTACCGTGTCACGATGTTGGTCCGATACTAGGTACTTAACCGATGTTGATCAAACTTGGCACACAAATAGATTATATCTTGGAATAAGAGATAGGATACTTTTTAGGAAAAGATAAGATCGCGGGGGATAGCTAGTGTATATTAAAAATAATACTATATCATTTACTTATTTTTAAGGTCGATACAGTCGTTAATTTTAATCGTTTTATAATAATAATTTACATCATACATCACAAAAAAACAAAAACCGACTTCAAAACTGTAACCTATACCTATGTACAAACATAAACTAAAAAGTAAAGAATAATATTTTAATTTCAAAGCAAGAGCCTTAAAGGACAATCAACAAAATTATTGATATTTATATATCTATTTAATATTTATAAACAGTTCTTTTTGGAGTCGGTGCCAGTCAAGAAGAAGGACAGTTTTGAACTGGACACGAAGTGTTCATACGAGAAAACGTCTTACGACACCTCTCCTTACGGTAATGTTCCTTAGGTCTGCGCCGTCGCTCCCCTACTTTTCGAAAGTTTGTTACAAAGGCAGAATTAAACTGTCCTTCTTGGCTGGCACCGACTCCAAAAAGAACTGTTTATAAATATTAAATAGATATATAAATATCAATAATTTTGTTGATTGTCCTTTAAGGCTCTTGCTTTGAAATTAAAATATTATTCTTTACTTTTTAGTTTATGTTTGTACATAGGTATAGGTTACAGTTTTGAAGTCGGTTTTTGTTTTTTATTTTTAAAAATAATTTTATTTTTTAATTTTTAAAGTTTATTCCTTATTATATGTTATCCTAGGCAAAACTAGTTTGTCCTGAAATCGGGTCTGGCCGGTAAAATATAATATATAACTAGCGGGCCCGGCAGACGTCGTCCTGCCCTGAACTTAAAACAAATCTTGGAACTCGATTCCAGCGCCACCTACCGGGTCCAATTGTATTTTAAAACCATCGAAGAACCCATTGAAGTATACACACGAAATTTCATCCAAATCCAAAAAGTCACGCTCAACGACTCAGTTTGATTCACTAAGGTTTATCAAACGAGATAGATTTTTTTTCGTTTTTGTTGATTTTCTCAAAAAGTGCTTAATCAATTTCGACAAAATTTAAATGGGACCACCTCTGAAGTAGGATCTACCAAACAAAAAAAGAATCATCAAAATCTATTCATAATTGGCAGAGAAATCGAGTAACAAACATACAAAAAAAAAAAAAACATACAGACGAATTGAGAACCTCCTCCTTTTTTTTGAAGTCGGTTAAAAATTACAAAGCATGGACGGCCAAAAGTGTGAAAAAAGTAAAATATGTAGGTAGGTACTTACTGTATTTCGCGACAATAAAATATTAAAATAAATAAATCTTGAACATCTACACATATCAGGAAGATGTTGCCTAGGTGTTTTTTTTTATAAATAAAATAATTACTTCGAGATTTTTACACAAATTCTGCTAACGGATTTGTAGAGGGGGGTCGGTCGGCTCGCGTGACTCCCTTTTGTGCCACCCGTCCGTCCAGTTAGCCCTCGGTAAGGCATAATAATATAGTCTAGCTAGGGTGGTTTAACATTTTCCAGATCTGTCGAATATTATAAATTTCAACCGGTCTCTATAACTCAGGAGTATCAATTGAACGAGTCGCAGTATATTTCTACGCGAGCCTAGACACAATGTATGCAATGCGTGTGCACTGTGACTGTGGTGGTGCGACCTATTTACCGCCAGATACCTAAATTTCATCGCACGCTTCTTGCGAATACGTCATTAAAGTTTATTATCTGATAAAAACAGCGAGTGATTCCAATATTGACACATAACAGGATCAAAGCGTTTATTGAGATGTTTAATTAGTAGTCTGCCTAAGTAGTTCTACATTATGTGATTAATCTTCTATGTTCCGTGCAATCGTTGGAAATTACAAATACATGTTATATATGCAGCACAGCGGATAGATGAAACCTGATATAGTATATCATGGATCTTTCACGATCAATCACAATTACATTCAAATCCTACTAACAATCTCTTTAATTTATTAAAAACGAAATCTGATATTTTATTATTTTACAAATGTGATAATAGAAGGTAATTACAATATCACGTGTTCATTTGAATACTGGTATATGATTGGCGAGATTCATAATATTAAAAATTTAAATGAATATTTAAATGACGGCAATGCTTGGGTGTAGCGCTCGCTCTTGCAGGACAATCTTATGTAATAATTCTAAGTTTGTTTCGAAAAGAGTAATTGCTGAGTTTATTGCCGGCTCTTCTCAGCAAAAGCAACCTTCCGAACCGTGCATTAGAGTCTGACTATTCATAAGCGCCTCTGAAGGCCTATTTGGATGAATAAACATTTAATTTCATTAATTTATTCAGGTAGGAGTATTAAACGTTATAGGTTTAGTTAATAAAATGTGTTTAAAAAATCATACGTTCAATACTCAATCGAGATTCACCACACTGTTTCCTTGAAAACAAAAAGATCTCACTATTAATAAATGCTTAAGATATGTGGATGTTAGTTCCCTAATGACGCCGTTAAATAGCTATGTGGATTACGATGAAGGTCATATGGATAAATCGTAACCAGGAATATAAAAAAAAATAACCCGAGAAAATATAAGATGCCATGAGAACGTGGCAGAAGCGAACGAACGATAATTCATCAAATTATTCTATTGCCATATACAAATAGTTATTATGTCAACTCTTTAGTCTTTGCCATATTGAACTAAACAAAGAAAACACAAAATAGTCACGGCGTGTGCATATTGTTCAGGTTTGGACTCGGATCAGCCCGACATACTGGAGAACAATCTCGAGTGTCGGCCCCAAACTAACTGTTACCTAGAGGAGTCATGGGAGAGCCAGGGTACCTACCTCCATCATTATTAATAAACTGATTTATGCTTTGATTGTGCATGGGGTGGGTGGCAGGCAATATATCTCGATCATAACTACCTACCTATATCTTATCTCTGTGTTGGTTTCAACATTCGCGTCGTTATTTTGTGTATAAAATCACATTGCTTATGTAGCATGGCTTCATAACTCTATCTATATTATGTACATATGAATATTATTCGTCATGGGAGACTTATTGGCGACGACGTATCTATGTTTTTCATCGAATAATTGTTAAAATATTTCAATGACTAGGAGTCTTACCATCTGGATGCAGTCAATAACTTAAGTTCTAAGAACCTACACACATCAAAAAAAGTTTGTGATCACTAGCATAAGCTGATATAATTTCTTAGATTTAACTTTATCAAGAAAAAATCTTTGTTATATGTTTTCTTTAAATAGAAATAGGTACCTTGTTTGAAATTAAAAAATAAAACTCTTTTTATTTTTTATAAAAAAAATGAGTAGGTAGGTAATTAATCATAATGATGATTTCGATTTTTCAAAGTGATCGCAAACTTTTTTTGATGTGTGTCATCAATCTATGATCTGCAACTTCCCATAATCCATTGATTGACATAATTATATCGAGTTTGATCGATAATGTTGGATCAAAAATTTGTGTGTCCTAAATATTGCATGACAACAGTCTTAATACAAATGAATTGAGCGGGTAAAAATAACTAAACCTTGTCCGTTTTACTAATTATACAGGATTTCTGGTAAGTAGTACGACAAACTTAAGGGGGAGATAGGTCGGCTGGTCATCTACCAAATATC
Organism: Ochropacha duplaris; assembly: GCA_951361185.1. Lineage (NCBI taxonomy): Eukaryota > Metazoa > Arthropoda > Insecta > Lepidoptera > Drepanidae > Ochropacha > Ochropacha duplaris. The sequence goes on from OX592703.1 coordinate 8,002,228, forward strand.
CAAACCTTACGTAAAAGTGTCAACATTTTCAAGATATTTAATACCTAAAATTAAAAAAGCAATACATAAAAATATCGAAACAGCTCGAAAATGGTGACCTTTTTATTTAGCTAATTTTTGTATGTTTGGTAGTTGAGCCTCCCACCTATCTCCCCCTTAAGTTTGTTGTACTACTTACCGGATATCCTGTATATAGATAGATAATCGGCCGGTAATAATGTATGTGTGTGTGTCCACTGTAGGAACTAGCTCGTCGAGCGGTAGTGGCGCGGGAGGATCTCGGTCGGCAGCCGCGCACCGCGCCTCGCTGCCAGCGCTGCAACCGGTGGCGCTGCAACCGCTGCACAACAAACCACATCCTACATCCTCCAGTGAGTGCTTATTTACATTATCACCCTTTATTAGGCTAGTAATGCAAATATATTGGTCCCTAATCATTGCATTAAATAAAACTGTTTATAGGATCAATATTATCGATAGTAGTATTTAATGAAATACTACCGATGTTCCGGCAACCCTAATTTAGACACAAAATCATCAACTCAAATCATTACCCATGGTTCATCAGGAATTCCATCCAACACGTCATGACAGACTGGTGATAATCCTACTAATCCTATCCTATCCTACTTCCTACTATATTACAAATGTGAGAATATGCTTGGATGGATGTGTGTGAAGATGTTTGTTACTCTTTCACGCAAAACAGCTGAACGGATTTTGATAAAACTTGCCACACAGGTAGGTACAGGTATCCTGGAATAAAACATAGGATACTTTTTATCCCGGGAAAATATAAAATCCCTTGGGATCGAAAAAATTGTAAATTATAACTTATTGACTTTTGTACTTGAACAAATTGAGCATGGGCAGCGAAGTGACGATATTAATTACGACAATTAATAAATAGTTACGCGAATTAAGTAGGTAGGTATTGATAACATCTATTCACCTAAAAAATATGGTAATGCGCTTGAAGTGAGACTCTGTTGAAGCGCGGAAGTAAATCTAAAGCAACAAAGCATCGGGAGCGGATTATTATTTTATTGCTTTGCATCATGGACACTTAAAATAAATATTAACTATTATTCTTTCATCGCATTAAAACGAGTAAATTCCGATAACAATCCTATAATAACAATAATTTTCAACTTCCTTTGTACAGAATCACTATTTTTATTTGATACACGATGTCCGGTTACAGAATTAAGATTTCAATAAAAGAAATACTTGTAAATAGTTGTATACTATTCGATTATTGATTATGTACCTACTAAATAAAATCAAGTTGCGGGTTTTACTTAAAAAAAAAACTCCAATTAAGCGGGCGATTGCATTCTAAGGATAAATACAAAGGAAAATAACTGGCATTATTTCGCAATGTTATATCAAACATAAATGGATTAACATAACCGTAGAGATAACCGTACCTATCTTTATATCACTTGCTGACATATGTTCATGAAAAGGTATCGTAGTGCGTCACGATATTCAGTATACATTACTATACATAATTCACAAATTAGGCATAATATATTATTAATTTATTGGAACGGATTTGTGTTATAACTGTATATAGTATGATTGTATGTGTTTGAGTAACACATTGTTATCAATCAATATTCACCGAAAATCACTTTTTCGTTTAACTTCATAGCTTTTATACAGTGACGTACTGTCTTACAACTGATAAAAAATATGACCAGATTATATCGTGTTATCGGACGCATTTTTTAACTCCTATTTGCTTGCCTATAATCTCACCATGGGAAGTGACGATATGGCCCAAGGTGGTAAGAACAAAAGTCCTTGGCATTGATGGGAACTTGCTGCTGCCGGAACACAGCATTAGGTTCTTGGCAACAGATTTTCAAATGTATAGTCATTTTTTTAATGTCGCAGGTGGTAAGCACACAGGGCTTAGATGGGAACTGGCTCTCTGTCTGATACTACAAAGTACCCTACGACCGTGGTATGGTTTCCTTACGGAGTTCCTTCAAAGAAAACTGGAGCTCATCGTAGGTTTCGCGCCATTGTATATGATGTAACTACCGCTGAGCTATCATCGCCTTATCGGCCTTATCCTACTCTAAGTAGGCATTGCACAGTTCTTGAGTAAAATCAAGTACCTAGGTATATTCGCGGCCATCTTTGGGTTCAAGATAATTTTGATTGCTTGTTCGTTATACACTCGTAAGTAATCATGCAGTTAGAGTTGTTGCACTGATAACTATGAATATGATTCAACCTATGTATAAATTGGCGAAAGCCCGAAATGTTTAGGAAGAATTGAAGAATATTTTATTAGTACGTTTAGTAATAAAATTTTAACTGGTTCTTATTTTATTGCAATATAATAAAATATCGTAAACGTTAATTATTGCAATTTAAACGCTAAGTAGAATAGCCGGGAGCAAATATGGTTTTGATAACCCTCCGTAACCTGCCCTTGGGAACCTACAGTCTAGATATCCTATTTTATTGCTCCAATCTGCGTTAAGTTATTGTCATTTCCGACATTTTTATATGTTATTGTACCCATTTATTAGTCGTTATGTTACTATTTATTGTTATCAATATGTTAACAATTACTTGTAGCCTATTTACTTAAAAAATCTAAATTGTTTTGAACTGGCACGAACAGACAAATATTCAGCTATGTATTTCGTGTCTTGATAATGCAACTCATACATTACTTATTGAAGTTATATTAAACGACATCGTTCCATTAGAAATCGTCGAGACCTATATTGTATTGTACTATCACATTTTGATAGTTACTGTTAAAAGCTATTAAACATGCTAATCTCGAACCTGTCAAGTTAATATACCGGGATGTATTTAATTGAATTAGGTTATTAAAATCACTCAAATAATAGTATCATAATAAAAAATAAATAGCAAGTACACTACTATTTTAGGTAAATTTCGATGACGACACCTTTGTGGTATAAAATAACAAGTCTTACTTCAACATCGGATCCTATATTCATATAGCACTAAGTCAAGGTTAACACGTCATCTCTTCTTTTAAAGTGTGTTCATAGCCTATACACACGGAGTATTATAAAGGAGCACCCATCATAACAGGATTATGTGCAGTTCTACAAGTTCTGATTACGCTACTTAACTACACAGGTAGATATGAATGAAAGCAATCTATTTGAATGAAGGCATTACATAAACGTTAACCACGGATGTGTAACGTAGCGCAGTTATTTATTTTCACAACAAAGCGTTAGGCGTGTGTTGTGACGTATTTACGATGTTATTAGTGGAGTAAAACAACGTGGGTATAGTACCTACCTATATTTGATTTTAGACATAGACATTTATAGCATAATATAATGGTCATAGTCTGTGTTTTCTATAAGCGGTATCTAATTTATTTAGTATTTACCCTTATAGGACCACTTTGTTGTCCGTCTGTCAAGACCCTTTTCTCAAGAACGTGTGGAGTTAAATTAATATAGGAGCAGTGAAAAAAATCAAACTTCTCAGTCAACGCAATCAAAATATCCGTTTATACCGCAAATTTCGACTCTCGCAAGAGAATTAAGACCTTATATGGTAGTTCCCGTTGATCTAGAACCATTGATAAATCCGAAACCGTAAATTTGTAGCTAAAGTACCTAATCGGAAAAAATCAATGATATAAACAAGCTCAAAATCCAAGAGGGCGGCACACACAATATCCTTTGTTCATGTCCGTCTATGTGACTCTATTTTTCTAGCCGAGTCGTCAGATACGACCTGGGCGGGCGAGGAGGACTTCGTGCTTGTGGAGGCTACAGGGAGCGGGTCGGCGGAGTGTTCGGGCGCCTCGTCGGGCTCCGAGGCGGCACCGCGCCCTCGCTCCCTCCCACTCCCAGCGTCCCCCGCGCCTCCCGCTCACACCGCGCCGCAGACCGGACACGGACACGCACACGCGCCCGCACACACACACGCGCAACACACCGACGCGCCTGCACACCTGCAGCTACGGGTGAGTGAGCACGCCATTTATTTATCAACTCTACTTGTAGCTTCTTGCACTTGAATGCAATTTATTTACCCATCAACTTTTGTCTATGACTGTTGCCGATTTTATATCATATCATCATCGCATATTATGATATCTGTATTTATTACATAATCTTATGTATTCTCATTTATGTTTCATCTGTTTTGAATCGTTACCACAATATTAAATAATGGTGATTGTGTCCATATTCTTGAAGCACTTAATTTACGTAGATGCAACTAATGTATATATTAATTTGTATCGTGTTAGTCTCTAATCTTAATCATGGCTTTCCTTCGTATCATAGTGACATTGCTTCCACTGTAGCGACTACTATGAATGTATATATTACAGAACCCACTTGGCGTGGCATCTAACAATAACGTACCACGATCACAGCCCATCGATGTGCTTCGATCGAACTACACTCGTAATGCGACCAACATAGGATCACTATCGCCACCCACTGTGAGTACCTATCTAACATGTGGCCCAACACTAGATTATGATTCAATGATTATTAGTTTCATATATTTATTTCTTATTTTAATAATTCATTTAATATTTTACTATTCTATTTTTTGGTTTGTTTTCTTCTGAGTAGTTATAAATTAACCGCAGGCGGATGCTCTCCATCTATCTCTAACTAACATTAACAAAAAAAAATTTTTTTGAGTTCTGTACCCAATGTATTTTAAAAAAAGTTCTAATAAGAATTAAATTCATAGCAAGTATTACCAATTAATGGAATACTAATTATTTATCATTAAAATTTACACCCTTTTCCTAGTGAATTATATTTTTTTTTACATATAATACATTGATATTATGCAAACAGCTTGTTTGCATAATAAAGAAAAAATACCAACCTATACAGATGTTTCGCATAGTCTCTCAATTAATTAATTTTCAAACAAAAACAACAACTTCTCATGGAATTTCATACAAAAGGTTGTTGAATTGTGTAAATCCATTCTATGTTCGCCTACATTATAAATGGGATCCTTGCGCAACATCACGTTCCTTTTGTTTACATATACTTACATTATGCATTAGCACTTAGTAATCATTTCATAGCAATTTTGAAGTTTAGAGCCACAGAATTATGTTGATATTGTATGAAACTCTTCAATTATTTAAAAAATTCCCAAAATTTCTTCCCCAAATTCCTCTCTCGACCTAATACGCAGTGCGCGCTAATTCACTGCATGCAACGGATTTGTAAAATTTTTATACAAAATTACACACAACCATTCACGAAAATACATATTATTATTAGATATATACATATAGATAAGATTATAGTCACAATAGAGAAAAATAAACTTTATGTTGGTTGCTTTATCTATTAGAACCAATATAACTTTGATTGGACCACTCAGTTGCTACCATTGATCTCGGCCCAATCAATATGAACCGCCGCCGGTCCATATCTGTGAAAAATCATGGAAATCGAAGTATGTGGCTTGGCGATTTCGCTGCATTCACATGGTCGTGATGTGAAAAATGTATTCACTGTTCATTACTTTTCTGTTATATATCATAGTTCTTGTAGTAACGAAACGGCCAAGCCACATATTTTCACTAAGGTGTAGAGTTCGTGAAGTTAGGGCTTGTCGAGTTAGGGCGTGTAGAATTAGAAGCTTGGCTTTACATGAGATCTGATAACTTTTTGGCAGTGCGAGCCATATATGCACTCGTCTTGGCAACATTAGGACTAACGGCTTAACGTGCTTTCCGAAGCACGAATAGCGAACGGTGTATAATTACATTAATCAGCACGGAAGCCGGACGCTCTTACCACTCTGCCAGGGTCGCATCTTAAACGCGTCTTGCGTTCATAGACAACATTCTGTGTTGGAGTGACACTATGACGAGCGTGCCGGGTGACACCCAGGCTAGCCACTGCATTCGACAAAATGAAAGGCTTCATATAACAATAAGTGTTTTGTGTGTTAGGTACCGTTCACGATGGGCACACCACCGTCGACTCGTCGCCGCAGCAACTCGGGCAGCTCGCCGCCGCCATCGCTGTGGCAGGTCTCGCCCACCAACGCCAGTCCGCTAAGAATATCTGGTTAGAACCGATATTTTATTGCGCCACATGTTTCAATTTACATGAAGACCTTCCATAACATTTGAATGTACAATGGTCACACACAACATAAGTTTGTTACTTAAAAATTGCTTTTCAAAACTGATGTAGCTTGGTGACTGGGGAGTCCAAATGATGGGCGGCTCCTACAACTTGCAACAATCGATGTTTTTTTTTTTAGGGTGGTAGCCAGCCACTTGGGTACTACAAAGTTTCCTCACGATGTTTTCCTTCACCGAAAGCTCAAGCTCATTGTAGGATTCGAACCCACGGTATCTGACGTCGCTACCACTGAGCTATCATCGCCTTAATAATAAGATGTTTTTAGTAATAGTAGATAATGTAACGTGTTCAGGTTCGTCCCCACCCGTGTCTCTGGCGCTGAAGGCGAGCGGCGAACTGGGCGTGGGCGTAGGTGTGGGCGTGGGTGCGGCGGCGGGCTCGCCCAAGTTGCTGCGCGGGTTCAAGCTGCACGCGCCCACCGCTCACGACCACGACCCGCCCGTCTACATACCCAACCTGCAGGAGGAGACCATACTCGCTGTATGTACAGCTACACTACACACACTGCTTATTATTCTCTTTTTTTCCACAAGTGACAACTAGGCAGGCGGGTCAGCTGGCACCTGACGAATATACTTTACGACCTATTCTCAGACCTACCGAATATACACAAAACATCGGTTAAGCCGTTTCGGAGGAGTTCGGTTACTAACACTGAAACGAGAATTTTATATATATATATAGATAGATTATATAATTATTGTATAACAATAATATGTAATGAACTTCCAGGAGGAGCACAGCAAGGTATTCTCTCAGTTGAACTTCGTGTTGATGCTGGCAGAATTACTGTCCGATCTCGCCGTCTCTTGTGGGGCACCCATCGCCGCTCTCATGGACGCTTCAGATGGTAAGAGTAGTTTATACTATTTATTTAATTTTAAAAAACCCTACAATTGTTTCGTTTTTTTTTTAATCCAAGCACTAGGTTTCAATATAAACAGATTTCCAATTATACGAGTAGTATTTTCGTATATAACTGTATCTTTGACTGTATTTTTTTAGGGAGCGTTCAAGTATTACGTAACGCAATTTTTGGATATTTTCGATCCCCCCTCCCCCCATGTAACGCGCCGACACGTTTTTCTGGTAGTGCTGTCGATATGTCTTCGTGGATGGCACTATAGTCAAATCCATTTTCAGTTTACGCTCTAGAAGGGCACTTATGAACGTCGAATTACAGAACTTACCACCAGTTCGGAAGTCAGCCTTCAATTGAGAAGAACTGGCAAGAAACTCAGCAAGGTTACATTTTTTAATATTTTTGGACCATCTGACTATTTGCTTTTTTTGAGGTGGTAATTTATTATAAAAGCGAACACCATAATATTTAGTTAGCTATTTCTTAACGATTTTTTTAAGTTCAAATGGTTAAGGAATACGTATTACTGTGTTATTCAGAACTCCATATAGGATAATTTTAGTTGGTATTATTATTATTTTCGTGCGGAACCTTGTTTGTAAGCTTATTTGCTACCTAGTGGTTTAAAAAAAAACAAATCAAGAATAAAATTTAAATACATATTTTGCATTCTTTAAATACACCAGTAAAAATGTTAAAGCTCGGTACGTACAAATATTATTAGACCCACATTTTGCTGTCATAAATGACGAGTATAATGAGCGAAAATATAATTTTAAAGATTTTTTATGTAATAACTAGGTATCTGCTACGCGGTTTCACCCGCATTCCCTTATTAAACGACTTCAAAAAAGGAGGAGTTTCTCAATTCGACCGTATATTATTTTTTTACTTCAGGGGTTGAATTTAAAAATCAATTGTCAGTGTATGTATGGCCACGCCAAGGATTACTTAAATACACAAATCGGTAGCTTATTTATAATAACAGTTGTTTGTATAATGTGTGTTGTTGTGTAGAGCGTTGCAACGAGAGCGTGAGGCTGGGTCTACTGGTGCAGGCGATGCAGGCGCTCGCGGCCGGCCTCAGGCTCGCCGCCGCGCACTACCGCAACCGCACGCTGCAGCCCACGCCGCAAGTCCGAAACGGTACCTAACCTAACCTACCACTATATACCACTACCAGTACCAGTAACACAGATTCACACACACACACACACACTAAAATAAAACTGTAATATTACATATAATTGTATAACTTTATACAGGCAACAGTGACATACTGACAGTTATTGCGGTTTATATTTTTTAGAGAAAAAAATGTTCATGGCTGAACCCTATCACCTGTGATACAGGCTTTTGCCTAGTCCAGATGATAGAGTCTATATCCTTTTATCATCCGCAACCACCACAAATATTGGCTCATATATCAATTTTTATGTACTATTTTTACCTCATTTAATTTGTAATTATTTATAATTGTCTGTGGTGATTAATAAACTATTTATTTTTTTTATAATTAGCGACTCGAACTGCATTTAGTAATCCGATCATCCATAACTTATCTAAATAGCAAAAGCGAAGTACGTCCCCATTTTTGTGTCCAATAGGGTGCAATGGCCCCTCACGTTCTTAATCTTTAAAAAACAAATAAGTCACATCACATCACCATACACTAATTACTAAATACCTTTCAATATATTCATTCACTTTTCAATAATTAGTTTAGTTTGTAAACAACAACAATGTCAAAGAAATCTAAATATTACAGATGGTTTTTGATACAAAGATATATAGCGCGATTGTGGACTTGAAAGATAAATAAAACACAGAAAATTGAACCTAGATTTATTTTGATATATATTCTTGATTTACATGAATATACATGGAGAATTGGGTATTTCAAAATCAATTCCTGTCTATAGTTATTATCTAAAATCAATTTTTATATAAATACATTATTTTTTAATATATTGGGGTTCCGTACCTCAATTGGTAAAAAAGGAACCCTTATAAGATCACTTTCTTGTCCGTCTGTCTGTCCGTGTGTCACCACCGATAATCTCAGGAACGAGTGGACCTAATAAGTTGAAATTTATACCAAGTACTGAGGTCTTCAGTCCCTGTTAGGTGTATAAAAATCAAGATCCTGAGTCAACACGATAAAAAGATATGGGCAAATTTATATTTTCGCGAAAACTTGTAAGTACCAAAATTTACCGTAATTTTCAACTTTTTTTTATTTTTCAGAATTTATCCATTACTTGTGCTGTAAGACCTTCCTTTTAACCAAAATTGATAATTCTAGGTCAACGGGAAGTACCCTATAGGTTTTGGGTCGAAAACTTATATGGTAGTTCCCGTTGACCTAGAATCATTGTTTATAGTTAGTAAGTAGGTTCGTTGCTACGCTTATTATCATAGTAGTATAATTATCTTACATTACAGTGGTGTCACTGATGAACGGAAAATATAAGTGGATCGTGAACGAATCGAGGCGGCTCCATGAAGCGGGCGTCACACCCGCTGTCTGTGATAAAATCCTTTACGAACATGCCATTGAGCTGGTAAGTCTTCATTCAAATAATAAATTTATTACAATTAAATAATATTATTATCACAATGTGGTGAATGATAGCATATTGTACCGACCAACATAATTAAATCCTAATAAAACTAGCTGACCCAACAGATGTTGTTCTGTCCAATAAAAAAAATGGTAATTACAAAATTTTTAATATTAAGTTCAGTCCAGTCGCTCTCAAGTGATGGTAAACAACAAAGAACAGCATTTCTTTTTTTTTTCTGGATAAGCTTGTGTTTGACCACAATCTCACCATGGTAAGTGATGATGTGGCCGAAGGTGGTAAGCACACAAAGCCTAGATGGGATCTGGCTCTCAAGTGCTGCTGTCGGAACACACCGATAGGTGCTGGGCGACAGATTTTCAACTTGAGGGTGGTAGCCAGCCAGTCGGGTACTACAAAGTACCCTTCCACCGTGCTATGGTTTCCTCACGATGTTTTCCTTCACCGAAAGCGCAAGCTCATTGTAGGATTCGAACCCACGACCTTCGCCGCGGTATCCGACGTCACTTACCTCTGAGCTATTATCGTTATTACAAATGGTTCGTTCGGTTATACATTTGACGTGAAATAAACATGTTTGATTGTATATAATGACAGTGCCAGATGGCAGCGATCGAGGAGTTGTTCGGCGACATGAAGGAATGCGAGCGGCGCTATATGTCGGCGCAAGTGTTGCTGCACTCGCTCGTGCAGCGCCACCCGCTGCATCCGCACCACCGCACCACGCTCTCAAAGTGTCAGTATACCTACTACACTACACTACACTACCTACACATACTTTATCCTATTATAACAAAATTACATCTGTTTATATACATTATTAATTTATAATCAAATATGTAACACCTTCAGCAGTATTATAAAATTATAGCTGTCTACAGCATAGCCGCGTGTCCATGAGCAAGCTGACGGGTATCTCAATATTTTGTTAGTGTCTCAAAAATATATAACTACAAGCTGTTTCCCGGGATAAATATAGCCTATGTTACTCAGGGATTATTTAGCTTTCTAATGGTGAAAGATTTTTTTAAATCGAGTAGTTTTTGCGTTAAATCGTAACAAACAAACAATCAAATCTTTCCTCTACGAGTTTAAATATTAGTTTAGACTAGCTGTCCCCCGCGTTCCCGTGGAATCTGTCTATATCGTCTTATCTTTACCCGGGATAAAAGTATTCTATCTCTTATTACAGTATATAATCTATATGTGTGCCAAGTTTCATCAATATATGTTTAGTAGTTTTGGAGTTCATCGTGGACGAACATCGTGACGAGGGAATGTTAAAATGACTGTCATCTTGTGAGAAACCTGCAACACGTGAACTATTTCTTATTCGGTGCGCACAGAATAAGAAACAATTTGGAATCATATTTGGAATCCATGTCTTGTGCACAGCACTGTTAGTGTAAACCTGCTATCGACAAGAGGGGTTTCTTGTCACCTTTCACTATGTGCACAAATACAGCCTTTACATTATGATGAGAAAACTTATTTATGTATCCTCGATTTACAGATAGAGACGCAGTGCAAAGGCGGCTTAACTGCCTCAAGGGACCGCGCAAAATAATGGACGTGAAACTAGAGGCTGGGATCTCATAATGCAATAAGCATGAAGATAATATAATGCACGTGACGCAATATGAAAAGTGATTTTATTTTGTTCACAAAAATGACTTATGTGAGAGAATAAAATAATATTAACAAAAAATGTATAAGTGAATGATATCAATTAAAAATCGTAGTACCTATACTTATATTTAAAAAAAAAAAAACAAATTTAGCGATGAATGAAAATTGCCAGAGATTTCAGTAACAAATTATGTATATTTTTTATATTCATTGCATTGCAAACTGAAAGATTTTTAGTAGAGTGCTGATCACATATTAGTACTGCTTCGTAAATAATAAAAATAGCTGTTTAGATGTGTATCTTGACCCCCCTTTTGTAACAAAATGGTTGTCAGTTTAGAAATGTTTTGTTAAGCCACACGTTCATCCAGAGCTTTCTGCTTAACTATACGAATGTTTTTATCAATCAAACATTGTGTATTTTATCTTTTAATCATGTTAGGCACATAATCATAAAATTAATTAATAAAAAAAAATCTAAAAACATATAGAGTAGAAAATGTAGTATTGTTTTCAAATAAGTGTCTCACATATTTGATTATTACCAACTTTTAGTGTATTGCCTAAAATTAAATTAAGATGTAAACATCTTTAATAAACAAAATTACAGAGATCTCATTGCGACCAATAACAATATGGCATTTTTAGGATAAGTTACATAATATGGTTTCAAGTATTTTTGAAAGGTGTTATGAATGACTCGTGTGTATTGTTTCTCAAAAAATATTCTTTATTATTTGCCAAAACCGTGATCCTTAATTATATATTTTCCCATCAGAAATATGTTCAATGCTTTACTGGAATAAGAATAAAGACTGTTGTATTATAAACATTTTTTGTTTTAATAACTCCTCTAAATTAATGAAATGATCTATCCTTATTTGTTTTTGATTAATTCTTTATCATGTTCGGTAAAAATATATGAATGCCTTCTCTTACCGATTCTTTATAAGAATCTGTAATTGAGCAGATCAACGAAGTTCTGATTAACCTGATTCTTGGTATATGTCTATCCAATAAAATAAAATTAATAGGGACTTGGGATGCAGGCCCTCCCATTTTGCTAAAACTTCGTTAAATATATACATATACATTCTTTTATTCATTAATTTTTCACATCGTAGCGTAAGGTAATGGAATTGGACAATGGCGCCATAAAATCGAATCAAAGTTAGACTACTAAAAATTAGTTTTGCGATTTAGACATGGGGTTTCATTACAAAATGTCTAATTTATTTTGACACTGGTGTCCTTTTCGCTGGAATTTCCCATGTATTATTTTTTACTATTGCTATTCCTTTCCAACTTTTTGTAAGAAAGGAATAGCTACTTTAATTGTGCAAAGCTTATTATTACCAGACATAGGTGTGGCTCGAATTTTGTAACAAGGGTTGCTTGACAAGTATTTATAAATCGGATAATCTTGTCACCTACTTACCTAATTATTGTAGGCAACACATCAAGCGAGGAATATAAACTACATTTGGAGATATGTATTATATTCATACTAGCGACCCGCCCGCGGCTTCGCCCGCGTGGACTACACGTTATATCGCGCAAGACAACTACGTCCCTGCATTTTAAATTTGTAATATCTTCGGAAATATTCACTTAAATAACATGCTGTAAAAAGCATATTGATCTATAATAAATGTACAATTTATTAGAGGTTAATTGGATAAGGATTAATATTGTATTGTTTAAAATCACTTCGTAAATAATCACTTTTTAGTAAAGGATAAAAAATGGTTATGGTGGGTTATCCCTAAGAGATAGACATATATCATCTTTTTTGTTGAACTTTTTAAGGTGGACAATACTGTAGTACATTATTTTAGTCTATCTCGTAGGGTTCAGCCAGCGTTTGCAATATAAGCGCAAAAAAATGCTTAATTACGACATCACATTAGAAACCTCTAAATTTATCAGTGTTTCGCTACTATATTATGCATGTATTATACATATAAACCTTCCTTAAGAATCAAAGTCAAAGTCAAAACCATTTATTCAGTTTAGGCCCTAGAAGGGCACTTATGAAGGTCGAATTACAGAAGTTACCACCGGTTCGGAAGTCAGCCTTCAACTGAGAAGAACCGGCAAGAAACTCAGCAAGGTTACATTTTTTAAATATTTTTGGACCATCTGACTATATTGGCTTTTTTTTTCAAATGTTTAACAATTTTATTCTTAAAGTAATACAAAAATACATAAAAAATTATAACCCGCATTAGTTACCTACATAGTAAACTAAAACAAAAAATACCAAGCTAATAACAGCGTATTAAAAAAAAAAATGGTAATTAACAGTAAAAAAAAAAAAACAATGTGTAGGTACTTGTACAGAGTGCAGCTACCTCCAGACATCTTTATCCTCAATATATTGGGCTACCTTGTAATAAGCTTTTTCTTTCAAAACTTTTTTTATGTACGATTTGAATCTAGAATCAGTCATCTTGGTAACAGATGCTGGTAATTTATTATAAAAGCGAACACTATTCCCAAGAAATGACTTTTTAACTCTAGCTAATCTAAAATACGGAACAACTAATTTATCTTTTTGTCTTGTATTGAAATTATGAATCTCTACATTTGATTTATACAAATCTACATTTTTTCGAATGAACATAATATTTTCATATATATACAGTGAAGGTAAAGTCATTACGTTTATTTCCTTAAATATTTCCTTTAATGATTCACGTGGACCCATATTGTAGATTGCACGAATGGCTCTTTTTTGTAATACAAAAATTGTTTCAATATCTGCAGCAGCTCCCCACAGTAAAACGCAATATGATAAAAGACTATGGAAATATGCAAAATAAACTAATCTGGCCGTCTCAACATTCGTCAATTGTCTAATTTTTTTAACAGCAAATACAGCAGAACTCAATTTACTAGCTAAAGATTGTACATGAGAACCCCACTGTAGTTTAATATCAAGTGTTATACCCAAAAATACAGTTTTATCAACTAGTCCCAGGCTGCTGTCATCTATTAATACCCTACTGTCTACTTGCGGTACGTTTGGAAGAGCGAATCTTAAACATTTTGTTTTCTTTGAGTTTAATAAAAGATTATTTACAGCAAACCATTTAGAAACTATTGACAAAGTATCATTTACTCTAGTAAGTTCTTTGTCTTTTCTATCTACTTTAAAAATGAATGAAGTATCGTCAGCAAACAAGACTACATCTGAGAGACCATTTACGACCGACGGTAAGTCATTAATATATACTAGAAATAGAAATGGCCCAAGTATGGAACCTTGAGGTACCCCCATTTTGACTACAGAACCATTGGACGTTGTACCTTCAACTCGTACCTTTTGTTGGCGATTAGTTAAATAAGACAAAACAAGTTCATGAGCAGTTCCACGAATACCATAATAATTAAGCTTTAGGAGCAGAGTACGGTGGTCAACGCAGTCAAACGCCTTTGATAGATCACAAAAAATGCCTATGTCATCCTGTGAGTTTTCCCAGGCTTCATAGATGTGCTTCAATAATTTTGCTGCCGCATCTGATGTAGATCTCCCCTTCGTGAAACCGAACTGATGACCATGCAGTATCTCACAACTATTGAAATGACCTAACATTTGATTGAGCAACAGTTTTTCAAAGATTTTACTAAGTGCAGGAAGCACAGATACCGGTCTATAATCAGAAGGATTATCTTTACAGCCTGATTTAAATATTGGAACTATTTTACTATACTTCATTAGGTCAGGAAAAGAACCCTGATCAATACATTCATTGAAAATATCCGATAAAATAGGTGCAATTACTGTTATTATTGATTTTAAAATCGTTACTGACAATCCCCATAAGTCTTCTGTATTTTTTAAATTAAGGCTATTAAATAATTTTAAAATATCACTAGAAGTGACGTGACAAAATTTAAAACTGGGAAAAGATTTTTGAATATGTTGCCTAAGAAGTGCTTCAGCCGCTTCGGGACACGAGTTAAGGCTTTTAGTGGTTTCCTCTGGTATACTTGTGAAGAAATCTTCAAAAGCAGTGGCTACTTCCAACTTATCTGACACAATTTTATCATTAATTTTTAACGTGAGCTGCTCGTTTTTATTGTTAATTTTACCAGATTCCGTATTTATGACATTCCAAACTGCCTTGATTTTATTGGTAGCCTTACCTATTTTATTACTTAAGTATATTGATTTTGCCTGATGACATACTAATTTAAATAATTTTGAATAATTTCTAACATATTTATGGAATGCCTCGTCACGAGTGAATGATCTTAAATGATAAATTTCATACAACTTATCTCTGCTTTTCCGAATTCCTTTAGTGGCCCAATCACTAAACTCTAGTTTACCGTTTACCTTCACTTTTTTGATAGGACAGGTTTTATTTAGTTCATCGCAAATACTAGTTAATAAATTTCCATATAAAACATTGGGCTCATTACTATTTTTTGTCTTACAGTTTAGTCTGAACTCTAAGTTATTTTTTAAGTTATCTAATCGCACCTTTGTAATAGGTCGAATTTCCTTTACTTTCTTAGAAACATTTAGTTCATAGGGTAATTTTACTATTTGAGCCATATGATCAGAGCGAACACCACTTATAATTGATTTACCTAATATACTGCTATTACTTATTATATTATCTATGCAAGTAGACGAAGTGGGTGTTGACCGTGTTGGCTCATTGAATCTCTCTATCTATTAAAAAAAACCGCATCAAAATCCGTTGCGTAGTTTTAAAGATTTAAGCATACATAGGGACAGACAGCGCAAGCGACTTTGTTTTATACAATGTAGTGATAAATAAACCAATGTAATTTTCTATCAAATTTATTTTATAGCCCAGAACTACATGCAGCTCTATAAGTGAATATTAAACATCTTTACAAATTCAAATTCAATACTGCACAAATAAACCAGTTCCTTGTTTTATAAACTTATATGGTTTAACCCTATTGCGACCTCTCACTGGACAAAACATCACTTTGTCCGGTGAAAACTCTGAAGAACATGTAGTTTCCAAAAGTATATCAAGACATGTCAATAGTTTTGTTATTTGATGTGAAAGTGTACATAGATTTTTATTTTCTGTACTCCAGTCAGTGTTTATAACTCTTTCAATATCTCTAATGTCATCATTCATTCCAGCATGATGAGTTCCATTCCAATGTAAAGTTAATGAAAACAATGGTGCTTTTTTGGGGTAGTCACTTCTTAGTGCAACCAATGCAACCAATTTAGCAGATTGTCTTGTAATAATAGCTCTATATAACATATCATTCGCATTGACCACATCCTCAGATATTAAAAATGCAGTTGAGGGTGACTGGTTATACTCGGGCCATCCTACAGACTGCCATTGAGTTAATGAACCAGATAATCTTACTGGGCAGGGCACACCTTTACTTGGCATTATTTTGCCAGACTCTAAGTCCTGTAATTCTTTCATCAATTCAACTCTTGACTTCAATCTTTTTTTCAAGGTCAGAATAAAGTTTTCAACAGTAGTGACACTGAGATTTTGGCAGGGTTGTATTATTTTATTCATCTTTTGATCCCCTGTCAGAGTTGCCATAAAATCTAACCCACACATTCTTTGGGCCCATATATAAGGTTTTCCAACTTCTGGAATAAATTGCTGAAAGTCCTCAAGTATTCCTGCAGCATTCAAGAAGTAAGACGTTGCAGGGTGAGGTGAATCATTTCCAGTATCTCCAGGATAGAGTTCATTCAAAATACAATGAGCATTTAAAACATCTGCTGCTGATACTCCTGTCACTGGCTTTGGTAAAGATACAGTAAACTTGACCACAACAATTTTTAAGTTGACAAGATAACAGAAAATCAAATTCAAAGCAGTGCCATCATTAACTTTAACTGACACTTGAACATTTAATGGATGTTTCCTTAGAACTTCCTTTTTTTTTGCATCTGCTTTTTCTTCTTTACTTACTTTTGTTGTCCTATGATGACGTTTCTTTTTCTCTATTCGATCTTCTTCATTATTATCTAGATCAGAATCCGAATCATTAGATGCAACTAGTTCACTGTCCAAATTATTAAGTTGATCTAACCTTCGTGCTTCATCTTCATCACCAGTTATACCTAAAAACCATTTAAAATTTACTAAGGTCCAAGTTAGTATAGTAAAAATATGTAACATGGGGTCTCAATGAACTGGCAATATGAAGTAAATTAATATGACTTTTAAAAAACTTACCAACAGTGACTGTCTTGGCTCCCAATGCATCGGAATATGCACTTGCATTAGCATATAGTAGGAATAGTGGTGGCGGCAAAAGTGAAGCTACTCTGGCTTCATCACGTTTTTCATCCAACCGGAGTGCAAGGCATTCTTGCAAGGGTTTTGTAGACTTGAGAACCTCTCGTAGATGTGGCGCCAAGGCATCTAGTCTAGAACGAGCTGCTGCTATGGCTGCAGACACGCGTTCCTTTGATGCCACAAGTTCATTACAAGCCCCAGCAAGCTCACGCCGTTGCCGTAATTCCCATTCCAATCTTGCTAATTGTAGTTGATGTTCATCAGTTTTTGTAACTTCCTATAATATACAAATAAAGTGCTAATGTGTGACATAATAATTATAAATTGTATATATTAAGTACTGTAATTTATTATGGGAGAAATAAAGTACATTTCATTTATTTATTTAATAAATAACAGCTGATATAGAATTTTATTGAATTGAAATATCCAGTAGTTTCTGTTTCCTTATTTATTAGGTCTTTACAGTTTGCAAGAAGAGTTATACCTACTCAAAAAAAGAACAAAGGCAACAAGAATATTCACTTAGTAAACAAAATTACACCTGACTAGCCTTAGCTGGCTACCAGGCTAAAAAATCGATTGCCAAGCACCTGTTGGTGTGTTCCGGCTGTTGCCTTTAAGATATTGTAAAAAGAACAAAAAATGACAAATAAACTTACTGGACGGGATACATCAGGAGGTGCATCTTTATAAAAATCTTCAAGAGGTACTAGTTCTATCTCCTCATCTTGAGATTTGAACTGTAAGCACTTAGTAACCTCCTTGTTCAAATGATCAGCTTCATAAAGTAAATTTTGCAAAAGTAGATGTGTAGAATCCACCCTATGTTTTTCCTTATGGAGGGCATCACGGCCTGCTCTGGTGCGAACTTTCTCTAAACGATTGAGTTTCTTCAAAGCCACAAGATGTAAAGATGCTTCCACCCTCTTAGAATTGATTTTTTCTTTAGCCTTAGTAAAAACAAATAAAAGATTAATCAACAGTCTAGTAAATCAATAAAAATGTTATGGAATGAGTTTCATACATCTGGAGTATCTTTTGATTTTAAATCTCCAATATCAGCAAAGAGCTGCCTAATATCCTGGCATATCTTCTTGAAAAAAGCTGCATCCTTTTCTGCAAGACGCAACTGAGCTTCAGATTCTTCAAACTCTACAACCCGCTGTAAAATGAAAAATGTTACTCATATTAAAACACAGTCAAAATTAACATTTTAAATAAATGTATAGGAACCCTCGCCCATAATGTAATTATGCTACTTTCTTTTGACTTTTACTATACCTGTATTGTAAGTGTATTTATGCTACTTTATTTGGACAATATTTTTGGGAACTAAGGCTACTCTCTGACCGAAAACTGTACCTATGTGACACATTGTAGTCATGGGCACTGCAAGGATTATTTTCAGAACAGTGCTTTTGCATCTACACACCATATATTTTAACTGATAATATATCAGTAGGAGGACACAAAATGCATTGACAATGGAACCTTGGACAGCTATCTAGACGCCTTAAGTTTTTATTTACAAAGTAACAATAAAAATACATGATCTTTCCTACGTATTTTCGTTCCCGACAAGTACACCCTTTTGCCGGCGCCCTTGAATGGTGGTAGTCTTAGTACGGAGGGCACTTATGAAGCTTTACCAAATAAATAATTATTAACATTTTATGCTTCAAAATTATTGCTCATGAATCTAACCTTGTAAACATCTACTGGCACATGCCTGGAAACATCACTAGAAGAGGTGTTGATTTTTCGACGTTTCTTAGCAGCAACGTCTTCTTTGCCCATTTTGATTTGACCACTTACTATTTTAAATACCGATTTTACTTCGCTTCACCAAAGGTACCTAAGTAAAACGTAGTGTTTATATTCTCTTTGACTGAGATATGTAAAACGTAGTGATTATATGCTCTTTGGATACAGTCCATCGACACTGCCTTACATACAAGCTTTTTTTTTTTTTTTTTTTGAGGAGGACTTAAAGGTGGCGGTCTGAAGGACCATAGACACCCTTACGCGGACTATTCGGCGAGCGCTTAGGGCTCTCAGCCGTGTTTGTTTGTGACGACTCACCGCTGAGGGCGCCCCAGTTGGGGCCCGAACCTCGGCTCAGGGCGTCGTCGGGGGACACAAAAAGTGGGACGGACTTCGCCTAAGCGATTTAGAGGAGTTTTTAGGGGACGGTCGGATTGCTGACTGTGGCGGCTCGGGCCGTTAACGACTGACTAACGGGGGGACGAGACTGAATCTGAGTGGGACGTCGCGACGGGCCTCTCCGGCGAGGGCGGAAACGCGGGCGTTGTTTCTCGAGGGCTGCGCGAGCCTCCCTATCCTGAATTTGAGCTAAAGTTATGGGGTCATCCGGCTCGCTGAGGGCGACCTTAGGCCTACGGATTTTTGAGATCTTTGAAGGAGTATAGTTGGCAGTTTTGACTATTAACGGATTTGCGTGGTTTAGGGCACGATCGTAATAACGGCGAGAAGCGCACTTAATGAATTGCTTAACTGTGGGCAGATTGAGGTCTATGTGTAGATCTAGGTTACGCATGTACCACGGGGCGCCCGTGGCTTTGCGCATGAAGCGGTTTTGAACCACTTGGAGGCTATGGATCAGCTTGGGGGATGCATGTGCGAACACAGTGCATGCATAGAGCATAATGGGGCGGATGCACGCGGTGTAAAGTCTGACCTTGCTTTTTAGGGCAAGTTTGGACTTTGAGTTTAGCATGAAGTGAAGGCGACTGGACACAAGGTAGGCGCGTGCACGAACCTTCCTTATGTGGTTGGAAAAGGACAAACGATCATCCAGGGTAACACCGAGATATTTAGCTTGCCTCTCCCAAGGGATCGGCTCGCCAAACATGGTGACTGGAGGGGGGAGAGTGGGAATGTATTTCTTGGCGGGACTGAAGAACAGTACCGCCTGACTTTTGGTGGGATTTATTTCAATTCTCCATTTCCGAAACCAGGGACCTAG
The DNA here is from genome assembly GCA_951361185.1 of Ochropacha duplaris. Lineage (NCBI taxonomy): Eukaryota > Metazoa > Arthropoda > Insecta > Lepidoptera > Drepanidae > Ochropacha > Ochropacha duplaris. Next base: position 8,022,726 of record OX592703.1, read on the forward strand.
GGTGTGAGTTGCGGCTTGGAGGACTTTGGCAATTGCCGTGGGGCATCTGCCTGAATAGTAAATTGCGGTGTCGTCCGCGAAAAGGGCTAGCTGTGCTTTGCCAGCTTTGGGGATGTCACTCGTGTAGAGTGTGAACAGTAAGGGGGACAGCACAGAGCCTTGGGGGACTCCGGCTAAGACGGGATGGGGTGAGGATAGCGCTCCTGTTATTCGGTAGTTGAAATGGCGATTCGACAAGAAGTCTCGTAGGATGGTCACGAGTCTGACTGGCACTCCGAGTTTGTACAGCTTAAAGATTAAGCCGTTGTGCCAGACTTTGTCGAATGCCTTTGCAACATCGAAAAAGAGGACGCCGGTCATTTGACCTTTCTGGAAGTTGGCGGAGATGTGTTCAACAATACGATGGACTTGTTGAACGCACGAGTGTCTGGTTCGAAAGCCAAACTGCTCGTCGGGGATGAGTTTATTAGCGTCGGCGTACGCTTTGAGTCGGAGGTAGATTAACCTTTCGTATATTTTGCCCATGACGTTGAGCAAGCTGATAGGTCTGTAACTGGAGGGCTCGGATTTAGGTTTGCCGGGTTTGGGGATCCCAATTACGTGGGCTGTTTTCCACTGGTGTGGAAAAATGTTGTTGGAGAGGGCAGCGTTAAAGATCGCTGTCAGGAGCGTGATGAGGGTAGCCGGAAACAGCTTGACCACTCTGTTTGTGATTTTATCCGAGCCAGGGGTAAGCACATACAAGCTGAATTAGGAAGGTACTTTATACCAACATTGTATTATAAAAATAATCCTACTAAACTAAAACGTGTACTGATTCCTTTGGGTAGCAGGTGTCTTAACGTCTATTTGATTTAGACGCATTATACCTTTTTTTACTGTTGGTAGAATTGTTGAGGTATTATAATCTATGGAAAAGATGGTTTGGTCAGAAGAAGATATTCTTGGATATTTTAGCCCGATTTCCAAATGACCCGGCCAGGTAAAACTTGGTGTATTACAATATCAATTTACTTTATAGATTGTATTTGTTAGTTGTTTTTACTCATATTTGTAGCAGTTTCATAAAAATCATACTTACGCGAATATGTACAAAAAATGATGGAAAAATTTATCGATAAACTTTTTTGTTTTATTTTAGGTGCCGTTTATGGGTGAAGTTGACAGGAAATGAGAACTTGGCCTAAGTACGCCTTAGTTATTCAATGATTAAACGAAAATAAATAATGATGTGGGAATCATAAAACTTTGTATAGTTGATCATCCTAGCTGCATAAATACTTCTGATACTGACTGTACCTACAGATTATATTAAACAATAAATAAACTATTTTTATGGCGTGTATGTATTTATTTTCGTACGACCAGCACTTAATGAAACGTAGGTAGGTACCTATGCAACTATGAAAATCGAATATTTATCGATATCGATAGATTCGTATTTGTCAAGCCCTATTTGTCAAGTCTAGACCAAAGCTTCACATTTTCTAAGAGATTTCCCTCCCATAATGCATAAAAAACTCGAAATCGGAGATAAAACACTGTATAACACAATAATTTCACCACGACAAAAAACCCAAACTGTTTATCCAAACATAGATTATAATACCTCAACAATTCTACCAACAGTAAGGCGATGATAGCTCAGTGGTAAGTGACGTCGAATACCGCGGCGAAGGTCGTGGGTTCGAATCCTACATTGAGCTTGAGCTTTCGGTGAAGGAAAACATCGTGAGGAAACCATAGCACGGTGGTAGGGTACTTTGTGGTACCCGACTGACTGGCTACCACCCTCAAGTTGAAAATCTGTCGCAAAATACCTATCGGTGTGTTCCGACAGCTGCACTTGAGAGCTAGTTCCCATCTAGGCTTTGTGCGCTTACCATCCTCGGCCACATCATCACTTACCATGGTGTGATTGTGGTCAAACACAAGCCTATCGAGAATAAAAAATAAATAAAAACCAACAGAAAAAAAGATATAATGCGTCTAAATCAAATAGACGTTAAGACACCTGCTACCCAAAGGAATCAGTACTCGTTTTAATTTAATAGGATTATTTTTATATCACAATGTTGGTACAAAGTACGTTCCTAATTCAGCTTGTACTAGACTAGGACTGTAATAGACTCTGTGTGACAGATACTGTAAAAAAAATAATTGACAGCATCAAATAAAAATTTTAAATTATAGAATATATTGATTCTAAAATTTGGCCTTAATTTGGATACTCTAGTTTCTTCATAGATATAACAAAATGGTTCGATTAACTGCTACTCTTGCCCGTATTCCAGTTATTAAATTCCGCAAAGGTGGCTTAGGAACGCCTTCAGCGACTCCTGCAGCAGCATCCGCCGCTGCACCATCAGCTACAGCAGCGCCTGCCGCTCCTGTCGTATGTCATGCATAATGTTTCTTTTAATTCAGACTGCACCGATACTATCATTTGGATAGGCGAATTTAAAATAAATAGCTGACTTTAAAAAACCTATGTATTCCATCTCAATGACATGGACGTAAAAATTACATAAATTATTACAAGAGCGAATTTACAATTCAGTTCAGTACGATTTCACAAAACTTTCTTATCCTCGAGAATAGCTAATATAAACCAAGGCCATTGTAACAAAAAACTACAGGTAGCAACTTCAAAATTACATATTTTTTGTAAATAATCAAAAAGTTATTGGAGTCTTATTATTGTTATTCTTATTCTATAATCTATATAATAGATTTGATTCCAAGTATTCAGTAAAAGTTACATTAGGCTATTGGTGGGCCTTGGTAGTTGAGGGGCCAATCCCACAGTCCCTCTACACAGAGCTTAAAAATGCAAACCAGAGCTTTTCAAATAATAAAATATTTATGGTAGCTTGGGGCCATTCTTAATAGTTGGCTCGTGTTATTATTAATTCAATTGTTATCTTATTGTTTAAAAGTGGGACGACCATACCACTTCAGAACCAACAGGTTAAATTATGTCACATGTAAAGGGGGTGTTGACAAAGTGTGATGTGTGACAAGAGGTGTGAGGGGAAGTTTCATGACATCACTTTTCAAAATCTTTAAAGCAGTGGGTTCAAAGTCCATGTATTGACAATAATTAAGTTTGTATCTTTCTTATATTTATTATATTATATCGGACACAGACCAAATATTTTTTATTTGGTGTGTATTCTAGTGGACCAAGTTAATTCATATTATAAACTAATAAGTGTTTAATGTATTAAATAGGGACGACCAGCAGCCGCAATGAGCACTAGCGCCATCCCTGACATCGATTTGCCAGCCCGCTACCAGAGACGACCTCTCTCCGAAGAAGAGATTAACCACATCAATGGCGGTGGAATTGTTTAGTGCTTCAAATAATACTAGTAGTTGTTGCAGGTTTTATAAGTAGATCTGTAGAAAACTAGAACTTAATTAGATTGTAGTTGTTTATTGTTATTATTGCCCAAGGCATTTATAACGTCCAATCTGTACAAAAATGACACATATTGTCACAGCATTAGATGTAAATAATTAAATTAAATACTTATAAAATTATTAAAAATTACCTACTTAAGTCTTTATTTTAATTTCGATGATGATTGGACAGACAGGATATACTCATGCTGTTACAGGCCAGCTCATGATATAGGAAGGATATATTTAAAACAAGTTTAAATGACGTAATGTCTTTTACAATGAAACATTCTATAATTATTGCAGAAAGACTCAGAAGTGGAAATTCCTCCCAAAAAAGTGTCACCCGCTATAGCAGTAATCCGAATACCTCGCGGCATTCTTATTGAATCTGGCAACAAACGCAAAGAAGTGATGTCCCTAAATATTGTCCTTCAAAAAGAAACAAAGTAGTTTTCTAAATTGTAACTGATTTTTTTGTAATGAAAAACAAAAACAATAACCATCTTTGTATTTTTATTGAAAATAAGTATGTAAAAAACATATTATATATTATTAAAACTAATCAGTACATTTGTTTAGGAGTGTAATCGACATACAGAATATATATAATGTACATTAGTGATATTATCAGGAACACTCTAATAATACCTAACATTGAGTTTTTCTTTCTGGATGGCCCACATCTGTGCAGACGGCCCATCGTAAGCGACATCACTGTTGCTTTCGAATTTTATCACGCCGAATTTGGCAAACCTCTTTCTCCACTCAGTGGTTTGAGGTAGAGTGATCAGTGCATGAGTTATGGCTTCCTTCGTTTTTCCTAAAACAATATACTTAATATAGCAAATAAATATTGCAGTATTTACCTAAGCTTTATTTGTTACTGGCTGCTGTAGAGTAATAATATCCTACCTAGCTAGGACATGCGCGACACGATAAGGTCACTGATCCCAAACTAAGCAAAGCTAGTACCTACATACCACACACAATATCTTGTACAGTCGCCGGTAAAAGTAGAAGATCACTTAATTTCCTTAGGTACCTACCCTTAGTGGAACACGGCCAGTGTAATTTTTTTTTATGTTTGTATTTACACGGACAGAATTGCTGGGAGCCAATGGTAAATATGATGAAATGACCTACATACACATACCTGACAATTTGCTATTAACCACTATCGGATAAGGTGGGAGGCGACCCAATGTTTCTAGAGTGATAATGTCTTTGCCACCATCGTACATGAACTTTTTTGAGTAGAGAAGAGTTGTGGAGTCAACCGCCGCCCATTCAGCTTGTTTAGTTAGGACCATTTGAGCTGACGCCAGATGTGAACCAGATCCTGCAATTTATTTGTCATTCACGTTAGTTGGAATTAAATTGAATATTCCTGAAAGTTAGTTGTTTACAATACTGCGGTGCCGTACTTAATAGCGATCCGAAGAATGAAGCATGCTCTCCCTTTTCTTTTAACGTTTTTAGTACAATTTTGCTACCACTCAGCGAGTCTTCATCGCTGTAAGCAAAGGTGCAGCCACGAAGATCTAACAAAGTATTCACGTTATGCGCTCTGTAACAATATAATAAATTCACTGTTACATACAACTGCAACGCTCTGATAAAACGATATTAGCAGTCTGGAGCTAATTGTAGAATAATAGAACTACATAGGTACTTCCATAGTTCTTATCGAGAGTCAATGACACATTATTAGCTTGATGATATTTTTTTTATCTATCTACCTAAGTAGGTATGTATTTGCCTGATGCAAGTTCGGAAACAAATTTTACTACAGGGTCACTTAACTCTGTCTCGCGGATGGTCTTTCCAACAATTTTATTTTTCTTCCAGGAATCGCGATTCATTATTTAATAAATGTGATAGTGCTTTAAACGCGTTCCCTGTCTGAGAATTATGGTCAGTTCGGTTACTTTTACCTACTTCGGAAGCGGACGATCTGACTTCATTGTTATTAGTTACCTTAGTACTACAAAAATCTTCTATTTATTACCTAACTCATGGAAGCAAAAAAACTCCGTCCTTACTCCCAGACTCGGTTATATCAGAAAGTTAAGTAAGTTTCAATTGATAGAATTCTTATAGGTTTATTTTATTTAGTTTTCCTGTAATCTACAAACAATGAACTATATATTGTATTTTTTTTTCAAAATTTTAGGCTCAGTAGTTTCGGGGATCAGGGGGGGGGGGGGGGGGGGGGAGACTGGATTCGCTCTTCGAGAGAAGGTACCTAAGTTATTTATTCGACTTACTTTTTGTCACTATGAATGATGATATCTGAAAAATATCCTGGTTTATTTTCCACATTCTTTTGATGCGCGAAGACAGGTGTCACAGGCAATAGTTCAACGGAGGCATTCTTGTCGCGAAGTTTCATAAACGCTGCTGCGGTCATAAATGCTGAAAGTACCAGTTTAGGTGAGTAGGGTAACTCATCAAAAGTACAATAAAAAATATTGACAATAGGTAATATTTCATTCGATAAGGATTAATACAATAATACTGTATTGTTTATAATAGCTTCGTAAATAATCCGTTATTTTTTTATAATAACAATGTGTTAGTAATAATAATACCTATAATAATAATGGTTACCTACTGTAGGTAGTTTATCCTTAGGAGACAACATCACATTAGAAATCTTTGAAATTCTCGGAATTTCTTTACTTTAATAATATGCATGTATCTATCTGTATCTACTTACATATAAACCTACCGGAAGAATGAAGGCAAAAACCGCGTCAAAATCCGTTCAGTAACTTTTGAGTTTATCGCGAGCATACAGACAGACAGACGCGGCAGGGGACTTTGATTTATAATATCTTAGGAAGGATAACTATTATACATTAATTTTAAACAATATAGTAATATGTGACTAAGTGTATGTTTCTTTTATTATAAAACATCTAAAAAGCATAACTGGAACTCGAGAAGACTACAATAATAATACTTGTAATAATTTTACTTAATAAAGATATATTTGAATTTGCATGATTTATTTGACCTAGGTAGGTAAATAGGTACCTACCCAAAGAAATTTAAATATAGATACAAAGTTTAAAGTCTTTGTACCTACCTAATGTTTAATAAGTGTTTAATTAATCAAATCGTATTATTATCTTGAGGTTTTTAGGCATTTTGACAGGGAGCCCGTGTACATTTGTAATTTACCTACCTACTTACTTGTCACTCTTTATTTTTGCGACCATAACAGGTACGCAAAATTGAATATTATCTATCAGTGAACATTGATAAATAATTTTGTGTAGGTACCTAATTATTACATAGTACCTACCTACCTTCCTTAAAAGTTATTTGATAAAGTTGGTCTTTTAAAGAGTAAGTAATAGCTAAGTATATTGGTGGCTCTTCTTAGCAAAATCAACTTATTAAATTACGTAGGTACCTATTACCTACCTACTTAAGTATCAAATAATTGAAGGTAGAGAAAGATTAAAGTTTTGTCTGTAGGTACTCACCCAAATCTACTTTATTAGCGTTGAAAGGATCTGGACGATCAGGAAAAGGTCCTGAGCTTCTACTTTCATATTGTAAAGTAGCAAAACAATTCATTGCTTCCTCCAGTAACTCCACAATTAACTCATAGAGCTGGACAGGATGAGTCGGACACATATACGTCACAATACGGAGCTCTGGCTTATTTTCAGTCATTTTTTAATTTTACTTAATATTCAAACAAGTATTCTCCGCTGACTAAATCGATATTACTGTCTACGATCTTATTATAATGGACGTAAACGAGTTCAATGTTTATTTATTTTATTAGGTACATAGCGGGTTTGGTTTGTATTATCTTAGAGACACGATAAACATTGCACGCCTCGGACACGGACTATCATAATGCTGTGCTAGTGAATGGCAAACCTGCCACGCGGTGACGTCAAGTGCACGCGGTGGATGCGTGTTACTGTGGGTAATGGAATCCAGTTATTACACGGCTTCCCTTACGATATCGAAAGAAACTACATCATCTTTCCTTACTATACTATATCTGACGCTATGTTGTTTACTTTCATAATGAAATTTTACTAATTAATGTTACACGTTCGAATAGGTATCTACCTATCTAAATATATTTAATTTTTTTTAAAAGATACTTGCGAACTTGTATTTTTTTAAATTTTTAAATGCAGGCACGAGCAGACAAGAATCCTCTTGTAAAAATGATACAAAAACTTTCTAGACACTGGACAGTAAATTTGTAGGTACCTAATTAGTAAATTTTTTAGTGTAGTCAAGTTTTTATTTTTTGTTATTTTTTTTTATTTATGTAATTAGTTTATCTGTAGTATAAAATAAGTTGTATTTATTAAATTAAATCAATATTAAAGCATTTGTAGGTATGAATAGGTAGTTTTGTTCCGTTTGTGCTCCTTGAGTTCTACGTCGTTCATTTCTCGCTGTAGTCCGTAAGCTGTAGCACGTTTATTTTGTCAAAAACAGTGTTAGAGAGCAGCAAATTATGAAAAGCATTCTTACCTTTTCCACTTTGTATAACCTAAGTATGAACTGTATGTTTTACTCTACTGATTATTAATTTCCAAGTTCACACATCAAATACAGCAGATAACGGCAGATATGCTGATAATACCGATAAATTACCTACAACACAATAACACAACAGTATCATGTTGACTCCTGTATAACACCTGCTGGTACGTCTAAAACAAGGAAATAACAACACCAAATTAGTGAACGTATTTATTTATTGAAAGCTTAAATAAAATGTTTAAATAAATAGTTTCATATATTCGACACATGTACGTACATACCTTAAAAATAAATTTCGGGAGAAACTGTTAAAATAGCCACTACGCATATATTAACAACAATCACGACAATCTTACCTATATGTGCTTTGAAATGCGATATAATATTATGAGATGACGAGTCATATCATAAGAGCACATTCAAAAATCGAATCATGTGTAAACATCTATATAAATGATGTTGTCTATGGTATTGGATGATGCTCATGCATATTTAAACGGGACTACGGAAGCTCTTGCCGGCGTACTTGGCGGCGGCTCCGAGTTCCTCCTCGATGCGTAGGATCTGGTTGTACTTGGCGAGGCGCTCCGAGCGGCACGGCGCGCCCGTCTTGATCTGACCGGTCGACAGACCGACAACTAGGTCAGCGATGAATGTGTCTTCAGTTTCACCGGACCTGAAATAATTTGGGATATGTTAAGTCCAGCATATATATACATATACCTACCTAATATGTAGTTACGATTGCAATTGGCTATTTATTATTAGTTGTTTGCCCACTGGTCGAAATTTGACCATAATTTTCTAGAAAAATTAACTAAATATTTCCAATTTTTTTATTCATGACACTAATGCTCGTTAATAGAAAAAAGAAAATCGGTTGACAAACAGAAGAGAAAAAGGGGTACAAAGATTTTTCTTCAGATATATACAGGATGAATTTTTAAAGTGGTGTGGATGGCCATATCCTTAACTAAAGGGAATTCCGAAAAACGCTTAAAGGAATCTCGGAAACGATTTCGATGAAAACTAAAAACTGCATCATTAGATTAACGAAAAGTTTCCCAATTTTGCAGACGCATTAAATAAATATGTTAGGTACCTGTGGGAAACCATAGTGCCCCACCCGTTTTTCTTGGCCAGCAAGTGAGCGTCGATAGATTCGGTGACACTTCCGATTTGGTTGACCTTCAGCAAGAGACAGTTGCACGCCTTCTTTTCAACAGCAGTGGCAATGCGCTTGGGGTTTGTTACCTTTCAACACAAAAACACAACATTATTTTGAATACCTATACACAAACAAACCATAAACAATTGAATTGAATGGAAGAGAATTGAGAAAGAACAAGAATTGAAAATAACAGTTTTTAAATTATGTTTAACTAGCTTTCCGCCCCGCGGATTCATCCACGTTCCCGAGGAATCTTACCTTTTCCCGGGATAAAAAGTATCCTATGTACTTCAAGGTTCTCTCTATAAAATTTTATCTAATTGGTTTAAGCGTGAAGAGGTAACAGATATACAGACACACTTTCGCATTTATAATATTATGTATGGATTAGTAAAACCATAAAAAAAAGTTGCATTGCCGCCTTATTACTAGCTGACTTAGAAAATTTTCATAATTTATCCTTATTTTTTTCGCAATTCACTATTTATTGAAAATCGTTATGGTGGTCATTATAAATTGAAAATAACCTTGCATATATCTTTAAATACATTGTTTTTCCTTTTGTGGTATTAATACCTGATATATGTAATGGTACATATATGTGCGAATAACCCATGTTCAGATAACAGTTTTATAATTCAATTAATTTATTATGTATTATTAATTATAATATATTTTTTGGCTGGCTATAATATATTAATTTTAGGCCAAAACTATTCTAATTTCAGAAGCGTTTTTTTTTGTCTTATCTCATAAATAGCTTATCCAAGGTTAATTCAGAGTTCAAAAAATCCGCCATTATACTAGCATTTCACTTCTTTTTTCTCCAAAACAAGTTGCAAACAAACATTTAAACACAGATTAGAGATAGGCTGGTAACTTACAGTCAGGTCATCACCAACAATCTGGATAGGTGTGCGAGAGGTAAGGCTGGCCCATGCTGCCCAATCGTCCTGGTCAAAGGGGTCCTCGATGGAAACCATTGGGAAGTCTTTAATGAAATCCAGGTAAACCTCGGCAAGTTTGTCTGAAGACAAGTAATCTGCAGGGTTGGACTTGGGGTTTTTGAAGTCGAGATCATAAGTGTTGTTCTTGAAGAATTCTGATGCAGCAACATCCATACCAATTTCAATCTAAAGAATAAGAAATTTATTTGAAACATTTTTTTTTGTAGTGTAGTTTATCTGGATCAGTAAATTGTCTGTTATTCACTAGTTACTCAAATTTAAGGCTCTAAAATAGTTAGACATGATAAAAGGGTAAGTTTGAACGCGATTACATATCAGTTAGTTATTTAAGTAACCACTAGATCAATTTAATTTTCGGTGTCAGCACATTTTATAATCATATCGTCCTTTCTAACGTTCATAAGTGCCTAACTAGGGCCTAAACTGAGTAAATGAGTTTTGATTTGTAATATTTTGAGTGAAAAAAAAAAAATTCTTCCAACGAGTTAGTTGGGTACAAACCTTGCCAGTGTATCCAGCCTGTTGGATAGCATCTTGAATGAGGTACAGGGCGTCCTTATTGTTCTGAATGTTGGGTGCGAAACCTCCCTCGTCACCGACGGCTGTGGAGTCGAGGCCGAACTTTTCTTTGATGATCTTCTTCAAGTGGTGGTACACTTCAGAACCCATGCGCATAGCCTCACTGAATGAGGTGGCACCTGTGTGAAAATATATCTTTGTTATTGTATATGTATTGTTATATGAGTAAGGCATATTGAACTCATCTAATCTGTAACAGTAACTTTTTAATTATTTAAAAAAAAGGTTACTCAATCCAAATGTTTGAATTGAACAGCCACACAAATAATGTTTTCTATATATTTCTTAAAATTCCATGGCTGTAATAAATCAGTTCTACTGCATCTAAATATGTGTGATGCTTAATTTAAAAATAGGAAATAGCTAATTCATTCTTATTATAAAGACTTTTGCAATTGTGTATCATAACCACTTGACATAACTATGATAATATTATTATCATCATATCTATACTTCTGTGAATTTCAGGTAATACAAATATGAAATTTATTGTTAATTCTTATTGAGTTAATAGTTTCCTTAAATGATAATGGTCTGTGATGCTTTATGCCACCTATAAATTATCATTATTGCACAATATTTTAAGTAACAGATATATTTTTATTATATTCACATAGTTACTGTGTTCAGTTATCAGATATACTCTGATACTAACTACCAAACATATTGTTATTGTCCTTCACTTACCGGTAGGTAGAATCATGAATTCCTGCATAGCCAGCTTGTTGCCTGCATGGGATCCCCCATTGATGACATTGAAAGCAGGCACTGGTAGGACAATGTTGCTGTTTCCAGACAAGTCAGCCAAGTGCTTGTATAGGGGAACCCCCTTCTTGGCAGCTCCTGCCTTGGCAACAGCTAAAGACACACCAAGGATGGCATTTGCACCAAGCTTGGACTTGTTTTCTGTTCCATCCAAGTTGATCATGAATTGATCTATCTGTTGACAATAGATACGTACATATAATAAAGGTATTGCATTCCATAGAATCTGTTATCTATATTAATATTATACATTTGAATTATGACTTAAAATTAGGTAGAATTGGTTACCTCCTTTTGCTGAGTAACTTCAATGTTCTGTTTGAGTAGTTCAGGGGCAATGGTGTCATTGATGTTCTTGATGGCAGTAAGCACACCCTTGCCATGGTATTCACCCTTGACATTGTCTCTCAGTTCCAAAGCCTCATGGACACCAGTGGATGCACCAGATGGAACAGCAGCGCGGAACAAACCTAGCTCAGTCACCTGTGTATACATGTAATATATTTTATAACTACTGAATAATGTAGTCCACTTAAGGAATAAAACAAGTATTTATTTTTTATTGGATATGTGGAATCTTATTTTATGTATGTAGATAGCGGATGGCCATCTGTCTCAACATTCAAGAGGTTAATATAATTCAGGATCATAACTTTAATCCACATAAGATTTATAGAAAAGGCGATTTAAGGCGATGATAGCTCAGTGGTAAGTGACGTCCGATACCGCGGCGAAGGTCGTGGGTTCGAATCCTTACAATGAGCTTGAGCTTTCGGTGAAGGAAAACATCGTGAGGAAACCACAGCACGGTGGTAGGGTACTTTGTAGTACTCGACTGGCTGGCTACCACCCTCAAGTTGAAAATTTGTCGCCAAGCACCTGTTGGTGTGTTCCGGCAATTGAAAAAAATAAAAAGATAAACAATGTACCCGCTTCCCAAGGATCAAGGTACCTTCATACAAAATTTTGTTAAAATCTGTTTAGCTGCTTACTGTGAAACCAAACAGATCATAAGATTCACATTTAATTCAGTAATCGTTTTATAGGACTTACCAAATCAACCTCCACAGTGGGGTTACCGCGAGAGTCGAAAATCTGGCGAGCTTTAATGGACTTGATCGGCATTTTGAAATGGTTCCTGCTCCTGCACAAGATACGTTACGTAATAATATAAGTAGGATACTAAATGAAAATAAGAGAATCGTAGGTACGTAGTGATATAATTCTTAAAAACTGGGCATACCGCCAAGGTCAAGTATAGGTTGTGTGACCCGTGAAGATATACATGAAAAATCTATTGGAATTAGAATGAAAATACTTATAGGTTATTTTAGGTAAATCAATTATCTCCTCTCACAAAATAAATAATATAACTATCAATAATTTTATCGCAGACGCAGGCATGAGTAGTCTGCGAATATCTAGAGATAAAAATTAAAATAAATATGTATGTAGCGCATTCAGTGGAAAAAAAATAGCTTTTTGAACAAACCTGGTACCTAGGCAATATTTTCACAAATAAAAGTACAAAATTAACAACATTTATCAATTCTTACCTGCTTATTCTGTGAATTTTCCTGATGATACCGGTCGATCGATTATTGGATGACGTTAGTAAACTTTAACCTTCACAAGGTGAATCTCCAGTTTTTTTATTTTGCTGGCAATTAAAACGTAGTGTTTTTATCCTCTTTGCTGGCGATCCCTTTGGGACATTTCTGCCAATGTCAAGTATCTTTTATACTAGTTTCGTTCTATCACATTCACAGTAAAGTTAGTCATAGTTTTAGTGAAATGATGGCCATTCCTCTAAAACTTTTCACAGACTCTTTGAGTCACAATATCCGCATCATTTCACTTCACTTCACTTGCACTTATATTGAACTTTATTGCACAAAACACCACCGATATTATTTAATAAAACTCAAAATATAATTTTTTTATAAAAAAATAACGAAATCGTAAGTTCACGTGTAACATGTTCTATAAAGTGAAACTAAATCAATGTAAGGAATGTGACTATAAAATTTAAAGAAAAATCACACACAGGATAACAAAATTAACAATAAAGTAAAGACATAGAACAAAATTCAATATTTAAAATTTATTCATAGAGAATTTTGCTAAAAGAGTTTCTTTAACAAGTTCCAAAAAGTATCCGACCCGTCCAAACGTGGTTTATTCGTCCAAGTTAGAAATCAAAGAAAATCAGCAACGATCGAACGATTAATCAAGTGCATAAGTGATGGATGTGAAATTAAATGAAAGGTGTATGTATGGTAACAAGATAGTAACTTTTCACGTCGTCCCAAAAAGTTCGTGAAAAGTGTTAGCGGAACGGCCACCAATTTCACTAAAACCTGACTGGACTTATATTGACGAGAACTCGACTTTACTGTGAATATCTTTGATTATTAAACCAGCCTAAAACTCAAAGGTGAATATAGAGAAAATGTATGCGACTGAAAGGGTTTGCATCTATGGTCATAAATAAAGATTATTAAAAAAAACCTGTAAATAAATAAATATATCATATAGAAAGAAATAAAATAACTCATATTTAATTTGTGATACTGTGTCTAAATAATAATAATTTCCTCTTTGATTACCTATTTATTTCTTTATTATTGACCAGTTATTAACGTTAGTTTGCGTTTATTATTGTTCTTATTTTACCCTAAACCCTTGCTCATAAGAAAGAATGAGTGATACTGACACAAAAAAACTTGAAAAGAAACCTGTTATAATAAAAAATGCAACTGATTTGCAAAGACTTAAGTTAGAAAAGCTGATGAAAAATCCAGTTCGTATTTATATTTTCTTCTTTTCTCCTTGCGGCCATTTGCCATAAGTTTATGATCGTATTCAATATGAAATATTTTATTTCCTTGATCAGGATAAGCTAGTAGTAATACCAGATCCACCGAAGCAGAAATCCTTAGCAGGGCCACCAGATTTCGTTCGAAATGTGATGGGTTCAAGTGCTGGAGCAGGTTCTGGAGAATTCCATGTCTACCGTCATCTACGAAGAAAAGAGTATGCTAGGCAGAAATTCATACAGGAAAAAAGTGAAAAGGTAAATTTTATACGTACCATTCCATTTTCAATAAAACATATTATCTAGTTCTACTGAAATCCTATGTACAAATTGATGCATTGACATACAATGACCATATGGATGGCCGTCTGCAAACTACCTACATAAAATATTCACAATTCAAGTTATTATGTAAAAAAATTTTTTAACTTATTTTATCTGACTTGCAATTGTTGCAGGGTTAATATGGAGCCATTTTCAACATTGTAATATTTATATTGGAAGCAATGTACAATAGCGCCCGCTGGTTTGGGGCTCCACTTATGTTTTTTAGTGTAGTACTCTTCGTAGTAAGAACTTTGACCAAAGCTTTTGATGCGATTTTACGAAAAAAAATCCTAAAGTTTCTAACTAATTCATAAAAAAAATAACCACGAAGTGAACGGCTTAACCAAGCCATGTTGATTCTGAATAGAAAATATATTGTAAATAAATTAAAAAATATATTATACATGAATTTGTTAGAAATTTTAAAACTAGGATTTTTTTTCTCAAAAACTGTGCGTTATTGTACAGTGGAGCCTTTATATTGATTTAGATGTTGTTTGGAATATAAACAAACAATTGGCTATAAAGTAACTAAATCCACAAAATATGGAATTTGGTACTTGTGGAGAAAGAGATATCAGTTCAGAAAATTTATATTACATTACATTTGTGTAATATTATTTTGTAGGAAAAACTTGAAGATGAATATCACATGAAAATTGAAGAAAATAGAAGAGTTGCTGAAGCAAAAACAGCAAAAAAAAGAGCTAAAAGATTAAAGAAAAAGACAAAGAAACCAAAAATTGAAAAAAAACCACAGACTGTATCCTCACATTCTGAAAGCGGTAGTGAAGAGGAAGAAAATAACATAAAAGATAATATTAATCAAGAAGAAAACAATGATGAGACAAAAGATAATAGATGTTAACATTAAATATTTATTTTAAAGTAAAAGCATTCATATTTATTCTTAACAAAATATATTTTATTTTTAGGATAAAAACAATATTTCCAAAATGGAAATAAAAACTGAGTTGTAGGAGCAAAATATCATAAAAAATGCATTTTTTTTAAAGAGTAGTTGCACTATCATAATGTACTTCATTCATAAAGAAATATGAAGGCAATGGTGGTACTGATGTAGTAGATATGCTATGCTGGCGTAAATAAGGTTTCTCCAGTCTTCCCCATGTTACAGTAGATTGCATATTGCCACGAGTCTTGTGCCTGCAGCATCTTCCTACAGTAAATCTGTTGATATCATTGTGGTTTTATAAAGTATATATTTAGGTGATCAATTACCTTATAATTTTGATTATATGTAACCTACTAATATTTTACTTTGACTTTGAAGGTTTGTTTTTAGACCTCAGTCTCATAATACGACTTAAGTAATGATGAAGCTAATGGTCTTGGCCACACAAAGTCTACAAGGCTACTGGCTTTCAAGTATTAGGTGCTTGGCGACAGATCTTCAACAAGACAGTGGTAGCCAGCCATGCCTAGTGCTGGCACTTCACATGGCTACTTGTGATATTCGACAAATAATGCGATGTGTATATTTGACGAAACATTTGCCTATTTGACAATAATAATTACCTACGACTAATAACTAACACCGTTACCGCACAGCTGTCGGTTTATCGGCATGCATCAAATCCGAATAGACAAATATGCAACTATACATTACAATCTACAGTGCAACCGTTCTAAGGTTTTTAGAATCTTAAGCAGTTGGCTCGCAAAAAGGTCGCGTCATAAACGACATGTACAAAAAAAAAGAGGCATTGAAATTTAAATTGTTAAAATGCCTTTTCACATAAAAGAAATTGTGTCTTACCCAATAACTGCTATACTCAGAGAAGTGAGTACAGCAGCTAATATAATAAGAAACTGCCAATATTCCAACATTACGTTAAAACTGATAAATACACCAACAATCTGAATGATTAAGAGAGGGATTTATAAAAATAATAGATTTTAGAAATTAGTAGGTTATGTAGCATTAAACTAAAAGTATTTTTTTTTATCTACCCACATCAATTTTTTTATCTACCCACATCAATTTTTTTATCTGCACACACGTTGTATATCCTCATTTTATTACCTACAATAACGGAGAAAAGAATCCTACAATCATAGATATCCCAAGCACAATGCTTCATCAAGCAAAGTGATTTATATAGAACTTGTAGACAGAGCCCTGCACACTTTAAGTGAAGTACAGTAAAGGACGCCGATCGCGTTCCTGTGCGACGCGAGATAACGTACGTGCAGCTGACGCACACAACTTCGTGTGCAATTCATTGGAGACTATTACACACACTCCTTTTTTACTTGTTCTACGGTGGTTCCATATCGATTTCTCTAGCAAGTGCATTGATTTTTTTGAAACATGTAAAACGTAGTGTTTTTATCCTCTTTGTATCTATCTACCCCACAGATTACTGATATGTAGCTAGCTAATCTACCCATACGTCGCAGCTAACAGGTTAACCATTTGGCTGTGTTAAAAATTAGGTACATGTGTGCAACATTAGTAGGGCCTCCATAGTCCTAACCCCCGCTTATCCGAATGCTACTATAATCCGAACTACCCCTTTCCCCTGGTCACCGGTCTCACAAGACGCTATCACCCAGTGGCAGTGCTGTGTCATTCACTTTAGGTGCTTAGATTTTTTTTAAGTGTAATAATACATACTGTACCTAATTATTATTATATGCCTATTCCAGATAACAAATAACGTGATCAACTGAACGTCCAGAAATTTATTTGCACTATTGATAATAATTGTTATTATTGAATTTTGTTATTCAAAGATACCGGCCGTTAAAATGTGTTTATTGCAGTGTGAAATCAATACTTTGTTTGGATGGATTGTACTAAATGACGTCACATCTTACAGAGTTCTCAGTGCATATCGGAACATACCCTAAGAACAAATCTAAGTCAAACAAACAACAATCTAAATTCTGACGAATTTTATTAAAAACGGATAGTTAATACAGATAAACGTTATTGTAAGTATATTGTAAATATAGGTCTACTGAACGGACGCCATGACACTGTCTTCGTTCTTCTTGAGTATTACGAAGCCCTCCATGACAGGCGAGAGCGGTATGTACTCGTCTGTGGCCAGCTCTGCGCGCTCGCCGAATGACAGCAGCACTGGGGTGGTGTGTGTGTGGGAGCCAGCGATCGTCTTCGGTGTTCCCGCCTTGCCGATCACGTCTACTGCCTGTGAGACATACAAATGTTATTAACCTGAATAACAAAATATGTACTATAGTCCGTTCCATATGGATTGGCAGTAAAGGTCATTGACTGACTTTTACCGCTTGATTATCATGGTACCGAAACCTGTACCATGTTAATCAAGCGATAGCAGTTTTGCGACAAGTTTGTATGGCGAGCGACAGGTTTAGGTGAACATGGTTAAGGACAGTCTATGACCTGTATTGCCAATCCATATGGAACGGCCTATAGAATAATGCTTCTCTTGACTTTTATAAATTTATAGATAAATAATAATAATAATAGCCTTTATTCAGAATTTACTTGTTTTAACAATTTTTGCTTAACCTAATTTTACTACTGTGTGACTGTTTGCTCTCTGGCAAAGGCCTCTCCCAACTGTCTTTTATTTATAGATAGAAGATAGAATATGGTGTACAACACGTTGGCAATCCCCAATGGTATTGGTAATGGCGACGGTAGTCACTTACCATCAGGTTACCCGCCTGCCTCGTTGTCACTTGACATAAAAAAAAAACAAAATGATTACCTGTCCAACACGTACGCTGACGTTCAAGGGTTGAAGGTTTTCGTCAAGAGTGACGAGCCAACGTGGCTGCATCGCTGTCGCCAGCACATAAAGCAGATAGTGGGACTTGCCGAGAATTACTGAAATAATAAAATACATATTTGTTGACATTATCGTGAATAATAATAGTTAAAATTTATTCATTTATTTTTTCTTTTTAGTGTCTGTTTTTTTAATGACTTTTTGTATTTTGCTTAACATCTGTTTGTATTTTGTCCTCTGATTGTCAAACGATATTTTTTTTGTTTGACTATTAACCAACTTTAGTATAATAAAAAAAACATGAAAACAAGTAGTTTTTTTCCTAATAATTTCAACCAGTTTACGAACACTAGCGTTTGTAGATGTATAAGTATATCTTATCAAACATGCAAACTCAAACCTCATTTATACAGTTTGTGCCCTGGTAAGGCATTTATGAACGTAACAATTGACTCTATCGCCGGTTCGGAATACACTTAAACTTAGAAGAATCCGGCAAGAAACTCAGCAAGGCAATCTTTTTTCTGCAGAGGATATTTCTCTCATTTAATTACATTTTCATGATGCAAAACTTCCAATCCTAGCTCTTGTAGCTATAAGTACTATCGAGGAAGGTGGTCAAGGAAGAGACTTACTATTTTTACAATCGAGGAAGGCGGTGAGTACAACGAGCAGGCCCGCGAGTGCCGGCTGGTTGAGTAGCCGCCGGTCCCCGTGCGCGGGACACAGCGTCACGGTGCCCTTGCCAGCGTGGCACAGCCCCTGCGCCAGACGCACCATGAACAGGTGCACCGGGGATTTGCCGTGGTACAGAGCGAGGGCGCGCAGCATCGTTGCCAACCTACCATCATTACACAATACATGTAAGGCGATCATCACACGCCGATCCCTAGGGTATTACATCCATTTTTGAAAAGTGTCTCAATTAAATTCTATAGTCCTAATAAGCCACTAAAAAAAATATATATATTTTATTCAATCGATAAGTGCCATAAAAATGCATTTCAATTTTACATTTTCAAAGTTCGCGCGTAATTTGACGAAAACGCTGATCTCAGCAGTATATAGTGTATTATCTATGAAATCAGCTGTCATAACGTCAGAGGGCTTGGTAAACAAATGTTGACACGTTTTAGTTTGCTTGCTTCAAGTTTGATGACATACATCCGGCTATGTAACATGGCGGCTACTATTTCACCGTGTTAAAAAACAGATTAAAATACTGAAAACTTTGGATTGAATTTAGAAATCTATTTTGTAATTTTATGAACTAAAACTAACATTTCCCGACTGCTTTTTGCTTAAGATATCTCAATAATATATTTTTAGATTTTTATTCATATAGAGTAAATTACCCTATTCTTAAATAATTGAAATCGTCATAGCGACATCACTGATTCTTCGTAAAAAACATGGAGTCCCGTTTACAACTAATCGTTATTAAATCGCTCATCACTCCCCGAGATTTACTGTAAGATTAAGCAGGTGAAATGAGCTAAGATGATAGCTCAGTCTAGGTCGTGGGTTCCATTACAACGATATGCTTGAGCTTTCGGTGAAATAAAACAATGTGAGAAAAATAGCACGGTAGTAGGGTACTTTGTAGTACTTGACTGGCTGGCTACCAGCTTTCAAGTTGAAAGTCTATCGCCATGCACCTATCGGTGTGTTTAGACAGTTCCCTTCTAGGGTTTTGTGTGCTTACCACCTTCAGCCACATATTCACTTACCATGGTGAGATCGGTCAAACTCAAGCTTTTCAAAAATCGTAATAAAAATGAGTACTGCCTATGACGTAAAAAAGACACTAACTCCATAATTAACTAACATAAATAAAATTTGTGATTAGTACATACAATACAAATATTATATTTTCACGCAATATTTTCAAAAACAAACTACCTACAACAATTAAATTCACAAATACTTAACAATACATAAATACCAATAATACAAAATCTAACCTTGCATTATTAGTACCAGCGCCGACAAGGCCCATGGCAAAGATGGCGTTGTAAGCGACATCATTGTCTGAGTCATGCGAGTACTTGTTGAGCACGTCGATGACCGATAGCTGCGGGTTGGATATGGAACAGAGCGCGATGGCGAGGGGGACCGCCCGACGCACCGCCGGCTCGCCATACCGACCCTGCAAATTATTTTGATGATTTAATACTGAGATAGTGGGCAAACGCAGGTAATCTCTGATCCAATTTCGAAAATTAAAACATTATTCCCGAGTGTTTATAGGGGTTCCATTCTAGGATCCAGGTGAATCCAAGGGGGAACACTTGTACATTTAAACAGCCGAATATATAAGCTCAGTATTATTTTACACCAAGAATTAAATAAAAATATCAGAAATAGGTATACTGGTATCGCAGTTAAAATAAAATAACTTCACAACTAGTAGTACGAATAACTTTTTAACGAATTAATATAACTATATAGTCTAATTTAAAATTAAACTAATAGACTAAACCAAGTATGTACTGTAAATACTACTAAAAACATTATATGGGTGAATTATTTTTTATTGCACCATCCGGTGGTTTTGCTAATAAGGATTAAACCTGGGAAGTTTTGTATGAGTAAACTTACAAGTTGTCCAAAGATGCGCGTGCACATCTCTGCGCCGGTCTCCTCGGCGAGCGCGATCACAGCTACTCCAAGTGTAGCGACTGCCTGAACTGAGGACAGCTCCTTGTTGGCCTCCTTTTCCTTATCCTTCTCCTTGCTTTTGCTGTCCTTTGACTTACCTGTTAATAGTAAAAATAGAAAGAAAGTCAGTGAACGTATTATATTGAGTTTACCACTTTATTTTCAATTGATAGAATTCAAGGAAGGAACTATATTTTATATTTTTTTTCAAAATTTTAGGATCAGTAGTTTCGGAGATCAAGGGGTAAATGGTTAATTTTAGTCTTCTTCCATGAATAAAATCTAAACTATTTATTTTACAATAATAATAAAAAAATATTTGAGATCCTCATAACGAGCTCTTTTATTTGATGTATGACACTGTAAGGTTTGAAAACTTTTTTTTTTATTTCCAAATTTGTCCCCCGAAAACGACTCCTATTTAAAAAAATATTTATTTACTTTGCACATCTGTGTTCATAGAATTACACCATCCTAACAAATTTCACCTGATTTGGTCCAGTAGATTCGGAGCAAATGTCTGTGGCATGACCGGACAGACAGACGCACGAGTGATCCTATAAGGGTTCCGTTTTTTTTTTACCGAACTCTTAAATTACTCAATTGGTTCGTGAATTAAATTACTTCATAACATTCTTAACAATATTGTGATTAAACTGACTATTAGTGTAACTTCACAGCAATATTTTGATCGACTAGTAGGTCAAAACATGACACGACATACACATATAGTATTTTTTTATCTGTCACTATTGCCAAACTTACATCAACAATCTGTTACTAGCTAGGCACCATGGAACTTCATGGAAGAACAAAGATACATGTTCGCTAGATTGATACAAAGATATAAGGGTGGCAATATCTTATGACTATGTTTGGTCCGAAGGATGGATAGAATGTAAAGGTTATGTTAACCTGCGTAAACAGTGACGCAGCCGGTAAAACGAAATCTTTTGCCAATATTGTGCGTGAGGGTGACAGGAATATACCAAAAGATGACAAAGAACGGTCCCTAGTCAGAGGAGACGTCTTAGGAACCACTTTGTTGCTAATAGAGGAAAGGCAGTATTGGGCCCAGATGCGAGATTCAAAGCTGCGGACATTAACATTCCTATCTACATATACAATGTCGCGAAGGACGTGCCCATGTGTGACATACAGAGTTATATTGCGAGTAAAAGTGATGTTACTGTACAATTGACAAAAATGAATATGAAAATACCGAAATCGTATGATGCGTATAAAATATTGGTACCAAAGCACAAATTAGAATATTTTTTGAGTGATGATTTCTGGCCAGAAGTCGTCGCTTACCGTCGCTTTGTTGACTTCAAAACAAGAAGTAATGCTATTAAGAATGCAGAATAATTGGTATGTGTATATTGACCTTCCTTATGGATAACAACGCCAAACTCGTAAAATTTAATTGCAAGAATATTGTAAGGTCAGTGGAATGGTTAAGAAAAATATGTAAAACAGCTGATATTATAGCACTTCAGGAAACTTGGCTGTTGCCACACGATATTCCATTCCTAGGCAGCATCAGTGACAAGTTTGCTTTCACTGGCAAGTCTGCTGTGGATACTTCGGCCGGAGTGCTCCGCGGCCGACCATACGGAGGTGTGGCAGTGCTATGGAGGAAGTCTGTGTTTCCATCAGTGTCAGTGTTACAGTGTAGTAGTGATCGCATAGCAGCTATTAAGGTTGAGGTGCGTGAGCGTTCTATGCTAATCATATCTCTGTACATGCCCACGGACTCAAAAGATAATTTGATTGAGTTTACAGTGTTTAGGCGAAATAAATTCTATAATCGAAAATAATGATGTGGAATCTGTGTTTGTGTTGGGAGATTTCAATGCGCACCCGGGTGAGTTATTCGCAATCAACTACTAGACTTTTGTGATGAACAGACATGGACTTGTATTGATCTTGTTATGTTACCTAACGATTCACACACTTTTGTTAGTGAGGCACACGGATGTCGTCGGTGGCTCGATCACTGTGTGGTCACGAGCGCTGCGCGCGCAACCATCGATCATGTGACTATATTGTATTATACCTACTGGTCTGATCACTATCCAATGCAATTAACTTGTAATTTAAATTTAATTAAAACCAAAAGTGTGATACATAGCTCTTTTAAAAATAAAATTATATGGGGGGAGAGGCAGGCTTAGTCAAATTGTAAACATATCATAAGTTTTGTCATACTAAATTAAGGGATATTGACTTTCCTGCGGAATTTGTTACCTGTGCCCATAAAATGTGTAACTGTACAAATCATATATTGCTAATTAATAACATGTATAAAAGTGTAGTACATATATTATCTGAGGGCGCGAAGTGTTCTTATAATGGGATAAATCCTGGGAGGCGCAATCACATAGTGGGCTGGAATAGACACGTCAGGGAGGCTCACGGTAAGGCTCGGCAATGTTATCAAAATTGGCTATTATTTGGAAAACCTCAGGTTGGTTATATAATGAAATGGCTGAATCCAGGCGATCATTTAAAGCAAAATTGAAATGGTGTCAAAATAACCAGCAACAAATTAAGATGGATATAATAGCACGACACCATAGCAATAACAACTTTTCTAAATTTTGGAAATCAACAAATAAGTAGAATTTGAGCGTCGAGGGTGTACATGACCTGGAGAACATCGCAAAATTATTTCAGCAACATTTCAGGGTTGAGCCGTTCATGAGGCCTGTACAGTCTGAACTGTTGTCGGTGCCTAGTGTTGAGGCTACGACTGGGGATATCAATGTAAGGTTCACTGCAAAGGATATAGCTTTAGTTATCAAATCTATGAAAAAGGGAAAATCTCCAGGACACGATGGCCTCAGCATTGAGCACCTGCGGTATGCCAGGGTACACTTGCCCAGAGTTCTTGCTTTGTTATTTAATCTGTGTGTTAGTCACTCGTATCTCCCTGACCATCTCATGTATACTATTGTTGTCCCCATAGTGAAAAACAAGACCGGTGATGTCTCGGATAGGTCAAACTATAGACCTACCTCTTTAGCCACGGTTATAGCAAAGGTGATGGACAGTCTGCTTGACGGACTTAACAAAAAATATAAACCTGCACGACGGTCAGTTCGGCTTTCGGACTGGTCTATCCACGGAAAGTGCGATCCTGTGCCTCAAGCAGACCGTGCAGTACTATACCGCGCGTAGAACGCCAGTATACGCGTGTTTTCTAGACCTATCGGACGAGTACGGGCTGGGGTGCGGGGTGCGACAGGGGGGGGGGGGGGGCTGCACTGGAATCGGATGTCATATAGACGGTGTTTGTCTTCATAATATTAGCTACGCGGATGACATGGTGCTGCTCAGCCCTTCAATCGGTGCGTTGCGAAAGCTGCTTCGAATACCTATGTGAAGGGTACGCGGAGGCCCATGGGCTCAGATATAATGAGAAGAAAAGTGAGTTTATGGTTTTTATAGTTCCCAAAAAAGACTACTCAGAGGTGCCACCCGTCTCACTCTATGGAAGGCCATTAAAAAGAGTTGCTCATTTCAAGTATCTGGGCCACTGGGTCACCGAAGACCATAAAGACGATATGGACGTGGAAAGGGAACGCAGGGCGTTGTCTGTTCGCTGTAATATGTTGGCTCGCAGATTCGCACGTTGCACTGAACAAGTGAAGGTCACACTATTTCGGGCATCCTGCCAGACTTTCTACACCTGCAGTTTGTGGGTCAAATACACGCGGAGGACTTACGACGCCCTGCGCGTACAGTATAATAACGCGTTCAGGGTCTTGATGGGGCTGCCGCGATACTGCAGCGCGAATGGCATGTTCGCGGAGGCGCACGTGGACGGCTTCCACGCGATCATACGTAAGCGCTGCGCATCGATGCTGGCGCGGGTTCGCGGCGGCCCCAGCGCCATCCTGACCGTGTGCGCCTGCCGATGGGACTCGGTACTGATGGCGCACTGGTTAGGCCTACACGCTAGCGCCTGACACCTATTTGCACCTACCTGTATTTTCACTAACACTAGGCTAAGAACATTGTTACTAACAAATTTATGGACAAGGTCTGAAATAAATCATTATTATTATTATAAATAATATTGCACTGTCGGTAGGTATTGACAGTTGATGTGTGAACATAATGATTCAAATTTCAAAATAACTTTTTACAACCCAGCCTATTTGGCAGTTCGGGATACCAAAAGACTATAAAATGTGCTACTTACTTTTGTTCTTATCATCCTTCGAGGTGGTGCCGCTAGCAGAACTAGAACTAGTGCTGGTGCTTTCTTTGGAGTCCTTTTTGTCTTGTTTTTTGAATGCCGTGTCTTCAGTTGATTGTTGTTCATTCTGAATAGATTAAACGTTTCCTTATCGCATCATAAGTTTGATAAGTTTATATCTAGACAGCCAATTTCGAAATCACTGGATAAACCTTGGATAAACTATTCCTCCATACAAAAAATACAAAAAAGTTCTATATACAGCTTACCTATCAATTGAAAACGTTTCAGGACTTAATCGGTAAACCAAAACACAGCAATAGACTCACCACCTTTCCACACTGCACTCATATCTATAGAACTGGTTTCTGTAGATATGAATTCTGTTTACTAAAAATACCTGTTTCTCTTTTGGATATTGTATAATCACTATCTGTTCCCCATGTAGCTGTGTTTATAGTTACCGCTCACCATCTTTCTCGTAGCGTTTAAGGCGATGATAGCTCAATGGTAGTGACGTCGGATACCGCGGAGAAGGTAGTGGGTTCGAATCCTACAATGAACTTGAGCTTTCGGTGAAGGAAAACATCGTGGGGAAACCAGAGCACGGTGGTAGGGTACTTTGTAGTATCCGACTGTCTGGCTACCACCCTCAAGTTGAAAATCTGTCGCCAAGCACCTATCGGTGTGTTCCGACAGCTGCACTTGTGAGTTCCCATCTAAACTTTGTGTGCTTACCACCTTCGGCCACATCATCACTTACCATGGTGAGATTGCGTGATATATCTAATGGATAAATTTTTTTTTTCAAATTAGACAAGTTCCTGTGATAAGCATGTTCAAACAAACATGAAATTTTGTCAGTTATATGAATCATAAATCAATACATACATCAGTCTCATAATGCTTGGAGCAGATATGCAGCATCTGTTGAACTACGAGCACATCCCCGGTTCCTGCGTACGCGCACATCGACAGTGTGGTCTGACAGAGCGACTGTTGTGGCTCCGGCAATACTTCCAATGCCGCCATTGTTGCTTCCGTGCGCTCTTTGCAGCCTGACACCCAATTAAAAATTAATAATATAACATTAACATACTAAATTACGTATTTGTTAATGATATTGTAACAAAGATCTCACCTAAAAAGCATAGACCGAGACCTAAATGCAAGAATCTGGCGTAAGTGGATGTATGTAAATCCTTGTTGTCGTCGATAAGACGCTGAATAATGGCGCAGGTAACCTGTGAAACGAAAATTATGTTAAAATAAATATTTGCTGCTTACAAAAAACGTGAAATCATTATTATTCTAAATTCAGAATATGGCCTCAATCAAGTTAAATAATACCCGTGCCACCAAAATCTCGTATATGTATAATGTGTGGACATATAACATACTGATATTGAAACACTAGCGTTTCACCTGCGTACCCCTTGCGGGGTTGAATTTCTAAAAATCCTTTCTTATTTCTCGTATACGTCTTAAAAACAGCACATGTGAGAAAATATCAGCTTTCTAAGTCCATGTGTTTAGGCTGGGTGTTGAAGAGTCAGTGAGTTAGGCCTTCTCTTTTTATACAAAGTGTCTGGTAAGTAGTACCACAAACTTAAGGGGGAGATAGGTAGGCGGGTCACTTACCAAATATACAAAAATTACCTCAGTATATCTGATTTTTAGATTAGATATTCGATATCTCGAAAATGGTGACACATTTACTATGGTCGTGTTTCCCCCTTAAGTTTGTTATACTACTTACTGGACACCTATATATATATATATAGATAGTAATAAATTAATGTCGAATGTCTCACATCGCCATTACAGGAGCCAACGGCGATAAGTCCGCAAGAGATGGCTGCCAAGGCGCAGATCTCAGCGGGTGCGGTCGTGTCGCTGAGCACGGGCAGCAAGTGAGACAGCACGTCCTCGCGCTGGGTGCCGGCGTACGCAATACCAAGACCTGACGTAGTTCACATAACAATCACAACTTTTTTTTAAAAATCTGTCGCCAAGCCCCATCGGTATGTTTCGACCACTGCACTTGAGACCCAGTTTCCATTTAAGCTTTGTGTGCTTACCACCTTCGGCCACATCATCACTTACCATGGTGAGATTGCGGTCAAACACAAGCTTATCAAAGAGTAAAAAAAAAGGGTAGGCAGCCCCGCGCACTTAAAGTGAAGCACAGTAAAGGAAGCCGATTGCGTTACTGTGCGACGCGAGCCACGCGAGATAATGCAGGTCACGCACACAACTTCGTGCACGTTGCTTCACTTCATTGGAGACTATTGTTTACGATACGAAAGTTGTTTAGTGGAACGGCCACCAATTTCACTAAAACCTGACCGGACTTGTACAAATATTTATTAAATCATGTTGGAATTAGCAAATGTCATTAAAACTGATTCATCTTCACCTTCTCTTATTGCAAATATCAGACTGAAGTTTAAAATTAAGAAGTTCAAATATTTTATCGCTGTATCGATCTTTGAGCTTTAAATTAATCAATTTACGCTTTGGCATAATATTAGACATCAAGTATTATTATTATTATAATGAATATTAGTGTCGTTCCAATTTATCTAAAATAGCTGTCCCCCGCGGTTTCACCCGCGTTCCCGTAGGATCATTTCACGGGATAAAAATATAGCCATGTTACTCAGGGATAATATAGCTTTCTAATAGTGAAAGATTTTTTTTTAATCTGTCTTGTAGTTTTTGTTGAGTGAGTTTATTCGTTACAAACAAAATTACAAAAATCAAATCCTTCCTCTTTATAATATTGGTTTAGATAAGACAGACCACCTGTATAATAACATATTGTACCTAAAACACTGCCAATCCTTAGATTAGAGCTAGAATGTAGCACATAATCCGAGAGCAGCGCAAGTGCGGGATCGCACTCGTTACGTACGCCACAGTTGACTAGACCGAGAGCCAGTAGCGCGCCCGCCTTGATGTGCTCGTCCGCTGTGTACAAGTACTTGTCGATGGGGGTCAGCCCGCCGTCCACGTCCCACAAGTGGATCATACCAAGGGACGCTGCTGCAGACAACATGCCTGTGGGATGACATATTATTGTAGGTATACATATCATGATACTGAAACACGTGTCTGTATACAAATTGTCCGGTAAGTAGTACGGCAAATGGTGACCTTTTTACTATAGTCATTTTTGTATATTTGGTAGGTGACCCGCTCACCTATCTCCCCCTTTAGTTTGTCGTACTACTTACGGTCGGACATCCTGTATAAGTAATATAAAATAATGTAGTATTCGTTTATTTTCTAAGATAAAGATAATCTAAAAAAATTAAAATACGTGTAGTTTAATTCGTCGTCGTCACTGTTTCCTACCATCAGCATAAAACATAGTAGTCAAAGCCTACTGAAAATATTTTTTACCTATTCCTGTTAGAAAGATCCCTGTGACAGAAAGACAGACGTAATAATTTGTTTTTTGATAAAGTAAATGCAATGTTTTTTATTACAGAACCACACGAACGCAAAAAATAACTTCTTGATTTAAATAAAATATATCTGTCAAAACAAATTTTAATGACATACAATATAAACATTACTTACCATGATCCTTATTCTTGTACATCCATTTGTTACCATCCTCAGTGGTGACAAGTTTGTCGCGTCCGAAGCCGGCATTAACGAAAGCGTTAACGAAAGTCGCCGAGAGATTCTGCCTGGCAGAGTCAACGGGGTGCTCAGTCAATAGAGAAGGACGCAGTGCTGATCCAGCCGACTCCAGCCATGTTTTGTAAACTTCTTCAGGAGTTTTTGGCTCCATGATATCAAGCTGTGTAATTCACAAAAAAAATGTGTTAAACAGGTACTGAAATCGACATTTCATCCTTTTATACATCCTTACATAGTATAAAACAAATCGCTTCCCGCGTTTGTCTGTCCATTTATCCGCTAACTCCTAAACCACGCAACGGATTTTGATATGGTTTAGAGAATTTCTTCTGGAAGGTATATATGTAAGGATAACCCACATAATAAAACCTCATCCAATTAAATACGTTGTACATTAATTTAGATCAAAATTGCCCTTAACAGCATGTTATTAAAATTATTATCATGTTGCCACCTATAGCTATCCCTGGCATCGATATTTGTAGTAGTATGTGTGATATAATTAAAAACAATGGATTACCTCTCTAGCTAGGCTAAGGTAATGATCATTGATGTGGGCATTGAGAAGTATTGTGCGAAGATCTTCATCGTCTATATCCAAGGGGATATATTGACGTGCCAGCATGTAGCATAGTTGCTTCTTTATCAATCTAAAAAAGAACAAATCAATGGTGAGAACAATAAATAAAGGAGCATTCTCAGTACACAATTTCTGCCACCGTCATTGTCTTGCCTTATCAATCATCATTCAATCACTTACTTATTCATCTCATTAACTCTTTTACAAGACAGTCAAAGACAGGTTTAAATACAATGGTGGCCAGTCAATTATAACTTCATTGGTATCTGAGTCACCTTACACAAGGTTTTTTTAAAGTGACCGAAGGACAGCTATTTAAGGTACCTAATAAGATAAAAACATTTGAGTTTGCGCTTCACAAAACTTTATTCATCTCATCATACATTTGGTGAATATTTCAAATAACTATGATGAAGTCGCCAAAAAAATCAGACGTCTCGGAGAGGTGTTTCCGCGTGTGCGTCCTTCAAGTTTTTTTTTAAGTAAGATTTACAGCCAAATATCATTGATATGGTAGTCAAACATTCTGCTCTACCCCTACATTTCATAGCACATCTACCTTCGGCGCAGTACAACACTTGCGGTCAGATGCAAACATCCATAGTGGGCCAGGCGATGATAGCTCAGTGGTAAGTGACGTCGAATACCGTCGGCGAAGGTCGTGGGTTCGAATCCTACAATGAGCTTGAGCTTTCGGTGAAGGAAAACATCGTGAGGAAACCATAGCACGGTGGTAGGGTACTTTGTAGTACCCGACTGGCTGGCTACCACCCTCAAGTTGAAAATCTGTCGCCAAACACCTATCGTTGTGTTCCGACAGCTGCACTTGAGAGCCAGTTCCCATCTAGGCTTTGTGTGCATACCATCTTCGGCCACATCATCACTTACCATGGTGAGATTGTGGTCAAACACAGGCCTATCGAGAATAAAAAAAATCTAATGATGAAAAAATTTTTGAAATTGGTTTAGTCGTTTTTGAGTTTATTTGTTACAAACATACAAAAATAGATATCCATAGTACTTACGAATCATTACAAGCGTTGAATACTTCTTCACATTTCTTTTTGTCGTGCAGTTGCATGGCAACCAGTAAAGCACGTGGATACTCTCCAAAACGCAAGTATGTATCAAGGACTCCCTGTAAGATCTGTGTGGATTCTGGCTCAACTACATAACTAGCACATCTGAAATAGTTTTAATGTTTTAACTGAATGTCACATGTGAGCAGATTTCTCTCTTTTCTATCCTGATTCATCGCATATCATTATTGTTGCATCCACTCCAAAATTGTGAGGTTAAAAAGTTAGGAGGATTTTCGGGCATAGGCTATCTGGATTATTTCATTAGAAGATATTTTTGCCTGAATATACCCAATTTATTGACTGTGATAATCAAATTGCTATAAGTATTTAAGGTAATGACTACATAGCCAGCACATTTGATGAAAAGACTGCAGCAGCCAAAATATGAAACCATCTCCAGGATTAATGGGTTTGTATCCAGAAGAATGTATTAGTCATATACAGGTTGTCCGGTAAGTAGTATGACAAACTTAAGGGAGTGTTAGGTGGGCGGGTCACCTACCAAATATACAATAATGACCTCAGTTAAAGTGTCACCATTTTCGAGTTTTTTTTTTTTTAATAATTCTTTCTAACTGCAATCAGCCCTTAAGCTTTAATCAGATTGTTTGTTTCTTCCAGACAGTTAGAGATTCATCACATCCTGCGATGTGTCATCTCATTATGTATCGTTGCGTTGAACGATTATATTGACGCTATTCGTTTTCTTTTCAGTCTGTAGGTAGAGTTTGAGGACTCTAGTAGTGCAACAGCGAGATCATTTTTGTGCCGTTGGAGTTTTTGTTTATATCTCTTAAAGGACCTTTCCACAACTTCCTTAACCGTTGGGATTTGTAGATATTCGTGTACTTCAAGGTTTGTTGTGAACCAGGGTGCAGCACTCAAGGTTTTTAATGTTTTATTTTGAAAGCGTTGTAGTATCTCAATGTTTGAATGACTTGCCGATCCCCAGAGCTCTATACCATATGTCCATATAGGTTTTAGGATGCATTTGTAGATTAGAAGTTTATTTTCCAGGCTAAGTAATGACTGTCTACCTATTAGCCAGTAAATGTCTCTTAGTTTTCTATTTGCTTGATCCCTTTTGGCCTTTATATGTTCGCGCCATGTGAGTCTTCTATCGATGTGCATACCTAGGTATTTGGCAACAGTTTTCTGTGGCAGAACATCTCCACTGTGTCACTGGTGGACAGTCTCCTCTTTTTAGGGCGAAGGTAATATGGACAGACTTAGAAGCACTGGCCTTGATTCTCCATTTATTCAGCCATTTTTGTGCTTTATTGAGAGCCCTTTTATCATGTGCGTTCCTGCTTGTGTGCCATTGTCGTCTCAGTCTCCGTTTTGCAGCTATCGTCTCTCGTATTTCTAGGGTATAATCCTGTTTATGAAGACTGTATTTTATGCAAGGAGTCGACTTCCAAGCGGCTAATTGGATGAGGTTGGTTGTATACCATGCAGCGCTTTCTATGTCTTCCTCAGTTTTAAGGGGTATGCGTAGGTTGGTGTTTTCCGTTATAAAGTTCTGGAATGAGTCCCAGTCAGTCTTATGATTGATTAGCGTTTCACGTGGTGCTTTCCAAATTGTTGTGTGCATATCACACCCCTGTGATATCCTGTGATATGCACACTCAGTGTGCATATCACAGGGGTGTGATCGGAATTGCCGTCCAGGCATGATTCGACCTTTGTGTATAGTCCTGATATTCCTTTAGTAATAAAGAAATCGATGAGGTCAGGTGTTTTGTTTGGGTCCGATGGCCAGTGGGTTGGCTCTCCTGTAGCCAATATATTGAGCGAGTTCGAATCTATTGCCTTCTTTAACTCTCTGCCTCTGGTTGTGGTCAACCTGGAGCCCCAAATGGTATTTTTGGCATTCCAATCCCCTCCAGCGACATATCTACTACCAAGACTATTAAGAAAGTCGCTAAACATTTGTTCATCGACTCGATGCCGAGGTGGGGAGTATACCGCAGCAATGCTAAGTGAGCCCTGCCAGTCATCTATCGATACTAAAGTAGCCTGTAGGTATACTTGTCTAAAGTTTGGTAGAGGGTGTTGTTTGATGTTCTCCTTTATTATGATTGCAGTCCCAGCGTGTGATGTTCCATCAGGGTGATTAGTGTAATATATATTATATCCCTTGATTAGGATGGATTGGAATGGATTGTTGTGTGCATATCACACCCCTGTGATATCCTGTGATATTATTATGTGTTCATTCGATGGTTGCTGTCTAGCGTGGCTACTTGGACGTAATGCTGGAAAGTCATCTATTTGATAGGGGGCGGTGTTATTTCTTGTATTCTTCAACGGTGAAGGTTTTTTGTGGAGTGGCTGCGAAATTTTCCTTGCGCGGATCTCTTTGTATACTTGACACCCTTTGTAGTTGGCAGGATGTTCTCCTGGGCACAATGTGCAGGTAGCTGGTGTATTTCGTCCTTCTGCGCATTTGACGCATCGGTAGGGGCGCATACAATTATTTTTTGTGTGTCCATATTGTTGGCATCTGGCACATTGAGGAATTTCACTGGTTTTTCTTGGATCTTCTATCGTAACTTTTGTATTATATATGAATTCTATATGTTTAAGCTTGGGGTTATTTGGTCCTGGTTCAACATTCACGAAAAACATATTTAGTGGCTTCTTATTTCTTCTAGAAAGTGGACATATGATTTCACCTCTGACTTTATTTCCAGTTTTTTCTATAGCCTCTGCAATTGCTTCTTTTGGCGTTGTGTGGTGTAAAGTTTTGATCACAATTCTGCAACTCCTTTTTTCTTTCTCAGTGAATGTATGTCCTATGAGTCTATTCGTTCGGATTAGGGTGATGATTTCCTTGTATGCTTCACTTGTCTGTGCCATGACTCTCAGTTGGTCTCTATTGACTATCTTATAGGTGTAACTTTCATTTAATACAGAACTATTCAGAAGTTCTGTCAGTTTTGATATGTCCGTTATACCATATAATATTATTGGTGGAGGTTTGTTAGCTTTCTTAGCATATGTGTTACTTTGCATTTGTTCAATGGAGTCATCAGGTGGGTCTACTGGAAGTATAGTGTACCTGTTGGAAGTATTGATGGAGCTCTGTGAGTTGTGAGGTTGGTTGTTTCTTTCCGTAGAAGGTGGGCTGGACAGTTTTTTTCTTTTTGGATTCCTTTGCCATGGTGGAGGGCAACTAATGTCATCATCATCAATAGTGATAGTTGTTGGTGGTGTGGGAGATATTTCTTTCTCCTTTGTGACTTTGACTGCGCTTGGTTTATTTTCAAGTGAGGAAGATCTAGGTCTTGAGATAAAGAGGCTCGGATGAAATGCCTGTTGTATAAGATTTCTTTTAGTGTTGCCAGTAGTATTTTCTACCGCAGGGGCCTGGTTATCCACCCCTGTGCAGACTTCGGTAACCAATTTCACACTCGCAGGCCCGGGAACCTGCGAGCGGCGGGCGTTAGCAGGATCGCATGACAAATCAATATCGTTATCATTCATTCTTTCATATTACGAGTTGGGACATACTCACACCACTTTCCCAAGGCGCGAATTTAATGGAAGGGATTTAGTCCTGCCAAGGCTTGCGAGTGCCCTATGGACGGGTTATTTACTGCCGCCCGTTGCTCGGCATTGCTGCTCATTTAGCACCACCCAGGGGAAACGTGTAGGGTGGGCCTAGGAAAAGGTGGTAAATCCTACGGACGCGAGCAGCTTTGCCCCCGAGATATTTAGTATCAAAAATTAAAAAACCAACACATAAATATGGTAATATCTCGAAAATTGTGACCTTTTTATTGAGCTCATTTTTATATATTTGGTACGTTACCCCTATCTCCCAGTTGTTGTACTACTTACTGGACAGCCTGTATAATATGAGAAGTTATGAGTTTTATATATTGACATGTGCTTAGGTGTGAAAGCAATATTGTGTACTTAGTCATAAAATTAATTTAAATAAATAGATTATCTTTGATAGACTTACCCTATCAAGTAAAGACACACTCTTGGATAGTTGCTCTGATCCATATGCTGAGTGAGAAGGTCCAGTCTATCAATCTCCATCAATAGATCACATGCTTGGATTTCAGCTGAATGCTTCATATCAAAGGTAATAATGTCACGGACTAGTGCTAAAAGGGTGTCCATGTTCTCAATATTCCATTCTTCAGCTATTTCACCTTCTAACTGCCTGTATTCGAGAAATAGATTTATTAGGATAATGTACATTTTTATTTAGGGTAGTTGATGTGTTATTATTTTCATTTTGGTCGAGTATGAAAAGTGAGGGTCCATCTTTTCTAAAATGTTATATTTATTCCCATACTGCATAATTAAAATGGTTAACCTGTTAGATCTCGAGTGGCTTTGTAACATATAACATTTAATTTAAAATGATAATGAATGGGACAGCTATAATTTTTTTTTTTCCTTTTGCTTCCATTTGCGATCGGTCGATAAACCATAAGCAAGTCTGTTGAGAGTGATTATGGCTTTACGGTGGAGCGGCCATCGCCGCACCTCCCAATTAAAATATGTGGTCTCTTCTCAACCTTCTGACCACAGATGATGTGTCCAGCAAGTCTGCGATAAGCGGGTTAGGATGTAGAGATAGGCGCTCTTTGTGGAGTTGCTTGTACCGATCGATTTCGGATACGACTGTTGGTATTTGAAGATAGTCGTGTACCTCATCATTTTTTGCGAACCAAGGAGCATTACTAGTTTCCCTCAGAATGCTATTCTGCGCCCTCTGGAGGCAGAGTATGTTACTTTTGCTCGCGACGACCCAAATCTGGATTCCGTACGTCCAAACTGGTTTGAGCACAGAGTTGTAGATTAAAAGTTTATTGTCCACTGACAAAACAGGGTTTCTTCCCATTAGCCAATACAGGGAGCTGAACTTGTGATTGACCTGGTCCCTTTTTTGTTTTATATGTTGCTTCCATGTAAGGCGCCTGTCAAGATGAAAGCCAAGGTACCTCACACAGTCACAGTGTGGAAGAGTATCTATGCCAAGTTTTACGGGCGGGCAGTTTCCCTTCCTCAACGCAAAAGTAATATGGTTGGATTTAGCTGCGCTAACACGAATACGCCACTTATTAAGCCATTTTTGTGTTTCATCTAACTGGTGTTGGAGTTTATTGCTGGCGATTTCTGGATCATGGTCGACCGATAGGTAAGCAATGTCAACAGCATATGTTGCTATAAATATGACAAACGAAGAATACAACAAAAAATAACATACCTGACATATTCATGGCCCCAGTCTCCTACATTAGACATAGTACCAAGGAGGCAATACTTCAGACATTCTCTTTTCTCAGCTGCATCCTGTAATTCAAAACAATTCCATATTTTGTTCAGTCACTTCATTAATGTTTAGTTTACTGAAGGAAAACCAGGCTTAATTGTACTTTGCCATCCATTGATTTGGGAGTTCATATTTTTTTTACAGGAATGTCACATTGTTAGAATCATGTACACAAAGTTTCAAGTTGTGGAATTAACTTGTTTAAGAAAAAAAATTGAAAATCTATGCAATATTTTTCCACAATTTTCGTCAGATTCTAACAAAAAAAAAAGATTGATTAGGTTTAAAGTGTAAGGCGATCGCGAAGACAAGGGAGCGATTGGCGTACACTTCGTGTTTTATTTTTCAGAAACGAAACGAAAATCTGACGAAAATAATGGCCAATTATTGTGGGGGTCCGCAACTTTTCCTTCACAGGGGGGGTTCTACACCTCCCCCTCCCTCCCCCCACACCCCTTAAATCGATGGATGACAAAGTACATACCTACCAGAAACCATGAATATATAAACTATAACTTACTTGTGAGCCACTGACACCCATAGCAAGTACTGAGACGACGTCGGCGCAGAACTTTTTGGTTTTCTCATCATTAATCTTTGCATAAACCTCCTTGAGGGCTGGATAATGCTCCCGTAAGAACTTTAATGGTTTAGGAACTGATGTCATTGAAGTTGTGGATGTTCTTATGAGATTGCTTAACATTTGCAAAGCCGGAAAATAAAGGTCTACATCGTTACCCTGCCAAACAACAAAAAGTTTAGGTTATGAAGGATTATAATTCAGATTTCTCGAAGCCAAGTGTAATAGATTACTTACAACAAGTTTCTCAACGAGCATGTTGAGTTCTTCTTGCAGACGTTTATCTTCTTCGGACTGAAATTCAACAGCAATAATTTTACACCTTTTTTGGGTATTGGTAATGAGAAAATAATGGTTATATTTTGGATATTTTCCTTACCAAATCATCATTAGTAGCTGCTGCCGGTTCAGCTTTCTCTTTCTTCGTTTCCTCCGATTTATTTTTCACCGTCATTGTGCAGATAAATCAAATATTTTTATGGTAAACTAAACTTGACGATGACAATTCTGCTTTTTCATGAATTCAATAAATTTTGACAAGTCACTACGGCATCAGGGAGACCAGCATAAAAATAAGTTTTCCTACTACAAACTAATACAATTTTTTTATCTAGGCAACATCGACTTGCATATAACATAAAGGAGATGTTTCATTTTTGGACTGCACATTGTACACATATTAAAAATAAGCTAAATAATTATTCAAACCGATAAAAAATATCTAATTTTATTTTTGTTGTCGATAAACGCTGTACAAAAATATTTTTTGTTATTAACAAATATTTGACAAGGCAACATAGACCGCCATATTGCACAAACGCAAGAAATATGTATACTTTCTGGATAGAAAGCTCTCCATACCTACCTATCAATTGCGAAAAAGAGAAAGATAACAACTACGTTAGGACAAATCTCTCTTTCTAACCCTACTTACCCTTAATGAAAGAAAGAGAGATTGTCCCAACGTATTTGTTATCTTTCTCTTTTTCGCAATTGATAGGTTACTTAAAGTTTGTATTTAGAGTTACCTATCCATTTAGTATACATAATTCTTGGATGTGACTAGCTAGCTACATATCAGTAATCTGTAGATGTGACAGAGCGTAACTCGAAAGCCACAACTTTTGCTCTCACTTGCTTGTATTTTGATGCGCTTGAGTTCTAGATTGCTCAATAATAAAATATTTTTTGAGTATTTGAATTCGGACTTTGTGTCCAGCAAGATATACAAAACAGATTCGACTTTCACATAATAATAACTTAATGCAATTTCTTCTCAATATCAATAATTTAAAGATTCTAATTGAAACTAGGTGGTGAATCGGTCAATAAATCATTGTCAGTCAATCAATTTATCTACCTATCTAGTACCTACCTACCTATCTCGGAACAATAACTAACATATTGTTCCGAGCTACCTATATTATATTTGTTGTATTTAATGTTAGTTTGACAGTTTGACGCAATTGTAATCGTCGTCGCCATTAAAAAAAAATGCAATTAAATTGCCATTAAAAATGTCGAAACACTCCTTGTACAAGAAAACAACGTAAAATTATTAGAAATTAGTATTTTTCTCATGTTTTATTTATTTTTACACGACTTTTAGTCAAGTGTACAATGTGCAGTCCAAGACTCCATACAAATCTGAAACATCTCTTTTTTCTGCGGCATGAAAATTATTTTTGCTCTAAGAAATTCACATAACATTTTGTCAGAAATGGTCAGAAAAGGTCCTGTAAACAGAGATTCAGTTCTGAAAAAAAAATTACGTTTTACTACGGCTGAATAAAATTTTGACCTTTGCCTAAACTTGCAGTTTTAAAAGTCAAAGCTAGAGCTAAACTTGAAATTTTGGGCTTTTTGGCGGAAACTTGCGAAGTGACGTTGCGTTTTCGTTTTATTTTCATTAAATTCGTTTATTTTGAGTTTTATTAATAATATTGGTGGTGTTTTGTCCATTAAAGATCAATCTTACTGCACAAGTCAATTAAAATCAAAATTCATTTATTCAGTTTAGGCCCAAGGCACTTATGAACGTTTACAATACAATTGACTCTACCACTGGTTCGGAATACACTTAAACTGAGAAAAATCCGACAAGAAACTAAGCCAGGCAATTTGTTTGCAGTCGATATTTCTTAATTTCATTTTTTTATCAATGTGATGTAAAATGAAATGAAAGCTTTTCAGGGTGTCCCAAAAAGTCCGTGAAAAGTTTTAGTGGAACAGCCGCAAATTTCACCGATATTGAAAGATATCCGTCAATACTCAAAGGTCGGTTGGCATCTTACGGTATCGGTCGGTGCCAACAGATGCTTATTTAACGATAAAATATATTATAATATTATCTGCGCAATGTGTGTTGGTTCATTGAATTATATAGAGAGCGCACCATACGGATATTATAAAGAAGAGAAAGCGTATTATTTCATATAGGTACTTCCCCCAAAACAAGCGTCACAAATGGATCCCTAGATAATTTAAGATAATTTTATATACAGGTTGAATTTTTGAAGCGGGCGTGGATGGCCAATTCCTAAACTAAAAGGAAAATCGAAAAATGCTGAAAGGAGTCTCGAGGCCGATTTTAATTAAAACTAAAACTGCATTATTAGATTTTCGAAAAAATATATTAAAAAAAAGATAAGCTTGTAGTTCAGTTTCTGTTTTTTAAGCTTTATTGTGATATCCTGTTAGAGAGATGCCACACGGGCGTTGCGGCTACGCTGCGTCGTCGCAACGCATTCCATGCCACACGCGAGCTGCGTCGGCACTAGCTAGCTACATATCAGTAATCTGTGGTCGGCACTGTCGACGCAGCGCCAACGCAACGCAATATATGTCAAACGCGATACCTATTGTTAATAAAAAAAAAAAAAAAAAAATATATTACATACTCTTTGGCAACGCACTGACAACGCCCATGTGGCACCGCTCTTATTGGCTTTAGATATATAAATTAGAATAGACTATGTTAAAACTAAATAAATAAAAAATGGTTTTAACATACCCGTAATATTTTTGAACGACCTATCCAAAAATACGACACGAAATGTAATGAAATGAAATTGTTTATTCATCCAAATAGGCCTTCACAGGCACTTATGAATAGTCAGACTCTAAATGCTCGGTTCGGAAGGTTGTTTTTGCTGAGAAGAGCCGGCAATAAACTCAGCAATTACTCTTTTCAAAAACAACTTACACCTATTACATTCAATAATTATTATTTATCTAGTCTCACTGACAATATTTGCGTGTTATGGCGGCAAAAATAGTAATCTATAGAATTTAATTATGACTGACTTAATAAACAACAAACTCAAGCAGACCAGCCCCCACAAGCAGCACCTGTTCACAAGTATGACGCGTGTGGCAGCCATCGCCCTCCTCGCACATTTTATAGGGAAGTGAGCGACCCGCCACACGACGCCGCCACAAGCAAAGGCCTTAAAGCGAGCATGACTAACTTAAGCTTGCTCCAAACAAAAAGAAACATTAAACTAAAAGCAAACGAATTAAAACACACAATATGTTATCACTGTTACTGCTAACACGGTTTGTAAAATTAGGTAATATAATAGTGTATCTAACATTCCGCGACATAACAATATTCAAACGCACAAATGTTACAAATTTACCAAGCATTATCATCATTAAAATATTAATTTATATTATAGTAAGCCTTTTTTACCAAAACAGTTTTAATAGGTAGGGAAGGTGCCATTGAATTAGTTCTTTTTCAATATTTTATTTTACTATTCTGTTGTCGTAATTAATACTTATGTAGATACCTACTTTACGGAGCTATGCCACGGTCAGTCAGATGGAAGGGCATGGCGAAACTATAAGGGTTCCTTGTAGACTACGGAACCCTAAAAACAGCATCAGATAAACAATAAAGTAAAAAAAAGAAAAAAATTAACAAGCCGAGATTTGCCATGAAAATATAAAACTCTAAACTGTGACGGAGATTGAAGTAGTAAATAATAAAAGCACACCATGATTATGTTATTTATTAAGGGTACATAAATTGTATAAAAAGAGGTCCAAATCCCAAGTTTCAAATTACCATAATAAAATTGTTATGCACCGTCCAGCAACATACATTATTCAGTGAATCATTGCCATTCAAGTGGGACCATTCTGCGTATAGCAGCAGGATTACGGTTTGAAATTGAGAAGAATTTTATTTCAGTTTATAACACGCGATGGTCGGTGCGGGTTCATATTACTGATGATATTATAGATATTTTGTGTTTGGTATAATATCTAGTTTCTGCAAAGTTTGAGTGAGTTTTTATGTTCTTAATACGATTATTTTATTAGTTACCTAAGTACTAAATAGAGTTGTTACGTACCTATTAACTATTTTATAATTAAATATATATTGAATGTTCGTCCAATTGGCGGCGAGATTAAATGCGAGCCTGACTGATGTTTGGCCATGTAATTGCATAATATTTCAATTTATATCACTAAAGCGGCAAACAAGTCTCGCTAAACGAATAGATAGAGTAATAAGAAGATAGAACTTTTAGGTATATTTTGACGTCGCGTCGCTCAAATGTTGGCCCCCTAGACCTCCGCTACTGCTTTCTTCTCAGTTATAGATTGACTTCTAAACGGATGGTAACTTCAGTAAATTTTACATCCACAACCCTCCTAGGGCTTAAACTGAATAAAAGACCTTTACTTGACTTTAGTATTCAGCTGCGTACCTAACGGGTGAAAATTAAATTTGGCAATATGCGTGTGAAATTGCGAGGCAGAAGCTAGTACACACAAGTACCTATGGCATAGGTAGGTATATATTCAATATCATCTTTACAGACATTATGCAACTCATCACAAGGATATTTCGATGCGACACAATCTATAAATGTTTGAGAAATAATGTTGTTACAACTTTTGCGCATTCCAAAACAACGCTATCTCTTGATGACATGCCTCATCCGCGATCCTTGCCTTTCATTGGAACCAAACTGAGCCTTTTTTCGTCTGGTGGCGGAACAAAGTAAGAAAAAGACTCATTAAACTTTCCTTGTTAATAGTTAATTTACTTAACATTGTCTTTAAAATACTTACTTATTATTTATTTCGTTAGGTTGCACGAGTATATCGATTACCGGCATAAAAAGCTTGGTTCTATATTTTATGAAAATTTGAGTGGTAGTACAGGGTTGGTTTTCATAAGTGATCCGGCACTCATGAAGACACTTTTCTTAAACTTAGAAGGGAAACACCCAGCACACATCTTACCAGATCCTTGGGTGTTATATGAAAAGCTTTACGGTTCAAAACGAGGTCTTTTCTTCATGAATGGCGAAGAATGGTTACTTAATCGCCGCATTATGAATAAATACGTGCTTAGAGAAGATGCTGAAAAATGGTTAGAAGCTCCAATAAGAAAGACTATAGAACAATTTACTGAAACTTGGAAAATAAAAGCTAATAAAGAAAACTTTATTCCTAACCTAGAGTCGGAGTTTTATAAGCTTTCAACGAATGGTAAGATTTACCTATACTTGATAAGAAGTATTTTGAATGGTGTGAATGTACGGCCATACATTTATAATAAAAAATAATTGTAAGTTTATGGTTCTGGTAGTTAACTCACCATCAGGCGCTCATAATAAAATATATAAATATAAATATAATTTAGATAGTTATTATAACTTTCTAGGAATAACTTTGTTTATCTACAGGATATGAAATATCTTCCTGAAATAATGGCGTTATCGAAATAGAGACAGTGGAGAACAAAATGTTAAAAATATAATTATCGACGACTAAATTTGGGTCCACCCTCATACAAGATTTATTTTATTCGAATCGTGTTGTGTCAGTCAACTAGCTATTACGTTTAAAAAAATACTGCCTTGTGATAGACAGACAGATAAATAGGTAGACCGTGTAGGCATAGTAATAGTCCTGTTTGACACCTTTTGAGTACGGAACCCTGAGATACATCCGCAGAGTGCAGTTGACGAGGCGTCTACAACTTTCTCTGGTAGAGGCCTCGCCATTGAATATAGGGAACAGCATGGCTGATAGGGTCTTTCCTTTAAATTATAGTTGGCTAATGGGGTCTGGTCAGAGGCCCATCGCCTTATGATAGGGCTACGCCATTTATTGGCTACCAAAAAAGTACCTATGGCTGGACACCCCTTTTCTGTAAGTATTTCTTTTCTTTTGATTTTGGTATTGATACAGTAATTGTATTCTTGTTTACAGTAATAATTAAAATATTATTGGGTGACAATTTATCACATAAGCCGATTAAACAAAATGATATACTACTGGATATGTTTTCGGAAACAGTAAAAAAGATTTTCCTAACTACTACTAATCTTTACGGATTACCGCTCCATTGGTGTCATCGTTTAAATCTAAAAGTGTGGAGAGATTTCAAGGAATGCGTAGATATGTCACTTTCACTGGGTAGGTAATAAATTTATTACTTTTTGAGCTTTTTTTTATCTACGAATTATTATTTGGCATTTTTTATTTTAGCACAAAAATTAGTGAGCGAAATGTTGAAAACCCGTCATGAAAATAATGGGCTCATTGGGAGACTTTGTGGTGAAAATATATCCGACGAGACCATAACAAGGATTGTAGCTGACTTTGTTATTGCAGCTGGTGATACGGTAGTTAACTAACACTTACATAAATACAGTCCGATACGGGAGCGACTGAGCGACAGTAGCGACCGCATTTTGTTGGCACCTAAACTAAAGGTCGTTTGATAGCTGAGTTGGTGATGTGAATCTCGTACCTACTCATGTGTCTCTTCTCACGTTTGTTTGCTAAATTCTGAAACAAGTACCTAACATGGTTTTGCATCCTTCAATCAGAGACTTCCTCCACTTGTTGCGGTCGCCAGCTAGGTGTTCCCTAAGAGCCGCCTTTATCGCTGGTGCATGGCGCCCGCCAGCGTAAGGGGCATCGGTAGCATAGCATAGACTTATACCTAATACTCACTCTCACTCACCTTTTTGAATCGTATACTAAACTTAATTATAATTCGAGATAAAATCTTGCACAAGCTAAGTAGGTACATAGACATAAATAAATACATATAATAATAATTAATATCCTCGGACATTTTTC
The DNA here is from genome assembly GCA_951361185.1 of Ochropacha duplaris. NCBI lineage: Eukaryota > Metazoa > Arthropoda > Insecta > Lepidoptera > Drepanidae > Ochropacha > Ochropacha duplaris. Next base: position 8,066,214 of record OX592703.1, read on the forward strand.
ACACACTGCTAAGTGCTATCTGATTCAAAATTAAGCAGAGCTTGTGCTATGGAAACTAGATAGGTAACACATAATTTTTTTTTAATACTGGATAAGCTTGTGTTTGACCATAATCTCACCACGGTAAGTGATGATGTGGCCGAAGGTGGTAAGCACACAAAGCCTAGATGGGAACTGGCTCTCAAGTGCAGCTGTCGGAACACACTGATAGGTGCTTGACGACAGATTTTCGAGTGGTAGCCAGCCAGTCGGGTACTACAGTACCCTACCACCGTGATACCGATATACTACATACACTACTTTATATATATATATATATATTTTAAATATATATTTACACCCATACTCAGGACAAACAGACATGTTCATGGACAGAAACAAATATCTATCCAGCGTGGGAAACGAACGATCCCACGCACCAATACGCACGACTGGCACGACTGTGGCGTGATAGATACATATTTTGTACTACTGCTGTTAGTTACATACAAATTATAACTATTTAGATAGGTAGGTAGTTGGTGAGTAATAATTATATTTATTCCAGACAGCATATACTTCGTTATGGATCCTCTATTTACTATCAAAAAATGAAGAAGTTGTTAAGGAAATACGTACGAGGGATGTAACATATATTAAATATGTCGTTAAGGAATCTATGCGACTGTACCCTGTGGCTCCATTTCTGACTAGAATTTTGCCCAATGAGAGCATTTTAGGATCATACAAACTTGACACAGGGGTAAGATATATTGAAATAATTCATAGTTAATATGTCTATAGGATTATACCGAATATACACAAAAATCATAAAAATCGGTCAAGCCGTTTCGGAGGAGTCCGGTTACTAACAAATAGATTTAAGTATATTTTTAAACGTGTCCTGAAAAACGGTTCTAACGATTGTGATGACAATGAAAAGTTAGTAGAACGGCTACCAATTTAACTAAAACTTAACCTGACTTGTATAGATGATGACTAACTTTACCGTAAATGTGTCTATAACGTGTATAATGTGTGTATAACGTGACTATAACATAAAATAAGAATATGAATGATTTGAGATTAGCACTAGAAATATGCTAAAGAACAATTGCGAGCTTTAAGTGGGAGCATCGTACCTATATAATAAACTTTTGGGGAGGTCTATATCCAGCAGTGGACGTCTTTCTGCTGACATGACATGATGATGATGTACATAAATACTTGAGAAGGGACTGAGAAGCCCTTTTTCATATAGGTCTGTGCCTTTTTCGTTACAAAAAGTGGCAGTTTTATATTTATTTCATAATTCGATAGAAATATATTTATGTCATAATTCGACTCGGGTTATAAAAAAGGTTCTCTATCTATGGATCGGATTGGTTGTAAAATTATAGTTGGCAGCACTGGAAGGAATATGTGTCAGTCGACTTTTTGGCGGGAACTTGCGAAGTGACGTTGCGTTTTCGTTTTATTTTCATTTAATTGGTGTATTTAGAGTTTTATTGAATAATGTCGGTGGTGTTTTGTCTCGGAACAATAACTAACATGGAAGCCGGGCTAAAATAAAAAATGAAATGCATATACTTTACCTTTTTTTACTTTCGACGTTAATAATGCGTGGGAAAGAGACATATAATACCGTTCTGTTTCGTTATCATGCAGGTTGTCACAAGCTATTTTTTGGCTAGTGATGGGCTTATCATCGACATTGTCGTGTCGATATAAGTCATCAAAGCAAACAAGTAAATAAAGTTAGTACTAGCTGTGCCCGCGACTTCGTCCGCGTGGAATAGTGACTTTGGGCATATCTTTTGGTTTATTTTGGATTAACAAATGTTCGACGCGATTCTTTGAATTGACATAACTTTTTTATTTAAGAACCGATTGACATGAAACAAACACTAAATGTTAAGTGAAGCTTACCACAATATATTAGTGAAAACCACATCCGAATACGCCGTTTCTGAGATTAGCTTGCACAAACAGACAAAATTCTAATAATCATTGTTTTGGGTGCTATTGCGTTGATAAAGGACCCAATAATATTTTTTCTCATATATCTTCCATGTACAGATAGCGATCCGTTACATTTTTATTATGTGTACCTATAGATAGAATAGTTTTCTATTATATATTTTTTAATTAATATAGTTTAACCTTTTCTTAACATTCCCATGTTATTATAATTTATTATCAGTATAGGCGCTGGCTGTCGACGGATAATCTGCCAAGTGTGGCTGTGGTTTACTAACGGATTTACCACGACGGAACTTCGGCGTCGGAATATCAGTCAAGTGTGGTAGGAAAGAGACGATAAGAATTTGACACAAGTATAAATGAAACTACAATTATTAATTTAATGTCTTTATTAATCATTAAAATCCATACTAATACTAATTTACTAATTAATATTATAATTATAAAATATTGTAAATGCGAAAGTGTGTCTGTCTGTCTGTCTGTTACCTCTTCACGCTTAAACCGCCGAACCGATTTAGATGAAATTCGGATAGGGATTGTTGGAGTCCCGGGAAAAAACATAGGATAGTTTTTATCCTAGAAATCACCCTTTAAGGTGGTGAAAAGGGGGTGGAAGTTTGTATGAGAAAAACCTATTGATGCACTGACTCCATTTCATTTTCATTTCACCATCATTAGGAAATCTGCAACAGTATTGAAATGATTATCGATAACCATTTTTACATCACTTTATTTGTTAGCATTATAAGAGGACCAAAGAGGACCATTTGACATTTTGCTTGTGACACGTTCAAAAATAATAAAAACGAACAGCCATGTTTTGTTTCATTCCCGCATTACGATATGCTAATTGACATAAATGAATAAACTGTATAGTACTCGGTTTTTATTTTAGCCCGGCTTCCATGCTAGTTATTGTTCCGAGTGTTTTGTCCAATAAAGATCAGTCTCGTGTCAGAGTTTTTGGCGGGAACTTGCGAAGTGACGTTGCTTTTTATCCTTTTTTTTGTTACATGAAATTCAAGTGAAGTGAAATGAAAGCGTGTGTTTTAAGCGTGACTTTTCAGGTTGTCCCAAAAAGTCTGAAAAGTTTTAATGAAACAGCCGCCAATTTCACTAAAACCTGACCTGATTGGTTTTGTACGGACGAGGACTAGACTTTACTGTGAATGTGATTACCTAAACCGAAGAAATAAATACGTTAAGACTAGGCAGTATGGTCAATACACTATAGCCTGTCCTGAAAGGGGCGATAGATACATATTGGATACATACATACAACACAAATTGTGTCGAACAAATAATTTTACCAACAAATTATATTGAATGGAATGGAGTAAAAAACACATTGATCTGGTTCTGGTCCTACCATTTATATAAGTGAACGGTACCTACTCCGTACCCTTTTGATATTTAATTAATTAGTAACTTATTTGGTTTTCCCATTCTTCCATCAGCCGAATCCGTCATCGATCACACGATCGATTCACTTACTTGAATGAAATTGGTTACGAATGGTCAAAGCAAGTGTCGAGTGTTCATTCAGTGCTATAACTCGGTAAAATGAGTGTTAATAGAACGCGAAGATTAAGATAGTGAGGGACACAAAACGAAAGCAATTATCACGACTAGAGAATATAATCACTACTTAGGTTTGCTATTATCACAAACTATTACCACCATTACTCCATATATGCCCAATTGAACTTTTTATATTGCCCCATGTTCCTTCGTGTTAAAATTTAGAACAAAAGTGAAGTGAAGTAAATCATTCAGAATAATATAAAAATAATAGGTAGAGTTGAAAGAAATGAATTTATACAAATATGTGAACCAATTTCATATAATACCTGTGCGGAATTACCGAGCCTTCAGTGTCTGCTGTAGAAGTAAAGGAAACGAAAATTACCAGACTAATTCCAGTAAATCAAGTAAAAACACAATAATGGCACCATATCTAAACACTAAAAGAAATTTCTCATTAGATGCATTCGTGAAATGGCAAGAACAATCATATATGAGTATATCCAATAGTTATCCAGTTAATATATTACAAGAGGGATTAGTACATTTTCATGATATAACTGGACTACCCTGGTGGGCTACTATTATCATGTCTACAGTTCTGATACGAATGTTGATGACCTTTCCTCTTACAGTTTATCAAAAACAAATACTAGCTAAAGTTGAGAACATCAGCCTTGAGATGAAAGATTTGTTAGAAGAACTGAAGAGAGAAACAGCAATGGCAAAAAAGTTATATAATTTGACACCTAAACAAACTAACAATTTATATAAAATATCATATAAGAAACAGTGGGTGAAACTTATAGAGAGAGATAACTGCCATCCATTCAAAGCAAGCTTGGTTTTATGGTTCCAAATACCTTTTTGGGTTTGCATGTCCTTTGCACTTAGAAATCTTGTGTATACAAATGCTGCAGATCCTGCAGCAATGATTACATTAATAGGACTATCAAATGGAGGTTTTGGCTGGATTCCCAATTTGATAGAGCCTGATCACTCTCTAATCTTGCCCATTGCCTTTGGATTGATTAGTCTGGCAAATGTTGAACTAGTGAGTATGTCTAAGTTGAGGCAGCCATCAAAATTTTTCAACATAGTTTCTAATGTATTCAGAGTATTCTCTGTAGTAATGATCCCAGTGGCAGCTACTGTGCCTTCATGCATGTGCCTCTACTGGGTGACATCCGTTGGTATTGGTTTAATTCATAATGTGATTCTCCTCTCACCTCCACTGAGAAGAAAACTCAGGATACCTGAAGCTCCGAGTGAACTTGAACAACCATATAGTCACATTAAAAATGAAATCAGACAAAGATTTGAAAAGATCCTGCCTAAATAATCATATGAAATGTATGTAATTCAATCATATTAATATGCAGTATGTAATAAACTTAAGAATTGGAATGGTTAAGAAAAGACAACATCTCATTTTATGAAAAACTTTTGTAATGGTGACAGCAGCTATGTGACTATTCTGTATTTTGTGGTAATAGTCTTTTATTAAAAAGACTATTAGACCATTAGGTCAGTAAGAATTTCTTGCCGTAAATAGTAAAAGCTTCAATTTTGAAGATAATCTGTGCTTATAGTGATTTTTCCATACTGTCCATAAAATTTCTCATCTGTCTATTACTATGTAAAATACTTGTATAATAATATTTAAATTGTTTAGAATAAAATTATAATGTAGATGAAGCTTTTTTAAGAATTTGTTATTTCAACTATGTCTATTTAATTCATATAAAAATCCTACCTACCCACGGATTATATAACCATTGTCTCAAATTTGAAGTTGGTTGGCAGTAAAGTGATTCATAATTTAAAATTAGAACTATAAAAAAGAGTGGTAAAAACTGTAATACGAAATTCTATAAATATTGTTCAGAGCAGATAACTAAATATGCATGCATTGTAAGTTTCCTTGTAAAATAGAGGATGGAAAGAGGAGTAAATCTTTATATGGAAATCCATTGCTCTAGCCTAGCCAATTTTACTAGTTTCATATGTTAAACATAAGGGTGGTTGTAGGTACCACCCTTAAGTTTAATGTATGAATGTACTCTAAAAGGATAATTAACTTACTATAGTTCAACCCTTACTCTAAGTAATTGTACCCCTTGTGTAGGTTGTCTAAAAATTAAGACCTATGATTGCATATTATGTACCTAACCTAATGAAAACTGTATGTGGTTGTGTAGGTCGAGGTTGCATAATGACTCGATATATTTCATTGGTTTGATATGATTTATATGTTAAAAAAAAATTCTACTACGAATATTCCTTTCAGACTCCAGTAATAGCATCAATTTACACATCAGGGCGCGATGAGCAAAATTATAGTCAAGCTGATAAATTTCTGCCTTACCGCTGGGATAGAAATGATTTAAGGAAAAAAGATTTGCTGAACCATGTCCCATCAGCTTCATTGCCTTTTGCTTTGGGGGCCAGATCGTGTATCGGTAAAAAGATAGCCATGTTACAGTTAACAGAATTCGTTTACCAGGTAAGATTAAATCATAAAGGTACGGCTATATCAGCGGGTCGGTGATGGAGACGTGGAACGCGAAGCGGGAGCGGCTACGACACGAACCTCTTCGTGCAGACCGGGGCGGCAGCTTGTCGCGGGAAATTCAGTGTGGTATTGGTCATAGCTTTATTCTACACATGTCTGTTTACTAGACGTATGTGTCCCGCTTCAGCTGATACTGTCATCCCGTGTTGTACCTAATTGCCTAGGTATGCAAGTATCAATAGGCAGCGTCCACCACGCGATTGACGCTCCCGCTTCACATCCCATAATAAGTATTTATTCTTGTGAATTATTTGAAATAAATCAGTAGGTCTATATTATCTAGGTACGTTAACTTTGATGCAAACAAGATATTTTACATTATTCGTAGAAAATTTTAAGTCGGTGATAGATCAGTGGTAGTAATGGCGGATACCGCGGTGAACGTCGCGGTTTCAATTCTACAATGAGCTTGAGCTTTCGGTGAAGGAAGACATCGTGAGGAAACCACATCACGATGGTAGAGTAGGCAGTTTATAATATGTACTCAACTGGCTGGTTACCTTGGCCCAAAAATACAATTAAAGAAATAATTAGATTACCTACTTATAATAGGTAGGGTTAAAATAACAACGAAAAATAATCACGTAGGTAATTCCGCCTTCCAAAGTTTCCTTCTGTTAGAAGATGAGAGCGGGAGGGCGCGTCTATAGAACAACACATGAGTACCTAAATCTGGATGTACAAACCCTTTAAGGGTTGAATTTGAGTGAAATAGCATTCTGCCTAAAGTAGGGAATGTGTCTCGTCCAAGCTAAAATATCCTTAGTAGGTACCTACATACTTTGTTAATATTAATGCAATGTTTGTTTTGCAGGTAGTGAAAAATTTCGATTTGAAATGCATGAATAGTATGGAAGTGAACGCTAATACTTCTCAAGTATTAGTACCTGACAAACATATTGAATTATCACTTTCACTCTATAAATCAGGGATTAAAGATGAAACACCAGTTTAAAACCTGATCAAAGTTAATATTTAAGTACAGATCCAAATTTTAAACATCATTGTTGACCAGTGAGTAATATCAGGCAGGGTTCTAGAACTTAAATTAGTTCTAAGAAAAAAATACACTATTGTTAATACCTAAGTATATGTATACAAAACCTGAAAGTAGGTTAGTAGTTGGTTTAGATTTTAAGAACCAGACCTTTTAGGCTTAGTACCAGCAACAGGAGATACCAATTGTAACAGTTTTTAAACTTACTTGTTCCAAGATTAATAAAACCATGATTTTGGAGTAAAACTAGCTAACATGTTTGTAAGCTTTAATTATTTATTTTGCATTTCACTTTTTTAACTAAATCTTTCAGAGGTGTACGTAGCTATAGGGATTTATGTGAAATAAAAATAACCTTTAAGCATAAAATGATATTTTTAAGTATGTATGTAGTACATAATAATAAATTTGGACACCATAACAAGATTTTTAATATAATGAATACATAAGTCTACTTATCACAGTTAAGACGTCTAGTTTAAAATATAAATTATAATCATAACAATTTATTTAAATAGAAAAATGGTGGGATGTAGAAATATTTAGCTATACATAAAATTATTTTATCAGTTGCCTAAGAATCATTGATTTAATATCGTCCAACCATTGGTCTTTATATTCAAGATTGAGAATTGTATAAAATGAGCGTGTTCGAGCTGATTCGCACATTTTTCCTGTTAATAAATATGCAACAGATTCAACACAAAGGAAGCCCATGCCTTCACCAAGAGACCACACGTAAATTTTATCTGCAGTTTCAGGTTTTAATTGAAATTGAAGAATGGCACTGCTTAACAGTGCTTTCAGATTTTCAAATAAAAACCTATCAGCCAATAAAAGAACTTCTAAATTAGTTTCCAGTTTATCGGCCATTGGAAAAACCTGTACTTCACATTTGGGGTTATTTAATCCGCAATGCAATAAGGTGAAAAGATATTCGAGACCCGGCTTCGTGACGTTCTTTAATCGTACGCGCTTTTCTACAGATTCTTTGAAGCAACCCATTAACATAGCACTAAACACATCTGAATTCTGACATAGAAATGCTCTATTGGCTTTAACAGTTGATGAATCATCTAGTTCAAAAGTAACTACATCATCAAAACATAAATTGTCTAATATAGGATCATAACTCACACAGATTTGATCTTGGAATCTGTTTTCTAATGTCTTGGGGTCTTTTATATGTACATTTGTGGCAAGTTTTACTAAAGCTGTAACACAATCTTGTATATCTTCTTGAGATTCAGAAATTATCGTAAACAAAAAGTTTAACGCACTGCAATCAATGAAATACTTCTTCAAAGGCTTCACAGTTCTAGAAATAGGAAAAAAATATATTTTAAAACTAATAAAACAATTTGATTTATTTTTTACTGAAGAAACTTACTTTACGATATATGGCAGAGTCAATGATAGTGTTTGTTTCATAGTAGGACTACCTTTCAGTAGCTGGTAACTAATTTCCCCAATGCCATAACTGGATTCTGCCAGTATAGTCATTTGAGTTAGAAGCTTTCCACTCAGTCTAACGAGCTGAAATATAAATGTTATCAATTATTATACAAAAAAATAAGAAGTAGTATTTAGTATATGTCTGAAAAGTTATAATATAATAAACTAACTTGTTTACATTGTTGACACTTATTTGGTGGATGTTTCGAGTTGATAGACATATTGTGTAGTCTCAGTGCTAGTCTATGCTTTAGGATACTCATCAAACAAAAAGCGTTACTGAAAATAATAATACGATTATTGCTTTATGGGCATACACTCATTCATACGGACACTGAAGATTTTATTACTCACCTTAGTACCTTAGAAAGAATACGCGCTGCTCTGCCTAAAGGTCTCTTACACCTTTCTACATAATCGAGTAAAGCATATAAACATTCTTGTCCAGTGAGTAATTCTAATGTGTGATTAGGTACAGACTCCTCGCGAATACTCCCGTACGTAACGCACGCACCATGTGATACCCGGAATAGCAAAACTAAGATACAAGCTATGCGAGATGATTTAGTATTTGTATCAAATTTATTGGATACAACTGAAAACAATGAGGATGGCGTAAGTTTATTATACAGTGTTTTATAATGTCAGATGACTGACAAGTAGGCAGGTGGGTCATCTGATAGTACGTAACTTCCGTCTTCTATAGACATTGGCAATGCCAGTGGGACGGCCAATGTTTTGCTGACCTTTTTGTAATACTCAGAAGGCGACTGGTGCTCAAGTTCAACTGTCGGATCAGGTAGGTGTATGGCGATAGATTTTTAACTTGAAGGACATTCCAGTCAGTTTCTAGAAAATACCCTAACACCATGCTATGGGCTTCCTTACAATGTTTTCATTCACTGCAAGCTTAATTTAATTGTAGGATTTGCTAACGAATTTCGTTACAACATTACCCGACGGCGTCACTAAACAAGCTAGTGTTGTTACTTTGGTTCAAAACTTACCTTCTAATGGTACATCTTCTTCAACACTCTCATCATCCTCCATAATGAGTTCATCTAAATCGTTAGTGACCTGCGCTGCATTAAGTTCAGCTGCAGCATTAGTTATTGTTACAGCGTCTATAGGGTCAACTTCTGTCTCACTGCATACTGGCGAATATCGTCCTGATATTTCAGAATCTGAACTATCTGAAATATTCAATTGGGAAGTAAGTAAATGGATGCAGAAGAATTTAAATTCAATATGTAATGGAATAGGGATGTTGCCTATATTCATTAAAAATTATCTAACACTACCCAATGTACAAAACACTTAAAAATACCCGAAAATAAAAATTAAACCATTTTATGATTTTTTATTTACCAATTTAACAACAAAGAGCCAGTGATTTGTATGAAAATACAAATCTCGAATAGGGATGTTGCCTATATTCATTAAAAATTATCTAACACTACCCAATGTACAAAACACTTAAAAATACCCGAAAATAAAAATTAAACCATTTTATGATTTTTTAATTACCAATTTAACAACAAAGAGCCAGTGATTTGTATGAAAATACAAATCTCGAATAGGGATGTTGCCTATATTCATTAAAAATTATCTAACACTACCCAATGTACAAAACACTTAAAAATACCCGAAAATAAATTTTTTACCATTTTATGATTTTTAATGACCAATTTAACAACAAAGAGCCAGTGATTTGTATGAATATACAAATCTCCATATAATCTATCGTTTTGGCATTTAATAAAAAGAAGCTGATTTGATATGTCAACATCCCTATTAAAAAGCAATAATTTTATTTATTTGATGATGGTAAATATGTACCTTCATTAACACTCAATGGTGAAGTAGGACTACAAGAACTACTTGGACTCCATTGGTACTCGGTCCAGTGTGGTGACGACGAACTGCTTTCTAATGTACTTATACCAGACTCTGGACTCCAATCCCATCTAGCTCGTTTAGATGTTGACAACCCTCTATTTTCTGGACTGAAGCCAGACTGATTTCCATCAGAGATTGGCGATAATGGGCCTTGATCTGATCTATCTAGACTAGTAACACGGTTTACTGACGATTGGGAATTTGTTGGCCATTCTGGACTTTTTGGTTCCCAATACACACCTGCCGACCATTCCTTATTAGCCATTCGTATTAGTTGGAATTTCTGAAACAAAATCATTTTCTTATTCAACCGTCAAATGTACACCGCTAAACGACAATCATGAGTACTTCCTAAAAGATCGACTCTTTCAGATTCGATTCGTCCTCGAGTCTCTCTTTCCTGACTAGAAACTATTTGTAGTACAATTATTTTAAAATTACCTTTTGAACAGTATTTGGGCTAGTAGATCTAGCACGTTTTAAGCCTTTACGCCTTGACTGAGGATTTTCTTCGTCGCTTTGACTATCATCTGTAGCATCACTATCCACAGCATCAACAAACCCAACAATCATATTGTCTCTTTCTATAACAACCTTCAATTCATCCTCATTTTTATTCGATAATAGGCTTTTGCGTCGCATAAAGAGATTGTTTGTTTTTTTTATATTACATTCAGTGCTATCAGTTGTCTGTTGCTTTGAAGTCTTCATACCAGAATTTTGAGTCTCTTTTTGGTTTTGCCCTTCTATAACTTCTTTAAAAATATCAGAATGTTCCCTATTATTATGTTCATAGTCCATGGTCCTAAGATATTTAACCAATTCTTCAGTTAACAAGCTGATAAGGCCTTCATTAACCAGAATTTGAAATGCTGCAAGAAAAAACAGTTATGATTTCAACTGAAAAATCGAATCTAAGGCGATGATAGCTCAGTGGTAAGTGACGTCGAATACCGCGACGAAGTTCGTGGGTTCGAATCCTACAATGAGCTTGAGCTTTCGGTGAAGGAAAACATCGTGAGGAAACCATAGCACGGTGGTAGGGTACTTTGTAGTACCCGACTGGCTGGCTACCACCCTCAAGTTGAAAACCTGTCGCCAAGCACCTATCGGTGTGTTCCGACAGCTGCACTTGAGAGCCAGTTCCCATCTAGGCTTTGTGTGCTTACCACCTTCGGCCACATCATCACTTACCATGGTGAGATTGTGGCCAAACACAAGCTTATCCAGAATAAAAAAAAAATAAGTAGGTACCTTAGTACATTAAAATGTACTAATATAACAACTTACAAGTGTCGTCGAAATAATACTGCAAAAGAGCATGCATAGCATGTGGGTTGACTCTTGCTGCTGAAACTAAAAGTGGCAAGCCACCACAATGACGTAATCGAGATCGGTTCACCGATTCACCACTCAGCTGCGCTAGTGCCCGGCCTGCGCCTTCGGGCCACCACGTTACATCTGGAAGTAATCTTATTTTTAAATCAAGATACTATTATTTATTTACAGACCATTAAAAACCCATTTTTTAGTTAAAACAGTATGAAAATATTGGATTTCTGAATATTTCCAGAGGCAATGAAATAAGAAATGCAAATTCAAAATACTTTTCAACTTTACCACAATTTCACCATGGTAAATAATGATAATGACAGAGAGTTTTATAAACAGGCAGTTGACTGTCTGTCTGGAAGTTGGTATGAGGATACCTTGAACCCTGGGCCAGATTTTTTAATCATCTACTATTGAAAAAAAATTGATGACAATTTATGACTTTCTTTTATTTTCTTTGGTTGAAGACTGGCACCTGCACTAAGAAAAATTTTCACTGTAGCTATTATGTGTGGCAATCAATATTCATCATCATCAATTCATTTATTTATTTAGAATACATAGTTTATTGAGTGACTTTAAAGGTGACTGAAAAGGAACTTGGACCATAAACAAACAATTTTGTAAGTAATACATTGGATTTTTTAATACCTGGATATTTTTGGAGTATGCCTACTAGGCATTCAACCAAACCAGCGACGCCTAAAAGTGGTCTGCATGATGACAAGTAGCAGAGGTTCATGAGACACTTCAGAGAGAGCGACTCAAATGACTTTGTTAAAGCCACGAGACATTGGTAGCCTCTACCATCACCCTGAATCTGGAAATTTTAGTATTTACCATTATTTCTACTGTTATGTGGAGTTCTTTTTTTTTTCATACCACAAGTGACAACCAGGCAGGGGGATCACCTGATGGTAAGTGATTAGACACACCAGGGGATTACCAATGTCTTGTTACCCCTTCTACAATACCTTAAAGTCAACTGTCTCAAGTGCAACTTCCAGAACACACCAGCAGGTGCTTAGTGACAGATTTCCAACTTGAGTGTGGTAGCCAGCCAGTGGAGAACTACAAAGTACCCTACTATTTACCTACTTCTCACAATGTTTTCCTTCATGATTTGAAACCACAATCTACACCACTGTATATACTGACGATTATACACTGACCATTATTACCTCATATGATGTTTGAATTTTCTTTCATTGAAGTTTACTTATTGTTATTTATGTGATAATCTCAGGAACAACTCAGATTTGAAAAATCTTACATAGCTGGTTTACTGAAGGTTATTAAAGGATTAAAACATAAGGTGAGTTCGAGGAGTATAGGCTAGTGGTATATATACTAAGTAACATTATAAACAGGTTAATTTGTATGTTAAATGCTATAGACATATACATAGAGTTCATACACACAAATGTCAGTCCAGGGTGGGAATCAAACCCACAACTAATCACTTGTGGGTTTGATTAGGCCAATTTTTTATTTGGACATAATCTTTTACTGTTTATTTTCATGTATCATTACCTGTTCAGTACATTGTACTGTAGCATGTGTAGTAAAATAACCCAAACATTTAAGAATGCCAGTTATCAATTCCTCTTGACTCTTTCTCAATTCTTCTGTTTCCTTCAATAGATTAGTTGATTTAATTAAGCCAGCTGATTCACATTCTGTAGTCAGTAGTATAGCTATACAGCGCACTGAGTTTATACCAAGCATCTCTTCTCTTTTGTCAGTGACCATCCATAATTGCCTAAAAACAGTGATTTTGGAATAATTTTAATAATGAAGGGCTATTCATTAAAGATTAAAATAATGCTCTTAAAGTATTTCCATGAACTTAATCATCTATAATGTACAATTGATTACCTGATAGCACGTACTGCCATGGTTAATGTGGGATAGGAAGTATTTTTGTCTCGATTCTCAATAAGTGTAACCAATGCAGTGACCACACCATGATTATGTAGACCCTCAGCATTTAGTGGTTTCTGTGCCAGGTTTCCAATGACGCGACATGCTCTTCCAACTATGCTATCGCGACATACAGTTTTCAGTATTGACACTAATGATGGAAAACAGAGCAATTTTCCGACCTGTAAAATATTACAGGACTATGTTGTTATAACAAGTACATGGGATTGGAAGTTGTTATTATAGATGGGTATTGTATATATTTTGTTAATTTCACTTACTGCTAAGCTGCTTTCGTCGTCTAAACAACAATTACCAAGAATACTGAGTGATATATCCAGAATTCTTTCATTTGGTTTGCGCAAATGTGGCAGTAAATAATCTAAACCACCGCACTCCCGAAAAAGCCTAACTCCATTGTCATTAACAATGATTTTACTCCTTATTTTTAATAGTGTCTCTTGAACACGACTTGAAGATGATGATTTAAGTCCTTGTATCACTGATTTCACATAGTTTATATCCATTTTCGTTGAAATGTATTGTACTAAATAAAATATTTATTTAAAATCAGTCAGATTCTGTCAATTTCTGACTTCTTGACTTCTGTCAGTTAGCCAATTAATATTATTTACTTATTTTAAAGGCTTTAGTTACAAGATTATCAAGCCTAAACCATTTCTTTATATTCAATATTCTTCTTTTACGTTAAAGTCACGTTATATCACAAATACCTATCAACTGCGAAAAAGAGTAAGGTACAACCTTTCTTTCTTTTATTTAGGGTAACCCTTCTTAGAAAGAGAGGTTGTACCAATCAAGTAGTTATCTTCATAAATGATATATTCTAAATGGATAGGTAACTCTAAATACCTACTTGAAGCAAATACCTATCAATTGCGAAAAAAAGAAAGATAATAACTATGTTGGGACAATCTCTCTTTCTAACCCTACTTACCCTTAATGAATTATCTGTTGATAGAGGAAGTAAGCTGCAAGCTGTAAAACCCGGCAAAGAGCTAAAGCATTACATACAATAGGGTATTTGACAGGTTTTAGAAAAGTATCTAAAATTGATCATTATAGCCATAGAACACTATTACTCTAGCGAGATTATCGCATACCTAATACATTTTCAATTTGCTTAATTCTTTGTGAATTTCTCTATTTTCATTAAAAATTGCCATTTAATAAAAATGCCATCAAAACGCTAAGTGCCTAGGTCACGTTATATCATGACATCACCTGCTCGTAAACAATTTTTTAACCGTCAAAATATAATGTAATTTCTCTTTATTAGTTACTAGATGTAAACAGGATGTACTAAATATCATACTTAATATAACACGCCCCTTACTGTCCTACTGATGGGCAGAGAAGGGTTCTCTGAATGAGGAAGGTTCAAGCATTAGCCCACTACTCAGTCAGGTTGATAAACTAAACAAACTGTCAAGTACTTTAAGGATAACTCTCTGGTGAGTTTCCTTTACAATATTATCCATTACCATATTTTTTTGCCAGGCCTTAACGGCAGCTGTCAAGTTGTCAACAATAGTCTAGTGGCGCCACCAAGTGTCGATTTTGGAACGCCCTCCAAACATCATAAAGAATAAAAAATGTTCTTGTTGTCTGTCAACGCCGTGATTTTTATTTGTAATCACTCTACTCACACTACGGACAGAATTTAAGAATTTGATCTTTCATTATTTGATAATATTAATTTTGTGTTATTTCTAGTAGATTACATACATTTGTCATGAAATCCTTCTGTGAGAGATGAGTGTCTTCGGTGATTTTCAACGCGTGTGGGTGCAACGTTTTCCAGAGAGTGCGTTACCAGCCGCCTGGGAGGAAGATGTCAGGGCAAATTTGGCTAAACACAAACAAAAAGTTGCTATTTTGAGAGAGGAGTTAGAAAAAGAAGAGTTTTATGTAGAGTATTTAGAGACTTTACTATCAGATGTTGAGAAGCATAAGGCGTCATCGCAAAGTAGTGGAGGGGCTCCGCCCTCGGGGGCTGACGTGAGCGATCCTGATGATAAATTTTCTGATAGCAAACAGGTAACTATATGCTTACATAGTTTATGTCTTGATCCTTTTCATACTTCTTTCTGTAGTTGTAGGTATTAGGGTTGGTATGTACTGAATTTAATTGAAATAGACTGTGTTTTAGGTCATCCATCCCATTGGAGAGCCAAGGGGTTAGGGTGTGTTGGTTAATCATAATTGAATCATTAGTCACAAAAGTTACCTATTCCACTTTTACTTTTTACTGCATTTTAAATTTCAATTAGTTTATTTTTCTATTTTAAAGGTGAATTATGAAGTAATAATCAATATTTTTCTGAAAATAAATGTAGATAAGATACATAATCAATATAATTAAATCTAGAATGTATTTTAGAAAGATTGTTCATCATAATGAGTCACTCACCAAGTCTACATATGTTACAATTCAATTGTCATTTCCTATGAATACTTAAGGCCGTGAAGTTGTAGAAGACATCTTCCACAATTTATGATAATAATAATTACACCACTTTTCTCTAGTTCTCATAGTTTAGGATTTTGCCCTACAATCTAATTGCATAAATCCATATCCAATATATGTAAGACTGTTTATTTTAACTGCTAATTATCATTTATACAGCATACAGAGGGATACATGTTATTTTTAATCAATTTGAAATTGAGTCTACTGAAAATTAAAAGACAAACCAATAAGAAAGCATGTTTCATCCTTAGCATGTTTCATATATTTTACACATAACAGTTAAACTTAATATCATTGCCATGTTAATATGTTCCATTGGTTACTGTACAATAAATTAATATTCATTTAGCACTTGTTTTGTGAAGCATGAAAAAGAAACGGTTTTATTGAGCCCATTTCAATAATTTATAAGTAAGCTTATAAACAATAGCACCTATTTAACTAAAACACTGTTTAAGATATCACATATTTATCAATAATCTTCCCGTTGTTGTCAAACAATGTGACATTATTTACATGACCATTTAATCATGTGAAGGCCCTAAGTAGTTTTGTGGAGTCATCAATAAGAGCCTTGTAATAATTTATTACAGTTGGATAAAAATAGGACTTAATATTGTACCCTTGTGATTATGTTGTTAATTTATGAACATAGACAAAGTAAAAGACCTTGTGGCTTTTATTAACTTTAATCACACTTATACAAATTATTTTTATCAAAAAAGCTATTTTCATTTTGATAAATAATTGCAGGAAGTATATGGAATATGCATGAGTAAGTAAAATAATCAAGGAAAATGTTTAAGGATATTTGATTTTATTTGGGTTGACAAATATAATAATGATCTAACTTTTGTTGGAGTTTTTTTTTTTTTTTTATTCTCGATAGGCTTGTGTTAGCCACAATCTCACCATGGTAAGTGATGATGTGGCCGAAGATGGTAAGCACACAAAGCCTAGATGGGTTGTTACACTACTTGCTTTAAATTATTTATTAGATGCAAGATAGGCTAGAAGAGTCTTGAGAAAAGTCTGTCACCATTGGGTCAATTTAGTTTGCAGTCTTATGGCAAACTAATTTTGTTATTTTAGATTCTTAACATTAAAAAGAGATCTCTTAAATAAGCAAAAAATATACCTATCTTATGGTCAATGCCACCTCATATTTAAGCAGCTGTTAGAGAAGTTAATTCATTAGAAAGAACTAAGAGAGGGATCATCGATGGACTAATCCACATAGTTTGGCGATAATAGTGCTCTTTAGACCTAGGTTGTTCACAAACTACCCAAGACTATAATAGATATACATATATGAGATAAGACCCCATGTTAGCCATAACCACACATTTTAAGTGTTTGATACTGAGGCAGATCAAACATTTGTACACATAAAAATCAGAGTTCCTGGTGTTTTATGTATGGTCCTTTTTTTACTCTTCTTGGATAAGCTTGTGTTTGATTGAACGCAATCTCACCATGATTAGTGATGATGTGGCTGAAGGTGGAAAGCACACAAAGCTTAGAAGGAAACTGGCTCACAAGTGCAACTGCCAGAACACACCCTTAGGTGCTTGGGGACAGACTTGCTTGAGGGTGGTAGCCAGCCATTCGGGTACTACAAAGTACCCTATCACCATGCTATGGTTTCCTCAGTATGTTTTCCTTCACAGAACTTCACTTCACTTGGTGTTTATTTCAAAATAAATTACGAATTCAAATCATTTACATATATGTATATCTCAAGCTGAAAAAGTGACGAAATAACACCCCAGATCCCTCAGTGCTCACACACAAATAATTCTTGTCATGATACCAATCTCCTAGTTGGAATAAATGTTCATCAATGCATTCATGCTTTGAGTGCTGATCCGATTTGAATATTAAAACAGTGCATTATTTGTGAGAAACAGTTTGCCTGCCTGATATTAAAGTAAAATGTTTTGGATTCTCTTTGCAAGTGGCATGTATAGTGTAGTTGTTTTAATTAGTGGAATATGAGGTAATTGGATATGGGACATTTGTGTAAAAGGCAGTAATAGCTGTTAACGTAACTGACACACCTACTACAATGGTTTGTTACACCCACTGAAAGTATGGAGCAATTTTAGCTCAAGGTTATCAGATAAGTTTATTGATCTCTTTTTTAAATGACTAAACAGGAAGTTATTAATTAAGTAAATTTGAAGGTAAATTGTATGTAATAGATGGAAATGACAAAATGTAACAAACCGTCTCATTATTTTGCAGTGATAAATTATAATTTATTATTGTGAACAACACTGTTTTGTTAGCAATAAATTTACTTATGTAAAGTCTTTTTGGAAGATATATCTATATATGGGGGAGTAAGAGTTAGTATAAGTGAAGTGAGTCTAGAGTGGCTTGATGCAATCATCAACTACCATAGCACTGCTCGCATCGATGTGGTACTTATCCCCATATATCCTAAATCTCTTTGATCATCAAGACAAAGATTCAGTTGGTTGTTCCAACTGTGGAAAAATGTACGCTATTACGGTTCTTCAAAAAGAGGTGCTTCAAAAGGGCATTATTTAGGGTCATTTTAACACATTAGCAATCCCTCTGGCATTGCAAATATCCATATGTGGCCGCGTGCGTGTTCATCAACCTGTTGACATCATATATATTTAGGGGTAAACGGTCCGCGGGCCAACATTGTTGAACCTTTTCTCATCGTCAAAAATTACACCCTCAGTTTTTTTGTTTTTTCTGACCCACTGAAGAACGTTCCTTATCTAATATGTTAGGTAGGTAACATATTGTTAGAGTTTGTAGCTGGCCATATAGAAAAATTAAAGAAGACATTAGAACGGTTGCCTAGCTACAATTCGTTGACTTGTTTATAGACTTTGACCATATAAGAAAAAGTATTTTATTTTATAGTATTATATGTGTGCTTGCTGTGATATCTAATTTATTTCATTCATTCAAACTAAATGTAAACGTTCAACATTTTGCACTACTGCCTGGAGGTGTTAAGTTGGAACATTTCGTTAACAGATCCACTAGAATCCAACAACATATATAAGTTTGGAAAAGAAAAGACCGACGCACCCGCGCCCTGTGTTGTGTTATGTATAACGCGCATAAATTTTTCAACAGGCCATGGACTTGTTTAATCGAACTTGACTTGACTTGAATCGAATCGTTTGCTGCTAATAATATCTAAGTATATTATTACTAAATTCTAAGAAACTAAATGTTTTAGATTCTGTCGACCAAACGTAGCGCATTAGGTAGATAATGATTATTATATTTTACTGCAAGTGTTTTCCAGGCAGATGGGTCACCTGATGGTATGTAAATACCGTGTAAGTAAAAAATAAATACTTCTGTAGACATTACCAATACCAGGGGATTGCCAATGTGTTGTCGACCTTTTTAAAATGCTTTAGAGGCAATGTGTTGTGTGTGTAAATATATTTGATCTATACCATCCTTCCTTTTAAACGCCGTCTTTAACGAAATCCTTTCTTCCCCGTTGACGGGACAAGAGCACCGAGGAGGATGAGAGCAAGGCAAGTTTAGATTAAACTTGCTTGTTAATGGGACTTAACATTCTCAGTTTTTTTCTAAATTGACTCCTGCGTGTTCTGGGGCGCTAAAGTTGCATCATGAACGCCAATTTAACTATTTAGTGATGATACTACTCTTATTTCCTTTGTACGCAGGGTTCAAACACTAACTCATTATCAAAGAAAAGCGAAGCAAGTCTTAGTAGTAATAAGAGTGACGATTCCACAACGGAAACGGCTGAATGCGAGGAAGTACAGTTGCGTACAAAACCTGTGCACGTTGGTGAGAGGAGTTCAGTAAATCAGTGCATCAATGAGCTCTCGTCCAACCTCGCTGCAGAGGCTCGCAGGCGATGTAACAGTGAAGTTGTGCAAAGAACTGACAATAGCCAAGATACTAATGGTATGTATTGCATTTACCTATTCATAATTCATATGTTCTATTAACTTTCTTGTGCTGTGTTTAAAAGGACATCAGGCAAAATTAAAGATGCCTAAAAATGAGTTTTTTATGTAATTTTGGGTGATTAGGAGATGCTCTACTTATAAATACTGTTACTAAAACAGGCATGACAAAATAGTAACAAAATAAATAGGTAATTTATTCCAAAATACCTATATTTTTACAGTAGCAGTAGATCAAAAAAGTCCAATTCAAGCTAAAAACCGTCCAGCATCACAAGCAGGTGATTTTGTAACAGTCATCGAAGTTAATGGTATTAAGTTAGCTGAGAATGCATCTAAGAAAGCAGAAGAGTCGCCACAGTCACCTGAGAGCAGTCCTATTGATCCAGTAGCAGTAGCCAAGAAAAAAGTTCCACCTAAGTATGTTTTTTATATTATTTCTGTCTCTATTCTATATGCTACCATTAAATCCTTTCTTAAGGAAACTATAGGTCTTATTATGTTCATATATTCCTATCCTTAACATCTGTATGACCGTTTGTTTCTGTAATAATAAATAAATAAAATATTCTAATATTTTGATGTCATTTTAAAATGATATGGTTTTTGTTACTAGGCCTCCACCGAAAGTGTTCAGCAAACGCGGCGCTTCCCTACCAGAGTCTGGTCTGGTTGACGATAGTCCGCCATCTTCATTAGGGCGTAGAATCCGCAATGCGGAATCTCGCGAATCTATTACCAGTAGAGCATCCACACCCTCCATCAGCGAAAGGGTCAGTTTTGATACACTACCATAACTAAGTTCCTTGAGATCTATTACTTACTATTATAGTCAAATATATTTGTATAGTGACTAACCCGTACTGTATCAATAATTTCATAATTACCAAACGTTGCCTGACAAACATGTTATATTTATTTTTGTTCTGGCCATTATCAGTACCATTATCTGTGTATCGATGTTATCAGTTACAACTTTTACTATTATATGATAATAACATTATATTCTAATAAGTAATCTGTATATATAAAAGGCAATCGTTACTGACTGACTCTATCAACACAGCTCAAACCACTGAATGGATTGCGCTGAAATTCGGCACGCAGGTAGCTATTTATGACGTAGGTATCCGCTAAGAAATGATTTTCTAGAATTCACCCTCTAAGAGGACGAAACGGGGGTCCAAAAGATTGTATGGAGAAACTGGATCGCGGATGAAACCGCGGAGTAGAAAGCCAGTCTTGTTATAAAACTTTTTCAATGATTTAGGTGAAAAGTTACGAGTCAATCAACTCTCTATCGTCGGAACGTAAACGATCTGGTGGTGCGGCGACACCCCGCTCTATTGACGAGGAAGTGACGTCGACGACCCCCGACCTGCGGGCGGACGACAAGTCTGCGCCGATATCCTTGGAGAGTATACCGGCGGCCGTACCTCTCTCTGAAGATGAGCCCTACTACGATCAAGTGCCCGTCGATATCAATGATGGAGAATATGTTTATATTCAAGCTGGTAAGCTTTAACAGATTATTTCCGCTTGTTCATTGTGCAAAGTTTTTTATAGGTTTTATAGGAACCCTAAAAATTTCTTCTGCTGGAACATTCATAAAAAATATAGTCAAACACAACCCGCCCTTTTATTATAGAGTAGGTATAGTAGAGGCGAGACACTACCTACCTTTTCTCGAACCGTTTCGTCTCATTTTCAAACCTTCATAGTTTCGTCCCAGATAACACCAGAGAGAGAGCCTAAATTCACAGGATTCCCTAATACATCTTGTATTAGGGAACATTTGAAATAACTCTAAGTAATAACATTATTAATGTATGTATTGTTTTTTGTATGGTTTAGGTGGAACGGGCTCGAGTACTGAAGATGCATCAAGCGCTACAAGTACCCTACCGTTGTGCGGCCCCACCGCTACAGTGCCGACCGCACCGAGAGCACCGGACTCCCCAGTATGTGCCACTGCGCCAAACTACGTTAATATACATTATTTTATACAGTGAGTATTATTTTATACATCCTACTAATATAAAAAAAATGCTATAACTATATCTAAACTGAGGCGGGTGGGGGCACGTATACTAAAAGTTTGTGAATTTGCGACTGTAAGTGCTGATTGGGCCATTTTAATATAAAAATGGAAGATTTGCGTTATAAAAACCAGATTTAATTTAAAATCTCTTCAAAGAAGTTCATTTCTGGTTTGTGTTATTACTCTTACCAAAGGCAGTAAGTACCTAGTGAATTATTAATAACAATCGACAAAAATTTTATATTTTACAACATTTCGGAATCACTTTTTTGAAATCATGATGTAATTATTCATAATGTCCAGTTATTATTAATAATTTTTAATAAAATATATTATTCGTAACATATACATTTATTCAATGCCAAACCGTACAATTCCATAGGTATTTTACAGAAGCTTTCAATGTTGTTCCTATAGTAAAAGTGGGATCAATAAGTAATTCCACCCTTGCAAAAGATACCTAAAGAACAAAGGTAATCGCCTAATGTTTATTCTATAGAGAAGCGGGCGAGGGTACTGAACCGAGTGATTCTGGATTGGATCTGGCTGACTCCAGTGATACACCATTACTGCTGAGGACCATTTCTTCAGACACTGAAGCCAGCGCCACTCCACCGGTGATAAGGAAACTTCATACTCAGGTTAGAATATGGATAATATTTTGAGAATCACAATCATTTGGATTCGTCATCATCATCATGTCAGCCATTGGATTGCCAAAGACAAATTCAGAAGTTTTATCAAATTGTGATTTATAAATTAAACACTGTGAATTTCAGTTGTTATTTTTTATTAGGTTTAATAATAATTAGCTACAAATGCATTATTTAATATTCAGGGGGTATTTCTTCAATTTGCTGTCGTATATTCTTTGCCAGATGTCCCCTGCAGTTTCACTCGCGTTTCCGGTGTATAAAGTAGGGATATAATCATTCTCAATAAACGGGCTATGTAAAGCAAAATATTATTTTCAAATCGGACTTGTAGTTCCTAAGATTAACCCGTTCAAACTTACATACAAACCTATAGGCTTTATTTATTAGTACAGATTGCAATATCTAGGTATCAAATGATTCTAGTTTTGTAATAATATTCAGCGCGTCCTATGAATTAGGAAACTGTCATATTAATTATTTTGATGCAAGATGACCGATATAAAAAAGTTCGGTTCTTAACGATAAATAAATAAAAACAAAATAAAATTAACCCAAACAAGTTAGCTTATAAGACTACTTTTAACTGTTGTAGTTACTTTTTATTCTACTTAATGCATTCATCTCATTATCTTAAAAAATCAAGTACTCTTACAGCAAGTCAAGGCAAATATGATTATTCTGTTAATATAATCTAAAACAGCTGGGGTTAGAAACTTGAAATACTTTTTACGTAGGTATCAACAGCTAAGGAATGAGTGGAAGGGCTGAAACCTTGGGGCGGAAAGCTAGTAAGATATATTTGCATCTATACAGGATGTCCGGTAAGTAGTACGACAAACTTAAGGTGGAGATAGGTGGGCGGGTCACCTACCAAACATACAAAGGTGCCTTAGTAAAAGTGTTACCGTTTTCAATTTTAAAATCAATATATAAAAATCAGAAATATCGAGATATCTCGAAAATGGTGACATTTTGACTGGGATAATTTTTGTATATTTGGTAGGTGACCCCCCCACCTGTCTCCCCATTAAGTTTGTCGTACTACTTACAGGATACCCTGTATATTTGTAGTATTCGGATACTGTGTCATACGTAGCATATTCCAGAAACACAAAATTTTATATTCAGATGGTTATTGAGTTTGTTTAATACTTCAGAATCGTAAAACACTAATATAGAGCGAATTAAATACTCTCCTCTATCTTTTTCAAAATGGAAGACTTTAATTCTGTTACCTCTGTGGTATTTATACCTGAAAAAAAAGAAGAGAAAATTAGATAACAATCACTATTAAAATCATCTTTACTTCTCAAAAAAAGAAGGTGAACTGAAAGATATTCAAATACTAAATAGTCAAGCAGTAGGTACTAAATATGGTCCGTAGCCTACTGTAAAAACATGGAACCCATATATTTCCGTCCGTATATTACAGCTGATTTGGAGATTAAATTCTACGAACCGCTAGACAATGGTGTAGAAGAGTTTTTTTTTTAAGTTGACTCCATATTACATATATAGATAGTGCCATCCACCAAGACGCGCCCCACTCTTTTTCCTAATCCTTACAGTGCAAGTGTGCATCCTTTCGCTAATGTTGTAGCGGATGGCACTATCTTTTTCTTTTCTTTTTTTTTATTTGGTTAAAAACAGTGAAAAAATTTGTAAATGTAATTGATCATTAAAATCAAAAATGTTTGTAATTATGCAGTGGTAATATTATAAAATAAATAAACAATTAGATACTTAACGTAAGAGATAGCCTGAGTTTTTAACATAAAATCGCAAAAGTAAATTACGGTAACAAAAAAAATAACAGAAACAAGAAACATTACATGCACACAAAATCAATCTTGAGATTACATTCTTCTGAGTGCCTGCAATATTTCCTTCCTGAATATAGCAAGACGCATGTCTAAAATATCGATTGAGTTAAAGTGAGCATTATAGGAAGCCACTAATCGATTTATCGGTTGGTACGACTTGAGGTAGTAGCCAATAGCTGATTTACTAGGCGACAGTGTGATCTTCGTGGTAATGATCTATACAAATGTAACTGATGGATGACAAGGTTCTGCTTTCAAAAATCTGATGCAAGGCTAGTGTAATCAAAGATAGAGTAATCAAATCGTTAAAAGTGTCCCTCCTCCTTTATCTTTTGAACAATTTAGTGATAAATTCAGAAAAAGTAGTAGTGGAATTTAAAAAACACTTTCCTGCAAATGGATTTGAATAAGATAAGCTATGTAGTTTTTTAGATATGGGATATTTTGGGTCACAACGCTTTTGTAAATAAAGCGACTGCAATAATAACTTTCATGTTTGAAAAATATTATGAAACACAACTAAAGTTTTATGTTGATTAAATAATAAATCATTACATTTACAACTTTGAAAATGCTGTGAAACTCTACAGTCGACACTACCACTGTTCATAGCCCATAAGACTTGACCGGTTGTTAATAGGAGCAAGCTTAAGTTAGTCATGCTCGCTTTAAGGCCTTTGCTTGCGGCGGCGTCGTGTGGCGGGTCGCTCACTTCCCTATAATATGTGCGAGGAGGGCAGTGGCTGCCACACGCGTCATACTTGTGAACAGGTGCTGCTTGTGTTTGTTGTTTATTAAGTCGGTCATAATTAAATTCTATAGATTACTATTTTTGCCGCCATAACACGCAAATATTGTCTTGAATGTAATAGGTGTAAGTTGTTTTTGAAAAGAGTAATTGCTGAGTTTATTGCCGGCTCTTCTCAGCAAAAGCAACCTTCCGAACCGAGCATTTAGAGTCTGACTATTCATAAGTGCCTGTGAAGGCCTATTTGCGTAAAAAATAAATAATTTCATTTCATTTCAATAAGTTTGATTGCTTGCTTGTAAAAAGTACTATTATCGTAAAAAAAAAATGGGGTAGTAAAAAGGGGTACAAAGTTTTGTCTTCACGTACCTATTAATATTATTATTATTTAAAACCCTCTAAATTTTTTTTATTTTTCTACAAATATGGATCTCTCCGTGTTTTATTGAAAAATTCACCGTTTTTACGAATAATATTACTCTAACTCTTAAGTGATCACATCCATTGTATTACTAATGAGTTAATCATCATGTACATATACATGTAGGTATTCTGGCATGTGAACTAGTAAATTAACATAGTATTTAAAATTTTACATAGTATCGAAAGAATCTCCGGTTTGGTGAAGTACCTTTTATCTGTGGACTTCTTACGCAAACACATATGTATCAAATTGAAGTCATTATAAATGTTAGTCACAGTTACGTTATAGGTAAGTCCGAACACAAGATACATATTGTAGTACTGACCTTATTCTGCGGACTCACGGAGACACTTTTGTTGCTTAAAAGTCTATCAACTTTCATTTTAGAGACCGTAGACGATAAAGCAGCTTCTAGTTCTAAAGGATATTCTTCTATTGGTTGACCTCCATTCTTCTGAGTTGTCATAGGTACAGAGGAACTATCTCCAGGCTCTTTTATAAGTGAATCAGTAACCGTTTCTTCGTTGGGTTTTGTTATCAGTTCTGTTAGCTCGGGAGGTGTGTACACATCAGGCTTCGTTATCATGTCATACTCCCTGCACATTCCCGTTACGTAGGTATCATAAATGTTACAAGTTATATTTCTACAACCGCTTGTATCACATTTCATAGTGGTGCACGTTTGGTCGTTGCACCAGACGGTAATATTTGGTTTTCCGAGACTTACAGTATCCATAGGTGCATATGTTGTAGATGCTATAAGATGATCGGTTGTCGGCGGTTGCTCGGTTTCATTTGAACTCCACCATGAAAAAGGATATGTTATCCATCCCCAGATTGTAGACCCGATTCCGCGACCCTCTGTAATATCTGCAACGATAATGTAATGTAATTTATAAAATCCCATTGTTAGACAACATAATTGTAGATTAAAAAAATAGACACCTTCTGTGAGTTGTTTCGAGATATAATTGGATTACTTACATTCATTCGTAGGCTTGCTCAACGACACGTTTATAAAAGACAAAATAAAAATCGTCACGACGCTCTTCAAACTTAACATGGTGGTATGGATGCGTTGGAACTCAAAACAGGAATAAATGTTTGGATAGTCCCGCTAACGCTTATATACTTACTTTGTATAAGTATGATTCCTATCTCTAGCTAGAGATAAGGTTGTGTTGGGAATGTTTACATAATGAGCAACAAACGAGCTTAACGACAAACCTTTTCATTTTACAATTTAATCTTAGTCATCCAAAAAAACACGAGATAGTAAGAAAATGTTGGTAATATCCTTAAACTTAAAATTTGTCTCCCTCACTAAAATGTAGGTATTAAAGTGTAATTTAATTTTGCCTGAACAGAAATTCAGTTTGAATATTTTGACATATTGTTTTACTGCCTTCGTTTATGACGACTTCGCACAATGTGCAGAATTTTTTTATGTCCTGGCAATCTAAGAATCTACATAATGTATGGGATTTATCACAGTACGTCAATATCTTTCTACGTGGTCTTTCGGTATTTTGTACGAAGTCCAAAAAAGTTTCTATATTTTTCAAAAGATGTGCTTCTTCCCATTCATCAGGGTCACTTTCATTGTTATCGGTGAAGCTTATAAATTTCATTATTTTTGGAGAATTTTTAAACGCTTCCAAAATTTTCTTTAAACTTATAATATTCTCTACTCGTATTTTTTTCTGTGTGACATCACCTTTGGTGCCGAAGTTTATTATTGTAGGCTGAGCTTTTTTTAAATTTGACCAAGGGCTAATGTATGTATCTTGAATATCCTATAAAAAATGATTTATATATAAACGTTATGTATATTTGATATGAGTTAAACTAAAATGATACTTACGATTTTGAGGTTATTGACATTGATGTGAGAAATGGATAACGTAAATGGTACCGAAATTAAAATAACAACTATTTTAGCGAACAACATTGAAAACATTTTCGAATAGATTACCACAACTGATTTCATTCTATTGACTTCTACATGATTAAGTGCTCACTTTACTGTAACACAATACATTTCTTATCAGAGTTTAGTTTTTTTAAACATTTTTAAAACACAGCGCGAACTGTTTCATAAACACGTTTTATTTTGTAAACAAGGATGACATCAGTACATAATTTTAGTTTTTTTTACATTGGGACAATGACCTAGTGAGTTCAATTCTTTAAAGATACATTTTGATTTCTTAAAAACTTTTTTAAACGTGGCAAAGCTGATACATTTAGAACTAATGCAAAGAGTAACCTTCCCAAATAACTTCCCTAACATTTTGTCCTGCAAAATGTCCACAATTTCGAAAACAACGTTCGATGGCAAATCCATTATTGACTCCATTGATGCTATACTGTCTGGAAATACACAAATACATAATATTTCATTTATTGTTGTAAGATAAAAGAATTGCTTAAATTTAACGAGAAAAAATATTACGCTTACCAGCCATAATTGATACAGCGCAGTGGCCCTTGTTATTCATTCTGTTATTTGGAATGCACGTTCTATGTATGCAGGTTTTGTTTTCACATTTCATAGAGTGACAAATGGTTTGAGAACAAAATGTCAGGATGCCCCTTATGTATTTTCCTACAAAGGACATAAAAGCTGGAGCTACCGAGTCCATATCATCCCAGTCCACCTCGCCAAATATAGCTTGTTCTAATGCTCGTGTATGGTTATGGAGGAGAGTTTCTTTGCTCATATTTAATTTAGATTTATTTATTTCACGTTCTATGATTATTGTAGTAATATTCTTCGAATTAATATCGATGTGGTTCCTAGAATTATTGGGCCAATACAAGAACTGCGCGTCTGTTAATAAATCTTTATCAATTTTTTGGGAAATGATTTTCTCATCAATTGTTTTTGTAATATTTGTGATGTCTGTGTCCTCCGATATAGTATCGTTAACCAAATATTTTATATTACCAAGATACGATATTTCGCGTTTGGTACGAACTTTTGGTATTTGAGTTGTTGTGTTTATTGCAGTATTTTTATATTCTGTCTCAATACTATTTTCTATTTTGGGCATTTCTTCCTTCATATTATCTCCACTATTTGAAATATTTACCATTAAATAAATACTATCTGTGGATTGTTTCTGGTCCAGGATTTCAATTGCTTTGTTTGTAGTAAGGTTTATTTCTGGTGTGGTAATAGATTCAATATTATCGGATTTTGTGGTATTGTTTACACCATGTTGAATTTCTTCGATATTTCTAGTTATGTTATAAGTTTCTTCAGCGTGTGTTGGATATATTTGGTGGTCGACTTTTATTTTGTGGAAAGTTATAACCTTCTTCCGATGTTTTTTGTTGCCATTGTTAAGTTTGGACTTCTTCTTTTTATGAATAGTTACTTTATGTCCGGGCAAAGTATCATGTTTGCTGAACTTGGATCCTTTCGTGTATCCAAACAGTTCCATAGGAAGCGGAAGGTTGAAATATGGAAACGGAAAATTAATAGATGATGTGAACTCTTTTGAATTACCATCTTCCTGATTTGATATTTTTTCACGATTGTAGTATTTGCTATATTTTCCAAAGATTTCTTGTATTTTTGGCAACTGTACATCAACTTTTATTCGAATGTTTATTGTATTATCTGTCAGATCGTTAGTCCTTTCATCTAAAGCGAATAGTGGGTTCTTAATGTTGTCCATATAAGCCTTTTTGTCATCATCAGGACCCCACGCGAGGGGAATCAAACATTGTTTACAACTACATTCGCATGGTATTTTGCCATTTTTACAATAGCAAGATGATTTCAAGGGCTGGTTCATAGACTTCTGGTGATATATAATTTTCTCAAGAGTATTAGCTCCATTATTGTCCTTGGGTGAAGTTGTGGTGTATTCAGGTTGATTTGAATAACGTGCCTTTGAGTTAAATGGAATGAAATAATCTAATGGGCTATTAAATGATGTTTGAGAGAATTTAAAGTTATCTGGATTATAATAAGTTTCGGTGTAGTAACCGTCGTGTTTTGAACTTGCACTTGGTTTAGATTTAGAATATTTATCATGGCGGTATAACGGTATTTTGTTTTTATTTATAGTTTTTTCCATATAATTTTTCCGCTGTTTATGTGCCCTGTCTAAGTAGTGTTGATATTCTGCAAGGAGATCTTCAATATTTTCGTCACCTTCACTGTCACTATTTAAAAATTCATCGAATGGTGAATTCTGGAATAGATAATTATATACTGTTAACGTTTGTGCTTACCTTTACCTTTTGAAACTAAGCTTTACAATATATATTTGATTGGTATTCTTAATAAATCTAAACGGTTGATCCATTAAGTTCTACTTACGACGTTATTTTCAAAACCATTCAAAATATCTGCAATGTCGCTAAAGACGACGGTATCGTAAATTGGAGATACTTCTAATCGATTCACCTCTGGACCTAAAATAAATATTTTTTTTAGGCAGTAAGCATATAAAGTCTAGTAGAAAATTGGCTCTCAAGCTACCGGAACACACCAAAAGTTGCTTGGCGTCAGAACTTCAACATGTTGGTGGCACCCAGCCAGGTGGTACTACAAAGTACACTCAAGCCCGCCCCCATTGTAGGATTCGACCACATGACTTTCGCCACAACATTCAACGTCACTTGATAGCATTGAGCTGAACACCATTAATATTAATTTTTATATAAATTCTATCCAATAAAAAAACCCAAATTAAATGTTTAAATATGATTGAAAACTTAATAATAACTTACTTTCGGAGTCGTGACCGTATGTAGTACATAACAAACAAATGCTGATTAATATAAAGGAGAGTTTCATGGTTGATTTCACGTGAGGATATCGAAATGTAAAGTGATGAAATTTCGCATTGCTATAGGGGCTTAGATTCAAATGTTTACACTTTTATAGCGTTTGTTGCACCAAACAAAAGGTATTAAAGCTTTTGTTTGTGTATTGTATGCTACAGTGCTGTTGCGATGCAATTATGTAATTTTAATTACGTGATTATTTGAATTAATTGTTTAATTACTATGTTTATTTTTATTTGTTTCAAGGAGTCCGTTATCAGCAATAATGCAGAAGCTGAGCGGCTGACGATGCACCGATGTATCATCACGAGTATTATTGAAAGTGAAACGGTTTATGTTGAATGCCTTTACGTCATGGAGAAGGTAATTTTATATATACACATTACACACATTTTGTTTAGGTTTAGTGGTTCATAATATCTAATGAATATCAGTTATAGACGCACATACATAAGCACCGTGTAACAAAACGTTGAAACAATAATATCAATGCATGTAGGCTAGCAAATGTGTTATTACACATGTAAGGGATAAAACTAGTGAACCTAACAGTTACGGAATCCAAGTACAAACTAGTGACATCACTATCTTTCCCATACAATCACAGGGTTGTCCAAAAATCACACAAACTATTTATTAATTTGGTAACATAATTTTTCAGCTTTGTGTTAAACGGTATAGTGGTTGAAAAATATTAACAATTCATTATTTCTGTTTAGTACATGAACGCAATAAAAGCGACGCTGTCAACGTCGCAGCCGGTAATAACCGAAGAGGAGTTCAACACCATATTTTATAAAATATCGGAATTACATGAACTACATAAAAATTTCCTGGAAGGCTTAAAATCAGCTGTCGCCAGTTGGGAAGAACCTCTCTCCGTTGGAATTCATTTTAAAAAGATGGTAATAATATTTTAGAATAATCGGAGATTACAGACTTTCTAAGATTGCTTTCCTTTGCCTCGAGTTTTTAAATTCACCCAATCATCATTACTTGAACTAATAATCAAGTATAAGAAAATTTGCCAGATATATTTTTGTACCTACAGTTAAACATTTTTCGTGACCGTTGAGTTGGGCAGCTTATTGAATAAATCATTTTTTTTTATCTTTTAATGCTATCGTTCGTATCAGAACTAATTCGCGATAAAATAATTTAATTTTTAAAGATTCACCCAAATGTATGTAAGGCATATTTCACAATTGAAAAATGTTCAACCGAAGAAATATTCATTAGACTGGGGTTTTACATATGGATGTAACATTTACAGCCCGTATCTCGAGTAAAACTTTTCCTACTTTTAAAGCAATAGTGATTAAAATGCAACCAAATATGTACAGGCCGAAAACATAAACATATACGGCGCGTTCCTGCACAACTACGGGCGAGCGACAGACGCGGTGCGACGGCGATGTTCAACCTCGCAGTCCTTCGCGCACCTCACCAAGCAAATCTCCTGCCACGGACAACCGATGTCACTCGACGACTTATTACATAAACCCGTCGCTAGGGTGCAGAAAAATGCCTTGGTTTTACACGTGAGTAATTAGGACACCGTCTTAAATTGTGTACTACCTTTTCATTCATAAAAGTGCTGGCCAGAAAACTAGTAAAGCGCGGATCAAGCTCCCAGAGTACGTAGTTTCAATTCAATATCAATCAATTCAATAACCAACTTGATTGACAAATATTTTCGTAAACTCCAAAGAGGAAATCTTCTGAAGAGCTTGCAGACACAATTAGGATACGGTCAACAAAGGCAGTGATATGACTGCAAGCAAAGCCGTATAGCACGCCGGGCCCTTGGGCACACAAAAAATTTTGGGCCCCCTTGGAAAGTAAAAAATGTGAAATAAAAAAAGCCTGCGTTAGATTCTAACTGTTAATAAAGATTACTTCTCGCCGTTTTGATCAATTTATTTTTTTAAGGATCTCATAAAATATACGCCGGCGAATCATCCTGATCATGCAATGTTGACTGACGCTCTCAACATGACACAACATTTCCTCGATGAATTTAATATCATACAAACAAAATCTATGTTCCCGGTTCGTATATTACTTTGAATACAAAACTATATTACTATAAAACTAGTAAACATAGGCTTTATACACAATTATTCAATTGCAGAACGCAGATCGAGCTCAAAGGAGGCTCGTAAAGAATTCTTTCATAGTGGAACTCTCAGACGGACACAGAAAATTAAGGCACCTCTTTCTATTTAATGATGTTATAGCTTGCGCTAAATACAAGGTATCAATATTTTTATCTAATACTAGTTTTCAGCATCGCGGTTTCACCCGCGTTCCCGAGGGATGTTATCTTTGTCCGGGAAAAAACAAGTATCTCTATGTTTTATTCTAAGATATGAATGATCTACCTGTGTGCCAAGTTTCATCAAAATCTGTCCACCCATTTTGGCGTCATTGAGCAACAAACATAAAAACATTCACATTGTACATAATACAACACACACATCGTATGTAATGTATACAGAGTGAATTTTTCAAGTGGGCGTGGATGGCCAAATCCTAAACTAAAGGGAATATCGAAAAATGCTGAAGGGAGTCTCGAGGCCGATTTTGATTAAAACTAAAACTGCATCATTAGATTTTCGAAAAAATATAACCCAGTGAATTTGAAAAAAAATACACAGCCTGTATTATTACATGTCATGATTTTTATGTTTATCGTATGATTTTAGAGCTACTTTATCTTAAAATAATAATTTATTGATTAAATTAAATAAAAGTATCAATTTCAAAAATGGCAACACCGTCATTAAAAGTATTCCATAAAGTAGTGATGAAAAAAGAAGGAAAGATGGCGATGGAAGGGGGAGCGTTTTAGCGAATGGATAGCAGAGCCGTAGCTCGGCATTCTAACTCCGGCAGCTGAAGTTAACAATAGTAGGGTGAAACCTCTGCCCAAACTACATTCTTCACATTAGTTTGTTAGATCTTCATTTACTCAACATATCAGAAGTGTTCGTAATCTACTCCCACATCAAGAATTATTTCATGTAAGTTTCACTACCCTCCTTATTTTTAAATATAAATGTGTTAGAATGTTAATTGAAGTTCAATGTAGACTATTCCACTCAAATTGATGAACGATATATTGATATTTTACAAATTGCGTTAGATTCTTTTACATCGTCGATAATATCAAGAACTTGCAAATATAGTTACGACCAAAGTTAAAAGGTACCGCCATATGCTTGGAAATAAACCGCGTTGCTATGTGGTGTCAATCGTTACTTTCGCTTATAATTATTTCAATATTGTATAATCTTAATACTGTCGTTTAACAATATGCTGAAATTATTTTTTTATTTAAAATAATTAAAAAAAAAGCAGCAACGTAATGGTGGGTGGAATAATGTATTGTTTAGTGAACCCTTTCACGAGGAGAATTAGAGAATTAATTATCTTAAATAGTACAACCATTTTATTCGCTGGTTCGAATCCTGTGAAAAATACAAAAGTGATGACGAAAAACTTCCTAGAACGTTACATGGTTGAAACGGTTCTAATAAGTGATTCCTTGTTTTTGTTAGCAAAATTTGCCATTTATAACTAATCATAACTTTTATTTTAAACATGTGGCATTTAGTGAGTGAGTTTAGTGTTGAATAATTTTATTTGTTCAACACATTGGAAATGGTTTTTTTATTTAATTCCACATACAAATGGGCAATTTCATACTTAAACCCAATA
This sequence comes from Ochropacha duplaris, assembly GCA_951361185.1. Taxonomy (NCBI): domain Eukaryota; kingdom Metazoa; phylum Arthropoda; class Insecta; order Lepidoptera; family Drepanidae; genus Ochropacha; species Ochropacha duplaris. The sequence goes on from OX592703.1 coordinate 8,100,540, forward strand.
TTTGGCAACTGAAAGAATTTTTAAGCTTTTATCATCATTTTAATATCTTGCTAGTGATATTTTTTTTTATTTTGTACTATCTTGTTGACGTGAGAGCGCGTCTGGTGGTTTCGCACACGTGAGCGAGCGTGGTGCTGTTGTAGACGTGAGTTGTGTAGCAATAGCCTGTGTGGCGCAATAGCCTGTGTGGCGCAATAGCCTGTGTGGCGCAATAGCCTGTGTGGCGCAATAGCCTGTGTGGCGCAATAGCCTGTGTGGCGCAATAGCCTGTGTGGCGTAATAGCCTGTGTGGCGTAATAGCCTGTGTGGCGTAATAGCCTGTGTGGCGTAATAGCCTGTGTGGCGTAATAGCCTGTGTGGCGTAATAGCCTGTGTGGCGCAATAGCCTGTGTGGCGCAATAGCCTGTGTGGCGCAATAGCCTGTGTGGCGTAATAGCCTGTGTGGCGTAATAGCCTATGTGGCGCAATAGCCTGTGTGGCGCAATAGCCTGTGTGGCGCAATAGCCTGTGTGGCGTAATAGCCTGTGTGGCGCAATAGCCTGTGTGGCGTAATAGCCTGTGTGGCGTAATAGCCTGTGTGGCGTAATAGCCTGTGTGGCGTAATAGCCTGTGTGGCGCAATAGCCTGTGTGGCGCAATAGCCTGTGTGGCGCAATAGCCTGTGTGGCGTAATAGCCTGTGTGGCGTAATAGCCTGTGTGGCGTAATAGCCTGTGTGGCGCAATAGCCTGTGTGGCGCAATAGCCTGTGTGGCAATAGCCTGTGTGGCAATAGCCTGTGTGGCAATAGCTTTTGTGTTGTCTATCCTGTATGGTAATAGCCTGTGTGGTAATCAGATTTGTGTTATTCGATAAATGTGGTCGCTCTGCGTTAATGTGGTTTTGTTGAGAATCGGTAGACGCGAGAGCACGTCTCGTGTTTCTTTTTACAAGCTTTATATTAGCTTGCAATGTATGTGTGTTTTTCCGGGGTGAATCTTGCAACTCAATTTTGAAGCAGATATCTTTAACCGATTGAGCTGAAATTTTGTATACACGTTTAGTTTAGATGACAATGCATGGTTAGCTTGTGACATCATTCTAAATCCAACATGGCGGAACACCTAAGATAGCGGACTATTATTTTTTTAATGCAATACTACAAAATGGGTATCAAATGAAAGAGCTTGCTGAGAATGACTCAAAAAAAAATTAAGTGCATACAGAGCTTTACTTAAATGATTTGGTAATCAAGTATGCGAGTTCACAAAAAGAAATAAAAGAGCATATATTGGCTGCGACTCAATTATTAGATCTGTGTAAATATAATGAGGATAGATTTGAGTCACTCTCTAATAACCATACTTGTAGCTGTAGTACACATTACTACCTACTGAGGAATCTTTGCCATTGTTGAAGTATGCTCTTTCTCAATTGAATATAAAACAGTAGTTATTACGGATAAAATAGATACCTATTCATTTTGGTTCAATTCTAAATAACCATTCCAAACAACCAGTGGTTAATTATTGTATGCCAGGTGCTTCATTCATACAGATTGTTATAATTATTCAAATGAAATTGGACAAGTAGGTATACCAATATTTTTATATTAGTTGGTCAAGGCATAAATATACATAGGAAAGACCTAGTTAATAGTTTATGAGTCCCTAAAAAAAAAAAAAAAAAAAAAAAAAAAAAAAAAAAAAAAAAAAATCGGGGTAATGAAAGTTATATTGTGTGCTTTCCCCGCGTCAGTTGACTATACTGACAAACAATATAGTTATATTATGTATTTAAATAACACATTAAACGCTGCCAGCCTTCTGGGAACCTTGCCGATCGGCAGCAGCGGCAGCCTCGAAGAAGTTTTTTATGTATTGTAATTGTACATTTGCATGTATATTTTGTACATTTGTTGTAAATAATAAGATAATATTTTACACATTAATAAGTTGACCTGTCTTAATGCCAGTTTTATATCTTTCGACACTAAAAAGTTTGTTAGTGGAATTAAATCCCTAAAAATGACGGTGATGCGAGTTTAACATTTTTATCCATCCCAAAAGTGCGCAACGCCGCTAAAGAAGATTTTTTTTTAACTTGATGGCTACATTGATAGCATATCATATTGATATGGTTATAGTGAGTATAACAAACAGTAGGTGAAGTGACCCAGCCTATTATTTAGTCATACTAATAATATTATTGTGGTTAATTATTTAAATATATAGTTTTGACAATAGAGAAGCCTATAGGCAGAATATCACCTTATTGCATCAGAATATAAATCGCTTCTCTGGCAAAATACATGATGTTGAACTTGTTGAACAAAATGAAAGCACAGTATAATATATCTTTATACTGTGATGAAAGTTGATGTTTTATGTTTTACTGAAATGTGGTTAAAGCCTGACACTATAGTTTTCAATGTAAATAATTTACGGTTGCCAGTGCCTACCACAGGGTGTCTACCATGAGCAGTGGATCTATTATTTTAAAACATTGTGTTTGTTCGAAGGTATTTGAATTTGTTTGAGGTCAATAGCAATCCTCATCACCCGAATTCAGGCTAGCTAAAGTCGAAAAAGGTCTTTCTCGGGAACTGTGTTCGTTTCTGCAATGGGATCCCACGTGGGGTGACTGGAATGTTTTGTTTTGTATTTGGGAAATGTTTCTTATATATTTTTGAAATTGCGAATGAATAAAAAAAAAAAGAACGTGAAGTCAATTGTAAACGTTCATTGGTGCCATGCCGGACCCTAGACTGATTGAGTGAGTTTTGATTTTTAATAAAAATAAATGTAATAATGATGATAGGCATAATCACAAACTGTGAAGAAATTGATTGTAATTTGAGATTAAGATTAGAATGAGCGACACGCATGAATAATGAAGTAAGAGATAATGTATTATTTGTTATACATTCAGTTTTAGTATAGACTTATAATTAAAAGTATGAGGTAAAATCTTCGATCAACAATAGCTATAGATTTAGGGTCGGCACAAAAATATACGTTTCGGTAAATAAGAGCGCACTTGAAAAGTGAGCTCTTATTTTGTTTAGTTTGCTTGAACACAGCCAATATAAACACGTCTCACAATGCCGCAGTGTGTATTCAAAAGTTGCAAAAATAATGCTCGAAAAAGCAATTTAACGGCCGGGGTATCTTACTTTCGGTAAGAACATAAAGAATAAGATATATTTTAAGCTTTAAACTAACAAATAATATACAATTTTGAACAAAATGACATATTTTATACCACGCTACCAACGCTACAAATGATTGGCCAAACTCGCCAACACACGCACAAACTTCGAAGAAGAAAAAAAATAAAGGAAACAAAACGATGTAGCTCTCAAGGCAACATAACGGGAAAACATACTTTATTTGTTGCTCTTTAAGGTTGATTTCACACTAAATGTTCTTTAACTTATGTCTTTTTCTATTAAGTGACAGGAGTAGTTTATTGCTTTGCTCGTTTTATGTGACTAATGATCGAAAGTATTAGAGAATATTTTGAAGATTTGTGACTTTAATACTGGGTGCTATGGTTGTAATTAGGTTGAACTTAAAACTGTTTTAAAACATTTCTCTCCCTTTGTTATTAAACAAATGTAGCTGTAAAAGTATAGGTATACTCATGCGGATAGCATTTAGCTTGGATTTTGTACGTGACTCGATATCTATGGCTATACCTATATCTATGGGTAAAATTATGTGTGCCTGTACCAGCAAGGTATATTGAATGTTTTTGAAATGATAAAGTCAATTGTTGTGCGGAAACTTGATCCTCGCACATGATTCAACCTTGACACTGATTACAGCAAACATTTATTACTATTAATTCTTTGTATTGCTCATTCTAATCCATTGATTAGTACATGTCTCCACCTTGGTTTCACACTTTGATTGGTTTGATAGTTCATTTCAAAAAGATCTTTATCTTCTCTAAGGTGGTATGTTGGTTTCCGTAAACGGCACAAAGCTGTTCCTGAGCTCTGCTGTCTAAACACGACTCCAGATCGAATTTTATCATTATTACATAGAAGTCTTTCCGTAAATTAAAACCAACGAAGTCTGTTCTTGCCACAATTCTGATCTTGTTATTTCCTGATTGTTGAGGTATAGGTATAAACCTATAAAGTTCGATTCGATTCTGGCTCACGAGAGGGACCCTGATATCAAAAAGACAGTAGGTACTGTTCTGAAGTCGTTGTTTACACTGTTAATAGCTGATAGATGTTTCTGAGATCGTTTTGTATGTCATCTATAGGCAGTGCTAAATGTTTAACAATAGTACTTAGCTCTCTTTTTAGTTGTTCAGGAGACAATAAATGAGATTTGAATCGACCATGATAGAGGTCAATGATGGTATCGGCTAGCATCTTCTGTGTACTCTTTAGGTTTTGTAGCATATTGTTTGCTGTTAATGTAAACAGATCCATGTCGAAGTTTTATTGAAGTTCCTGTTTAAAACATTTGTTGTAGCATCTAAATTCATCAAATGCTGATTGTTAAGCTTTGTTTGCTTATCGATTAACCTTTCAGTTATTTTTAAGACATTGTATTCTGATCTATAATAGATGTATGATTAGTTCGAAGCAGTTCGACATCCATTTCATACGGTTCCGCAAAACTCTGATCAAATAAACCGAACAGGCGGTTGGCGACGTAACCAACACCGTCGATAAGGCCCCGGTGAGGTCGCCGGAGGAGCCGTCGGAATGTTGACTTTGCAACATATTATGATCGTAGTAGTCGAGCTCTGAACAGCCATGACGTAACTGAAACCATAGGACTTCGCATTGAATATTTTGTTCATCTAGATGCTTTATATACTTAGTCTTATTCAATGCAGCTATGCCTTGCTTGGAGTTCATGTTGTAATATGCAAGTATTTTCCAGTTATCTTTTATCAGTCCCATGCTGTAAATTTTATCAAAGTACATCACTTGACTATCTTTGAACTCTGACATATTATTCAAACATGATGCATTTGAAACTATTTTCAAAAGAGCAACGCCATCATAGCGGATTTAAATGAGTAACGCCGTTTTGGCTCAGTGCACTGATTTGATTGCGTTTGTTGATGATTTTCTCACCCTGTAGGTAAAATAGATCGTTGATTAATAGGACGTTTTATGAAGCCATTCTTTGATTTAAGAGTGACTACTCTGACGTAGCCATGCTACTACGATTTAAAATACTGAATCTTGTAATCAGCGTTTCTATAATGTCGTTTCTTTCTTGATTTGTGACGACATTAACTGCCTTTGATTTTTTTTTCGTCTCTTGATTTGTGAAATATTCTGGTTACTTAGTATCAAAGTTAATGTTAAATCTTGAGAGCCAAATGGGCCTATTCCACCACAGCAAATGATCTTGAAGCTGTGTTGCCGGTGTACCTCTGCTGGCACAGTAAGCGAGATTTTCGTTTGACTTCACATATCGCCATGATTCTGATGTTATAACTTATTTGATCTGATTTAGTTCCAGTGCCAGTGATTCGCCTACTTACAGAGTCAGATTATTAAAATATATTTTTATGCAGACCGAATGTCATGATTATGATTCGATAAAATTGTATCTTTTTATTATATTTATTATTAATAATAATTGAAACAAAGTTTTTAAAATATTCTTAAGTACTTATATCTTATTGCATTTCATTTACCCCAGTTTTTGTGTTGTTTGATCGTACGCCGGAGGCTGTACGATGGCGGATGGCCGAATGTCATGATTTTTATGTTTATCGTATGATTTTAGAGCTACTTTATCTTAAAATAATAATTTATTGATTAAATTAAATAAAAGTATCAATTTCAAAAATGGCAACACCGTCATTAAAAGTATTCCATAAAGTAGTGATGAAAAAAGAAGGAAAGATGGCGATGGAAGGGGGAGCGTTTTAGCGAATGGATAGCAGAGCCGTAGCTCGGCATTCTAACTCCGGCAGCTGAAGTTAACAATAGTAGGGTGAAACCTCTGCCCAAACTACATTCTTCACATTAGTTTGTTAGATCTTCATTTACTCAACATACACCATCCAATAATGTTGCTGATAAGGATCAAATTCTCAGAAGTAATGACATACGGCAAATTAAAAGATGTGTTCTTTTTTAATAAAATGAGTAACATTTTTTGTATTTTCATACAAACTATTGCAGTTATCCTATCGTACATAGGTACTATCAAATTGTTTGAAATAATTTTTAATTTTGTACACTCGTTGGACATGACTGATAACCCACTCGCATTAACAATGAATCTAGAAGCTGTTTTTGATGAAAACCAAATCTGCATCATTCGATTTTTGATAAAATATTTTTTCAAGCCAGGAATCGAACCCGATGAATTTGAAAAAAATACACAGCCTGTATTATTACAACATCCGATAATGTTGCTAATGATGCAGTTTTAGTTTTAATCAAAATCGGCCTCGAGACTCCCTTCAGCATTTTTCAATATTCTCTTTAGTTTAGGATTTGGCCATCCACGCCCACTTGAAAAATTCAGTAACATTTTTGAACGATGCGAATGTTAATATTAACGTTCTGCGATCTTTTATTCTAAATTCTAACCCATAAATGAAACGGAAGGATTGTACGGTCGGCCAAGAAAGTGGTGTACCAGTTTTGATTTATAGTTTGACAGGAAACACTGTACCGCGCCTTAGGTAACGCGGGGAGGTGGGAGCCGGGGAAAAAATTTGCATGAGTTCACATGAGATCAATATTGTCGAACAGATCTTATTATATCTGTTTGCAATATTTGAAAGGTTTAAGGTCGTACGTCCGTATATCATATGTATAATGTATTATAGTAACTTAATTAAATATAACCGAAACATACCTACTTATATTATTTTATAAATACAGGCAGGTGATGAATAAAACTATATGTATTTATAACTCAAATCAGAACCGAAGATTGTTTAATTTTACAACAAAAAATATATTTACAAGGGCTGCTATTTATGTAACTGGAATAACTAAGTGAAATGATGATTGATGCACTTTTACATAATTATTATGTTGGAATTCATTTAAAATGTTTGGCCTCTAGTGTGGAACGCAACGTCTATTGACACTCTTGCGCCATCCCATTTTCCTAGCACAGCGTGTCGTGCTGGCGGTGCCGCTGCCACTGCTAATAACCTCAAGCGGCGAAGGTATAATAGCCTTATAGGTAATTATATTTTCGAGCCGTTTGGGGTTGAAACCTCGGGTTTTTATTTCCTAAGGATATTTCCAAACAATTGGTTGACGCTTCACGTGACCAAAAGGCTGGCTTTTACTTTGGCCAAATATTAAGCATTGTCATTCAACTTGGTAATGATGCCAGTCTTTTGGGCATGTTATCAGTCGACGGCGATGCGGAGGAATTCTTCGACACACTTTTAGTTATTTTTGTACATTAAGCGGTAGCGAAATTGTTATTAATATTTGCATTGAAAAATATGGTTAACAAATTTTGCATAATAAAATATGTATTAGCAAATAATTAAATTATTGCAATAAAAAATAAGATTAACTTAAATTAGATTAAATAAGTTTTTTTTTAGCAAATGTGAAAAGCGAAACACAATTTCTAGAGTTATGTAAATAATGCTATGACAGTTGTCATTCATCAAATTAGTTGTTAATATTTTTGAGAACTATTATTTTTATCAAACTACACACCAAAATCAATTCCGCGCCACTCTGACCTGAATTGGAAAAAAATGGAATTTCTCTAAAACTATCGATTATCGCGTTTTGCGGTTTTCAAAACACACTAAAAACACTAAATTCTACAAAAAAAAAAAACCCTGTATTGAAGCGACGGGCGCTAATGTACAGTGCTTCCGAGATAACTCAGGACCCATCTTGGAATATCTAATCTCATGTGCGTCTGATATAGACGTGCGTTGACGGCTCACTGACAGAACGGACACCCCCCCGTCTCGCCGCGCACATACCTAAGGCGCGGTACAGCGATTTCGGTCAAACTATAGTTTCCTAGTCATCGAAAATTGCAACAAGGTTCAAACTAAAAAGATATCACTGAAAGAGATGCATAATAATGACATAAGTTGTCAAAAGTTGTCAGATTGATCTGCAAGCGAAACTAATCTTTATCACCTATGAATCTGCAAGCGGCATTCAACCTTAGGGTGGTACACCACTTTCTTCTACTGTTGGTGTTGCCCACTCCAACAAAACTAATATGTTTCAACAGGCATCAGGGCGCGACAAGTTTACATTCGAGTTGAAATGGTTCATTCCGCTGCCAGACATAGTGGTGGTAGAAGAGGACAGTGCGGGAGTGTTTGCGAACGATGCGCGCGAGACGTCGCCCGCCAACATCGTAGCTCTCAAATCGCAAGCTTCCACTGTGCGCGACCAAATACTTGCCGAGGAGAGGGCTGCCAGCGATGATAAGGTTTAACACTATTCCGGTTATTGTTATCATTATTTATGTTCTGTTTCTGTGCCTTTAAAGTCAGTTATCAATTGTACTAAATGAATGACAAAATTAACTTTGAACTTGAGATTAAATAATATTACGATGTAGGATTATCTTACTGTGTTTATTAGGTATTTCTGAAATTTGTGAGAGTAGCATTGTGTTCCATAAATATTTCCCCTACCAGGACATTATACACATAAGGGGGAGATATGTGGATGGGTCACCTACCAAATATAAAAATATTACCTTCGTAAAAGTGTCACCAATTTAGGTGACCCGCTCACCTATCTACTCTTTAAGTTTGTCGTACTACTTACCGGACACCTGTATATCAAATTCAAATATATCTTTATTAAATAAACTCATTACAAGTATTTTTTATCGTCAATTTGATTCATGTAAAATTCTAACGCTCGGTTCGTAAGGTTGCTTTTGCTGAGAAGAGCCGGCAATAAACTCAGCAATTACTCTTTTGTAAAAAAGCAACTTAGACATATTACATTTAATAATTATTTATATAGTCTCACTGATAATATAATGTGTGTTATGGCAGCTAAAGAGAATAAAGATATAGAATTTAGTTACGAATGGTAAATGGAAATTTAAGTATAAAAGAGCGTTATTGGATAACACCAACGAAATAGGTTTTGTATTCGGATACTTTTTCACGTAGAAAATGAGACTGGGTGGTCGAGGTACGGCAGAAAAACAGCGTAAGAAACTAGCTGAACTGGAAGGGCAACTAGTACTGGCGTCACCCAACCTCACCTTCCGAGTGGGGGCGAGGGCTCCCGGCGCCACCTCGCTACAGAGACAACACATTTTCTTCCTAAGTTCTGAATATGAACGAACGCAGTGGATTGACTCTATACATGCTTTGCAGGTTAGTCTGTATAATTTATGATTTTCCAAAATTCACCCCTTAAGAGGCTGAAACGGTGGTTGTATGGATTTGTATGGAAAACGGGATCGCGGGTGAAATCGCGGGGCGGAAAGCTAGTTGATGCATAAACATTCGCTTCGCATTAAAGCGCAGAAAGCAACCAATTTATCAATAGGGATGTTGACGGACGTACCAAATTACCTTCTTTTTATTAATGTCAAAACGATAATTTATACGGAGGTTTGTATGAAATAGTAGCTTGTGACGTCATATGTTCTCACCATCAAAATATCTACTTTTTGTGGTTAAATAATCAGAAGATGAATCTATTTTATTGTTTCAAGCAGTCTAATGTGGAATATTAAAATTAATATTGAATTTTTCTGGAAAAAATTCAAATTATCTTCAACTCAGAATAATGGTCTAACTGCACCCCCTATTTCAGTTTATGCCGTCCCTTACAACCTGTATACAGATGACAAAAGTTATGTATTCCTATGTAACATATGACTTCCTATATCCAATGTTACAAATATTGCAGGCATCATCAGCTCCCCCAGCTGGTTCCAACTCAATCTCCATGTTAGAACTGCAAGCGTGGGTGACCGCTTGCCGCAGCTACCTGCAGACTGACATGGGTTCATATCTGCTGCGAAGTGGCCGCGACGACTCGTTGCTCCTGGGAGACTTGCAGCTGCATATAGGCGGTATGACGGCACCGTTGGATACCTCTGCAGGTAATGAGTCGTTTTTATGTTAAAAGTCTGACAAGCAAGCAGACGGGTCACCTGATAGTAAGTGACTATCCTCGCTTATGGAAATTAGCAATCACAGTTGAAAAGCGTCTTGCTTTTAGAAGACATTTTTGTCAAAAACATTTACTTACATGTTATGATATTAGAAGAAAATTTGTTATTTTAATTGCAATTATTTTTTAGTTTAGGCCCTAAGAAAGTATAACGATATTTTTTTAGATATAACAACGGGGTGCATATGCTACCAACCGTATCATTTCAAATATAAATGACTCCCAATTTATTTATTTATATACTTTCCAAACTGTATGTTCTTACAGATTACTACATAGTAGTGGAAGTAGACTCCTACGGGCATTACTTCCGTAAAGCGAAGTCTAAGCTTGTGTGTCGAAGCGCCCAGCCGCGGTGGAATGAAAGCTTTACGCTCGACTTGGAAGGTTCACAAAACTTGAGGCTCTTACTCTATGAAGATGCTGCAAGACCTGTTTTGAGAGGAAAGTGTACAGTTAAGGTCAGTATTATTGTAGTGTTGTTGTAATTCTTAGTCAATTTTAAAATCCATTATAATAATCTAGAAAATAATCCGAATAAGGAGGTCACAAAACTTATCAAACAGAACGACTTTTATTACGAGTGTTCGATTTATTTGCTTCAAAGGATGCACACGTGCACTGAAGGCATCTTTTTAAATTTAACTATAAAGACCTATTGCCTTCGACTGCATGATATTGTTTACAGTACTGGAAACAGGGTCATCTTGTTTCCATACATATCGACAGGACTACAACATTAGTGTCGACAATGCACTGTAAGGTATTAGGAAAAAGATGGGGCGCATCTTCTTGGATGGCACTATCTGTACAAATTCGTTACATAAATAGTAGAAAGACAATAAAACATGAGTTGGTATCGTGTGTGTTCTTGTGGTAGTTGTCTCGCGAGTGGGTGACGGAGGGTGGTGGCGTGTCCCGCACGGTGCTGGTGGGCGGCGGCTCCCTGCCGCTGCGGCTGCGCGTGTTGCCACCCGAGCGGAGCGCGCGCCGCGTGCCCACCGCCAAGCCGGGCGCACTCTTCGGTGCCAAAATCACACACGTCGCCAAGTATGCACCTACTATTATTTACTAACCGACCTATTTGGTTTCCCTGATTAATACTGACAATAGGGATGTTGCCTTTTAAATAAAAAATCAAACGTAGTTGAACGGGCCAACGACCGTACATCTATCCAGTGTATAAAACACCTAAAAATACTACAAAACATCAATAGTTGTAATAAAATTCATCTTCCTAGTTTTTTTTAATTTCCAATCTAACCAAAAAAGTTGATATCTCGATAGTGCATAATAATATCATCATCCTCATCATCATATCAGCCGGAAGACGTCCATACTTAAAATCTTTTTATTTGGTTTGCCATTTGCGACACTATTCTTCTGGGATTCACTTTAACGATTCGATCCTCAGCTAGGTTTCTTTTGGTTTTTTTCTAATGTAAGTACTAATACAGCTTTAGGTACTTTCTAAATTTGGCACCGAAACTGAGCATTTTGATCTATTCGCTATACTTTCGATGGTCATCCATTACACTTCAAAGATGGTGTATCTTATATTATATATTTTTATTTTAGACGAGAAAAGCGAAACATTCCGTTTGTAATAAGCGCTTGCGTACGCGAGGTGGAGCGACGCGGCATTCACGAAGTCGGTATCTACCGCGTCTCAGGCAGCGCCAGCGACCTCAACCGACTCAAGAAGAGCTTTGAGACCAGTCAGTAACACTAATTCATTGAATATACTAATAAAATACTGTATTAACATCATAAAAAAAACTACTTTTTGGTTTCTATTATTTTGTAGTCCGTATCACGATAGCAGCAGGGTATCTAAGTATTTTTTTCATTTGAGGGCTTTGAGTGCACCCTAGATAGCCTTCTTATTGCATCCCATGAATTTCATATTATTTGTAACTAGTTTTCCCGCTCCGCGGTTTCACCCGTGTTCCCGAGGGATCTTATCTTTTCCCGGTATAAAATTATACTATCGTTTATACCAGGACGTGATCCACCTGTGTGTCAAGTTTCATCTAAGTCCGTTCAGCCGTTTTTGCGTGATTGAGCAACAAACATACAAACTTTAACATTTTTAATATTAGTAGGATAAGTTACTGATTGGGCTAATTAAATCTACAGATGCTTATGAAGCTGAGCAGTTGTTGAAAGAAGTAGACGTTCATTCTGTGACGGGTGTACTCAAGTTGTATTTAAGAGAACTGCCGGAAGCGTTGTTTACTGATGCACTCTACCCTGAATTGTTGAGAGCTTGGGGCGCCACCCAGGTATGTATTTCTTGGTACAAATTCACAGTTCCTTTAGTATGAATTCAAGCTTGTTGTATGTAAGGTATGAACATTCACTTAATTTAATATTTTTTATATATCAGGGTGCAGGAACATCAGTGGACTCCGGTCCGGCGCACACGAGACGGCACGCGCTACTAAAATGCTATGCTCAACTCCCCGACCTAAACAAAAATTGTATTGATTTTCTTCTCAATCATTTTGTCAAGTAAGTATTTCAAATGATATCGTAAATATGTGTAGGGAGTACTTGAGAGTAGAATTAAAACGCTGGTACAAGGAATCAATCTGAATGTTTATTGAAGTAAAACTTGCTTATTAAGTACTCAATTTGTTGGTCATGTGTTAATACGTAGATGACGAGCTAACATTTTGGATCTGACCAATCACACGACAGCAATAATAGGAACGAAATCTACGAGTGAGGCGAGAGCGAGAAGTACATGTGCGAGGGAGATATGAGAACGTAAAAAGGCGCGCGCTTGGAGCGGACCGGTAGTCGGGGTTTGATGCTCGTTGTTGATGTGATCCCACAGTACCCCCCTTCAAGTGAAGCGCACGGGCGGCTTCACGACTCTGCCTGACCTCGTCACATGTGCTCGATGCCCAGCTACTGCAGGGAGTGGCGTGCTCGAAGGATCTCGAACTGGCTCGCCGGTTGGGACAATGATTGCAGTCTGCTCGTCTGTTTCGTTACAGATGTATGCTGGTTTTAGTCTGTCCAGTGATACGACTGTGACTCGATTGGGTAGTTGTATCTTGAAGAATTTCTCGTGACGCTGAAGAACAGGATACGGTCCATCGTATGGTGGTATGAGTGGCGCTCGAACGGTGTCGTTTCTGATGAAAACATGCGTGCATGTGTTTAGCGTTTTGTGCACGAAGGGTCGAGCGGTAGTTGTCTGTGAGCGTTCAACAGGTGCGAGTGACGTCATCGAAGCGGTCAGGCGGCGAACGAACTCAATATCTTCCATTGTGGATTTTGTAGGCATGAAAAAATCAGATGGAATGCGTAGCGTCGATCCGTATGTCATTAACGCAGGGCTTAGGTTATTGTCAGCTCGGAGCGCTGTGCGTAAACCAAGTAGGACGGTAGGTATTTCATCGCTCCAATCTGTAGTTGCGCCTCTTGCCATGAGCGCCGCTTTGAGAGTGCGGTGCCAACGCTCAATAAGTCCGTTTGCTTGTGGATGGAAAGCTGTTGTGCGTATTCTTGTTATTCCAAACTTTTTCATGAGCGCGTTGAATAAAGACGATTCGAACTGCCTGGCCTGATCGGTTGATATGCGGAGAGGACAGCCAAATCTTGCAATCCAGTTGTCATATATTGCTTTTGCGACGACTTCAGCCGTAATTTCACATACAGGTATCGCTTCTGGCCATTTGGTGAATCTGTCAATGATAGTTACACAGTAGCGGTATTCATGTGATAGTCGCATTGGTCCGACTATGTCAACATGTATGTGTTCGAAGCGTTGAGATGGCGGGAAACTTCCGAGTGGAGTGATGACATGACGATGAATTTTTGCTCTCTGACAGCTGATACAGGCTTTGGCCCAGGTGCTCACATCCTTATTCATAGATGGCCAAAAATACTTTGATGTGACTTGTTTTCTTGTTGCTCGTACGCCGGGATGACAAAGATCGTGTTGCGCTTTGAATGCAGCGTAGCGATGTGTTGTCGGCACATACGGTCGTAGCGTCGATGTTGAGTGCTCGCAGGTGATTGGTCGCTTGACGCCAGGTAGTGTGACGTCAACGAACTTCAAGTTTGGTTGCAATCTTAAGCTTTTTAACTCGTCATCGTGTTGTTGATCGTTAGATAATTTCTCATAATTGAAGCTTGTAGGGCATTGTATTTCTTCAATTCGGAACAATGCATCGGCGACTGAATTTTTTTCTCCTTGCACGTAGACGATGTTCGAACAGAATTGACTGATGAAATGAAGTTGACGTTCACGCCTCGGTGTGTCACAGCTGCTTGGAGGTCTTGTCATTGCATAGGAAAGTGGTTTGTGGTCAGTGTATATGCTGACGTCACAGCCTTCGATGAGACGACGGAAATGCTTCACTGCAGTGTACATTGCTAATAATTCGCGATCGTACACGCTGTATCTTCGCTGTGTGTCGTTCATTGCTTTTGAATAAAATGCTAGCGGCTTCCAAACATTGTTGACTTTTTGCTGAAGGACTGCGCCGAGGCTATGATCAGATGCGTCTGTCATGATGCTGAGCGGAGCGTTGAGGATGGGATGCATCAGAGTTGTAGCTTCCAATATGCTTTGGCGGCAATTTTGAAATGCTGACACGGCCTCTGATGTCCATTTGATTGGTGTCTTATCGTTCTTCTTAGTATTGTGCAGATATTTATTCAATTCCCTTTGTAAGTCAGCTTGGTGGGGTAAACAGTCCCTGTAGAAGTTTATCATCCCCAGGAAACGACGTAGTTCGATGATTGTCTTGGGTTGCGGATAATTTGCTATGGTTGAAATCCGGTCTTCAGTGGGTTTAATACCGTCGGATGTTACTTCATAGCCTAAGAAGGTTATTTTCTGCTTGGCAAACTCGCACTTATCAACGTTCAGGGCAACTCCATAATCGTTCAGACGCTTGAGAACTTGATGAAGAAGTAATTGGTGATTTTCTTCACTATTACTGCATAGCAAAATGTCATCTACGAAAGAAAAGCAATCTTCAATGCCTCGGAGGACTTCATGCATAAAACGTTGAAACGTTTGGCTTGCGTTTCTTAATCCAAACGTCATGCAGTTGAATTCAAATAATCCAAATGGGGTTATGATGGCAGTTTTCTGTGCGTCTTCTTTTGAGATAGGGATCCAGTAGTAGGCCATTTTCAGATCGAGTTTTGAGAAAATCTTCTTGTTGTGTAGTTGATATGTGAAGTCTTGAATACGTGGTATTGGATATCTGTCCGGTTGTGTGACAGCATTAAGTCGTCTGTAGTCACCACAGACACGCAGACTGCCATCCTTTTTATTGACGACGTGAAGTGGACTTGCCCATGGACTCTTTGATGGTTGACAAATACCCATCGCCATCATGCGTTCGAATTCTTCCTTCGCTGCTTTGTATTTGCCAGGCGGCAGAGGTCGTGATCGTGCGCAAATAGGTGCGCCTGTCGTTTCGATGTGATGCACGACGTCGTGTTTACACGGTGATTTCAACGACATGGGGCGAAGAACATCAGGATATTGCTTCAAGATGTCGTGGTAGGTCTGGCTGTTGCTGAGTGTAGAAATGGTATCTTGAGCGAACGTGACTTCTAAGGCATCGATAGATAAATCTGTAATCTTGTCGATGAGCTTCTTGCGATGGAGGTCGACTAACAGCTTGTAATGGCGTAGAAAATCGGCTCCCAATATGGATGTCTTCACATCGGCGACTACAAATGTCCAACGGAAACAGCGCCTGAGACCAAGATCCAGTTGTATATTTTTTTCACCGTAAGTTTTGATTGGAGAATTGTTTGCAGCATATAACTTGTAGGTGCTTGGTGTTAACTTCAACTTTTTAATATTAGTGGCGGCCAAAACAGATATATCGGCTCCTGTATCCACGAGGAAACGTTGTGATGTGTTGCGATCGAAGATACATAGGCGGTTGCTTGAGGTAGCAACACCGACGTCCGCCACGGTCGGTGTTTGTCCTAGTTTTCCGACTTTGATGGAGTTCTTCTTGCACACGGAGACACGCAACGTCTCGCTTTGTCACCAAATTTGTAGTGATATCTGCAGACCCAGGTACCATCCTTGGTTTTCTTCACGGAGCTTGATCTTGAGCGAGTGTTAGAGTGAAAAGGACGACGGTATCGTGATCTCTCTCTGCTTCGTAATTCTGCAATTTCTAGAGTTAGTTTCTCCATTTGTTTTGAAAGTAACTCGAGTTGCGTGGAGGTAGGCGATGCCGGTTGTTGTTTACTTGTACAAGCAGTGGTTGATGGTGCAGTGCTTGACACTGCCGCGATGGTAGTAGATTCGGAGTACTCGAGCATCTTGTCGGCCATGGTGGCAAGCGTCTCTAGTGATGAATCGGTGTTGCAAGACAGGACAACTCGTACTTGTGGAGGTAGCTGGTTCAGCCATTCAATTTTGATTCCATCTTCCGTAATCATGTTTCCTCCCAGCTCTCGCATGCGTCGTAAAAGGTGAGTAGGCTTTTGTTCGCCTAGCTCTAAACCGCTAATAACTTGCTTGAAATTCTTGATTTCTGATTGCTCGTAAACAGAAAGTAGGCGTTTCTTGATGGCTTCATATTTTCCTGTCTCAGGAGGCTTGATGAGAATGTCGGTGAGATGTTGAAGATCCGTCTGTTTAAGTTGGCCAAGAACGTAACGATATTTGGTGTGATCTAGCGTGTAAATAGCTAGACCACGATGTACTTGCGTACGAGATTATGTTATAAAAAACAGACCTAAAAAATGGCTGCCTATGTTCAGTGAAAAAATGAAGAAAACAAAGTAGTTAACCACAGTGCATAGAAGAATCGCCCACTCACCATTACATCGAACCATCGAATTCCTGATCTGGTGCACGTTGAGATCCCTCAATCCTCAGTACTCCATCCAAGAAAAATGTGGCGATGCCGGCCGGCTTGTGGATGCATGCATCCGAAGAAATCACGTATATTACGCACTGCACTGTGATGTCTATTTAGGAGCACCTTTTATTTATATCGAATAAAGTTTATTAGAGTTTATATTTCAGATTTCCACTGTACTTTTATGTTAATTAATTAAATTCATTTTACTCCATCAAAATAGCAAAAAATGGAGGAGGCTTGAAGAAGACTGATTTTGCCGCAGTGGCGACAGACGAGAGAGAAACGAAACTCTCTCGACCAATTAGGTTTCAGATCAAATAATACATCTTTGTTCAAATTCGATACTTGTAACGCCATCTCTTAGTAATTCGAGCGCAACATGGAACGAAATCACTGAATGGGCGCTGCACATATTACAATGTTTTCTTTTAAATTAATACAATTTTAAATTACTTTATATTATGAATAATAAACAAATTTGGAAGCCATGGCGCTTCACCATGCACCCCGCTTTGAAACGTCGTGAGACTTTCAACACAGACATAATATTATTGTCAGTTAAAACAATGTTGAGTACCTCTTACCAACGGCTAAGACTAATATGAATCTATACTTAAGGATATCAATATTAACTATATATATTTCAATCGACTAACTAGATTGTGACAAACATACTTAAACTAACATTCTAAAGAATATATTTTAAGTTTAATAATTTTGGTTTATTGGTTCGGTAACGGGTACAATTTAATGATCGGGCGTTTGAACGAACTTTGTTTAGTTTTAACCGTAGCGACTCTGACGATACCATCGGGACCAGGGAAAACTTTGGTCACTACACCTAAAGGCCATGACAATGGAGGAGCATCATCTTGTCCAATTAGTACGACTGTGCCTACCTGCATTGAACGATCATTATTTTGCCACTTTTGTCTAACTTGCAAAGTGTGCAAATATTCGGTACGCCATTTTTTCCAATATGAGCGTACAATATTATCAAGTAAATGTTTACGCTTTACAAGACTAATACGGTTGTCTGACAAATCGGACGATGGTATATATTTTAAAGGAGTGGACATTAAAAAATGTGCTGGCGTTAAGACTTCAGGGTGAGGATCAGAACTAATTACGCTTAAGGGTCTCGAATTCATGACACACTCGATCTGCACTAATACAGTTTGTAATTCCTCATAGGTTAATAACTGATTGCCTATTACCCTAAATAAATGAGTTTTTAAACTTTTAATATTTGATTCCCATATTGCCCCGAAATGAGGTGCGCGGGGTGGGATCATTCTCCACTCAATTCGATGCTTCTCTAATTCTCGCTTCAATAAAGCATTATGCTGCGAGTCAAGTAGAAGCTTATAAATTTCATCTAACTGTGCACGTGCACCAACAAAATTCGTGCCATTATCAGAATATAGATGTGACACTGGTCCGCGACGCGAAATAAAACGTTTAAACGCAGATAAAAAACAGTCACTTGAGAGTTCAGTGGCAAGTTCAATATGAACTGCCTTAGTAACAAGACATATGAATAAGCATATGTATGCCTTCTGCGCATGTTGTCCACGTCGACGTGAAAGAAGAATCCGCAATGGACCCGCGTAATCAACGCCGGTGTGTAAAAATGCTTTACACTCTGTGATACGACAAGAGGGAAGATCTGCCATCTTTGGCGTAGGATGAGAAGGGCGAACACGGAAGCAAGCATTGCATTCACGAACTCTAGCCCGAATAACTGTTCTGGCATCTAATATCCAATATTTTTGTCTAATAATAGACATCAACAGTCCAGGACCGGCATGACAATATAATTCGTGATAATGTTTAATAATCATATTCACGACATGATCATGCTTAGGGAGGAGAGCAGGGTATTTAACCTCGAAAGGTAAATCAGATCTCGCGAGGCGTCCACCGATGCGCAAGGTCCCTTCCTCATCAATGAAAACAGATAAATTACGTAATTTCTTTGAAGGTAAGTTATTATTTTTTATTAACTTTATGTCATCAGAAAACTGAATCCTTTGAACTATTTGTATTAAAGTTTTCTCAGCAATACATATACTTTCAATGACATGAGAAGATGGTTTAATTTTTCTTATAAAACGGAGAACATAAACAGTAATTCTTACTAATTTATCCCAGGAAGATATACGTAAAGACAGATCATATAACACCGATGACTCAACATGTACAGTCGTGGTCATGATATTCGTCTTATGTTCCGGTAATTCTCCAGCATCAGAAGGTACGAATTTACGAATAGGCCATTCGCCTGGTGGGCATTGAAGCCAATGAGGACCATTCCACCATAAACTATGTGTAATCAGCTGCGATGGCAGCAGACCACGAGAAACGCAATCAGCAGGGTTTTCAGTACCCATGACGTGATAAAAATTACGAGGAGCTAAATTCTCCTGACACTGAGCAACTCTATTCGCAACAAAAATTGACCAACGATGTGGGGAAGAGCTAATCCAAGAAAGAGCTATGGTGGAATCCGAAAAGGCATACACACCTGCTATGTGTACACGGTTATATGAGTCTAGTACAGTTTTAATTAGTTTAGACATCAAAACAGCGGCACACAACTCTAAACGAGCTAACGTTGTAATTTTTGTTGGCGAAACCTTAGATTTGGCACACAATAATCGTACTGATATGTTGCCTGAAACATCAGTGGTATGTAAATATATTACACAACCGTAACCATTTAAACTAGCATCACAGAAACTCACTATGACCACTTCTCCAGACTTCGTTACATTCATATGACGAGGGATTCGTAACGAAGAGAGCAAGGGAAATTCTTGTGTGAGAACGGAGAAACGTCGGATGATACTATCAGGTGGAGTATCATCCCAACCTACTTTAGCTAGCCATAACTCCTTGATGAGCAGTTTTGCATAAAATATAACTGGAGCAACCAAACCAAGCACATCAAACAAACGAGCTACAACGGAAAGTATATTTCTCTTAGTACATTTTTCCTGTATGCTAATAGTCTTAAAGAGAAAGCAATCTTCCACAGGATCCCAAGAAAGGCCTAAAACCTTCGGATTCGAGCACGAATTGTCAACCTCACCGAAATTAATAGAATTTCGATGGGAATCCGGAAGATTATCAAGTAAATTGGACGAATTACTAGTCCATTTTATTAAGTCCATACAACCGGACTTGAACAATGAAATCAGTTCATTAGCTAAACGAACAGCTGATGACTCTTCAGATTCCGAGTGGACAAGGTCATCCATATAAAATTTATATTCAGCTACACGAGCAGCGTCAGGAACGTGAGCTGCATTATCTGATGCCAGTTGACGCAACGTTCTCATTGCTAAGAAAGGGCTACATTTTAAGCCGAAGGGAACTCGAGTAAACTGAAAGGTACGAATCTCTTCGCATTCATTAAATCGAAATAATATTTTAAGATATTTACGGTGGTCATCAGTAACACCAACTTGTAAATACATCTGCTGCACATCTGCTGTCATAGCGACAGAAAACAGTCTGAAGTCTAATAATAAAAGAAATAAATCCGCTTGCAAATTAGGCCCAGAATGTAGCATGTCATTAAGTGACATACCAGTATGTGTCTTTGCGCTAGCATCCAAGACGATACGAGGCATGGGCTTGTCTTTACGAACGACCGCGTGATGAGGGATATAATAGCCATCATCATTGACATCAGAATCAATTATTTCAGAAAGATAACCTTTCTGTATATACTCATTAATAACAGTATTATAATTCTCCCGAAGTCCGGGCACCTTTTTAAACTTCCTTTCTAATAACATGAAACGACGGTGAGCATTATTCCTAGAATTGCCTAACTGATGTGGATCTGTGCAAAATGGCAAAGCAACGCTGTAACGACCCACATCATCACGTGACATTGAAGTGATAAAGGAGTTCTCACACTCTGTTTCTTCAGGACTCAAAAAACTTTTTGACGGAATCTCCTCTAACTCCCAGAACTTTTGTAACGCAGTATTTAAATCATTCTGAGCGAACGCTGAAAACGACGGTACATGTTGTGAAGATGAAGCCAAGTCACTATCAGAGTCACTATCAGGACAGTCACCCATTAAAACATAACCAAACGAAGTTAACAACGCGGGTGGCGCTTGAGATCCTGAATTTATTTTATGACCCATATAAATATAGGGAAACAATTGAGCTCCAAGCACAATATCTACGCTTCCAGGAATATTCCAAGTAAGATCGGCCATCGATATATTATTTAAATAAGCCATATCACATTTATTAATAAAATGAGAAGGTAACTGATCAGTTATACAGTCGATAACTAAAGCATGTAATTTATATTTATTATGAGGACTAACCCTCGACTCAATTTCAAAGTCCACATAACCATGGATGGGTCGAGAAGATAGACCAATACCTCTGATTACAGAATTATTCAGAGGGACTACATACAAATTTAATTTGTTGCAACACTCTAATGTTATCAAATGATTTTGAGAACCATTATCAATCAGACAACGTACTAACATTTTATTGTTATTATTATTAGCCCTCGCGTAGACTTGAGCAGTAGCTAACAATATAGCGCTGGGTCTCGAATACGCATTCATAGATAATGAAGGTTCATGAGACAATAATGAATCCGTTTTGTTGTTATCATTATTCTGCGGCGCGTTCGAACTCGAGCAGCACGCGCTGCCGCGCGGGTTGAGGCGCTGAGCTGCATTAGCATCGACCGCTGGTGGTGGGGCGCGATACTGTTCGGAGCGCATGGACTGCAACGCTAACACGGGCGAAGCGGGTGCGCGCAGTGCGCATGCCGCGGTGGCGCAAGAATCGCTAGTACCTGGCGACCTAGTCGTCTGTATATCATGATTATTATTATTATTTTTATTTTTATCGAAATGTAAAAGTATATGATGCCACTTATTCTTACATAAATGACAACTGGCGGGACCTGAACACGTAGAAACCGTATGTGAAACACTCAGACAATTTACACAACCTTGTTTAGATTTAATGAAGTCGAATCTAATTTCAGGTGATTTCATATTTTTAAATTTCAAACATTCGTCCAGCCGCGAATGATCTACCTTATTACACAAAACACAACGGCGAGTGCTATTGGTAGGTATATGATTACTCGCGATGTAAGAATCAGCACGTATGGGAAACGATTTTAACTTATTTGTATTAGATTTCAAGCGCGAATTCGACAAAGAACTCGAATTACTACGCGAATTCGACAAAGAACTCGAATTACTAGTCTGAGATCTTTCTAATATTTTTACTTGATTCTGAACGAATGATATCAATTCAAGATACGAGGGAATATCTATATTTTTATTGCTAACTGATAGCTCGAATGCTTGCACGGTCTGTGTGTCAACCTTTTTTAGTGCACAATGCAACAATATAAAATCGGTTAAATCAGGTAAATCTAATTGTTTCAATGCAGAGATAGACGCGGAATATTTTTCTATAAAGGAATCGAGACTACTAGAAGTGTTTTGACAATTTTTTAAATCAAATATATTATTCAAATAATGCGTACCTAAAGCGCGTTTGTCTTGATACCTTTTTACCAAACTATTCCAAATAACGTTGTACGTGTCACCCGTAGGTACGACACCTGCTAGAACTTTCTGTGCATTATGAGTGAGCTTACCAACTAAGTATTGCACACGTTGCGAGTCAGACAGCTGGGTATTATCGTGAATATTTGACTTAAAGGATTCATAAAATATAGACCAATTTTCCGTTCGACCGTCAAAACTAGGCAGCACAATCGGCGGTAATTTAACAATTTTTGTGTTATTTGAACATTTCGTGGTATTTGAACATGTGGTAGAATCGGTGGTAGTTTGCGAACCCAATATTTTATTTCGAACTCGTTTCACTTTGATATACAAGTCGTCAAAACTACTCAAACAACTATAATTAGGTTCCGTGTCCGAATCTAAAGTCAATTGTATGTCATTAATCTCATCAATTAAAAGTTCAAACTGCTCACGAGACTTATCAATCATTTCCGATTCAGTCAAGAACTGTTCATTCAACCTCGATTCAAAGCTAGAAATATTTTTAGATAAACCGTAAACATTGTTTAATCTAGCAAATATAGCTTCTTTTTTACATATAAGCCTTTTTAACTTAGCTTCCAAAGCCCTCACCACAGATCCGGAGGTCGCCATCGTCTGGCCGAACGTAACACTAAACAATAACCGCAGCCGAACCAAATATCGCGTAAATATTCTACAATAAAATAGAATAAAGATAAAACAGTATAGTACTACAAACCTATAGGCAAATAGTTATGTATGTATGATGACCGCTCAGTTATATATATCACAACGCAGAACCAACTTATCTAACTATTCGGTATTTTTGTTAAATCAATTGTTATTCGTGCATACACAATAACCATGCACACGCGAAGTCAACACAACAACTATGTTGTTACCTACCTACATTTATGACTTCACAATAATAAATAGGCACCAACAATTACGCACCTAAAATATTTGTTATCAAATTTCGTACCGAGTAAAAGATGTACTAACAATTATGTACTTACTTACGTACGTTATTCTAGCCTTATGTAGGTAAATACCAAGTCGAATATGTTTATATGCATACGTAAATAATATGCAGTGGCACTAAATAATATGCACCATTATATTATATACTAGAAACTGGTATATAGATACTACATAGATAAGGTACCTACTAACAATTATGTAGGAAGAAATTTTAAAGGTTGAATAGGCCTACCTATTTATTACTAATGTAATTTTATGGTAATCTTTATGGAGTACTCAACACTTTTTTAACTGGAATAATCCGTCTCTAAGGACCAAAAAATGGTGTGATCTAGCGTGTAAATAGCTAGACCACGATGTACTTGCGTACGAGATTATGTTATAAAAAACAGACCTAAAAAATGGCTGCCTATGTTCAGTGAAAAAATGAAGAAAACAAAGTAGTTAACCACAGTGCATAGAAGAATCGCCCACTCACCATTACATCGAACCATCGAATTCCTGATCTGGTGCACGTTGAGATCCCTCAATCCTCAGTACTCCATCCAAGAAAAATGTGGCGATGCCGGCCGGCTTGTGGATGCATGCATCCGAAGAAATCACGTATATTACGCACTGCACTGTGATGTCTATTTAGGAGCACCTTTTATTTATATCGAATAAAGTTTATTAGAGTTTATATTTCAGATTTCCACTGTACTTTTATGTTAATTAATTAAATTCATTTTACTCCATCAAAATAGCAAAAAATGGAGGAGGCTTGAAGAAGACTGATTTTGCCGCAGTGGCGACAGACGAGAGAGAAACGAAACTCTCTCGACCAATTAGGTTTCAGATCAAATAATACATCTTTGTTCAAATTCGATACTTGTAACGCCATCTCTTAGTAATTCGAGCGCAACATGGAACGAAATCACTGAATGGGCGCTGCACATATTACAATGTTTTCTTTTAAATTAATACAATTTTAAATTACTTTATATTATGAATAATAAACAAATTTGGAAGCCATGGCGCTTCACCAATATTTGTTTTCATCACTTGTTTTCAGCGGCTCGATGACAGCTTCAAATTGGATAAACCAATGTACGGGGTAATTTTGCCAGAACGGTATAAGTCGAGACTGTATTGAGACAGCAGCAAGGTCAACAGGCGATTCAATGAGGGCTGCGGTAGTCTTGCTCTCCATGATTCACAATTCCGTTTATGTTGCTCAGTCTTCGGGGTCACCAAATTGTAGGGAGTACTTGAGAGTAGAATTAAAACGCTGGTACAAGGAATCAATCTGAATGTTTATTGAAGTAAAACTTGCTTATTAAGTACTCAATTTGTTGGTCATGTGTTAATACGTAGATGACGAGCTAACATTTTGGATCTGACCAATCACACGACAGCAATAATAGGAACGAAATCTACGAGTGAGGCGAGAGCGAGAAGTACATGTGCGAGGGAGATATGAGAACGTAAAAAGGCGCGCGCTTGGAGCGGACCGGTAGTCGGGGTTTGATGCTCGTTGTTGATGTGATCCCACATATGAATTGTATTCTAACACTGATTTGTTTGTTCTAGAAGCAGAAATTGTATATCTTTCACTAGAGTTTATTTGGCCCATAATGCCATATTATTTTCGCCAGGAATCGAAGAAGCTTTTATCAAATTAATTATCAGCCCCGAGCAATATTGACACTAATAGGGAATATGCACGTGACTTCAAAATGGACGTTTTTTTTATGTAATTCATATTGTTACAAAAACATACCTACATAATTATTTTCAAAAAAAATCATGATTTAATAGCTAAATTTAATCACTCACATCGAACTCTTCACTCACACATCAATCTCACATCACAAAAAATCGATGAACATACATAAAAAAAATACATACAGTCAAACATATTACCTCCTCCTTTTTTGAAGTCGTTTAAAAATAAGAGCGCGATAATGCCCGCGTTTGAATCACCCAAAAATGATAGTGATTTTAATATATATTTTTTAGCTTAATGGTTAAGATTTTGGATGTTATATATTTTTTTTGGTAATGTAATAATAAATAACCCGTAGAAACGTTTAAAACAATAAAAAAATACGTGCATATTCCCTATTTATGTAACGTATTCTAAATCAACCAAAATAATTTGTAGGCTATAATTATAGATTCTATGATATCGTGATTGAACGAGGTAAACACAAAGCTTAGATGGGAACCGGCCCTCAAGTGCAGCTGTCGGAACACACCGATAGGTGCTTGGCGACAGATTTTCAACTGGAGGGTGGTAGCCAGCCAGTCAGGTACTATAAAGTACCCTACCACCGTGCTATGGTTTCCTCACGAAGTTTTTCCTTCACCGAAAGCTCAAGCTTATTTGTTTTCAATAAATAAAAATTGATAAAATAGGTACGTTGTTAATTGCATAAATTGAGTTGTCAGTTGGTAATATTTTACAAATTCACAGGGTGAACCAACACGAAGGCGAGAACAAGATGTCTCTACACAACTTGGCTACGGTGTTCGGTCCGACGTTGCTCCGGCCGTCGAGTGCGGGCGCGGGCTCCAAGCAGCGGACCGACCTGCTAGCCGCGGGCACCGTCGACGCCATGGCACAGGCGGGCATACTCTACTGCTTGCTACAACAGAGACAGCTAGCCGCACAGTTGTCCTCGCACCACCGAGCGCCAACACTTCTTGAATAACTACATTTATTTATACGAGGCCAGTAAATCCATTTTTGAGGTCCTGTGTTGTATCTTGTTTTTTTTTGTATGGGCACTGCCAGCCTTGTGGTTTTTTCTCAGCTGGCACAACGAGTAGTATATGTAATTTCGCCATACTTTATATTCTAGAATGACATGACATCTGTTTTATCTCGTGCACGGTTCGTATTATTCGACAAGAGAGCTACATTATAAATGTTTATCATCAATGCAACTTGACCATAGAACAAATAACATGTGCTGCTTTTGCTTTGTGGTTATTAATTAGCAGTTGTACCATTTTTCAATGTCATATTGTAGTGCATTATATAACTTGTGTTCTAATGATTCAATGTTTACCACCTTATAATATTTTCTAAATTATATGCTTACATCTCATATTCATCATTGTTAAGTTATAGTCACACTATCAATCAAATTCAACCGTAAACATTCCATTTTAATACAAAAACAGACTGAGCGTAGGTATATTATTTAAGAAATATATCATTTACACAAAATTTAGCATGTATGAGTAATATGTAAAGATCATTATATTTATCGTGGTCTTTATCGTACGCGTAATGTCTATTAAGACGTTTTTTTTATAAAGGTTCACAAGGATTTTTCCAAAAATAAAATTTTCATACCTTTGTGTTGTATTAGATTGTGCTGGGATGAGTGTGGAAGTCAAAATGGGTATGAACTTTATAAATAATAATATTACATGAAACAAGTATTATAAAGAGGGACCGAAAATAAAACTCCGCACAAAATGTACGGGTGAAGCCGTACGGTGTATTCAGCTGAACTGAAACATTGGGAAAAATACAATATTATTTTTCTTTCATATTTTGATACAATGTCATTGTGAGGATATGAGACAAAGTAAAGAATGGCTAATTTTAGGGATACATTTATTGCAATATGGATATGTATGTCTAAAATGCCCATATTATGTGATGTCGCCCCTATACATAAATCACTTGAATCGGGTATCATGAAAATAAATTGCTACATAATTAGTAATTACTAATGAAACATTACTGAGGTATGGATATATGTATCTCCAAAATTAGCAATTCTTCTTAATTTAACGCATTCCCAAATGAACCTAACGGTCCCTTGGAGGCTTCTATTGAACATTTTGTGCGGAGTTCTTAACAATTTATTGTAATAAAATGTTAGAGATAAATGATGCAGACTGATAATATAAAAAATGCGAGTGATTTATTTTCCTGAAAAGATTTAGAATTTTTTAAATAAAAAAAAGATATTGGTACTTAGTTGTTGATTTATATATTATTATATTCGCCCGGAATATTGAGATAAACCTTTAGTTCTTGCTCTAGGGGATAAATCGGTCACCTGACCGACGCTGTCTATAATTATTTTGTACCATTGTAAATGTTTTCAGTCAGCTTTGTATTATTGTTTGATTTATTTTAAGGAAATTGAGTGTTGAAAATATAATGGACAATTAACCTTCGTCTTTATTGTAGTATTTTCAATGCTAGTCTTGTCTAATATTTAGTAGCTTTATTTATACAGAATTACGTTATCACAGCACCATTTATAAGTAATTTGTATTGTAGCTGTGTCTTCAATGGTAGGTGTCTCACACGAACATTGATATTATTCGCTAGAATAAAACTAATTTAGTTGTTTTATTTCACAAATAGACTTACATAGATAGATGGTGTTATACAATAATGTTTTAAGTGCGTTATATTATATTAGTACTTAACAATGAAATTTTTACCAAAAATAGAAATTCTTAGAACAAATATAATTTCATTGTGTAAATTAGTATTGATTTTGTTGAAAGACTAAACAATGGTTTATTTTGTTGAGTAATATATTCAAGAGTTAGGTAGGTAAGTGAATATCTGTTATCTTTTTATACAACACTTGGAATACAATAATGTTTTCTCTTCACCAAAGACCACTGTTTATTATAAGAATTAAATTTACATACATACCACTCTTACAACTTAATACATTTCAAATATGTTTTATATTGGCTGGTACATTTGTAGTGACCTCACTCCATTCATGTCTTAAATTTATTTTAGTAAAAATTACGTTGTTTTTCTTTTCATTTGTTCTCAAGGAATTTGTGTGATGTTTAATCTTATTTTACATAAAAAGTTTATATATCTATCAGTTTCTGGTATTCTATTCTGGTGCAAATTTTGCCTAATTTGCTTCATCTTAGAAACATTATTATAAAGGATAGAAAATATTTAAAGCTGTATTTTCTATGCCAATATTTGTAGTAATATATAATGGGTTTATTCATGCACACTTATATTATCAAAATATTATTTTGACTAACCTCAATGTTTCGATTGAGTTTCATTAATCATGGTCACCAGTAGACTGATAATATTATTATTGTAACTTGTGCCATCATTATTTAAGGGGAAAATAGTTGACCAGTTTCGACAATTTATAATTTAAAGAAGCAATTGACAAGACTTTTTCATATTCTTAATTAGCAAATGAAAAGAATACCAGGAATAGTGATTCAACTATTTTGGGTCATCACAAATAATATGATTTTCAGAACAAACAGTCTTTATTATTCAGTATTTTTATTTCCTTAAGATAACTGTTCCCCATTTATAATTGTCTAATATAGAAAAGAAGATTTATGATTTTAAGCAAAATATTTACAGGATTTTTCTACAAAATAGTACCATGAAGTAACAATAAATTATTTTACACAGTTTATGATATACCTAATTCCTTAAATTGCACTGAACATATTATGTTACCCTATAAGTCTCTGAGATTTAGTTTCAATGTCAAAATTACTTTATTATTTCATACAATAATTTCTCACCATCTGTAAATTACAGAAATCACAAAAAATTAAATTTGTTTCCTACATTACATATTATATTGGCTAAGGAAGATTATAATAATTTATTACTTCAATTATTGATGTTGGGGGTGAGGAATTGCTGTAGTATTAAACCCATTGTATTATAAATAATTTACATTATTTGTTTATTAAATACCCTAATCCTTTAATTTAATCTTTGTATATAAATTACACTAAAATGTAGTTATGGAACTCTTGCAATAAAATGTATTTTTAATACACCTTTTATAAGACATTTTCACTTGAAACCTGCATTAAAAATTAAAGAGAGATTGTCTGCCTAATGACCTAAAAGTGATGTTACTTACCTATGTTTGAAAAATGATTTCTAATTGTTTGATTAGACTGTCAGACACATAAAGTATAGAACAAATATACTATTATGGTGTCTATGGCATCCAATATTTGATTGAGACTATTGGATCAAATCCGATGATTAATCCCAGTCTTTCTCTTGAGGGCAGTACAGATTTTGATAATAAAACTTAAATATAACTTATTATTCATATAAGTTCATTACTACATTCATAACTTTAGTTTCTGATGATTTTTCAAAATAATATATGTATACTGCAACAGTCAACACTATAAATGATGATAATGGTTTTGATATACATAACATTGCAATTGCAATCATTAGCAACACTAAATATAAAGCTACTCTTTTCACTGTTGTTGTTATAATGTCCTGTTTTTTTTTTTCATCTAAACACTCACCAGACCATAGTATGTAAGGGTGTTCACAAGATGTGCAATTTGAAGATCCCTGACCTTTACATGTTTTACATGATATATGACAGAGTTTGCAACTATGTGAACCTATCCTATTAACACAGTATTGATTTGGTTTACATATATTTGCGGCCAAGCATTCATTAACATCAACACATTCACCAATTTTTTTATGAAAACCAGTCTGACATTTGTGACATGCAGTAGCACCACTTCCAGAACAACCATCACATGCTTTGTGACATGGATCACATGAATCTGCACTGGCAGAGAAAAAGTTAACAGCACATTCATCACAATAAGTACCAGTGAAGCCTCTTTTACACAAACATGTACCATTGCCTTTACGAGTGCCTTCGCCGTCACATTTGCCGTGTCCGTTGCATACAATATTATTTTTATCATGTGGGCAGGGTATGCAAGAATGCCCAAAGTGATTAGAAGGACAACAATACTGAAGTGTTTCAATACAAAGCCATGTGTGAAGATCTACTGAATTGGGATCCATTTTAAACCACCATAACTCTAGCATCTGCTCGGCTTCTTCTGCGAGTGCATAACAGTGATCCTGATGTACTTTTAACTCCGAACACAGACCTTCCTGTACTTCTACGAGACGTATTTCACTTCGCGCGTAAGTTTTTAATTTGGATTCCTCCCAAGCTGTATCTCCGCCCTCAAACTTTCCTCGGGAAGTTTTATCTAACCAATAGTTGAAGGAATCTGTAAGAACCTTACAACGACGACATTCATGTAGCTTTTCAGAGCCTTGTTTGAAATTATTTACATCGTGCAAAGACACTTTTGTACTTAAAATTAAATCACAAATTAGGAACAGGTATAGTGTAAAAGTTTTGGTAAACATATCTGTGATCATTTTCGTAATAATAACTATCCAAAATATTCAACCTAAAAAAACCTAAAAGGAACAAAAAAAGTTGATCTGCCCCTCGCTCACAGATTTTTTTTTTTTGTTGCTGGCAATCATCCTTTTAGGATATTTCTGCCAATGTCAAAGTATTTGAAATGGTCTTGGTCTATTTGTCACAATTTTTTTTTCCATAAGTTTTAGTACTTTTAGTCAATACAAAGTCTTTCAATCGCATACATTTTCATCAGTTTTAATTTCTTCTTTTATGTTATAGTCATATTCTCAAACTCACTGTAAAGTCCAGTCCTCGTCCATAGATGTCCAGTCAAGCTTTAGTGAAATTGGCGGTTGTTCCACTAAAACATTCGCGGACTTTTTGGGACAACCTGGAAAGTCACGATATACGCTTTCATTTCATTTCACTTCACTTGTGCACTTAGATTGATCATTATTGGATAAAACACCACCGAAATTATTCAATAAAACTCAAAATACACGAATTTAATGAAAATAAAACGAAAACGCAACGTCACTCTGCAAGTTCCCGCCAAAAAGTCCCGCTCACAGATTACTGACCTCGCTAGAGTATAGCAAAGAGTATGTAGAGTATAGTGTTCTATGGTTTTTATCCTCTTTGGTTCTATGATCTGCCCCACTGACCAAAGAGAATATAAACACCAATAAACACCTCTTTCACTACGCTTTACTCTCGGAACAATTAACTAGTTAGTTATTGTTCAGAGGTTTTACCCAAGAATAATATATTCTAAATGGATGGGTAACTCTAAATACCTATTTGAACGTAGTTGTTATTTTTCTCTTTTTCGCAATTGTGCCAACGTAGTTGTTATTTTTCTCTTTTTCGCAATTGATAGGTATTTGCTTCAAATAGGTATTTAGAGTTACCCATCCATTTAGAATAGAATAGCTATTTGCTTCAAGTAGGTATTGAGAGTTACCTATCCAGGAAGTATATATAATTCTTGTTCACAGTCCTCTTTGGTTCACAGCCTCACAGCACAGGGTCTTTTTGGCGGTAACTTGCGAAGTGACGTTGCGTTTTCGTTTTATTTTCATTAAATTAGCATGTTACTTAAATATTTATTTTATTGAATATATCAGTGGTGTTTTGTCCAATAAACATCAATCTAAGTGAACTGAAATGAAAGCGTGTATCGTGACTTTTCAGGTTGTCCCAAAAAGTCCGTGAAAAGTTTTAATGGAATAGCCGCCTATTACACTAAAATCGGACCTAACTGGACTTGTACGGACGAGAACTAGTAGACTTTACTGTGAATGTGATTACCTAAATGGAAGAAATGAATACTAAGACTAGGCAGTATGGTCAATAGACCCTACCCTGAAGAGGCAAAAAACATAAAAAAAAATGTCGTTCACAGTTCACACTAATCATACGTAACCTTATTTTTCATTCACCGTATTTTAATATTATTGAAATCCTAGCACTAATATTCACGAGCTATAATATTATATTGATATTGACACAATTGATGTCTAAATGTATCTATCACCTGTTTCCAGTAGATAGGTTATTATTGTGCAGAGAGGTAACCTCTGGGAGGCTGCCAAGGGTCTGCTACACATAATTCCTGCTGCATGCTGTAAATCAAAAAAGATCAACTTACAATGGCAGATAAAATAAGGTACTCGATTTTGTCATGTATCTTTATTGTATGTTATATTGTGTCATCTTATTACACTTAGGCAATAAAACTAATATTCTCATTTTGTAGTATATTTTTGAATACGTTTTTACACATTTGTAGATATTTTAATTTTGTAGCAATTGCTAATACAGGAATTATTATTTATTAATTTCAGATTCAATGCAAAGTTTGATTTAGAAGGTAATTATGAACCATCAGGTTCTGAAGATGAATACACAGATAATGAAAAGAAAATACATGATAATGTACGGAAAAGAAAACATCATGATTCAACCAGTGATGATGAAATGTATGCCTTTTCTGAATCCGAGGAAGAAGATAATAACAGAGATGATTTAGGAATAGCGGACAGTGATGTGGAGGGTCAGGAGAAATCAGATGATGATTTACCTGATTCAAAAGCATGGGGGAAAAAGAAGAGGTCATATTATGCCTCAGATTATGTAGATGAAGATTATGGTGGTTTTGGTAATGATGAGGAAGCAGCTCTCATGGAGGAAGAAGAAGCAAAGAAAATACAAAAAAGGCTTCTGGAACAACTTGGTGAAGAAGATTTCACATTTGACTTTTTTTCTAAACAGATTGTTGAAACTGCAGAAAAAGAAACAATGATAAAGAGTGACTTGAGTCAAATGTCGAAGAGGCAGAAAATACAACTACTTGAAAAGGAAAGCCCAGAATTTGCTGGACTCATTGAAGACTTCAAAACAAAATTAACTGTTGTTAAAGATGATTTGCATCCAGTTCTAGAGCTTGTCAAAGATGGAAAACTTCCAACATGTCCTGCAGCTAAATTTGTCAAGACAAACTATGATCTAATATTAAATTATTGCACTAATATAAGTTTCTATTTACTTCTTAAAAGTCAAAGAATTAATATTCAGAACCACCCTGTTATAAAAAGACTGTATCATTACAGACAGATGCTGAATAAGATGGAGCCTATTTATTTGGAAGTCATAAAGCCACAAATTGATAAAATACTAATTGCTGTTAGAAATAACTTAGCATTACATATGACAACTGTATCCAAGGAAGATCAGAAAAAACTTTCAAAAACTGATTCCAAGAAACTTAAACTTATTAGTTCACTAGAAAAAGATGATGGAGAAGATACTGGAGTGTCAGATGATGAAGAAGATAATGAAGGCACTGTTCATGTACAGAGAAGTAATTATGAGTCTGAAGAGAGTGGTTTCTCAGATAATGATACTTCTCCCAATGAAATAGATAATGATGCAAAGAACCCTTCCACATCTCAAGTAGTAATTACTGAAGAGTTGGGAGATAAACGTGAGATAACTTATCAAATTGCCAAGAATAAGGGTTTGACACCTCACAGAAAGAAGGAACAGAGAAATCCTAGAGTTAAGCACAAGATGAAGTACAGAAAAGCTAAGATCAGAAGGAAGGGAGCTGTCCGAGAGCCTAGAACTGAGATCAATAGGTATGGTGGTGAAGCATCAGGAATAAAGGCTAACGTGAAAAAGAGCATAAAAATAAAATAAGACAAGTGTATTCATTTTTACATACAATGCAACATTTATTGTATTTCTGCAATAAAGTTATATTCCTCTATGTGTAATTTTTATTCAATGTTGCCACCTGAAAATAAAGATATAAAAAAAATTAGTTAAGATTCAGTGATGTATTATTTTTTTACTAATGCATGTGTTAAAATAATGTCCGTCCTTATCAACTCCAGAACTATGTATAAATATAAGTTAAATTACGGTTCTAACAAAATCACACAGGTGATGTTATAAGAAGTAACTTAGGCTTATTACTTTTAGCCTAGGAAAATATAAAGATCCTGAAGGCACGCGAATGATCCATGGGGGACAACTAGTATTGCTACGCTATGTCACTCCCACAACTGAGACGAATATAATGACACACATAATATGATTATGTTGAAATTTGTCAACTGGTGTGCCAAACAATTATACATCCATATTATGATCGAAAAACATTACTCTCTCATGGCAATCAGTTAAAAAGTATAAAGACAAACACTATATATTTAGGTCTATTAGAGTTATGGGCGGCAGAAAGTAGTTCGATTCGATATAGTTTGTGCGAATATACACACTGCAGGTTTATTTACGACCTTGGCGGACACGCTTGTGTATTGATTTTAATTTGTATTCAACTCATAACTTTTACTCAAAGAAATAGAATCTTACAATTTCAACACTTTGTCTTTTCCACCTGAAGCAACATATGCGCCATCTGGTGACCAATCAACAGCAAATACTTCATCTGCATGACCCGGTAGATCTAATTCTAATTTCTTTGATTTCATGTTCCAAACTGAAAGTAATAATAGGTACTAAATTTCATCAAAATACACAAAGAATTAGTTGGTAAATGGGCTAAAAATATATTAAAGCATGGTTATATTTTACATAGTGAGTCACTTTTCCATAAAAAAAAGTCACTTGTAAGAAACACTTTTATTATTATGGGAGTAAATGTTTACCTTTCAATGTAGAGTCTGCACTTGAGCTCAACAACAGCCTGGAATCTGCTGACCAAGCAACAGTGTAAACAGCTTGCACATGACCACGGAGTGTTGTTATAAACTTTCCAGTGACCGCTTCCCACAGCTTCACTGATTTGTCAAACGATGCTGAAGCTATTAGCCTAAAAAGTTGAAAAAATATGCTACAATGTCATCCAATTATCATTGGAAAACAGGCATTAGAATATTTTTGTTACCTGGTATCAGGTGAAAACTTGACATCATTAATAAGTTGCTGATGTCCTGTCATGCGCGCTAATGGTCGTTTTTCTTTCTCTGGTAACCAAAGGAACAGGGTAAAGTCATCAGATCCTGACACCAATCGCTCTGTGCCCTGGGAACAAACTGCCTCATACCTTTCTAAGGCACGCTGTTGCAGGACTGTCTCTATGAACAAAAGTTTAAGAATATACATACAATTACGTACCAGCTTTCATTTATAAGTAATATATGTCTATAAAAAAAAACTTACTATCCGTTGTATAGCTATGTTGATCAGTTACAGGATGGAATGGGCCAGTACGTAGAACATAATCTGTGCTCAGAGCCAAAGTATTCACCCAGTGCGCATGACCATCGAGAGTTCTACAAAGAATGCCATCTTCAGCTCTCCAGACCTATAAATATACTAGATAGATTTAAAATAATATTTAAAGTAAATATTCCATAATGCAATCACAGCACTAGGCCCCTACACAGTATATATACTGTGGCCCCTATCTGGCTATGCAGGTATATAGGCTAACTGATTTTGCTGTAGGGCAACAGCAAAAATATATGAAATCTCAAAATATTTGAAACTCATTTATGATGATTTCCTTTGTTGATGTATGTATTGTGACTTTTCACCCCTTCGTAAATCCCTTTGTCGATTGTATAATAATATACTACGCCTAGTATTTACATTTCGAAATGATTACTTCTTAATTGCATTTTTCCATTATTGTTATTAATAATTTTTAGGGTTCCGTAGACAAAAAGGAAGGAATCCTTATAGTTCCGGCATGTCCGTCCGTCTGTCTATCCGAGGTTTAGCTCAGATACTCTTAGTATTAGAAAGTTGACTAAATATTTAACCCTTAGTGGATGGGAAAATTTTAATGAGCTTGGACAAATAATATTTTTCTTGTGTGCTTTAAACTTATAATCAATGCTGTATAACATAACATTTGATTCATTTGATTTGATAAAGCACAAATGATGATTTTAACCAGTTGGTTCTGAAGGTGTATGATCGTCCCACTTAAACTTTGTATAGATTGGATTGGGGATTCTTATACAGTAAAAAACTCGGGGTGGAAAGCTACGATAAACATTTAACTTACTTTAATAGTCCTGTCCTGTGAGGAGGAATAAATAAGTCCATTGCCACCCCACTTTACAGATGTGACTGCCTTTGAATGTCCAGTCAAGCTCAATAATGTGAGGCATGTTATTGTATCCCATATTCTAATATCACCATCCTTGGAAGAGCTGGCCAGTTTCCTGCATTCTGGATTTCTAAAACAGTAAAAAAACCAGTCAAGTGTGAACCAAACACTGGGTTCCATACCATTCCATTTGGTATTATGATTCTCTAAAAAACATATATACTATATTAATTAAAGCAACACTAACATGTAAACATGTACCTAAGGTTATCATATTAACTACTTAACTAGACTATGAATGTATCTATTAAATATAAGTGAAATTCAATTACACATTTAATACACATTCCTCTTATTTCTATAGTTTCTGATTTCAGTGTTTAATTTAGAGTTCTTTATAAACTATGAGCGAGACCATATATTCCGTTATTTTTCCTGGGAATGTTTTGAATATCTTCGCTACCAATCTGTTAAGGGCCCGCATCCAAAAGAAATAGAGCTAGAGAGAATACAAAGGGAGGTGTTTATTACCTATGATATGGTTCCCAGGCTAGTGCAGTAACCCACTGCTTATGTCCAATCATTGTCTTCCCAATTTGGCTGCCAGTATATGGGTCCCATATGATCACTTTGCCTTGTTTGCATGCTGATGCTAATTTTGTGCCATCTGGTGACCAACTGATACAGAGAACCCAGTTTGTATGTCCTGAATAAAATTTTATACTGGTATTTAACATGTTGCCTATATTTGGGACTGCTGTCCCAGGAAAACAATAAGATAACAATAGAATCTAGTATATAAGTGATTCAAGCATAGATATAGGTATGTTGATCGAAGGATTCAAGTTATTAAAGGTTCGTAATCAATATATTGTTGTTGTCACACATCAACAGTTATTCAATAAATCTATGCAAAAAGTAAGAGTAATCATTTATGACCCTAATAATAATATCAATTAGGTACCAAATACTGAAGATAAGATTTTCTAGAAAGAAGCTATGATCTACCATCTTGATGTTCATGGTAATTTGACACTAGAATTGTGGAAGATATCTCAGGAAAATGGACCGGGCTGAGAATAGGATTATGTACATTTATACTATTTACCTTTACATACATGAAGTGGTGTTTGTGTGTGTAAGTCCCAGAACCTGACTGTGGTGTCTCCAGAACCACTAGCTAACTGTTTACCAGAAGGACTGAAGTTAGTTGATATAACAGCTTCAGCATGTCCGGGTATAGAACTGAAAAATATTCCAATAATTTATCTAGCTCTAAGTATGTGATCTTGAAAATATTTACTTGTGTTGAATTGTACTCATAATACATACCTTGTACACCTTGTCACTGGCCTTACTCTAAACACAGCTTGTTGTTGATATATAATTTCTACAACTTCTTCTGAATTCAAACTTTTTATATCAAGTGCATCTTTCAGTGTGCTTGTTATTTCAACATCTTTAACAAAAAATAGAAAAGGCTTGTCTTCCTGGAAATTATTTAATTTAAATACATATCTATCTAGATAATAATATGAATATATTTTTATAAACCTTCTTACCTACCTCTTTTAGTAAGGCATTGCATATTAGCTGTAATTGATCTTTATTAATAGTTAACGGTAAATCTAAAGTATTTTCAGTTTGTTCACCAGTATCTGATATAAGCTTAGCTTGAATACAACTAGGTAATTCAACTTCCATTTTGACGATTAACTAAACAAGATATAAAAACATACGATTATGTACGAAACTTTATCACACCTAACCTCAAAGAGTATGTAATATCCTAACCTTAAAAAGTTTCAATCACAAAGATGATAGGTTACAATATGTTTTTTTAAGGTTTTTGGCTTGGTATCTAGACCTTTAAGCCATTTCTTTATTTTAAATATTCTTCTTTTATGTTGTAGTCACGTTATATTGTTACGTTCACTGTAAAGTCTATTCCTCATCTGTACAAACGTACGTTCGTTTTATTTCCGAAAATAAAACGAAAACACACGCAACGTCACTTCGCAAGTTCACGACAAAGAATCCATACAATACTATCGATAGTAATTACGATATAAATATCGATCTGTGTGTGTTGTTAAAAATGCGCTGGCGAGTTTGATTAAATCTTATTTCATTGACTTTTTGGCGGGAACTTGCGAAGTGACGTTGCGTTTTCGTTTTATTTTCATTAATTCGTGTATTTTTGGGTTTTATTGAATAATTTCAGTGGCGTTTTGTCCAATAAAGATCAGCCTAAGTGCACCAGTGAAGTGAAATAAAATGAAACCGTGTATCGTGACTTTTCAGGTTGTCCCAAAAAGTCCGTGAAGTTTTAGTGGAACGGCCGCCAATTTCACTAAAACCTGACTGAACCCGTACGGCTGAGGACTAGACATTATAGTGAATGTGGAATGTGACTATCTATAACATAAAACAAGAAAATAATACTGAAGAAAATGTATGCGACTGAAAGACTTTGTATCTGACTATGATCATGACTAAAGATTATAAAAAAATAATATTTCATTGACTGACTTGGCAACATTATATATAAATGTCTAACTTCGGCGTTTTACATACGTGTTATGTTTATTTTATTTTGTAATTTGAAGAGATTTTGATCAAATAGAATTATTTTTTAAAATGAAATTCCTGTATCTGCTATTCATTATTTGGACAATAGTGAATTGTGACGAACATACGCACTCGTACAAAGATGGAGAACAAGTAGTGTTGTGGATGAACACAGTGGGCCCATACCACAATCGCCAGGAGACGTATGCATATTTTTCGCTACCATTCTGCGTGGGTACGAAAGTTACTATTGGACACTACCATGAAACCTTATCCGAAGCGCTGCAGGGTGTTGAATTAGAGTTCAGTGGGCTCGACATTACTTACAAAGATAATGTACCGGCGCAGCAATTTTGTGCCATAGAACTCAAGGATCAATCCTACAAAGCACTTGTGTATGCTGTCAAAAACCACTACTGGTACCAGATGTATATAGATGATCTCCCGATCTGGGGAACCGTTGGTGAAATAGATGGTGACCATTATTACATTTGGACCCATAAGAAGTTTGACATTGGATATAATGGGAACAGAATCGTCGAAGTAAACCTTACTGCCGAAAATAAGGAACGATTAACTCCTGATGCCAAAATTCCATTCACTTATGAAGTCAATTGGAAGAAGAGCAGCATTAATTATGAAGATCGATTTGATAAATACCTAGATCCAAATTTTTTCCAGCACAGGATTCATTGGTTCAGCATTTTCAATAGTTTCATGATGGTAATATTCTTGGTTGGTTTAGTTTCTATGATTCTCATGAGGACCCTACGTAAGGATTATGCTAGATATTCTAAAGATGATGATCTTGATGACTTAGAAAAAGACTTGGGTGATGAATATGGATGGAAACAAGTTCATGGTGATGTGTTCAGGCCTGTGCCTCACCTAGCTTTGTTTTCAGCACTAGTTGGGTCAGGTTATCAGTTAACTGTTGTCACCCTGGCTGTTATCATTTTTACCATATTTGGTGAATTATACACAGAGAGGGGTTCTTTACTTTCAACTGCGATTTTCATTTATGCAGCAACATCCCCAGTAAATGGATATTTTGGTGGGTCCCTATATGCTAGAATGGGTGGTAAGCTATGGATTAAGCAGATGCTGCTCTCTGCATTCTTTTTACCTGTTCTAGTCTGTGGAACTGCCTTTTTCATTAATTTTATTGCGATGTATTATCATGCATCTAGAGCTATTCCATTTGGTAGTATGGTTGCTGTCATGTCTATTTGTACTTTTGTAATTCTACCCCTCACACTTGTTGGAACCGTCCTTGGTCGTAACTTGGCAGGCCAACCTGATTATCCATGTCGTATCAATGCTGTTCCAAGACCTATTCCTGAAAAGAAATGGTTTATGGAGCCATTTATCATTATTATTGTTGGGGGAATACTGCCTTTTGGTTCTATCTTTATTGAAATGTATTTCATCTTTACATCATTCTGGGCTTATAAGATTTATTATGTCTATGGATTTATGTTACTTGTTTTCTTGATTTTGATGATAGTGACAGTATGTGTAACTATTGTATGTACTTACTTTTTGCTAAATGCAGAAGACTATCGCTGGCAGTGGACTAGTTTTCTTTCAGCTGGAAGCACCGCTATCTATGTTTATTTATATTCCTTTTATTACTTTTTGTTCAAAACAAAGATGTATGGCCTGTTTCAGACTACATTTTATTTTGGCTATATGGCTCTCTTTAGTGTAGCACTTGGTATTATTTGTGGGACTGTGGGGTATTTGGGTACGAGCATTTTTGTCAGAAAAATTTATTCCACAGTAAAGATTGATTGAAATATACACAAGTATGACATTGCTTTGAATTCTGTTAACTCATATTGTGTCTTTTTTTGAAGATGTTTCACTTTCTGCCTGGATTTTTATTTATCTAGTGCAGAATACAATTATCAAATTAAATTGAATTGATATGAAATAACTATTAAAATTTTTACTATATAAATTTCTTGAAATAAGACATTTTAGTCATTTGGACACATACCTAAAAAAATTACAAGAATGTGGTGTATTTGTGAGTTTTCGTATGAGTTACTTGTTATATACAGGGTGTATCACAAATAATGATTGTTTCAAATGTTCAATTTGTTTACTTAATAGTCATACTTACATAAAAACAAACTTTAATTTTCAAATTATAGCCTATCATGTTCCATTCTTCTAACGTCTTGCGCCGTTAATAGACAAATACAGTATGAATTAAAAAGAGTAATACAGTTGCACTCTTCATGGAACTAGAGAAATGCTTTAACAAGTAATTTTTGATCATTAAACACTTTATTTATGAGCTATCCTGTGTATTTGAATAAACTATAATAATGATTTGTCTAGTATAAATTTTAGATCTTTCACACTACAACATTACAATTTCACTTATTTATGTAATCACTTTTAACTAAGCTATAACCTGGGAATGAAGTTATGTTTTATTTAATGTAATAAAAGCACAATAAAATGAGACCTTAGATTAAATTAAGACAATTTTTTTAATTTAATGTAGGCGAGACTTACTGATACTGGACAATTTGTATTACAGTGTTATTGGCACTTGTGTGATGTTCATTTTATTGTAATTGTACATTATTAGTTATTGCGATTTGTATTTGTTTCCAAATTCTCAATGCCTGTGTAAATCTTCCTCATTAAACATTAGTGTTAATAACAGTTTATTGTTAACTATCTAAAAGTGTTAAGTTCAATTATCCTTTTTATAATAATAATTTTTAGATCTCTATTACTTAATCCTAGCAACATTATAAATGCGAAAGTTTGTGTCTTTGTTCCCAGTCAGCTGAATGGCTGCTGATTAGATTTAGATGAAACATAGCACAGAGATAGATTATAATCGGGAATAAAACACGATACTTTTCTTTATCTTTTTATCTCGGGAAATCATAAGATTTTTTGGGAGCGCGGGTGAAACCAAGGGGAGAAAGATAATGTGAATATATAGCGGTGGCCATATAATTTAGAACGCGTGTTACCATAAGAGCAATACCTATTCAATTAAATTCTCTGGTATTTTGATTTACTTAATTCTAATAAAGTTGTTTGTTAACTAACTAAAAAACTTAAAATACTGTCGTTATTAAGCTATTATTTTGTGTAAAAATATGATCTATAATGTTTACCTGCTAGTTTTTTTTATTACTAAACCATAAAATTTCATCATACTTTAGAGTTGGACCGAATTTGAGCGGCGCTGCATGGTGCGGCAAAATATTATTTATATGAGTTAGTGCGTATCGCATATAGTTGCAAGAATTAAGCTTGAAAGAGTTTCACCGCAACTCCGGTTAGCGCGTCACTGAAATAATGTGTTAGTAGGTATTGCCTATATCTATATTTAATTTGTACGCTATGCTAAATATAAACATCTTATGGAGAAAGTAATAATGATGACGCGGGTACAAAATAAGTTATAATTTTTTATGCTGCATGGACACATTTGGTCATTCCTCAAGATGACGCAAGAATCATTCATCTGGCGAACAAGACTCGATCAAATGTTCAAATTAAAAAACTCTTTGGAGAAAATAATAACTGGGTATGTAGTCTCTACGCACAAAATGTTTGGTGGAGGCACATTTATTTAGGAGAGTTCCACGAAAGGTTCTTAGGTAAGCTACTACGCCTCAGGCAGAGGCGTAGCTAGGTAACCAAAGGCCCTAGTAGGTACAAAAAAAACTGGGCCCCTAACTAAACTGTT
Organism: Ochropacha duplaris; assembly: GCA_951361185.1. Classification (NCBI taxonomy): domain Eukaryota; kingdom Metazoa; phylum Arthropoda; class Insecta; order Lepidoptera; family Drepanidae; genus Ochropacha; species Ochropacha duplaris. The sequence continues at coordinate 8,143,134 of OX592703.1, forward strand.
TAAATATAATTATACAGAGTGTTAAGAAAAACGTGTGCCAAACGGTAGGCGTAAGTAGAACTAACCTTTTCTTGCCTCATCGTTTCTTTATTCGAGTAATTTTTCATTATTATTATTTTTTGCCGAAAGATGAACTTTTAGTCACCATAACTTTTTTAATGGGTGTCTTGCATTTTTATCGGGAGTGTATGCCTGTTCTACTAACACCGATATTTGTTTTAAATAATGAGTAATAAAATTATTGTGAGCTATCAGTCTTGAAAAGAGATGAAAAAAGACCTTAACTCTTTCAAATGAGTTACCATTATTAAAGTCGTGTTGTAGCTTATTTACATTCTGAAGATGGGAGAATTATTATTTAGTTCGAAACGAGGTTTGCTGGTCAGGGACCGAGGGCCTCCTGAGCTTGGGGGCTCCGGTGCACTGCACCGCCTAGCCCTCCGGTAGCTACGCCACTGGCCTCAGGCAAGCTCGTATAGTTTGTGAGAAATTATGATCACTGGACAGATCGGCAATGGAATCTTCTTTTTCTCACCAAATAAGGTTAAGTAGAGTCTGTTTGCATTGATGCAAACCTGTTTTGAAGGCGTTCGACCTCCGTGCATTAGACCCAAAACACGAAAAAACATGACGGTGGGGACGTGTAGATCTGATTTCTTTTGTGAACACGAAATAGACCATCTAAGCTGTTGTGGTAACATGGGCCAATATGTAAGAAAATTATTAGAAGAGACCATACCGCTGCACTGATGATAAACTTCCAGTGAACATATGGCCTACTGTGGGACTAGATTTCCAAAAAAACTTACCATGTTTTTAGAAGAATGGAATCTCTATCATAAGCCTGCCAACAGTTAATAGCGTGATGTAGCTGGCCAGCTATCAACTAGTCATTGAAAGGACATGCAATTAAACACTACTCAGTTTTATTAAAGGTGTTATTCAATTTAATTATTAAAGTGTATTTATTGATATATTATGAAGTTTCTCTCGATTTTAAATATTTGTCCTGCCCCATACTATACTTATTATATTAAAATAATCGGAATAAGAATCTTATTTTTTTATATGTTAGCACTAAATATTGTACCTACTAGTTGATTTTTTCATAAATATCTGTAAGGAAAAAGTAATAGTTTCAAAATGCTGTCTCATTACTTTACAGAATTGTATGGCTACCCCTATACATGGATTATCCAATTTTTTTCAAGGTCTTTAAATATTATATATTACATAGGTTAGGTACCTATGTAATATATGATAGATGAAAAAATTATAATAATTATGAAAAGGCTTCGTATTCATACGAGCTTTGACCGATTGTCTCGTTCCTCCGTGCACGAAATATCCCTTGACAGATAGAGTTTAGGTGAAATGATAGAGTTCTTAACGCTTTTAAAACTTGCGAACTAAATTCATATTTATAGCAATACTAGCTGTCCCCCTAGGTTTCTGCCGCGTACTGTGGGATCTTATTTTTCCCGGGTTAAAACATATCCTATTTTTTATTCCATGATCTACCTGTTAGCCAAGTTTCATCAAAATCCGTTCCGCCGTTTTTGCGTGGTTGAGTAACAAACATCTTAAGTTCAAAACAAAAACTTTCACATTTATAATATTAGCAGGAGTACTTATTCAAAAGCGAGTTAAGTAGTCAAAATACTATTTTGATAATATTCTGTGCGCGAATAGACCCGCCATATTACTATGGGTATCAACCTAATCCTGTAAATTTAAAGTTATGTTATTAATAACTTACCTACATAATAATCTTACCATTCCCACAGGAGTGTAAGACAGCACAATTTTTTTAGTGCGACCATGAATTATGATATTAATTTTGATAATATGGTCATTATTACTCAGCATGCCATCTAATATAACCATATTACATCTTGTTAATAAAAATAAAGATGACTAGCAAATATATGTATTAATTTTTTTATTTCCATTCCATTGTCAGAATTTGTAACCTATGAAGTGAAATAAAATAGCTACTTAAAGCTCGGCTCAAACTGATGCGAATTCCACGTGAAATGCAGGACGCGAATGACGAAAACTCATTACAAGTATTTTTATAGAAGAAACATAATATATGTGTAATAAGTAGGTACATACAGTGTATTTACTGTAAATTCCATATAGACGACATCTACATCAAAATCGCCAGCACCCCTCTTTCGCTGGAAATTGAAGCTAATAATCACGCCAATACACGTTATCCGACGCAATCGGTGTGAGCGATTCGCATACCGCATATCGCGTGGTATTCGCCTCAGTTTGGACAGACCTTTTAAATAATGTGTTTTGGACAGAGGTATATATTTTTGAATATGTATACATATACATACGTACAAACAAATGATTTATAGGTTATTAGTATCTCCATCCACAAACATTTCGGCGTCGATCGCAGCTTTCCTAGATTTCATACCACCCGGAGACTTGGCGTTGAATGCTTGGGCAGATCTTTTTCTTAGTGCATTTACATCCTCATTTTCATCCGTTTGGTCCGCCCATTCTAACACTAATCTTCTTCCGTACAAATGGGTTGACTGACATAGCGCTTCAAAAGCCGTCTAAAATGTAAAAATAGAACTTGAGCAAATATTATATATAAATGATAGGTAAGTATTACATAGGTTATCCAACGGTTAGTTTATGAGAAAAAAAAGTGTTTGGTCTAACGAAAGGTTATCTAAAATATAACCCACTAGTTTTCCGCCCCGCAGTTTCACCCGCGTTCCCGAGGGATCTTATATGATCTACCGGTGTGCCAAGTTTCAGCAAAATCCGTTCAACCATTTTTGCGTGATTGAGCAACAAACATGCGCACATATATGAACTTTCACATTTATAAAATTAGTAGGATTTATCAAAAAACTGTGATTGAAAATTGGCCGGAATCGACCGGCCCTATAGCGAACATAAATTTGTAAAAAAGGATACACACCTTCGCATCTGCTTTTGAATGATAATCAACAAACGCGAAACCACGATGTTGATCTGATCCAGGAGTCAGTTTCTTTGGTAGTCTCAAAGTTTTAATTTCTCCGAAAGCTCTGTAAGTAAATGTAAACAATAAAACAACGTTTAATTTAGTTTGATAACATGAAGTTACATTATTTAAAATTAATAAATGTTCGATAACGTTATCACATGCAACGTAACGTAATATTCCATTAATTAATGTATGTTTATCTAAATGATTAAATGAAATACCTACTTACCTAAATATTTCGTGTAATTCGTTTCTGTTAGCTTGGAAAGGTACATTCCGCACAAGTATTTTAGTTCCATTTTGGACGCTGTCTTTGTTGTTTTTACGGGATGATTTGATTTCATTCCTGTAAAATAAAATTCTTAATAAAAATCTAGTAATTTTTTTTGTTTATACTAGATGACCCAGTGAACTTCGTATCACCTACATATTATTTGTGTAAAGTGTAGTCAAAACTTAACCCGAACAAAACGAATTAATAGGGCTAAACTACAGAAAAATCAAATGAAGCAAATATTAACATCAAAACGGAAATTCGTTACCTCATCAATCTCGCATGAAGTAAGTTTTCCAGATATAAATATAACCCCACAAAGAATTTCAAGAATAGGAAATGATCGAAGCACAATTTAAAACTTTCTGATCATAGATTAATAATCGCGCTAATCTTTCTGATATCTCTATTATAATAATATATTAGGCTCCACTGTACTAAAGCGCCCGCTGATTTGGGGCTTCACTTATTTTTTTTCGTGTAGTACTCTTCCTTGTAAGAACTTTCACCAAAGCTTTTAACGCGATAACGCACAGTTTTCGAGAAAAAAATCCTAGTTTTAAAATTTCTAACAAATTCATGTATATTTTTTTTTAAATTAGAAACTTGTTAGTAATTTTAAAACTAGGTTTTTTTTTCTCTAAAACTATGCGTTATCGCGTTAAAAGCCTTGGTGAAAGTTCTAACAAGGAAGAGTACTACACGAAAAAAAATAGAGCACTCCCCGTTATGATAACGAATGCTTGCATTAAAAAAAATATAACAGAAATTATTATGTTCCTTATCACCAAGGTGGTAGGTAGGTTAGTAGGTAGTTAGTTATGCCACGATAAAAATGAAAACTATTCAAGAATGTACCCACATAATCACCTTTGTATAAATAAGTAATTTTAAAAAGAAAATTATTATGTTCGTATTAAAATATAATTCTATTTTGAAACCTGACAGTCGGACGACCGGTCGGACAGACACATTCGGCTCAACTGGGTACGGAACCCCGAAAATATATTAAAGTCAATAGTGTAATAGATATAGAGGTAGATGAAGGCCGAAGAAGGTATGGATGTACTGGGTGAAGAATTATATGTTTATGAAAGGTGTGAGTATTGAGACGACTAGTGATAGAGCGGAGTGGAAGAGGAAAACATGTTGTGCAATTTTACTTACGTGTTCCCACGTTCGGATCTCTTTAACTCTAGCGTCTTTCCATCCAGTGTCGAACTTTGCAGCATCTTTAGTGCCTCATTTGTATGATCTTTCCTATAGTATTGTACGAAACCATAGCCCATTGACAGGAACTGTCCTGGGTTTTTTGGATCCTTCTTCTTTGCGATCGTCACGTTGTGTACTTTACCACACTTTGAAAAATGCTGAACAATAAAAAGCATTATTAGGTAATATTGAAAAGAGAACTATTATGATAGTTACTTATATCCTACTGTATATTAAAAATTGCTAGATAATTGTGTGTAGAATTATTGTGAGTTTGTAAATAAAGTGCATCGAATTCTATATGATTAGCAGCATTATTAACAAATTATGAAGAACTTCAATTCAGCTGAAATATTATGTGAATGGTCTGCATTTATTGTAAAAAAATCCATGAATTAACTCGACGAGGCTTGCTCGAGGAGTGAAAAAACGAAATAGGTTTATGAATAAGTAACATATTCTACCCCGGATTAGGTATATAGGATACTTTTATGGCGGGAAAACATAACGTCCCTAGGCATAGCGGTTAAATCGAACGAGAAATAACATGTAAGAAAAGAAAGCAGGTCATAATCTCACCTTTCTCATATAATCTTCATTGGTTCTGAAATTGAGATTTTTAACAAATAAAGTGGTATCGTTTTCAGGTTCTTCTAACATTTCTTCTTCATGGGTGATCTTATTTTCTTCTTTATTATTTTCATGTTCATCTTCTATTTTAACCGATTCTTCTGCTGCTTGTTCATTTTCAACTGCTTCCAATTTTCCAGCAGACTTTAAAAATACATTCTCAGGTGCCCATTCCAAGTACAGAGGTCCTGATTTAAATTGTGAATAAGCCAATTTTATAAAGGCTTTTTTAGCTTCAAATGGCTCAATGAAGTCAACTAGAGCAGTAATGCCATGTTGCGGCATCAAAAATCGCGCTATTTGCCCATGTCTCTCAAACAATGCTTTAATTTCACTTTTGTCTGTGTTGGCAGGTAAGTTTTTCACTAGTATACATGTCTTGGACCTTCTTTTAGCTGGCTGTAATATTATAAGCATATTTTACAACTTAAGACGCCAGTATTGAGTGCATGAATAAATAATGGTTTACGTTTCATGCAATAAGTATTATATACTTATTGGTTAATGTCGATGCACAGCTCTCTGAGAATAATAGCGATGATGACTGACAAATCAACTCAGATTATTTTTATATCAAAGCATTGACATAAAATTATATCATAAAATTATAGCTTTGTATGAAATCCATCAAAATATGTACTTACTCTTAATTAACCATAAAAAGAAAGAAATTATAAACGTATTCGCTATTTTCTAGCTAAAAGATTATTTGTATGAGCGATTAACTAAGCAGTCATATTATTATTTATTGCTTACTTTATTGAACGCATCTAAATAAACTCCATTAGTTTCAAGGAAAGATCTAGTTTCCGCGACTAATTGCGTTTCTCCCAGCGCCAAACGCACCGCTGCACTAGTACCTATAATAGAAAACATACCATGGCTTGTTTATTGTTATTATTATGACGGGAGTGTAAATTCGTGTTACCTGACTAAAAAGGTATCCTAGATTGCACTCTGATGCTCTGCACTATAACTATTTTTAAGATATTCAAAATCATAAATTCAAAAATCAATATACAAAAATCTGAAATATCGAAAAATATATAATGACACTTTTATTGAGGTAATTTTTGTATATTTGATAGGTGACACGCCCACCTATCTTTCCCTTAAGTTTGTCATACTACTTACCGGACATCCTGTACATTCATAAACAAACACAAAATTATATTCGAGATTTTTACAAATGCACCAGTGAGCCAAGTATGATCTTTATCCAGTTCACCGAAACAGAGTGGAGGGGAGCTTGGAAAATTTAAGCAATAGAATTGTCCATAATTCACGTAGGCGGGGCATCACGTCATTTTCATCTAATTCTATTGGCAAAAATTTCTTAGCTCCGTTCCGGTGGACAAGCAAACTTAAACTTACCTTTACTATCATCATTAAGAAGTTGCTGCTTAGTGGTATCGTAATTACTGGCGACGACGTCTGCAATGGCGTTGGCACCAAGAAACAATAAGTTCCAGTTATGAGACGACTTTGCTTCAGCTCTTAACTTTTTAGCTTTCTTCTCCTTGAATGAAAGTCCTTCTGGAATTATATTATGATGATATTTAATTTTAATTATATATTATTGAGTCGATTCTTTGTAAGGTAGTTATTTGATTGATGAATATTAGATGTTTAATGTTAAACCACTTCTTGACATTCAGTTGAGTTGAAATTTTGAATACACCTGTACACCTATTTTGGATTTTAAATAGAGTTGTGTATGACTACAATGTCACCATGATAAGTACATAATATGTTACGCTGCGGCAACTCGACCAATGCCGTCATAATATTTCTATATCAGGAATAAAACATCATTTTTTCATAATTACCATCGTCATTCTCATTTTCTTCTAGTTTATCAGCCTTGGCAGGAAGTAAATGTAGCATTCTTCCACAAAACGAAGTGCCATCGAGTTCTGTGTAAGCCTTAACTGCATGCTCTGGTATTACAAACGTAACTGTAGCAAACCCTTTTGGTTGTCGGAGTATTTTGTCGATTGGCATATTTAATTCGGCTAGTGGACCTGCGTCACAATTGTTAACTTTTGAAGGCAAAAACACTATGGTAGGGGAGGCGAATAGGGGATTTCGGGATTTACTCGAGCGCAGCAGATTAACATAAGGGGGGGCAACCTTGCACTTGTGAAGTACTCTCACCAAATCTGAGCTTTCTATATAGTGTCGAACGTCTAGGGTAGCCCGTCAGATTAGTAAAAAAAAATCGATGGTTTGAAATACTCGAGCGCGTCAGATTAAGGTAAGGTAAGTTAGTTACATGCAAAATAGTGTACATTTCAATAATCTGACAATTTAGGCGTGACGAAAGAAAATTGGAGACTCGCAAAGTTGCAAAAAAAAACGTCACCTGGATTTTCTCGAGCGCGATTAGTTTTTTTTTTATTTTGAAGGAAATTAGTCACGAATCACGGAAATATCTTGATCTGCCCATTTGCACAAGCCGAAGTAGCTAAAATCATTATTAAGTGTATAGTCCAGGAATATTATGAGTTTCACCTCAGAATGAGAGATAGTCGGCTATTAACTTGTATAAACCTTTATTTTGACACCTAAAACTTGTCTCAAAAGCTACTTATCTTAGGGTGCCCGCGACTACTGATTTTTCAAGGTCAAAGGTCAAAAAAACATTTATTGCAAATATCTCGTTTCCTATGGGTTTTTTGGTATGTGTATTTGTTATAAATATTGTAGAAGATTAAATTCATTTTTTCGATATCTTGAACCATTTTCGAGATTTCGATATTTTTTATATACTTATTTCTTTTTTCAAACCGTCAGATTAAGGAAATCCCTCAACATAATTGTCAGATTATGGGTCAGTACAACAAGGCCATCAAGAAGAACCGCCTGTATAAAAATCTGACGCGCTCGAGTAAATCAAGGTCACGATTTTTTTTTGCATTTTCAAAAATCGGCCCTGACTGATGGTCGCGTCCAAATCGTCAGTCTTTAAAATAGGAGCTACTGGAGGGTTCACTTAACATCCCTTATGTCTGACGCGCTCGAGTAAATTTTTTTAAAAAATATTTTTAATATTTTCGACCCCTTCGTACGGCCACCCCCACCACGCAAAACGGCAGATTATTATTTTTCCGTTATCAGACAGACGTGGCGCGACTACCCTATTAATATCTGACGCGCTCGAGTATTTCTTGGTGACTGTTTTTTTTTACATTTTTGAAACCCTGTAGACCTAATCTTCAAATTCCAGTAGGTCCCAAAGACGCTCGAGTAACTACAAATTTAGCATCATTGCCTCCCCTACCACTATAAAGAACTTTAAAACACTTCAAACAACGTAATAATAATGTTAAGGAATAAATATATATTTTTTATTCTGGATAAGCTTGTTTGACCACAATCTCACCATGGTAAGTGATGATGTGGCCGAAGGTGGTGAGCACACAAAGCTTAGATAGGAACTGGCTCTCAAGTGCAGCTGTCGGAACACACCGATAGGTGCTTGGCGACAGATTTTCAACTTGAGGGTGGTAGCCAGCCAGTCGGGTACTACAAAGTACTCTACCAAGTTTTCTGCACATGCAGATAGACATACGAAAGTGATTCTATTAGGGTTGTTTGTGATGTACGGAACCCCGAATGTGTTCTTTTTCTACAGTTATTCAGTGTGTCTAAAATCATTAAAAATATGTACTAAAGTCGGCACAACAGTCTCAACAGAATAATATTTTACATATAAGTATATTTATTTACTCACCATATTTTTGGAAAAGACTGGTAATTTCTTCTTCGGATACAACATAAGGTAAATTCCGAACAAAAATACTGCCACTTTCTCCAATTGTTTCTTCATTATTTTCTTTCTGAATAACAGAAAAAAAATAATAACAAAAGTTTATATAACATTACATTGCATTTAATGTTTCATTACCTCTTTTTGTTTCTTTTTGTTGACTTGTTCGTCTTCTTCCGCAGCCTTCTTTGCCTTGTCTTCATATTGATGTACATGTACGCGATGCTTTCCTTAAACAATATTTTACGAGTATAGCGTTCACCACATTTTAAATTAAAAAATATTTAATTTAAAAAAACTTTCACGAAAAATATTATTGCATATACAAATTTTGCCACCTCTTTCTCTTCATTGCGGTTATGTATCGATAATTTTGTCGAAAAACATTATAGTCAAATTTTAAGAAAATTTTATGAAAAAAAAATTCATGTCTGCATTCATTAAATTTGTTACTGAACAAACAAGACCATATCATCTGCGAACCTTAAATGTGTCAGTTTATGACGAAATACATACATGATTCAGTATTCTTGAAAATGTTTTAGTAATATTGTTCGCCAACAGTAGTAACTAAAAAATGTGTACAAATTAACTATGGAAAAACTTACCTAAAAAAAGTTTATCTTTACCAAGTGCTTTTTTTAATTCTTTCTCAGTTCTGAACCCAACATAGCAGAAACCAGCAACTCTCTTCCCTTTCCCTAAGGGAAGTCTGATTGAAAAAGGTACTAATGGTCTAAAGAACTCCTTTATTTCTTTCTTTTTACACTTAAAAGGTAAGCCTGTAATCTAAAAGAAATTGTGTTTGTTTCATAAAACCATCGGGAAAGCGGGTGAAACCGCGGGTCTAGCTAGTTAGGAATATAAAAACAATATGGGGGATACCATTTCTAACATTTCAGAATGTTTGTCTACCCGTTGGAACACAATTATTTAGTCTTACACTTGCATTTCAAATCAATATGAAAATTGGAAAAAGATTTCCTACATTTCTTTAAATAGAGTTGATATGCATGACAAATAATTGCAATTCCTACAGATCAATTAAAGTTATTACTCCTAACATTATTTACGGTGAGGATTTTTAATAAAGTTTACATGAAGCATGTCTTGGCTGTTTCATAGAACCAAATGGAAGAAATATAATAATAATAATAATTATTATTTATTTTATTTCTTATTGTTTATATGTATTTTGCTTGTCTATTTCTCTCATATCAACATACCTTTACATAAAACAGAGGTCTATTTCTAATTTTTTTGGGTGTCTCATCTTTATCAGTTACTGATTGTTCTGTAGTGTGTCCAACTTTTCTCATCAATATTTTCATATACTGTAATAAATTAAAATGATGAGTGAAATGAATGAGAGCTTGTAAAATAGTCAAGATAATTTACTTGATTATCACAGCATGCTATCCTGATCAACATATATAATAAACAACAACTAATAAAGTTTTAAATGAAACATTACTCCCACTCACTTCAAAATCACTTATTTTTTTATTGGCAACTTTTTCTGCCTTTTTAGCTGGTATCTTTTCTGTAGTAGCAGCCGGCTCTTCTTTGCTAGAGCCTATATCGTTTTCTTCTTCAACCTCACTGTCATCACTTTTGGAAACCTCTTGTAGGATATCCTTGATCCACGTGGATTTGTCATTGCAATGTGCCTCAATAAACTCTGCAAATAGTGGGTCATCTTTATGCTGGAATGAGTAAAAATACATGACACACTCACACACACTAATAGGGACTTAAATATAAACTTTGAGGGTAGACCAAAATAATTGGCATGGAACATTATTAATATACAAAATATTTAAGTACCATTTGTAGATATTTTATTTTCTTGAATTATACTTAAATAATTAGAATCCTTTAATACTTGAAAGCTAATCTACAGTTATATGGTTGATTTAAAAAATAAATATTCAAGTTCATTAAGTTCATAAGTGTGTGTACACAGTCATGTTGTAATTGCTAGTATCTAAACTGGCCAAGCCTGCTTTCAAATCTATTGTCTTCCAAAGATGTGATAAGAAAAAAGCACACACTATAGTCCCTGCCATATGAATAGGCAATAAAGGTCATTGACTGTCCTTTACCTAACATGTACAATGATAATCAAGCGATAGCAGTTTTGCAACAAGTTTGTATGGCTAGCAACAGGTTTACTGACGATGGTAAAGGACAGTCAATGACCTTTATTGCCAATTCATATGGCACAGACTGTAGTAAAAATATTGTGATAGAAATTTACTGCTGGTGGATGGATGGATAAGCAATCTACAATGTTAAATTTGACAAACCTCTTTAAGCAACTCTTTTATTTTGTCTTTATTTTTCAGCACTTTGTTTTGTTTCTTTACTTTATTTTCCTCAGCTATCTCATCTTTGTGTAAATTTTTATAAGCTGTACTGTCAGCAGCATACTTGCTCCATGCTTGTGGTTTCTTTTCATCACCCAAGTTGGCGCAGGTTTGGACTTCAATTTTCATAGACCGAATACAAGTTCCATCAAAATAAACCCTGGCTGCTTCAGCCTGCTCCTCTGTCCTATACCCAATGAAGCCAAAGTTTCTGAATTTACCATCCTTAGTATATTTGAGTTGGATGTCTGTAACTTCACCTTTTTCACTAAAGACCTCTCTTAAATGTTCATTGGTGACCTAAAAGATATTGTTTTTAAGGAAAACACAATGAATGAATAAATCTATATCCTCGGTAATTTTTCACACACAGCTATCTGATCCCAAGCTAAGCAGAGCTTGTGCTTTGGAAACCAGAACCAGGGGGATTGCCCAATTTGTTGATAACCTTTTTACAATGCCTTATATGCAATGTAAAGGCTCTCAAATGTTACTGCCAGAACACACTAACAGATACTTGGCGAAAGATTTATCATAATAATAATTGTTTACTTGTATTTATATAGGTGCACGTGCCAGCACCATATCATCCAAAATGTCAAGGAGGGCCCGGGAAATACAGAAAATGGAGAGGGTAAATTTGGTGAAACATTGAGAAACTCTGCCCAAAGAAGATAAAATAAGGGATTGCGTCTAGTAATGTATAAACTTATAAAATAAATACCATCAATAATTTTTCGCAGTAACTAAACCTACAAACCTATAATACCTACAAACTTGATGCTACTCTCTGAGTAGGTCTAGGCATCCGAAATGAAATGATTTTTGAAATTATAAGCTTTAAGGGGGTAAAAACTAATACAGTTTCAGTAAAATTCATTCTTTAATGGATATATGTTACGATTTTGATGAATTTATGTTGAAGAGTTGCTTATAGTTATAGCCAGGAAACACGGCAAAACGGCATCTTTTAATGTATAGCAGATCCTTCCTTACCTTATTTGGCAGATTCTTAATGATTAGACGGGACATAATGTTGAAATTTCAGTTTCTTTATAAATGTAAATAAATACCCATCGAAGTTCAATATACGTTCAAAACGTGCTACTATCTGTCACTGTCACCGTGTCAACTCCGCTAGGAGTAAATATGTTCCTTGGTGTCAACTGTCACCCAAAGAGGATGTAATCCTCGGAACAATAACACATATCTTTATACTGTGACAATAACTAGCTATTGTTCCGAGATGTAATCACTACACGTGCTGTCACTGGTGATCGTGGTGGTGACCTTTGGTGAATGAAACGAAATTCGTGACTTTTCAGGTTATCCCATAAAGTCTGTGAAAAGTTTTAGTGGAACGGTTCACTAAAACCTGAGTAGACTTGTATCTACGAGAGCTAGAGTTTTGATTTGATGCTCTTAGGCTAGATTTTATTTTGGATGTGATATAATGTGCTATAACATTAAATTAAAAATAACATGGTTAAGCTTGTAACTAAAGCCTTTTAAATAAATTTAAAAAAAATACTAAAGCGAGCGAACTAACGTAAATAAATAATAAATAGTTCACAAATAATGTTCTCATACCTAGTTTGCTAAATAGGATTGTGTGTTCAGAAGCCTTTTTCCGTATAGATGTAATTTTATATTTTGTCATTTAAGATTTTGACTAGGTCAGTGATATCTTTAGAAGTATTGTTCGTGAATAAATGAAAAATGTCGACTATGACTTTCGGTCAAAAACAATTTATACCAACACCACCAGATAAGGGAAGTTTTCCTCTGGATCATGATGGATTGTGTAAGAAAATTATGACAAAATATATGAAATGCCTATTCACCAACGATAGTAATAACTCTATGTGCCGAGAAGAAGCTAAAGAGTACTTAGCTTGCAGGATGGATCATAACCTCATGGCTAAAGAAGACTGGACAAAATTAGGTTTCGAAGAAAGCGAAGTACTATTGAACACTAACAATAAATGACGACAAATGTAGGTTTAGGTAAGGATTTTGTTGAGTTATCCAATAAAAGTAGATTGATAAACAAAATGAGGTTTTATTATCAACCAACGACTCATATCTACTTAAACCATTCTCAGAAAGAAATACATACTTCATAGAAAGCTTAGGCTAAGCTTAAATTAATGGTCTCAACCACTTTAATTGGTGGTCCAACCCAAGCTCCTCAACTGATTATATAATTAATTTATTAAAAATATCTGAATTTTCCCTATATTACCTGTTATTCATGTTGCTACTAAACATAAATTCTGTTTAACCTGTTAGTTCTTTCTTGGGAAAGTAGTGGTTTCAGACCGGCGCACCACTTGGTAAAAAAAAAATCGTGCACGAATCAAGGGACGATTTGACAGGTTGCTCTTGTGAGTCGACCCTTAAGCCCTTAAGCTTGCACGTGAGATGATTGTGCCAAAACTACCTACCTAAAAATGAATTCCTAGAATTGCAATTCGAGTTTTAAAATCGGATTCTGTAGTATGAAGAATAAAAATGACAATATTCAAAGCACAAAAGTGTATACTCTGTGATTTCCAGAAATTGATCTATTTTATTACTAAAGAACAAATAGTCCTGCATGGTGATAGTACTTGGTTGCCAAGCAAAGTTGCTGTTGGTTGGTGTGTTCCAGCAATTACTCTTAAGAGCCAGTTGCCATTAAGGTAATTATTGTGAAAAGAGGTACTAAGTAGCAGTACTAATGATTGATTTAATCCTATAATAATAATTTAGTATAATGATTGAAAGTACTTTAGTATTAAATATACAGGCATTATTTTTTTAAATTATAATCTTTAAATAATCAATAATTCAATAGTTTGGTGTAAAATTTATATACTCTTAATAAATTTGCAAACATGCCTTTTTTCATTTGCCCTTTGAGTCCAGTAGTTTACATTATATTTTCAAAAAACTTAAAATTTTGCATGGATATGGATACTCTTAAAAGATAACTCTTAAATTGTATCAGTGTCTATGGTGGATCCCCAAAAACATCTCTTTATAACTAGAAAGAGCATAGAGAGCTGTATTACTGTTTGTTTTCTGTCTAAGACTTTCAACGCAAGCTTATTTTGCCCAGGTTGTATTTCTAATTATTTATATCAAAGTAGGTAAGTCTAGAATATCTAGAATCTAGATCTAAGTTATGACACACTTGTAATATTTAGGTTTTAGTTCAAATAATTTGTTTTATGAAGTAAGACAGCATACTATAATTAATTATAAAAATAATTAAAACTACAGGAACCTATCAAGAAAACACAGTTATGTCAGAAAACTTATTTATTGTTTTTTTTTCTAAATAAATCATTACGTTACTTAATAGGGAATTAAATTAAATTACAATTTAACATAATCATAGAGTAAGTATTTAGAAAGATTTAAAAATTTTGATTTATTTTTTACTGCCAGATACTTTTAGGCAGGCATTTTTATTATAAAAGTAAATATCACAGTTATCATTAAATTATTTGTGACCAAAAATTGTAAAAAGCTATTTGTTGTATTCTACATAAGACTACTACCTACACTAAAAAACTATATACTTACAATTACTCAAATACGCCCAGATTACACACAATTCTAAAATATATATCCATCCATACTGAAATATTTATAAACATTATCTTCTCATTTATTACTGCTGATTGCACAAGAGCATTTAAAAATTAACATGGTTTTTTTTATTAATAAGTCGTCTTTACATGGTATTATTTTATTATAGGGTTGTATAGTTACCTACACTCAACGTAAAGTTCTAATTATTAGGAATTAAAAAATAGTCGAACTATATTCACGTGCATATGTTAAGAAGTGGGTATGTACTATTGGCTAGGCAAATTTCGGTATCCACAAAATAATGCGAATGTACCTAGCATGTACCTACCTACAGTTTTCTTAACAAAGTAATGCTATAAAATAACTTGTTTTTTTTAATTTAAAGTACACTTAGGACCGACCAAAGGGGTTCCCAATGCATTTTTTTATTGTTTATGGTGGCCTGCGCTAGAGTGCATGCGCGTTGGACTGATGTGTTTCGGCGCCTCAATAATGTGTTTTGTTTAAGTTTACAAAAGTATTGTATGAAACTGGACATAATTAGTAGGTACTCGTGTGTAACCCTCAAAGTCCTCGGCGTAATCTCGTGTTTTAATAATCTAATGCAACAGTTTCATAAACTACTAAGTATATATGTAATTATAAATGTTAGAAATAAATGGAAGTGGGGTAATTTTACTTAATTACTTGTAGTTTGGTAAATATTAATTATTTTTGGAAACACAACAGCAACATACAAAAATATCGAAAGAGAATTTATTCTGTACAATAACTAACTATAATAAGCACCATTTCCATTCCACCAAGATTCACTTTCCGCATAAATTGGCAACACAACTTAACTGCGCTTATCTTTTCATCATACAATTCTAGCTTATTTCACATTTAAGGCCATTTCGTTACAACATATTAGTTCATAATAATAATATTATTATTTATGATCTCATGACATACCTACTTATTAATTAGCCAATAATATTCATTCATATAATTTACAAATTACAGTATATGTGTACCTCTTTTAACCAGCATAAGAGATAAATAAGTTACTTAGTGCACTATATAAGAGCAGAAAATACACTGAGAATTATCAAATATTTTACAAAATTAATCTAGGTACAAATGCGTGACATTTGAAAAATCCGTTTTCTAAGCTCTGTGGAAAATGTGTTTTCGAAATTTTAAGAAAATATTGTAATAACATTACCGTCTAACTAAACTATAGACATTAAATACATTGGTAAATATTTTGTTAAACCACAAAATAAACTAATGTAGTAAGTGTATCTATAATAATATTATATAAGTAAGCATTAAGTATATAACTGACACCGAATGACGATACAAACTGTACAGGAGCTAAATGAATGGTGTTTTATACCTTACTTGTAATTAACAAACCAAGCACTCGATCATATTGAGATCAAAATGTACACACATATACTTAACAAAACGAAATAGTAGGTACGAGTATATCGCCTCATAACTTTCATTATCCTATAGGTAGTTTATTAAAGTAGGTACATTATTATTAAGTTAATACTAAAACAGGCAGTGGATTTTGCGCAATAGTTAATAGCAATGTTAATTATAAGTCTATATTTATACATTCTGTATGTACCTACCTAGTTCATAAAAATATTATGCAAATCGGTAAAAAAATACGTACAAATGATATAGGTAAATAGGTACCTACCAAATATAATTCTAATTAGGTAGGCTATATTAACTGTTTCCATCTTAGAGCTTACTGTTAAAATGGCACTCAGTTTTCGATTAATATGTGTGTTTATTTTGTCGTTTTGTTGTTTTAATGGTGATTATATAGATACCTAATTAAATTTTATAGTTAATATAATTATCTTAAAGGGTAGCTATTATTAAGAAACGTTCAAAAGATATTAGTGGATGACGACAATAGGTAATGGATGAATTTACTGAGTTTGAATATTCAAAGTACTTTATATATCTACTGTTACAAAAATTGGTTGCATAAAGAATATTTTTAAAGCCTTACCTACTAATTTGGACAGGACACAATGCCACCTAGTTAATAGGTTTGCAAATAATGCCTTATTATGTATGGCTTCACTTAAGTTACTTGATGAAGTTATGTCGTAAACAACCCACACTTTTATTTATATTTCTATAGACAAAGGTGTACAAAGATTGATATTCTTAAAACTATCAATAAGAGGATAATATCACGATATATGAGGAGCCAAAGAAATATATTTTATATTTCCGAAGTCAGTCACAAAAATCTAAATTTGGAGTAGATGAGTAAGTTTTTCTTAACGGTACTGAATGTAACATCGGACTATCAGTATGACAGAGGAAATAAATGGTATCAGATGATTGACAAGGTGGTGTGCCGCGGCGCTGGGAGAGCGTAGGGTAGAGCCTGGAGCTTGAGGTGCGAGAAGGGGGTCACGACGCCCCACGCGTTCTGAAGGACATCCCATCCAGAATGAAGCAGATGGAAGTTGTCGCTCATGTTCCACTCGCATTTGAAGGTCATTGAACTTCCAAAAGCCTTTACCTTTGAAGAAGTATGTCTTACCTGCAGAAACATAAAAAATATAATAGAAAAATATAAATAATACAAGAAATTTTCATGTAAGTAGGTACAAAAACACAAAAAAAAACACTGGCAACAAGTATTCTATTGAACTTACCGTCTTTCCATTGGAAAACACTGTCTATATTGTAACCAACTCCCTGCCACATCGCCATGTTCCGAGGATAGTCTAGTTCCACACGGCCGTCATCTTCGTCGAATCTGAAAGTAGGAAACCAGTTATTATTAAAACGTCTGCAATAGGCAACGGTAACCGCTTACCATCAGGTGGGTCGTAAGCTTGTTTGCCACCTAGTGGTGTAAAAAAAAGGTGAACATAGGTGACCCACCTCTCAAACTCAAAACTCATTCAGTTTAGGCCCTGGTAAGGCACTTATGAACGTTACAATTGACTCTACCACCGGTTCGGAATACACTTAAATACCTCTCATCTCAAGTGCCGCCAGTTGCACAACAACAGGTGCTTGGCGACAGATTTTAAACTTGAGAGTGGTAGCCAGCTAGTCTAGTGCCTACTACAAAGTACCCTACCACTCTTTCCTTCACTGAAAGCTCAAGTTCATTGTAGGATTGGAACCCACGTTCTTCGCCGCAGTATCCGACGTCACTGAGCTATCTAGCATCGCCACAACTTAGTGTCAATAGGTAGGTACTTGATCAGTTCACTTACTTCCAGTACATAGTCCCGCTGTAGAAGTATGTTTTGCCGTTATGACCCCAAACCATGGCAGCGTCCAATTTCTCCAAACTTGCTGGTAAACCCAGTCTGTATAAAGGTTTCGGATATCCAGGTAGCAGGTATTGTGTGTCGAAGAGGTACAATTCCTTACCTAAAATTTTTGTACATCAAAATTATTCATGGAATTGTAGAATTTTTCTCTATGGCCTACTTGAAAACCCACGTAGAATCCCTAATTAACAAAAATAAATGATGTCCCATCAAACATATTAATTACTAGCTGTCCTCCGCGGTTTCACCCGCGTTCCCGTGGGATCTTATCTTTTCTCGGGATAAAAAGTAGCCTATGTGCTATTCCAGACTATAATCTATCTCTATGCCAAATTTCATCCAGATCCGTTCAGCCGTTCTGGCGTAAGTGAGTAACAAACATACATCCATCCAAACTTTCACATTTATAATATTAGTAGGATATATAGTAGGATTAGTAAGATAGTAAGATGTTTACTGACCTACGAAAAAGGCAATTTTTCGGTCTGGCCTTTCATAAACTGCATCAACGTGTGTTAGATTTTTTGGTAATCCTGACCACATCCTCGATATTTCTAAGGGGTATCCTGAATAGCGCCCGTGTGCACCTATCCTCCAATGATACTGTAAATAAAAGAAGAAATTACTTATTAGTTGGTTTGAACGGTTTCTATTTTAGATTATTAAGTTATATAGGAATGTGTAATTTCTAGAAACTTATTGTTATCAACATACCCTGTTTTTAAATATGAATAGCTCATTTCGTATGAGAGCGACAGCGTCATAGGTTGTATCACATGTATCAGGTTTGTCCGAAGGTGGCGTGGGCTTAACCGTGGTAGTTTTCTCTGGATGATATGGCCTCCTTGGGTAGTCCTGCCTCGGGTCACTCGGGTAGTTAGGCCTAGGATAGGTTGGATACTCGGGTCGACGTTGGGGGTATCGCGGACGGTAGGTTGTTGGGTGGGTTGTGGTTTCTGGAGTGGGACGCGGGTAGTGATTATGGTTAGTTCTTCGAGGGTGGTCTACACTTGTGTTATAATGCCGGCGATCAGGATACGTAGGCCGCTCGGGATATGTAGGACGTTCGGGATACGTAGGACGTTCGGGATATGTCGGACGTTCGGGATACGTTGGACGTTCGGGATAACTTGGTTGGTTGGGATAATAAACAGGATATTTGGTTGGGCTTGTTGGATATGGAGAATAAGGACGATGGTTGGCTCTGTCGGGATGTCTATTATGGTGATGGTGAAAGTATGGCCTCCTTGTTGTAGTGGTGGTCGTAGTTGATGTAGTAGTGGTTGGGGGAGCTTCAACTGGCCGATAGCTGTGCGGTATTATTGCCCAAGTACGATTTACTTTTGGACCTGAAAAAGAAAATTAAAACTACAGTTATGTCAAATTTTTATGAAATAAGGAGGTACTTAACTAGGTATCAATATAGTATTATCTATTTTTGTTTTTTTTTCCACTTACCATACATCTGCTGAATGCCATTGCGGTCGTCTTCTGGTAACACGAAGTTGGGCTTAATTCCCTGATACCATGGGAACATCAATGCACCCTTTACTGAACTGTGACTGAGACCCAAAGAATGTCCAAATTCATGTGCGGCTACAGCGAAAAGTGAAGTTCCTGAAAATAAATAATACGTTTTAAAGATAAATCCAGACTTTTAGAATTAAATTTACGTACTGTATATAAAAAATATTTTGTAAATAATAATTCGTTATTATTGCAAATACTTAAGTAGGTACCTATATTATAAATAAGTATAGGTACGTAGGTTTTTGTCGTTTGTGTATTACCTACACTGTATAATTGGGTATTATTAAAAAAACATTTTTCATCCCCCCATCTCGGAAAGAGTATTTTTGCTCTTCGATATCTGAGTGTAAAATCCACTAGAGGATAGGTAAAGTAAATTTGTGAATTCAAAACATCACTTTTATATTTACTTCTCCCTCCATGGTGCCGAATTTATCATACAACCTTTTTTTAATTTGTTAAAAACTCATACTAGGAACATTCTTGGTGTATATTTTTATTTGCTTTGCGCGCGCCATTTTCTTATTTTTTTCATTTAGTCATTTCCTTGCTGAGGTGGGATGAAAAGTAACGTGTTGCACTCGAGTGCAAAGATTTTTCACCTCGTGCTCTTTTGATTCCCTCGCTAACGCTCAGTATTCTAATTTTTGAATCGCTCGCTGCGCTCGTGATTCAATTTTAGAATCCTTCGCTTGCTCGGTCATCAAAATTGAGCACGCGGTTAAATAAACAACTTTACACTCTTATGAATCCTATGGTTATGAATAAATAAAGGTAGATATTTATACATGGCTATATAGCCGAACACAATCCAGTGGCGTTGTAAGCGTCTGTTGTTCATGTAAATTATCACGTGTGCGTGTGTGTGTGTGGTACCTACTATAGGACCACAGAGATAGGACGGCGTACGGTAATCGCAACGAGCGTGTGCACGCTGCTGCGGTCGCGCCACCTATCGGATTTCGACCGTGTTTACTCCACTTGGGCTGTCGACCAGTGTACACAGAATTGCTGAATTAATTCCATGACGCAATTGTGATAGGTCTGTGATAGTGCGCTCAGGGAAATAATGTCATTCCAATTTGGTAGGTACTCAGCGTTGAGTGCCCTGTGACGCTGCGATGCATAAATTGATTATCAAATAATCGCCTATGTACATCTTGTCAGGTTGTATATATTTATAGATACATTTATGTCGAATACTGCAACAAACTAATTTCCGAACGTATGAACGTATAGGTATACCTAATGAATAACATTCCGAAAGTTCATGTAGGTACGAGTATCTACACTAATAAGTAATTTTATCATCTCGTTTTAGTTTATGTATCTTATTTAAATTTTGCTGTAAACCGTACCACTAAATATTATGAAAAATAATGGAGCTCTGTTAACAATAGGTACCGGTATATAAACACATTTGTTTGGGCATTATCTTAGAGAGGAATTAGTGGACACAAATTATTACATGCAAAGGTTTATGACAGATTTTTAATTAGCTGGAGTAAACTGACAGTTAGGTACGAGCGCATTGTGATTCAGTTTACTGTTTATTGGTTTGACCATATGTCATTTTATCAATAAATCTTATTAAATATAATGCTAGCGATTACACGTATTCTCATTCATTCTTGAGTAATGAAAGATTTATTACGACAACAGTCAAATCACTCTAACTCTACTCTTTTCAAACTTTCTTTTTTCTTTCTTGGGAAAATAATAATCATGTCAAGATACTATGGGTTTGATAACATAAGTGATAAGTAAATGATATAATACCTTCTTCATCCTCGTTCCTTGGCTGCAGCAGCCACAGCTCGTCATCGTCAAAGTGCGCGTCGCCACCGCGTCCCGATCCTGGGAAGAACGCGTGCGCGAGGATCAAGCCGCGCCCGTCGAACGGGTACGAATCATCGTGGTAACGTCTGTTAATCAATCATCGTCATTCATTAGTTATATTCATATACGTGCAACGGGCCATGAGTTAGTTTAAGTATGTTGTTATTTGTAGTTTTTTCTTTTATATGTTGTAGTTTTTGTCAATGTTGTGTACGTCTATAATTGGCCCTCATATCAGAATCTGTAAAATAATTATTGCTCTGTGATTGTTTTAATATGTGTGCTGTTGATGTGCCTTTTTGAAAATAAATAAATAAATGACTTTGAACATGATACCTAGTATTTTTGGATAAGTAGAATTAAAGTAATTTAAAGTAACATTGTCTGTCACCAAATGCTTTATTGTTGATGAAAACAATAATACTGACGTAATGTATTCGTCTCGCAACAAACAACAGTAGGTAGATGGAGTGGATGGAGTCTGTAGAGCAATCAAACTTACGTCCCCCGGGTCCAGCGCTCGGCTGGCTACTACCCACCTAATCATTTTTCGCGCTAACAAAACAACTGAAAGACCACGCCCATGCATATTTCACGCGATACTAGCTGACCATTGCGCTATTGAGTTTCCACATGGAAGTTTTATGTGGGAAGAATGCGTCTATAAGTACCTAGGTATGCACCTATAAGACTGCTTGTCTCATTTTTAAAAATGTACAGTACAATTGTAAAAACGTGACGTGAATTTGAAAATAGGCTATCGATTCATATATTTTTTAATTTTCAAATTAAATGTCTTTAGTCGATCCGTAGTAGTATAGAGTCCATAGGCAATTACTTATTCTTGCATAGGATTGTAATGGTCGAGTATGGAGATGATTTACAGATTGCTCTGATTCTATAGGCTCTTCATCAGTAAATTTTAAATATAAATTACGTGAATAAATATAATTATAGTGAACTACTAACACCTAATGAACAGAAACAGCAAATTATAAGCAAGATCCGACTTTATAATTATTTCTTGGACACAATACCTAAACATAAGTACCTAAATAGTTATTAACTTATACAATAGTAGATATAGCCTTTGATTAAAGTGAGTAATTGCCATAACCTATATCATTGGCAAGTGGTGAAACACAGATAAGTTGTAGGTACGTACCATTTATTACTTGGGTAATATTACAGTTTATGAGTGTAATAAATTTAGTACACGTATAGTGCGCGGGGAGTGCGCTTTGTGCAGTCACCACGAACGTTTTGGAGCATTCCTAAATTCAATGAAGTGATGATGAAATGGTTTCGTATTATATGAAGGTATAATATCATTAGGTACCATATCTCGATATTTATCGTAGGTATAACATACGTAAGTACCTACTCAAAGTTTACGTTATATGCTTCATTTTACTTTACTTAACTGCTGAAACTTAAAAGCCGTTTTCGTGTTCATGTCATGTAAAGTTCACTTACACTACCCACCTACTGCACATCCCGATTACAACATCCAACATTTTATTTCGTAATACATACCACCATTACCACCTCACTCATCCTCTCTCAATGAAAGAAGATACTCTAGCTAGGTGCTATGGGGTATCTACTTATTTTATTAATTACTAGCTGCCCCTCGTTGTCACCCACTTATCGGTTCCTGGGATGAAAAGTAGGTCCTGTGTTATATTCCAGGATATGATCCAGGATATGATGTAGTTTTTAAGTGAAAGCGTTAGACAAACATCTTCACATCCAATGAAACTTTCATATTTATAATATGTGTAGTAGGTAGGTACTTAGTAAGATTGTATAGTAAGCAATAAGTTACAAGTTGTATTTTATGCTCGTATAGCTAAAACCTTTTTAATGATAATGGAATTACCTATCTTGATTTTTATTATTATTTATGTTACTGAGTAGGTAGGTACCTAGTATCTAATTATGTATTCAAAAGGTAGGTACCTAGCCTACCTACCTACGTTAATAATAGTTAGGTCTAGATTGTATTACTTTTCCTAGTTATCTATGAAACAATTGTATTTTTTGTATCAATAGTAGGTACTTTACCGTGAGGTATCGTAGAAAGCTGAAGACGTGTATAGATAGAGTGTAATTATACGTGAATGGCACGCATAAAATTCAAGACAATCATATAATAGAATTTGAGACGCGGGCGTCTTGTACAAATCCTATAAGACATCAATATAATCTATTGCGATGCGATATAAGCAGAAAATTACAGTCAACTACACTAAATATAAAATCATTTTTTATTCTTTAGAATTCACATACCTACCTACACACATTTTTATTTTTTAGTACTAGTTAATAGTAAACTTAAGTACATAGGTTCGTATAAGTAATAAAGTGTGCTTGCAATGTGACCGCAAACCGGTCACCATCAAGTTTACAAGAAGCACCCGTCTCGTTGCACTTGAAAAAAAATTGTATGCAGACCATAGAGAAGTTTCCACTGCAAGTTTGCAGTGTTCCAAGCTCGCCGCAATATGGCGGTTGTAATATGTCCACGGTTGAGGTTTTTGTCGTCGCTACTTTCTCATATCTACGTCGGTGATCTAATAAGCGAAACTTTGCCCTTCTCTCATTCGATATTCGAGTCCTGTCGGGAACTCTACGTCATTTTTCAGGATACCTATAGCTATTACGCTCCCCCGCTTACTATGATTGTCGCGTATTAGGATAGGTATTTGACAATATTAAGAAGATCCTCACACGTTCACGCACTTTTTTAAAATGGATATTATTGATAGGTGATGGATATATTACCTACT
This sequence comes from Ochropacha duplaris, assembly GCA_951361185.1. Taxonomy (NCBI): domain Eukaryota; kingdom Metazoa; phylum Arthropoda; class Insecta; order Lepidoptera; family Drepanidae; genus Ochropacha; species Ochropacha duplaris. Next base: position 8,167,446 of record OX592703.1, read on the forward strand.
TACTTATACACTCTAGGGTGCATAATGATCCTATTTAAGATAGGGTGTAGGCTTTGGGAAAACAACTTCTTATTTTCCCAAAGCTAACTATTTCCCATCCATCTATCTACCTACAGTTTTATATTGTAGGTATTAACATTGACATGTTAAACATGTATGTACCTAAATTGTAAAGGTTTTCACGTTGAAACGTTGCCTGAAACGAATGACTTTCGCGTGCAATGAATACGCAACAGGGTGACTTGGGGGAACTTATATTATCAGCTAGGTAAAAGTTAATTAAACGACTTCAAAAAAGGAGGAGGTTATATGTTCGACTGAATGTATTTTTTTTTTTTTATGTATGTTCTTTTTATGATAATTTCAACTTTTACGAATCTTAAAGTACCTACCTAGATATAAGTAGATAGATTTATTGAGAAAGAATGAAATTCGCACTCGTTCTTGCTATTTTTGTTAGTGTTGACTATGTAGGTATTGTGCCTTTATTAGATAAGCATCGAAGTAGATTTGGCGTCACCTCACGTTTCTTGAATGAAAGTGAATCGTGTTCGTGAAGAACACCTCCCACGCTTGAGCGCGGGACCGATGCGCTCCATCCAATATTAACTTCTAATGGTATTAGAGCTCTTGCTGTTACCTGAGCCATGAAATCTTTTATGTTTTAACCGACTTTAAAAAAGAAGGAGGTTCTCATTTCGATAGTTTTTTTTCTTTTATCTATGTTACATACCTACCTATGTTAGTTTCACTTTTTCATTTCGCTTACACAATATTTTTATTGAAATGCGTAGGTAAACATATTTCATACTACGAGTATGTACTACTAGTTTGTTTCAGTCATAAAACCCAAAAGGATTAGCTTTCTAAAAACATCATTCCAGGCGATGTCTTCAGATGACATATTTTCTAAACCTATATACGTTAGTGGCTAGAACCACGACAATAAAAGTAATTCAGCATGACATCCAGTACAAGCTAATGATATTGTAAAAAATGAAAAATAACATGTTTTTAGTAGGCGTTATATTTCGTGAAATCCGCGCGGATCGTGCACTGTCCGACCCTATTCTGATGCCTCGCACGAGGAGCTCGCAAATCCCCTTAAAATGGATAGGACGTTTCTCTAAATCCTCAGTTGATTATTATTTATTATCAACACTATAAATCAAGCAATGATGCTCGGGGGGTTTTGAAGAAGTTTTTGTACTTATCTACCTTTCTATTTTAGCACACGTATTTTTTGCTGAGATTTTGTTATAAAAGTAGGTAGGTAAATGAGACTAGGAGATGCGGTGTTGGAAAGTAATCATCCACTTACTACTCTACTTAGGTCTTTTCTACCGTGCTCGTAGGTGCCAACTGTGACGAAAGTCTCCCGAGTAGAATTCAACAATTAATAGCAGTTATTGTGACATTACTTACTTAGCAAAGGAGACAACGATGTCAGCATCATCTGAGTTTACTTCGTTGAAGGTAAGCCGCGACGCTTGCTCCCACACGTCGAGAGCGCGCGCGAGCACGCTGCGGGTGCCATAGGGGTCCAGCTGAGATGGCCGGCGAACTGATGATAGGCTGTAAAAGAAAAAAATCATTAATATCGTTGAAACTTTTATTAATTAATAAGTACCTACATATCAATATTGTTAGAAACACGACTTTTGATTTATTGAATATTGTCAACAATTACTAATGATATTCCTTCTCCTCAAATTAAAAATAAAATTTATATTAAACACACTCCACGCGGACGAAGTCGTATGCAAAAGCTAGTACAGAATATTTTAGATATTCAGAAGAGATACAATTCCGATACAATTTGTAATCAAACAATCGAATAAAAAAATATGTAAACACAAATTCCAATTTAAGGCCCACGAAATTGTTTTTCTGATCGGTGTAACTCGTAATCTGGGGGTAGCTGGCTATACACCGCTATTGAAACCGCTCTCCGGCCAACTCATTAAAAGCAAATGTTTATTGACAAAGTATCAGGTTACATAATTAAATTCAGCCGGGGCATGAAGTGGTGAGTTTGTAAAACAGATTAAATACCAAGTTGGCTTCATGATCAAACTTGAAAAGTTAAGTTGTGCACTCAAATACACACCTACTCACTCACTCTTGATTACAACTGCTACGTACTACATTTATGACTTAGTTTCATTGATAGCAGATTGGAGGCTTTGTTTTTGAAGAGTTTGTTTTAGGCTTGGGTAGATTACCTATCGTTGATAAGCAATGGTGAGGTTGCTCTTAGTGCCGGGTGAATAGTTGATGAGCGTGGACATTACACCCAGAACGAACGAGAATGTACGTACATACAGGGGCACTGTCGAGGGAATCACGCGTATTTCAGCGCGTGTTGTGTCCTGCGGCCTGAGCTTTCGAGTAATGGAATAATCGCATTGTGGGCAATTTGAGTGACTCGGCTCTATTTAACGCTCGCTGCGTTCATTACATGGGATTTATGCGTTGTCATGTGCAGGAGGATCTCATTAGGTGTACACGCAGGTTTTAATTAGAGATAAGCTTGAACTTGTGTGGGCAGATATCACTAAGTTGGTTCTCATTTACCATTAGGTATATTTTAATCTGTTTGCATTGTTTCAAACTGGACGCTTAAACTAATATTTCAGCGTACCTATGCATTTTTTGAGCGAGCGAGCGAAGTGTCTCCGTTTTAGCTTGGGCAAAAATGTTTTCGTATCTCTGTCCAGCTGTCCGACTGTCCGTCTGTCCGTCTGTCCATCTTTCCGGCTGTTTTCCGCTACAGGTCGCATTTCTCAACTGATTCTCGTGAAATGTTGTGAGCAGGATCGATAATTATATGGTTTTGTTTTGCCGATTCACCATGGGGTTTAAAAACGTAATAAAAAATATAATATTTCAGCCATTTCGAATATGTCACAAAGTTTTCACTAAGTCGCTCACAGAGCTACTAATATTTATAAGTTGGGTAGCTTTTATCAGATTTTCCTATGCTATGGTAAATAGGTAAGTATACTTAACCTAGGTTAATTATTTATTAAATTATAACGTTTTGTTCGCTAAAATGCATCATTAAATATATAGATAGATACTATTACTCTACCTATTCAATAGTAGATAGATATAATTATTATATATTGTCTTTTAGTTTTTCTACTTCTTACATATAAGAAGTTGTTACCGTCGTAGCTACAGTGTAATTTTCACTTGTCAACAATGTATGTACCTATTGTTTTTGGAGCTCAACGGTGTGTCCGTCCAACAAACTGTCAGTGTTGTGGTCACATTATGTGCATATTTGTGAAACACATTGTGCCGGATAAAATATCGGTTCCGCGGGTAATTAAAACTAACCAACTCGGGTACCTACTGACCGCTGCTGCTGTTGTTAACATTATTATACTAATTAATCAATTTTATAACGGATACATGAAAGATAGAAATATAGGATGCTACTTCCCGTTTATTAGACTGGCTGAGAGGATAATCGATGAAAACTAATATTAAAATGATATTTGCAAAATAATTCATAGACTTCATAATGACTGGGGACCCTAGACAGCCTGGGCGCCGCGGATGGAAACCGAAATTTATTATTGCCATATTAACATGGCCCGCCGCTTGTGCACGCACTATATCAGCCAACTAGTTAATTGCAAGCCTTGGATGAAACTCGCAACCGCATTTCGAAGTTAATGTTGTTATGTCAGCCCAAAATAATGAGTGTGGTCGAACTGCATGAGCAAATTCCCAGTAGCGACGCATATTTTTTTTGCTATTTATGGCTTCAATTTATTCAATTAAAATAATGTCCTATAAAATGTTATCTTGTAATATTACGGGTTAATGTGAGTAGGCCACTTGTCGACCAGTATCCTTCAATCAAACACAGCCCCAGTCAATTCATGCAGTCTATCTTTACACCCCATTACACTGATTGTATGATAATAATCAAATCCGCACATCTCACGTTCTATATCATCCGACATTGTATATATTGCCTATTCGGTTAGGTTGAATACTACTAAATTACCTCTCTACCTACTACCTCCTACCTCTACGACCCTTTTGAAATTGCTCCATTTTATGTTTATTCATATAGAAGTTTATTTTTCATAGCTAACCGTAATTAATTAAAATTCGTCAAGTTGTTTCAATTTGTTAACAATTATACAGTCTTCACCCCTATAAAGGTTAGCGTAGACGAAGCCAAGAAAATACTAACTTTTTTACGAAACGAGGTCAGTTAACTACACAATTAAACACGTGAGTTTGCAAATAAGTTTCTAGTGGTTTTGAAGGACTTCATGGCACGTTGCGTATCGGTTGGTCGGTTTGAAGGAGTTACGGGTAAACAAAAGCCTGTGTTCCAACTCGACGACGATGGGGAAATGTGGGGGTGAACCTACACGTGAGAATGGGTGGCAACCAGTGAAAGCCACGTGACCACGTGACCACGTCTCCCTTCGCCTTCAGAATGTTGCTGACAATGCTGACAATGCCCTCGCAATGGGGTGTCCAGCCAACAACTTAAAGCAATACAAGCGACCGGTGAGTTTCAAAAACATATTTTAGACTCCAATACGAATTTATTCGTGATACAATGGAATATTGTGATAAATTTATCGATAATACAAACCTTCAATGGGAGCTTAACACGCTTTATCGTACGTATCGATAGAGATTGACACCCGCATGAGTTCATGAATATCTTTATTCTCTATAAATAACTCTCATTGTTATATTTATTGGTCATAAAGTGTCATGCAGCGCGTTCGATGTTCACATTAAAATGTTTCTGTATAATTTTGTGGAGGGAGGACAGGAATTACGTTTATAGCGTGAAATAATAAAACATGCGATATCATGACGACATGGCGACGGCGACGTCTTCGCAACGAAACGGACATAATCTAGTTACGATGTCATAACAAACAGATTTGTAAGTACGAACTTTATGGTCTGTGTCCAACGAGCTAAAATTTAATTTTCTGAAATAATCTGTCAGCAACCTATTAAAATTATTCGTCCGTGCCCTGTTTTGCACAAGTTACACTTTATTGCTAGGAAAGATGGTATGAATAGGATAAGACGTAAATACGAGTATTTTAACTTTGTTAAGCGTGTTTTATTTTACCTGCTTTTATTTAACTGCCTTTGTATTTGGCGTGTGAAATTAAGTGATTTTAGTTTTTGATGGCGACGGACGTCCGCTTTCGAGGTTTTTAACTGACTTCAAAAAAAGAGGAGGTTCTCAATTCGCCTGTATGTTTTTTAGATATAAATTTGGTGAATAAAACAATAACTAAATTACAACAATTCAAGTTTTAACGATTTCCATGACTTACAAAATTTTATTATTAAAATTTATTATTTCATGTTATTTTTGACATTACCTGAATTATATCTGTCTCTCCTATCCTAAAACTAATATTATAACATTTTATCCCGATAGAACCATATTTTAACAAAGATATCTATGAAACAGAGATGCTCTATATATAACATTTATTTACTTCTCAGATTATAAAATATCCCTGTAATACGGTCTCCAGTGGCTTGGACGTGCTCTGCTGCCTGGTAGTCCTGGTAGCCACCGACTACCTGTCAAAGCGACTGTCGAACTAACTTCCAATGCGACGGAGCGATGTTGTGTTGGGGAATGGGGACATACGGAACTGTTATCACTCATTTATTAGGCACTAGCTTTTGCCCGCGATGATAACGTTTATTGCAGAATTACTACATTGATTTAAAAATATATAGCATATGTTCTATTCCAGGATACAATGTGTCCACATATCAAACTTCTTCAAAATCTATTTTTAAACCAAGCAGACAGACTGATAGAGTTATTTTCGGCATTTACATTATTAGTATGGAGTATGGATTGAATACTGAGGGACTGATTTTGTGTTTTTATAATGAACTGGCCTTCCGCCCAGGGGTTTCACCCGCATTCCTTAGAGATTTAAAATAAAATAAGCACACGTTATGCGCTTTCTATAAGTGATTTTCTATAAGTAATTTTCTAGATCGGTTATTTATGATACCACCTAACCTAGAACCCAAAGCTACTATATTATATAAAGCTACCTGTTTTTTATAAATTCCTTAAGATTGTGAAAAGACGATTCCGCAATATTTGAATTCAACGTGCGGACGTAGTCGCGTTCAAAAGCCAATATTAAGAAAGACGAATATTAATGTACTTGAAGAAGAAACTTTGTAACCCCATAAGGTAGAATAATCAATTAAAAAAATGGACACATTTTTATCCTTAAAATTGTACGGTTAAAAAGGTATATTTTTGATAAAATATAATTTATTTATTTTCTAAAACAGTGATTGTCACCGCTGCCACATAGCACTCCTTTGAAAATGTTCCCCGTCCTGCGACCGACAACACTCCGACTCCAACTCTCACGCGGCGCCGTATATTGTAGATAAGCGACGTAGCAATAGGCATTGATGCTCAGTGGGGATTTCAATAGCAGTCTACCTCCTCAATTCCTTAATGTATAAAAGGATTTAAAGCGACTCTTCAATGCGAGAAAATTTCAATTTACAATAGGTACGATATGCTTTCTTAATTTCGGATCTATTATCTTATAATAGCCTCGATAATATCTCGGTTTCTTTAATGACTAACCTATTAAAAGCACTTTATAGGTCTGAGGATAGTCAATGGCGTGCGAAGATTTTATTGAGCAATAATTAGTGTCCAATAACGGGCAGATGGCTAGAGCGAGACATTCGAGTTGACGTCTTATCCTAATTGACCTTTATCGGTGTGCTCCTTTAGTAATAGCATAGCTTTGAATATCGGCAGTGCTGTAGATCGTTAGCTCTCATGTGCACCATTGTGGAGGAAGCATTGACGCTCCTCGGGGATTTGCAAGTTTACTGTCTCTCTATAGAAACAGTTCATGTGCTATTGTGCAAGACGCTCATATATGGAACGTATATTATGGAAGTTTGTAATGCTATTTGGGATATGTTACAAAAACAGTTGACATTGTAGTAGATAGTACCTACTTAGATCAGTATTGATGTTGAGTGAAGTTTACTTTTATGAATGATTTATAATCCTTTTCTAAATTACAACAAAAAAGTTTATAATAAAAAATCTACTGGTTTTTATTTAGCAATAAGAAAAACACTGTTGATGAAAAATGAATAGGTAGGTAGGTATAGTGGTTTCATACATCCCAGTGAGAAATTAGCGAGTCTGTCCGGTTGGTGGAGTGTCGCGGCCGCAGGCAGAATTAACTCGAGAGTAACGTTGTTATGATGGTAATGGCATATTACCGTTCACTACGTGCGGCGGTTCACTACGCCGCGCGAGCACAGATACTAAATTAAAATGATCTTTCAGTTACACTACTCCGCCACTAATCGCTTACTATTCATTTTTGGTGCATATTCAAGGGGCTCGAATAAAGCCGGTTAAAATTAATGCCCAAATTCACAACCGATTGTTATTTGTTCTGCTAGTTATTTTAATAAAATAATCATTCATGTTATACAATTCGATTCATTAACAAATTCAGATTCGATTAATTATATAGGATCTGTAATAAATTTGAGAAATTAATTCCATTCAGAAAAATTGCTCAAGTGGCCTTTAGACTCTCAGCTCAGTGCAGTTCATGGGAACGTAATATGTAGAATAATTCAAAGCTGACCTGTGTTTCTGAGATATATGGTGTGGCCGAAATAGACAGACAAATCCAGAAGGATATAATAATAATATGCAAATATTGAGTAGGTATACTATAAGTATGTTTATTTGCATGTTTGAACCCGCTAATCACCCTATGACCCAAAGAAGCGATATAGTGCACATAAACATTTGTCCCGGGTGAAGATATGGGGGACAGCTATATCTACCTTATATATTTTGAATATAATACAAGTCCTCAGGATATATTCAGTTTATATTATTATGTTGTTTCGCTCCATTTGCTTATAATGTGTTACAAATATTGTTGTAGTTTAGATGCCACGTGACAACTTGGTGATAACACATCAACACAAGTGCGGGCCGGGTGTCATATGACCGCATCGCAGATATCAAGATCCCGTAGAAGACACGTGTTGTTAGAACTTTTATATGAGTTGGCTAAACTAAAAGAGATATAATTGGAAACTGGAGACGGGTGCTACAGCATGACTTTTCTGTACTCAGTGCAGTTATGAGCTTAATTTTAGCTATAAAACTACAGTTTACCCTCATGTAAATGGTTGTGAAGCTAAAGCAATTAAAAATTGAGCCTTGATTAACAATTTGGCAACTGAGCATATCAAGCCAGTATAAGAAGATATGAGTTCGATCAGAGAGAACATATCAAGAGTAATGTGGCATTTATTATTATTACTTTTAATACTTAGCACCTATGTTTTACTGGTAGATTTAACATGCAAGATATCTTCACGGAAGCGACTATCGACCTCAAAAAGCCATCGCAAGAGTGAGAAGTAATATGTGAATTTGTTAGAAAAGTTGGTAATTTTCACTATCTTTCCCGATAGCAGCGCCATGAGTTGAGAAGACGCGTCGTTCCGCCCGATAACCGCCGGATGCCGTGTGATGGTACGTATACCTACGTACGTGCGCTTTATGAATATTCCCACAAGCTTTCCGACGCTACGGGGAGATTAGAGGGCGCCACCGTCGCCACCCTGCAACCTTCCGTATTTTATATCTTTTGGCGTTTTGAGTTTTTAATGATCCGTTTACGATTGCAGTAGAATATCTTTAATATTTATCTAAACGCACACATAAAACATGTTGTATGTTGTAGGTATATTGATATGTATAGACAAGAAAGACATAGAAAAGATTATTTTAAGACGGTTTGTAAGTTTACCCAGGCTAGAGCTGTATCTGTTTGTAATTTATACACGACTAAATTGATAAATTTGGTTCTAAACAAGTGGTAGTATGTAGGTAACTGGTGGGTTTAACTATATAAATACGCCATCTGCTAAGTCAACGGGCACTGTTTGATGTCGGTGCACTTGGGTAGCTCTAAGTGTCCCAAGTTATTGTTACTGTACCTCGCTGCGCTAAAAGCATTTGCTTTGAATTTTTAAAGTGCCAATTGAAGTTTTACTAGAGAATGGAGCTTCGGTAGTTTTTAGGGTAACAAGAGTTCATTCTGTCTTCAGAGCAACAATGTAAACAAAGGACAATTATGGAATATATTGTACTCAAAACGGCGTCGCGGCGGTCGATTACGGAAATGACAAACTGATTAGTTGCAGGGCTCTGCTCTGTGCTCTGGGAGAGATATATCCGGCGGAAGTGAGCGGAATTACTACCCGCATTGTTCCTGATGCACCGCAACAATGTCCAACGAAATTGTGCAATTCGATTTAAGAACGTAACACCAGCAAAAAGTCCCCTCTACGTCCGCTTCTAAAGTTCCAACTCGCTCGCTTCATTAGAATCGGAATTCCCACGGTTCATTAGGATTCCCCAGAATTCTCAACGTTCATTAGAAATACTCGGGTGGCAGTGGACCCCGGACATAAATAAGTGATTAACGCAGTTGGGATTGTTTTCAGACGCCGAGACGAGAGCTGGGGCCGAGGCGCTGCAACTAGTTGGAGTGAACTCTTGATACATTTAAAATGAGCCGCCCGTTGCCTGCTGTGCCCGGTGTGTCTCCCCGCGTCAACGTAGGCGCTAATGTTTAATGAGATTACTTACGTTTCTTCAAATTCTCTTTCTTTTATCACTTATAATTAATACTGTTAGCGAATTAATACTCTCGGCTGCTCAACTTTTTACCTGCGAGGAGATGAAAATAATCGAGTTCATCTGAGACGCATATTATTCTCATACACTAAAAGGAAATTATTTTATATGAAAGCACCGCCCCCAGTTGGTAGTGGATATGTATAGGCACTTTTAAGCTGAATTTTATTACGTCGCTATGAAAGAAGGTAAAACGTAATCCAAGGTAGGTATTAATCTGAAATCTGGACTATGCGGGTTTTATTGAAGATTATGTTTTTGTAATATTTTTTATCATCTAAAAATATATGTAATTGTTTTTATTGATCTGAGTTATATTAAAACATTATCGTTGGTCGTTGGGATGTACTTATGCTGCAGGTTCCTATCGGAAGATCCTATAGATAGTACCTAATATTGACTTTTATTGAAACCACTACTTTTCGCTCGCGTTCCCGAGGTATCTTACTTTTTCCCAGAATAAAAAGTATCCTATGTTTTATTCCAGGGTGTTATTTACCTGTGTGCCAAGTTTCATCAAATTCCGTTGAGGCGCTTTTGCGTAATTGAGCAACAAACATACAAACATTGATATTTATAATATTAAGTAGGATTGGAAAATCTCAAATGAGAATGAAGTCACAACTGCGGTTAATTATTTAAATCCAATAACACGGACTTACAAACGTAGCCTTTAAAAAATTATAAATCCATAACTTTTTAACCACAATAATTTGAGATTAATAAATCAATTAATTTCAAAATTAAGCCCGTAATAACACAATTTCCAAAGACAACCTTTCAGTTAATTTTAAATCTTTGTTAGTTATTGATGCTTGCTTAGAAGTTAGCGGCTGGTTTAGGGGCTAAATGGACCCGCACGTCCGGACAAACATCGCGAGAATTTGAAACTCAAACAAGTTTAAGCAAATTTATAACTTCCGGATTGGTAGCGAAAGCAGGCTGATGCTTCGTGGTTCATATACTGACTGTATATTACGCTGTAGTTCATGATGATTTTATGATAATTCCATAATTGTATAAAATTAGAAATCAAGAAATGTTAGGTTACTACATTTCCCTACAAACGTACAAATTTAAAGATTACCTAATCTGTGGTTATAGTAATTATTCTTGTTACATATTGATCGATGAAAGCGTTACACTGATACTTCATATTTTATTTAATATTTTTTTTAAATCAATGTATCCCTACAATATTCTAATTATTGATTGCCTGAATTAATTAGAAATTATTTTTACCCAAAAGGCTGTACTTAAAGGAACACTAAAACTGTCATTAAATATTTCACAAAAAAATTACTTTCATTTACAACAAACCTATAATTCAAAGCGAATGGAAAAATTCTTAACGACGCAGAAATGGAAAATGAAAATAGTTGTTCGGAGGAAATAAAAGATGAAGTGTTATTCGAACGAAGACCCCACGGTCACCGACCTACTGGGACTGCATGGTACCTGCTTATATAATTCAACCTGTATATTTATGGACACAAAATAATTAATAGTTGCCTTTCGAAATTAGTGTAATTGCTTTCAGAAAGTTATACCCAAAATATTCATATTCTTGGATAAGCCGTGAAGTCGAAACATGGTCATACAGATGTACCTACAATATTAATGGTAAAAATTGTATAATGTTGCAGACAATTTTGAGCTCAGTTGAACGTAAGTATTACATAAAAGTATTATCTCAAATGTAGATATGTATGGTGGAGGTACCGTAGGGTGCAAGGCCCTGAAGGGTGGCGCCCCGCATGAGGTGCTTGCCCGCGCTAGCACCCTTTGTCTTACCACTAGCTACTAGGTACCGTATGTTCCTCTAAGAGGGCTGAATTATGTAACAGGAAAATGTCATACAGACACTGCAAGGAAATCATTATTCTATGATGATCTCACTTCAAAATTACTAAGCCGTTTTATGACCCCAAAAATTTTGAATTAAAACTGGTTAAACCGTTGCCGCGTTGACTCGTAAAAAGAACCAGTGTTAAAAAAAGGGTAAATTGCTGGTTTAAAATAAACTTATTTAAAACGAATACTGAATAATGAAAGCTGCTGAAATTGAAGATTAATCTTTATTTTCAGCGTCATGTGATACAATATTTATATTTTAGCCACGTTTTGTAACATCGATATAAGTGTGTTGCATTATATGATTTGAGTTTGAAATGGCGTTGACCGCGAGGTTAGTGAACATGCTACTTGAGGTTCAACAGCTCCAGGGTGGGGCTGCACGGCTGGAAGGTCGAAGTACTCGCATGAGCTTCCTTTGTTACACAACATCCAGTGTACTTGATCATAAAATCTAAATATTTCTACGTGAGTATTTTTATTGAGATAAGTTTATTTATGGAAAATTAAACATTAAATTACATTTTCCATAAAAAAATCTAGTCGTTTTTTCTTAAAATATTTGTATGTTTGTTTTTACATTGATTTTGATCTATTCTCTAAAGGAACTTAAATCATGTATATTATAATTTATTTAGTTTCATTTCTGCGCAATTAGGGAGAAAGGTTTTATTTACTACACATTTAAGGTTCCGTACCAAAGTAAAATGGAGTAGGAATTAAAAATCAGTAATCTGTAGGTCTGCACTAAAATATGTATTTTAAGTTAACAGCATATTGTTGCTGTAAACCATTTTAGGTAACTTAGTTGCGCGGTTAATAAAATAAAAATGATTGCATACTCGTACTCACAATAAATTACTTTCATAATAAGTTCAGCATATTATATGATAGCTAAGAAACTAGTAGGTACTTACTGAATTTTTTATCCCACCTATATGGAAATGTCGAAAAGGAGAATAGATTTAGCGTCTGAATAATTTTGCAATGGCAATATAAATCTGCACTTTCTAGTTGTACGGGTAATAAAAGAATATTCGACTTATCCCAATATTTTTCATGAGCAACGCTTCGTAGACAACTCGTAGCGAATTCGTAGCATAAACGCATTCATTCAACAAGAAGGTGAAAGTGGTTCCGATACCTGTGTATCGATGACCGATGAATTATATCTGTCAACTACAGTAGGTACCTACATACTTTTAGCAGCAATTTTTTTTATATTTTGTACATGTGTGAGCTATAATTAAAAAGTAAGTTCGCTTAAGTTTTGCTGACTATTATATACGTAGGTAATTATTCCATAAAACAAAATCTTTTTGAATAGTTACTATCTAAATTATTCCTAAATTGTAACATAACATTAATTTTACTAGTACACACATACCTACTTCTAGTATTACCGTTTATATATTTAAGGTCTAGGACAGGATTGCTATCTATTTGGATTAAAGCCCACATTTCAAAGCGAACCTCATTTGCGTTTACAAAAGTGCAGATCATATTTTTTTCTTCTGTATGTTCGAATTGAAAGCGGTGTAATATTCTTTTTTTTCTCGAAGCGGGCGCCGCGCGCCGCGCCCCACAAAGCCTGCCTGGTTTTGTATTCGCTTCCTCACTCACCTGGAAAGGAAAGAAAAGAAAATGTTAATTAAGAGCCACTGAACAAAATTGATATCGTTGGGAGTGAAGCTACTGTTGTTATTGTAAACGGAAGCTAACAGTTAGTTATAGCCATACGTAGGTACTTATGTAGGTACCTATTACCTATATGTGAAATATCGAAGAAAAATATCACATTGTTGTGATATTCGCTTTATAATCTTGATCTCCGTTTAAGAATAAGATATAAGTTGCATTAGTGATTTGATATGTAGGTAGGTAATATACCGCAGTGCTTTGCCCGAAGGGAGTGAATCCGTACAATGCCAAACGAGCATGAAACGTACATCTCATTAACACGTAGCGGTTGGGATATTTAGGGAGTGGTCGCGAGCGGTGAGCCGCGAACTAGCATTTGGCAGCGCACGCGCTCGTACACAGCCGGCTCAGTAAACTAAACAACTCGTAAAAGTGTAAAAGTCGTAACGATAGCGGCGGAGAGACCTCCTAATATGAGCGGCGCGGCGCGGCGGCTGGAGCAGCGCCAGTCGCGCTCATTATCAGATGGGACGTTCCGGGTGCAACCCTTTCGTTTTACGATTGGCCTCTAATTACACCAGCGCGCTCAAGGCGGCGCGCTTTTTCGGTTGATACGAGGCTGGAGCGGCCGTACACTGCCAAATGGATATATATATCGGCACTAGCAGAATCGTTTACGCGGTTCGACAGCGGCGTTTCCGACTTCGATTTAGGCACGTTACAATCGGTTGGCGTATTGCGATATGAAAAAAGTCTCGGAAAATGTCGCGGCCGGGTGCAATAACAGACGGCGTTGGTTTACGAGAGACCGCTGATAACGCGGGGCGGGCGCCGGGCGCAGTGTGTGGCTCTCCTTAACGATGTGTTGCCAATTTATGTTATGCGATAAGCTGAGTTTGTTTTGCTTTAGGCTGAGACAAATAACGAGTGTTGAACTCTTCAAAGCGATGCTAGTGGTAGTGACTACGGATTCTGTGACGATGGTCGTGGGTGCGTATCCTACAATTAGCTTGAACTTTTACTGAAATAAAATTTCGTCATCGGGTACTTTGTAGTAGCAAAAAAAAGAAGCGGAATGGTAAAATAGAATAGAAGAATTATTTATATTCTTTAACTATATGTGAAGACTTATAATTGGCCTCCTGACTTTATTACTGTTACTAATTACCTATAAGATATGCGCTGTTGGTCTTCTGAATAAAATAAAATAAATTATAATTCACATTTTTTTTACAATATACCTACCTACATTAATTTAATGAATTTTTTTATTATTAACAAAATTAAATGGCTAAAAACACGACACTATGAGAAAAAAAAACTGGCCAAGTGCATGTACTTAATGCCATCCATAACGTACGGTTGAAAATCGCGATCGCAAACTTGATCGAATATAACTCGTGAACTTAGCTCTCAATAAACGTGATAGTGATGACGGGCCGGTTGGCGAAAAAAAAAAAAAACCACTGCCTATCACGCCGCAGGTCGTGGGTTCGATTCGGTTTTTGTGCATGAACATGTCTGTTTGTCCTGAGTCTGGGTGTAATTATCTATTTAAGTATGTATTTACAACAAAATTAACTAGTAAATCAGTCATCTGGTTTTCATAGTACAATCTCTGCTTAGTTTGGGATCAGATAGCCGTGTGTGAAAAATATCCGAGGATATTTATATTTAGTTTTCTTTGAAAAACATACTCACAGGAAAAGGCCACTTTAACAGTTAAAATTTAGTAAACAGTAATTTATATTGAAATGCTGTTGAAGAAACCTAAGAATTATTTTTCAATTATACCCATATGAAAAATCAGAAAAACTGTTCACCTGGAATTCTAAATGAAAAGATTTTTCAGTTACATGTTCGAGAAATATACTTGCGAATGTATGTTTTTAATATTTTTTTGTTTAAGGCGATTATAGCTCAGTGGTAAGTGACGCCGAATACCGCGACGAAGATCGTGGGTTCGAATCCTACAATGAGCTTGAGCTTTCGGTGAAGGAAAACATCGTGAGGAAACCACAGCACGGTGGTAGGGTACTTTGTAGTACCCGACTGGCTGGCTACCACCCTCATGTTGAAAATCTGTCGCCAAGCACCTATCGGTGTGTTCCGACAGCTGCACTTGAGAGCCAGTCCCATCTAGGCTTTGTGTGCTTACCACCTTTGGTCACATCATCACTTACCATGGTGAGATTGTGGTCAAACACAAGTTTATCCAGAATAAAAAAATAAAAAAAAACTTGTAGTAGTTATAATTATTTATATTTTGTATCTGATTTCAGCGACATCGATATCTCCACCATGATTTTGCTCTAGTAACGTAATCGATACTCGCTAGCGACTACGGTAGACATTTAGTATGAAGATTTGCGAGCGCCTCTCTAAAGTACAGTTACGGCATCTCACAGTTTTTCGTACAAAGTTTGTTACCATGGGTTTAATATGATACTATAGTAAGTAAACCCATGGTAGAGGTACAGAATTAAAGTTTACAAGTAGATATGCTGTGACATACTCGTACAGGCGGACGAACGAACAAGACGTAAATAATATAAGTAAGGTTCCTTGTTTGAGTTTGGAACCCTAAAATAGTCAATAATAAAACAAAATATCTACCCACATGTCAAATACAAACCAATCTACAAACAAACATTTAGTCAAATCTTTATTCTAAGGTCGAATAATTAGACTATTCCATTAATATCAATAATATTTCATTAATTCCTTTTAATTAAAACCGTGTCAGTGAAAGTTATTTAATGTAATTTGTTGATACGTTATTCATTTTAAGAGATATCTAAGACCGATCGATTCGGATTCCGTTTATTTCTTATGCACATGTCCTACGTTGTTTTAAAATACTTAAGTATAATGAGACTACAAAAATTTCAGCTATACAAAATAAATTCAACTCAGCCTCGATGAACCACTTAGTAGGTATTTGAACCGAAGCATTCTTGCGGCGTCCAATTCTGTATTAGGTAATATAACATATTCAAGATGCTGGTTGGTGCACAATCGGTGGCGGAATACTGACTGGAATTACATGGAATCGCTCGCAGAGACTATTAGTATGCAATAGCGATCACCACTGGAATGAGTCGACGTGACCCGGCCAGCGCATCTTCCTTCAAACCACGTCAAAATGCAATAACATTGTCAACTTAAACTAGCGATAATAACTAATAGGTACTGCACATGAACATTACAGTACCATGTATAGCATGCTATAGAAATTATAAAACATGTTATACTAAACGGAAACTCATAGGCACGTATTATTGTTTAACTGGATCGATAATGATAATTAAGGAGCCAACTTTCCATATGTAAACATGTGTTACCTCGCCTTGAAATATAAAATAGTTATGATGGAGAAGATATCATTTCATGGAGATATTGTAAATATGTTGGGAAGGAAATCGGGTGATAAAAGGAGAAGCCTTTTTGTCGATGACTAAAACATAGTGCGTGACAGGCATATAATAGGCTTTATGGGACGGGAGTGAATTTGTTCCGTAATCTACCCATATTGTCACGGGAACATGTGATGCATTGACATTGTAAGTATGACATATCTCAAAATATGTACACTTTGGTTAGTACGTTACTTAAGTTAATTTGAGTCTACTTAAGTAACTTATTTGTTTTTCACATTTTTGTGCAGCATAGTATTTTATCGAGCGGTAAAAGAGTATGGTGTAGATGAAAGCATGGTGTGGTGATTCACGAGGCCTACTAAGCGGTTATCCATGACCCGCCTCAGCGCCCTAGCGCTTCGACGCCCCGTGGGGGACCGTCAACTCAATCTTGCCCTATTACGCGCGACAAATTGGAAAAATATTCAATTACACCTCACTAAATATTGAATTATATCATGGCAAATTACAATTTTGCATTGGAGGATAACACTATTTGTATGTTAGTTGATATTTTATGATTATGTTATGATATTTTTTTATACCTAGGTACTATTTGATTTTTAATAAACACGGTTGAAGCTTTTGCCTGTGACTTCGTCTGCGTCAAATTCTTTTGACTTTCCAAAGTATACCTTCAAGGTATACCAAATTGTATCAAAATCTGTTCAGCCGTTGAGACTTTCGTATTTATTATACTGGCATGGATAATCAAACAGCTAAATGTATAAATATCTAAAATCTGGAACCTTAAA
Source organism: Ochropacha duplaris (assembly GCA_951361185.1). Taxonomy (NCBI): domain Eukaryota; kingdom Metazoa; phylum Arthropoda; class Insecta; order Lepidoptera; family Drepanidae; genus Ochropacha; species Ochropacha duplaris. The sequence continues at coordinate 8,184,872 of OX592703.1, forward strand.
CATTTTTTACATAATAATCCTATAACCTAGCATACGTTTTAAAGTATTTTATACTAGCATCCGCCCCGCAGTTTCATCCGCGATCTTGGTATAAAAAGTGGCCTATGTCACTCTCCGGTCTCTATGCAAATGAAACCAACGAACATTGTCGTAGTCACATTTATTATTGGTATATAACTATTGTTATACCTACCTACATATTGTATAAAATTACTATTTTTACTTATGTAAGTATCTCGAGATCAGATTGAATGATGGTTCTAAGTTTTTTTCCAGAGCAGGACAACGTCTACCGGGCCCACTAGTTCATATATAAACAACAAGATAATATGTTATAACGTAAGATTTATTTATATTGCCCGTTTTCCAGTATGCGAGGTGCCCTTACGCTCGTATTTATTTTGTTAGACAGAGTGAGAATTGATTCGAGCATAACATCAGATTTTTTTATTGATTGACAGTTGTGTATTGTGGGTAAATATGAAAATATTATGAATTTTGTGAAGCAAATATAGCTGAGAAGTTTTCTAACTGTCTTTGTATGTATGTAGATTATTACGTGTAGAAAGCTACATAATAGTAAGCGACTCTATATAATAAGCGATTTAAAACGATAATAGTTCAGTCAGTCGTAACGTCAAATGCCGCGACATGGACTTGGGTACGAATTCTATATTGAACTTGAGCTTTTGATGAAAGATAACGACGGAAAAAACTGGATGGTATGGTATTTTGTGATAATAGGAACTGGCTAGCTATGACACTCATGTTGAAAAGATACCTACCGGTGTAGTTGTGCAGTATTTGTACATTATGTGATAAAAAATGAAATAATACCTTCTTATAAAAATAAAATAAATACCTATATAACTAGCATGTGTAAATAAAGGGTAATAGAATGAACTACGTAAATTAAAAAGAAACGAGTTTCTAATAAAGTTACTTAAAAAAGGATGTTCAAAGTTTGTGCAGCCCTCACGATCGATTCGATTTATTTACTCGATGTAAAAATAATATGCGAGCAGAACACGGTGACAAGTGGGTGCAGGAATTACTCGCCAGTTGGAGTAATTGGCAATTAATCACCAGCCGTTTTCTATTTCAGCCAGCGACAGCCCCACACTACCTACTCGCCACTCGCCGCTAACGAGATTGAGACTGCACCATATACGCTCGATTATGATACGATATGATACTATTACTAGCGTTAAATATTTCTATGACATTATGTTAATATACAGGCTGTCTAAGTAGTACGACAGACTTAAGGGTGAGCGGGTCACCTACCAAATATACAAAAAAAGATCTTGCTTTTTGCCAAATTTCGTGATTCTAGGTCAACGGGAACTACCATATAGGTTTTCGACCCAAAAACTATAGGATACCTCCGGTTGACCTAGAATTGTCGATTTTGGTTAAAAGCATGGTCTTACAGCACAAGTAAAGGAAAAATTCCGAAAAATAAAAAAAGTTGAAAATTAAGGTAAATTTTGGTACTTACAAGTTTTCGCGAAAATCTAAATTTACCCATATCTTTTTATCGTGTTGATTCAGGACCTTGATTTTTATACACCTAATAGGGACTATAGACTTCAGTATCTGGTATAAATTTCAACTTGCTAGGTCCATCCGTTCTTGAGATAATCGATGGTGACACACGGACAGACGGACAGACGGACGGACAGACAGACAGACAAACGGACAAGAAAATGATCTTATAAGGGTTCCTTTTTTTACTTTTTGAAGTACGGAACCCTAAAAATGATCTCAATAAAAAGAAGAAGCACTTTTGACTAAGACCTTTGACTAATTTTATATATTTGATAGGTGACCCGCCCACCTATCTCCCCCTTCAGTTTGTCGTACTACTTACCGGACAGCCTGTATATTCTGACTCACATGAATAAGACATTGCGAGATGATGATAATAGGAATATATAGTTGATCACCGCCGTTTCCCCGAGAGAAAACTTTAAGGGTTGAATCGCAAAAATCATTTATATGTTTAATATTTATTTATTATTTTATTTATATTTTTATGTCATGTGATTAGGATTACGTCTCGAGCAACGAAATTATTCAACGAATATGTGCGTGCATGTCTCTTGGGAGCGTTTTGATTCTGGCTTCTTTTTTCAAATACATATTTAAAAATTGCCTTCCACATACCTACAGAAAGTATTAAAGCGGAATCCATCGAAGCAATCGATCGATTCCTAAGCGGTTATTTTCCGGTTTCAAGTCTTGGTGCCTACGCTTGTTTACTTAGCACATAGGTACAAAGAAAATAATTTACAACGTATTCTTAAAAAACGTTTATTATGAAAGTATTTTACTCGTAAATAATGTCATATACTTCTATTCGGGATTTAAAATGTCTCAATACTTAAATAACACATAAAATTTTACACTTTTGATGACAACGTAAATTGTGCTCCCATATAAATCTTATCGCGTTATATTTTTAAGACCTATATACTTACTTTATCTTTATACTTACTTTATCTTTATAGAGTTTTTTGTAAAAAGTACTCGTATAATAGAATATTTTATCATGTTAATTTTGTTACAGTGTTACAAAATTACTAGGTATTTAGTTTAAAGAGCTAGTAAAGGATGTCTCCAACTTTTAAACAATCAAAATGTTGAATAACACATTTAGAAATAGCTCTAAAATTATGCTTATTAACAAAGCCAGGGTGTGACATGCTCAGCTCATGTTTTCACAATATCATCATGTTGTGTGGCAGTGGCGCTAGAAGACTTTGTTTAAAGACATGTCCAGTTAGGTAAATGGGTCGAGTGGGTTATTTCTGCGGAGTGATTTGTATCCAGGTTATTGTCGGTCAGATATTTGTTTGTATCGACAGTGAGTCAGTGATCGCTGAGTGGATTGCTCCGCGACACCTTTCAAATAAATTGTCTTGAGACCGACCGGAGACAGTAAACAACTCAACTCTATGCAGATGTACGTATAAAACCAAACACCTTCAATTTCCTCCCCCAGGTAGTACCGACCCTAAAATTGCACTCGACTCTAGTTTCCTCGAGCTTCGTAAGTGACTTTGGGGTCTTCTTTATTTAATCTACAAAGTGGCATTGTTTTATCAGGTTTCACGGAGTGCTATGGCATTCGCAAAAAAGGCTAACTCTAGCTATTATTTAACTCTCCTATACTTTACAGTGTCATTGAGGTTAAAGTTCCGTTGAAACCGAGCAGAGTCTATAAACAGTGGAAATAAATATGCATAACGAACGACGGTAAAGTTTGTCAATTAGCGGCACCTTGCCGTGCTTCATCCAGCGATATTCTTCAATCGCAACTAAACAAGTTCATTAATTACTGGACACCGGAGTCGCACCGACTCGCGTAACAAAGTTCAATTGTCAACTGCAAATCTAGACACAGTCACGTGTAAATTTAATACCACTCGACTGTCGCTGATCTAACAAAGGATTGTTTATTAACTAGGTATCATCAAAAAAATTTACATCTTATGATTTCACTATCTTTATACCGAGATTTCGGTTTTGGTTTTTACAGTATAGAAAGTCAAAATTTGTGGTGATCGAAAAGAAAACTAAACATGTAAGTACCTACCTATACCAACATTTTATTTATTACATTTATTTGACGGGCCGGTTGGCGTGGTTGGTTAACACACTGCCTATCACGTCGCAGCTCGTGGGTTCGATTCCCATCTAGGACACACATTTGTGTGCATGAACATGTCTGTTTGTCCTGAGTCTGGGTGTAATTTATCTATGTATTTACAAAAAAAAAAGAGTTGTCTATGTAGTATATCAGTCATCTGGTTTCCATATTACAAGCTCTGCTTAGTTTGGGATCAGATAGCCGTGTGTGAAAAATGTCCGAGGATATTTATTTATTTCATTTGATTTACCTGTTTAAGGGTGGTTGGTACAACGTAAATTTTTTCATAGGCAATTATTTAGAAATTTTATTTATGTTAAAATTTCAAAAAAAAAAAAGTTCGGCGTCCGTTTCTCCTGTCATTCATATATTATCAACAATATGGCCTGAAGTTAGTGAGGTTGTCGCCGTTGTTAATAAAAGCAATTCCAGTAACACGTTGTCGGTATGAAATTGGTGTTGCAATAGAAGCGACGCGGACGTCGAGGGTGCCAAATGACCGAACCCCGTGTGTAGCACCGCCCTTACAATTTAGCGCTGGCCTCTAATGCTCCTCTCCTTGTACGTAGATACTAACACAATGTTTTTGTATTAACTTTTATTAGCTGACATTGTTTTTGGTGGGAATTGCTTAATGTAACAATATAAAACTACAATTGTAGTACTGTAGATTTAGCTTTATACAATAATTTGGATCAAAGGTGCTACGATCTATGTCCTTTCATGGTTTGACGACTTTTATTGTTGGTAGATACTAAAATTTCGTTTCGTAGATGGTCATTTTTGCTCACCTTTGTGGCTGGATATGAGAACATTTTATTTAAGTTTGTTTATAGACGGTGTTGTTCCAAAATAAAGATATTTATTGATAAAGTAATGTACCCATTAATTTTACTACTGCAAATTGAGCTAGCGAAAGGCGAACGGGCCGCAAGCGACGGTCCCTTTGGTGGCGCGCGGCGGCGGCGGCGTAGCAAGCGACAGCTGAAATCGGCTTAGCCGCGTAGGCCTATTGGCAACCACTGCGAATGCGCGAGTTGCCAGCACCTTACAGTGCTCACCGGATTATCCCCAGCCGTTACCTACACATGGTAAGACACGGAGGGAATCTATATACATTACGCCTCAAATTGTAAGGTAGGGCCGGTTAAATGTCAACTAGGGCAATAGAGTAATGTTTATAATAACTCAGAGTAGTACTCAGTAATTAAGAATATTATGGCCAGGTGTATGAATAAATATATGTAGGCACATACCAATATCGGTTGTCATCATTTAATATCTGCACCTATGTATGCAATAGACAGGTGTAAATGGAACACAATCAGTGTCTATGTGTGAAACATTGCATGCCTAATCAGCTGTACAGTAAATGCATATCAATGTGCTCAGGTGTAATAGGAAGATAATGGTGACTTAACAATTGTGGGCTATTATGAGTGTACAAATGTATATGGGTCATACTATGCGCTATTTATAACCATATATGTACTTAGATGAATTCTCGTTTAAAAATGACTTTGGAATTAAAGAATGCGGATATGTGAAGCTACTTAACATTTTTCTTGACCCATTGAGCGAGCACCTTGTAGGGTTCTTCATCGATTGCATATTTCACATAGTGTAATACTGAAATACTCGATAGAAAATAATATCATGCAGATAATCCCTTCTCTATTCGTCTCTATAAAGCATTGAATTTTAATGCAATTGCTTAGTTTTGAAGACAGATTATTATTTAACTATCAAGAGAGTGGTCAATATTTAATCTGGCAAAGATGCTGACATACGTTGCGAATCATGAGGTATTTTATATTCGATTCCGCTTTCGTTTTAACACGACTTTATAAACAGCTTATCAAGAATCGTCAAGTTTATAAAATGGTATACAAGTTAGATAAGTCCATTCTTTTACTGTTTATTTTTGTAGATTTAGAGGTGCGATGGACGTAGGTACATGGAACGTAAATACGTATTTTGTTTACAGCCATTTTACTTAGGACTTTGTCAAACTTGACAAATCAGTTGAATATTTTGCGCATGAACCTCGTTCTATGGATGTCGTAAACCACCGAATCGGTAGCCAATAACGAATAAATCACGCGATAGATGCGCGCCTGTTTTCTGTATGTTCTTGATGCTATTTTTGTCGGCCTGCGGGAGCAAATCGTTTTTCTATCAAAACTCCGACAAGATGTAGGAAAATATCGATACCCCTTTGCTAAATACAAGACCACCTTCTAGTGTGTATACCTAAGTACCTCCTTTGTTGCGTAGTTAAAAGTCGATAAAATATTAATAACCTAAACATATCTTCAAAACTTGAGACGGAAAACCACAAAATAAGATTTTCAGCATGTCTGGATTTCAAATAAGCTGTTGATTTATCGCATGCATGACTTTTGTCTATATACAATTTTGTAGATCAGTAGAATGTTTTTGTTATAACAAACATCTCATGAGAAAACTGAACGTGTTAGTAGCAATAAAATAACGTGATTGATCAATTGAAGCTGGCAATAAAAGTACTACAATGGGATCAATAAAAAAACATTTATGTTGATGTGAGCTTGAACCGTATCTTCTCGTTCTTGAGACATCATTTTGATTGCAGGTGTCTCGTCCACGATCGCTCACTCAAGGAGGTTGTGATGGGCCGAGCAACGAGTGCACACATCACACCCAGGTTGAGTGAGTCACCGGGAACGAACATTCTTCAGGTCTTCTTCACTTTTCCTTGACGTGTAGGTATATAACATAAAGTAGAACTCCTTCCAATTAAAATACGCGATTAAACTTATTTACCATAATAACTATTAAATTTTTTTTTAAGTTTAGCTATCTTCCGCAGTGTCAAAATATTATCCTGTCCATCTTCACAATCCAGGGTCCAAAACTTAGTTTTCTTTTCATCAAAATCAGTTCGATAGTAGTAAACCTAGTAAACATATACCTAGATGGTATTTCTTTTCGATTTTTAATAAGTATAACAATGATATATCTAAAAAGAAAAACTGATAATTTCCAATTTAGTAGATAATACCACTTTAAAATCGATGATTTTTGAAGCATTTAAATCCAACACCGACGTTCGAATTAGGCTCAAATGATTGCATAAATCCATAAGAGCGATATCGAGGGCTTGTTTGATGGAGCGATGAAAATAGACCGCTGTAAAGCTTCGCTTGTAAACCGATCGAACGTCTTACTCTATTTCGGCTGCTTTGAGTGGAATGCGTTGTTTTCACATTAAACACGCTTATAGCTTTCACCTTCGATTCTAGACTTTGGCTTGTTATTAATTAGGTAGAAATTTATTATTTATTACTTTTTGTTACTTGCACACCTCCGTTAACATCACAGGTCTACATTTCATAGTTTGGAGAAGGCTAAAGATGATTTTAACCAGTGAGGAGTTTTAGTTTGCTGAAGTTACCTCTAATCATGTACTTACCACCGAGAGATTATACAAAAACAAACACGTAAGTACATGGTTTATTTATTTAATATTCACAACAACTATTATAAATAAATCTGCTCGACTAAAAGCCATCTGATGACGAATAAATTGTATTGTTAAAGGGGTGCGGTTGGAAGCAAGCTCCATCTATTATTTACCGTACGAACTGTGCCCGGTCTACCCTCGTTTACATCACAATTAATTTAATTTGCTTTTTCACAGGCTTCTTCCATTCCTTTATTGTGATGTGAAGGGCAGAGGGCGTGAATTTTCTCGTGATTTGCTAACGGAGGTGGTAATTAGACCAATTGTGAGGTTTCTCCATTTGTTTTAACGGTTTATTACCTACTGCGCGTGGTTGTTTTTAATGTTGCCAAAATTAGCGGAATCTTGATACTGTAACATGTTGTTAACTGTTAACAATATTATTCAGATTTAAAACAAATTACATTTTAATGTAAGATTCTGATATTATTTTCATGGTTTTGTGGTAGGACGGTTAATTGTAAGCCGATATTATTGGGATATGTAACATGATAATTATCACGCGGCGAGGACTGCTGCCACTATATTGTATCGAGTTTCGCCGGACATGCGCACGCGCCGACGGAAGACGCCCACCACCACACTTCCGTTTACAATAAGTCCGGATGGCTGCTTGTTCAGATACGATAAGGCTTCCTGATACGGAGCTCCGCTATGGCTCTATCTATATTTATCATACATGTAATGTATGTTTCGCATAGTGATAGTTGACTAGATACAGTGCAAAGTTGTTGTAAATCTTCATCTGAGTGAGCGGAGATACTGCTTAAGCACGCGCTCGCGTCGTCGCCTTCAATCTAAGTTTGGCCCGACCGTCTACCCTGTCGGCTACACTCCTGCATAATGTAATGGGGACTCTCCTAGAATTCACAAAATTACTTACCTCGATACTGTTAATAATTACATCGACAGGGTTCTATGTTCACGTTCAATAAACTTAACCAAATCGTCAGTGCACTTTTTGTGCGACATTTTCTTGATCTTTTTATGCGCTCCGCCCTTATCTATCGCGCAGTAACATTTATCTGGTATCTGTCACATAAAGCCTTTGCTCTCGTAGTGTAAACGGGCGACCTTATTTTTTGCTAAAGGGCCGAAGCTATCAGTTGGTTCCGTGACACAATATTACCCTGCATGGCGATATATCGTTTTCGAATCACGTCATCGTTCACCCGCTGGCAATGGCAGGGCGTGGCTGCTAAAGGATGAGTTTGCGGGTGACTCGTTTAAAGCCGCGGCAGATACGGGCCCACGAAGTAGAGCGGTGTACTGCCCATGCATCATATGCACAATCTAAGTTTCACTTTATTTCTTTTTGAGTTCAAATATTCCCTAGTATATTCTATAGTAAAAATAAATCCTCAACCCTGAGTATAATTTGATTGCCTATATTCACTAATCGATGATTCAAGAAGTATTTTCTTATATGTCATTACTAAATATGTTTCGATCAAAATAATTGTAGAGTCATGCATGAGAAACTAAAAGCTCCTACAGCTCCTACAGTACTTTAGCACAATGTACTTCCACTCTGTCATCGAATACACAAACTTGGTAATGCTCGTGAATGTAACGTAACGTGAATTAATACTGACAGAGTCTCCTACTAAGCCCAGTGTGATATTCGCATTATAACAACACATCCGTTACAGTACATGGGACATCTGCACCGAGACCGTTATGAATCTGGAGTATGATGGATGGAGCGGCCACTACCATGTCTTTGCTATCGTTATGTTCATTTGTTATCTTATTGGAATTCAACAGCATGACATCGTCAGTGTTTTTAAAAATGATCTACTATTTTAACTTAAAAGGAGTATTCCATATACTCTATTTAATAGTATTACGATGAGGAATTTCGGTACGCGATAGATATTTAACTGAAAACTTTAGAAGCATTTGTAAAGTAAATTAAGCGTACCAGTGAAGCAATTTGTCGAACGTTCATCTCACCCTTTTCTGTGGAGTGACCTAGAAAAATAAGCTCTATCTCCCCGGGAATGCTTGTGAAATTAAGTAAAGTTCGAAGACAAGCTGTCATTTTCACGTTAAAACTGATGTTGTAAGATGAAAACGATGAGTACCTATCTAACCTATATAAATGTCTGCAATTTTCATACCATTTGCTACTTTTGAATTGTGTCGCATTAATTCAATGAGATGTTTCATATTTCATGGAATAAAGCCTTAAACATCGAGCACAAAGTTTTACTTATACAAAGCAAATATTTTTGATATTTCAAACATTTGCCACAAATAGCTAGGAAGCCTTTCTGGGAAGGGTAGAAGGATTGATGGTTATAATATTTAACTCGTTTATTATAAACATCTGTAAAAATTAAATTATTGTATTTTATTTAAATAAATGCCATAGTAAAATGTTTCATGCAGATGTAAATATAATGATGTGAATATTTTTCCATGAGCTAAAATATTGACATGTGATTGATTTTCTCTCAAAAAGTCGAGATGGTTTATATTGGATAGAGCAAAAATAAATATAGGTATCTCGACTCCTGATACTTGCTTTCCACGTGTATCTAATGGCCGTACATACATATATAATGGCGTATGTATAAGCAACACCACGACAGAGCACTTAGCGGAGCAACGTTCGAGGCGGGGTCGCATCAATCACAACACAATTTTATATCAAATGTCGCTCTCAATCAATTTGTGCCAGTATCGTATTCCTCACTATACCAAGTAGTGACGCTCACCTCTCCGCACTTTTCTAAGTGGCAAGGGATGATACACTTTCAGATATTCTGATTGTAATATTTTTTTTCACTTATGTCGTCAATTGACAGTATAGTATCCATCCATGGATGCGCTATATAGAATTGTGTGGGTTCATTTACGAATTCGTTTATAATTTCATATAAATATATTTTATTCTGTACGTTTTTAAGTGGATAGTGATATCTGAGTGAGTGTGTATAAATGTAAATGTTTTTATGTTTAAAATATTTGGATTTTTGTTGCTCAATCACGCAAAAACGGCTGAACTGGTGAAACGTGGCACGCAGGTAGTTCAAATCCAGTAATAAAACATAGGATACTTTTTATACCGGGAAACGATAAAATCTCTGGGGAACGCGGGTGAAACCGCGAAGGACAGCCAGTATTTACATAAATAAAGTATATTTAAAGCAACGCAACCATAGAATTAGTCATCGAGACGACACGAGCCTGCTAATTTACCATTATTAGAGTGAATAAACGATACAATAGCTACCAAAAGTCATATAACTAGTAAAACATTTTTGTTAGGATTTTCCTCAATACCAGATGACTAATATTGGGTGACGGGTAACGTGTCATGGTCCACCCGACCTGTTTCAGATGTAGTCTCGAACAGGAACTTTTATAATAGCGTTGGTAGTTTTGAGGATACCACTTAAGAAAATTAGAGAGTTGGACGCACACGACTGTTCTTAATTCATCAAGACAACTTTTTTACTTCCTAGTTATCTTTAATATCAAATTATATTAGTTCTTCACTGATTTTCATTTATATGATTAATTTCCGAGCACGTCGTAGTACCTACCTAGATATATTTTGAGTAATTTTAAATGTATATTAATAAACGTCGACCCGTACGTCTTGATTTCAGTGAGTAATAATAAGGTATTACAATTCCCTATGATATGAGTAAATCGAGCGAGTTATGAGTTGCTACGAATGTGGTAACACAAAGGCGTTTGTTTATAAAACAAAACAGCCGCGTTCCTTGCTCTTGCAATACCTACCAGACCTACCTACTACCTATTGAGAGTGAGACTATGAAAATAATGGCCCATTAAAGTGCTGCCTAGCGCCTTATGCCTAGAACTATTGTTCCATGGATAATATTCACATGCGTATATAAGGTTTACTGTTGATTTAAGGAAAAATTGTGTAATATTTTTTGATTAAAATAAGATATTTAAAATGATAACAGCCTTCTCAGTTAAAAACTGATTTCGTGAACGTGCTAGCTATGACGTTTCAGAGTGCGATGTTTTGTTTCATCGGGAGCCAGTGGTGAATTGGTAGGTTTATTTAAATGGGTCTGGAAATTGAATCTAATCCCTTAAGGAGGTTTTGTAATAGGTAGTGTCAACATACAAGTATTTCATTAAGTTCGTTGTCGAAATTATATTGGCAGCGAGTGGGTGCGATAATATAACTATCTTGTCAGTCGTTATCTAGTGAACACAAAACGCTTTCAATCGATTTATTGATAAAAATATAGCTTTATGAAATAATCTTCAGAAAAATGTTTGGACATTTAGCTATTTTAATTAATACACACACATGTATTAATATTAAAAGCGTTAATAATTTCAAGTTCAAATTGCCGACAATTAAAGTGTTGAGTGAAAAAAAAAATCATACTGCATGCAATTGTTTTTTACGAAAAGGGCACGACTATACTTGTGACGTAATGCTACAATATAATGTTAATATATTGTATAGTGTTGGTAGTTATTATGGTAAAAATGACACCATTGAGACTTAGAGCGGAATTGAAACAAAAAAGGACTACGAAGTTAACTAAGCCTATGTAGAGATCTTTTTTAAAAAAAACAAGTTCAAGTTAATTTCGAAGAGAATCGACTAAATTTTAAATTGGTTAAATAGATATCATTATAAATTAATAACATTAATCTTATTATATGTAGAATTTGATAATAATTAGTTTAGAATCATAAATATTTTTTGTTGTAATGTAAAATTTTCCCCAAAATTATAACAACCACTATTTTGCGGTGAAAAATTAAATTAATAACTTTATGAGTTATTTAATAATATCGTTTCATATTTTAATGAAAATCTTATGGGGGGTATTGTTAAAATAAGTTTATATTTTATTTTAACACAGTTATATTGTTATTAGTCGTATATTATGCTATCGTTTAGATGTTTTGTTGATTGTACAATGCTCGCAAGAGACTGAAGTCCGCCTCAAAAGGAACTGCTATGCTAATAGTAGCATAGCAGTGATAGCACTCAGTTCCGTAAAGGCTGAACGGATTTGTATGAGACTTGGCACGTAGATAGATCCCCAGATACTTTTTATCCCGGGAAAACATAAGATTAGATGTCAGATACCAAGTAACCTAAGTAAACTTAAACTCAAAACTCATTTATCTAATTTGTTATGGCATTTATGAACGTTATAATTTACTTTATCAAAACAGAGAAACTCCAGCTTTTCTTTTGTTTTTTCATTAATAAAAAAACGATAAAGAAAAGCAACATTAAAGTATCTAGTAATGTCCCTAACATTGGAAATGCAAATGTTTGTGTAAGTGTGCGTATTAGTGGGTCAATAAAGTAGTATTAGCTTAATTGAATAGTTTAAAGAATTTTGATATTTGGGTCTTAGATTGATACCCTGCTGGAATAAAACATAATGAAACATTTTATTCCAGGAATAAGTTAGGATGTCGCGGGTAAACCCAGGACAGAAACTTTATGCAGTATAGTGTGTAGATATGGGCGTGCCTAGATACATCGATGGGCTTGGTATGTGAATAAAAATCTATACATTATGCAGTCCTTCAATACAGGTGGACTGAAATGAATTTAAATTTGATTAAAAAACGCTATAAAATATTTCAGTAAATGCATTATAAACTCACCATTTCGTTTCTCGTTTCCAAATTCACTTACGCACAAAAACCAATAAAAAGCATAACAACGTAAGAAATAATACAGTTCGCGTTGCTCGAATGCAATTGCATTAGAAGACGCGAAATAAAAAATAAAATAAAAGGCGGAGCAATAAAAACCGGTGCGCGTTATCGCCGCGAGTCGTACAATTAATGGAATATTTGATTTGAATTTACTTTTTGTTTAGGCGTCGCGGTACGAGCGCGGCTTGTGAAGTCCGAGAGTGGTGTGGACTGTGGGTATGTTGGTAGGATGGAGCTCGTCGCGTCGGGTCAAGTCGCGTGGTACTAAGCTCCCACACCCGCACGCGTGTCCAACCGACAAAGGCTGACTTGAGTGCCGCCGGGTGGGCGGTTATAAGCGTGCAGAGCGGGGCGGCTCCGATAAATAATACGATAATATCGCGTTACATACCCATTAAAAACTGAACTTTACATTACAATTAAAAGATAAATATGAACATCTGCTACGGCCTGGCCACTTATCTCATGCCAGAGCTTACCATTCAAATAGATCTTTGATTACTACGTTGTGTTATAACTAGTTTCACGTCCCATGATTTCACTCGCGTTCCCGTTTTTACCGACTTAGGGGATGAATTTCAGAAACTCCTATCTTAGTTCAATTACCCTTAAGTAATAATAAGAAGTTCCAATTGGTACAAATTTACTTGATACCGTAAAAAAAACTATAGTTTTCCGTGTAAATTTATGCACTCCTTGAAATTTTTAAATCAAGTCATTTGATTTGATTTAAAAACTTATTTATTCAGTTCAGGCCCTGGTAAGGCACTTATGAACGTCAAAATTGACTCTACTTTAATAAAAGGTACATGTTTTATTCATTATTTCAATGAGAATTAATACAAAGCTTAAAATTAAACTGACTAGAAACATATTATATCCCATAAAAACTTTATCACTTACTTTAGCGATGATTAACAAAAAGTAGAACAGTCTGTCAGTCAGAACTAGTATTTTTATATATAGATAGCTGTGTGATTAAAGCAGGGTAGTATGACTCAACATTGACTGAAGGCCTCAGATAAGGCTTCGCTTTGTAAGTAGCACCAAAATGTGGCTTCATATCCGTCCGAGGGGTCGACAACCTGAAGATTAACGCGTCGGCTGGATACTCGTCGTAGGTGTACAAAGAGCTACGAACGTATGATTAGATATATCATCAATATAACTACGCCATTATTCAAAAATCTTCATTAGACAGAAATCACAATTAATAGGGTTAAATAATTTGTTTTAATGAAAACTTGCATAATAAAGACACTCAAAGGAAATTTCATTTGGTTGAATTATTATGAACTTTATAGGAACAATGAACTTACAAATTGTACCTACACGTTTAGTGGTCAATATATTATGTGTGGCGAGCTGGAGGGTTACTTCCGGCCAAAGAGATTCAATAATACCCCTAACAACAGGTTACCTTTGGTGAAATGTCAAAATGGATTAACTTGCTACTAACAACAACAAAGAGCACAGCTTGTTTTAACATAACAGAGTTTATAAAACAATTATAATTATATACTAAGGCAACATTTACTTATGAAAAGCAAGTATTAATACTGGATATAAAATATGAAACATAATTGGGATTTTGCATTTCAGGCATTCAAGGAGTAAACTAGAATAGAATAGAATATCATTTTATTTCATAGAATACGGTACATTTGATGGTAATAATGAAGCTGCCGACGACGTATTCTACCATTACAGATGGTGTAGACATTTTTCATACTAAATTATTTGTTAGTAAAAATTATAGTTAAAAAATTAAAAGGTAAAAATTAAAATTATACTAGTAAATAGATTGAAAAATAAAAAAAAATCAGGGAATCAAAATAAAATGTCAATCTACAAATAACAATAAAATCAAAACGGTCAAGAAAATATAACAGTATGTACAAATAAAATGTCAATGATTCCGACACTGCAATAAAAAATAAAAAACACAATTAAAAATCATTAAAATAATCAGTAACATCGTAATAACATTTAAGTATCAAATAGTCTTTAATTTTTTTTCTAAATGCATTATTATTGAGCTCTTTAAACATTTTCGGTATGTTATTGTAGATGTTCTGTGCCACACAAAATATACTTTTATTCATCAGGGCAGTTTTGGAACTACGCATGCAAAGGCGACTATTATCACGCCGGTTACGCTTTACAGTATCGGATAACGATGGAAACAAGTTTTGATTTGTCCTTACAAATAGTGCACATTCTAATATATATAGTGACGGAAGTGTTAGAATTTTATGCTTTACAAAATATGGTTTGCAACTGTCCATTGTTTGGAGTCCAAACATCGCTCGAATACATCGCTTTTGAGCTTTAAATGCCAATTCTTTATGAGTTGAGTTGCCCCAAAATATAATACCAAATCTCATAATTGAAGCAGCAAGACCATAGTATGCCGTGAGCAATGCATCCGTGTTCAGTATCGAGGCAAGTCTATGTAACGCGTAAGCGGAACTGCTGACATTCTTACACAGTCCCTCAATATGTGGTTTCCAATTGAGTTTATTGTCAATGATCAGACCTAGAAACTTTGTGGTTTCTACTTCATCAATAGGATTACTATTATAACTTACATTAATCTTAGGTACAGAGGATGGTCTTTGACTAAACTGCATTAATTGTGTCTTACTTAAATTGATCTTTATATTATTATTATCTAGCCACGAAATTATTGTACTCAAAGAATTATTAATGTCACTTTCATATAGATTAGGTTGTTTGCATGCTATTGTCATAGTACTGTCGTCAGCAAAAAGAGTCATATGGTGATGTATTGATTTTGGAAGGTCATTTATATAAGCTATGAACAATAATGGACCTAGTCCACTTCCTTGGGGTACACCAAAAGTAACCGAACGTTCATCAGAAAGATAAGTGACTTCTTTTTTGGTTTTGAGATCAATTTTTGTAATTGCGGTGAGTTGTTTCCTATTTGTTATATAAGATTTTATTAATTCATGAATATTTCCTCTAATTCCATACAACTAAAAACAATAAATTAACTTTTATTATACATTAAAAAGATCTAAATAGTGTTCACTAATTAGGTCTGTAAGTTATACCAAACACAAAGTTAGTGTTGAAATTCCAAATACAGTTATACATAATATCATATTTGTCAATATACTGCCATATCATTTTGTCATATAAACAGGCGAATGCTTAAATTGTAATTTCACGGTTCGACGAAAATTTTCATTGGCGATTAATTCTTGCTCGTGATTTCATCTTGCGAGGTATACGGAGTAGCCGCGGGGAATCTAACAGCTTGTGTCATTTACATTATACGGAACCTCGGTGTCGACGCTCTACCTATCGCAACAATCGATCCAATTATGTAGGTTTTTCAAGCTATATTACAGAAAAAGTTATAAAAAACGTGCTAACTGATATAACGTATGCGTCAACTAGAGAAGGGTTTAGTGTAAAATGAAATCCCTAGGGGAAAATATAGGGGATCGTACGCAAAACCGCGGGGTGGAAAAATAGTCTAGATATATAGTTAATGAGATATTTTGAGATGGCTTCTTTTCGAGACTAACGTTAGGAGTATCATGCTGAAGTTTTACAATGTAGTCGTCTTTGAAACAGCAAAAAATAAGATGCTAGCTTCAAAATAACCACTCTGTATATTCATTGATAATGAGAGATCAATGCAATCAATGCAAGTGTTCTTCATTCAAGGCAGAGCCTAAACCACTGCCCAAAGAAATACGCTATTTGGACTTGGGCAAAAAATAGGTACAATTTGTTTTTATATTGTCTGATAGAGTATTGTTAAGCAAAATGAGTATGCTTAAGTTATTACAAGGTAGATAATGCAATATAACGGTATCCTACTCCTGCTACATAGTATCTACGCGCTTGGTTATGGGCAAACATGGAATGTACAGGGCATACTACCTACCGCAGTAAAAAAATAACGGCAGTTTCGGTTGTACCAACCGCAAAATGTGACAAATTGTGTTATTGAAATTTATGTCCGGCAGTTTTGAGACATAATTGGATGCGGAGAGTCGTCAGCCATGTTCCCCGGAGTGACGTCATGTGCTCTAATGACATTTATTACGGACAGTTCATTGGTGCCGCTCGTCTCCGCAGATCCATATTCACAATTGAAAATTAATTTCGCGAGAATTTCAATTCCGAAAGCCTGCCTAAAGTAGAGTAAAATATTTTTGTGCCCACCATTAATTGGATGTGGTTACTAATTGTCTCAGGGTCTTTCATTTTCAATTTTGTTCAATATTTTCAAGCGAACTACACTCCGGCTTCGCCATAATGCCTTCTGGGGTCAGTCGAAAGTAAGACCAATTTTCATTAAAAAAAACAAGAAAAAAGTTTACTTAGACTACTTACTTTTTATTGAACGCCTTATTTCAGTAGTAGTTTTAACATACCTGTAACAAACACAAAAATATATTAGTTTGTTTTATGTTGGTATAGGCCCTCGATCTTGCTAATTCTACATCAATGTCGTAGTCGATGTTTGCCGAAAAACATGGCATAACGGATATCTGTCGCCAAGCACATGTACCGTATTCCGGTGGATGCATTTAAGAGCCAGTGGGTTTCTAGGCATTGTGAAAAGGTTGGAACACATTGGCAACTCCCCTGATTTTGCTCGTCTATAGGGGAAAGAAGCCTCTTACAACTTAAGACATAAAACGTCTGTATAAATGTAGGATATACATTCTTAAATGATTTTTGGTAAAAATGAAATACGGTATTTATTTCGAAGAAGCGAGAATCGGTCGGACTCTAAGTTCTGTGGCATAGATAAAAAAATATCCAAATATTTCGCGAGTAAAAGCAAACAAAGTCCAGTGTTAACGTCAGCGTAAATTCAGACCCAATATAAGTAATAAATCGTGAGGCGCCATTACACAGGTGATATTTTTTTGTCCCAGCAACGTTGTGAAGATTGCGTCTATAAATAACTGCAGTAGCATAGTGAGACGGGACGTCCACTCAATGCTGCTGCACGTGAGTGATTGCAAGTTAGGTGACGTGTAAAAGCCAATAGATGGCGTTGATTGAGAAATTAATCAAGCGGATTAGCCTCTATTTTTAAATTCGATTACTTCGAATACCAATTTTTTCTCATGAAGACTTTGTCATTCACTCACACCACTCATGTACAGAAATAATCGGAAATTACACATGGAAGGTAAATATTCTCATCGACTGCATACACTCTGCTGTTTAGAGAATCAGTTTTTTCCATCAAATTATCGAATTTATTAGATCATTAGTTTTAAGGTCAAAGTAAATTATTGAAACATTTCCGAGAGTTCAATTTCAGCGCATAAATCTATATTGTGAATCGGTGGATATGTAAGTAGGTTTAAGTTTAAAAATGACCATCTGGAACAAGAATGCAACGAATTCGTCTTAGCTCTTCATTCTATTGTAGGTTTACAATAGTTTGCAACGCAATTGTTGTGAATTGCTACATCATTTCATAAAAACGGGCAAAGTTTATATCCACAAATGACATCCAATACCGTAGGTAGCTGTCTCCCATTGTTGTCGCCACAAGAATGAAATTAAAAGCAAGTAGCATAAAAGGTCTTTATTCAAGTGTAAAAATACTAAAGATTATTATATTTATGTAATCGCAATATAGCGTTATTTTTCACTCATCAATATATCAAATGCGTAGGCGGAGTGGATGAGGATCAAACTGAAAACGTGCGAAAAACATTGGCAAGGAGGAGTCGCTTTCAAACCTGTCAAATGTGACAGGGAAAAGGGCGGGAAAATGTCACCATAATGGATGTGTCACTGGCACCGGCATCGTGGCAAAACGCGACCCGTTTGCATGCACGGGAATACGGGACCCAGATACACTCCCTGCGGATTAAGCACTACCAAATTCTGATGAAAAAATCATATATTCAAGTTTTTTTTGGTTATTGCTTATATAGGAGTGAATGACAATTATTTTCTCATTATTATTTGGTGCAAAGTGAGTAACGAAAACGTGTCAGGAGTTTTTGATTTTAATCTTAACTGAGACAGATCTGGAAAATCAATGGCAGCTGCAGTAGGTAAAATTTTCGTATATATACCTACCGTAATCAGAATAATGAATGTGATCGCTCAGTACGATAGTCAATAAATACGGGTCGGAAAACATGTCCAAATATGATGGATGATGAAAATGTCGATGCGATGGAAGATAGAGATAGATATCTGTTAATAGTCTTGTATTCATGAACAGCAATGTAAATCGCTGTGATTTTGAATGTAACTTTGAAACTATATGATAATACTTTATAAAGGCTAAGTATAGGTAGGATAATATTATTTGTTATACGTATGGTATAGGTCTATATTTGTCAGTCCATTACACTGTTTTAAGTGATGATGTGGCCTTAGGTGGTAATCAATATAATTGGGCCTCTCTCTTCTCACCATTGAGACATGTAATCGTAGATCAAATGACCAACCAAGTCTGTGAAAACGACATCATCGGGTTGATATTTACCATCAGCCATATTGGTCGTTATCTGTCAACGCCCCCTGTGATCCGTTTCACTTGCAACCCGATAGGGGGCGACACCGAGCGGCGCGACTACTCGCCTCTTAATGGCTACCACGGCCCCTTTTTTATTACTGACCCGCTAGTAAACAGATCATTCGGGTTTGTGGTGTTATAAAAACGAAATTAACTCTGGCTGGTAGATGTCCAGCAGATATCCTCAATGTTCAGTGCCCTACTATTACCATAAACTCGCATGTCACGCACATTCTGCCATTTAAAGCGTCTCCAAAACGTTAACTAGTACCGGTATTACTAGGTAATAATGTATAAACACCGCAATAACTTCGGAATGTGGAGTTTCAGCTGAATGCCGTTATATTTCAGCGTTTGGTATTAGGTTGATGTCGTGAAATTTAACGATGAAACCCATATTTATAATTCGCCCCAATTTTTCCACGTATCTGTATCGAGAGATTATAAATTGTAACGACTAACTCCGTTAATTTGGCCTGGACTCGATAATATTTATTTTTTATACTATGCTATCCTATACCCACCAACCATCTGTTCCTAAACTAATCAGAAGTTGTGATACACTATCATACCACTTGTAAATATATATTTCTCGCTTATTTACACTCAGACTCAGAACAAACAGTCATATTCATTCACAAAGTAGTTAGTCTCTGATGGGAATCGATTCCATGACCTATGATGTGATTGTAAAGAATCTAATTGTGGTGGCATGTAGGTAGGTACTGCGTGGTGTTTAGAAATTGATCCGCAATGAGATATGGATAGACAATGTTGTCAGTACGTGGATACTTTTGCCAGACGCACGTATCCGCTGGATACCATTGGACGGCCTATAAATTTGTGCCAGTAAGCTCAATTTTAATGTCTCGCTTATTAGAGTCTAGTTCGTAAATAACTATGTATCAACTTGATCACTGTTTGTCGTGATATTATCTTATGGATTAATTAAGGTCTATAAAATATCATACATAAATTAAGATAAGTTCGTATATAATATTAACGTGAAACGTTTAAAATCTTTGGTTACACCGTATAATCTGATATGGTCGCAGTTCAGAAATCGATAATCTCAATTTAATCACAATAAATGTTCGTCATAAACCATAGTGCCGTTCAAGTGGTCGGTGGTGATACTAGACTAGGTAGGTAGGTACCTATATAAAAGTGGTCGGTAGAGAAACGAGCTCCACCAGTAGTGGAGCTATTGTGCAGTCGGATATTGTGTTAATAGATTAATCCAATCAAAATATTAATTCGACCACGCGCTCGTTCGTACGTAGGTATTCACATTTCAATCGCGTGATTTATTCGTTGAATTCGAGATGAATTTCCGATATTGTTTCATTGACGCAGTTAGGGGTCATCATGATATCATTTGTCTAGTCTATAATATAAATTGTATTATTCTTGTTAAACGTAAAAAATATCAATAAAATTTTTGATTTATCTTCATAATAGATATATTTATTGGCACCTAAGAGTTTCGGTGCTACCATGCACAACTCTAGTCGGTAATGTATGTTAAGAAAGGTTTGCTTTTGATCGGCCGATTAAATCAGCTACATGAGGTTATAAAGTGATAGAAATGTAGAAAGTAAAATTAAGTGGTAACAGTTTAATGGTATTGGTTTGACATGAGTTTGACAATACGGAAACAAAATGGTTATAATAAATTAAACGTTATAGAAATCGAATGTAGCTCTCATGAGCTACATTCGATTTCCCATTTGTATTGAGAGTATTTCTAAATATTAAAGCAAATTGTAAATTATCCAGAGGAGGTCGGACTGCGCGTGCTCACCCCAACCCGCTCGGGATTAGAGTCCCAGTTGTGCGTTTGTGCTGTTATTCCAGCATTCACGTATAAAATCCCTCTTGTTTCATAAAAAAACCCCTTTGATAAACCATTTGATTCCAAACCATTCAAAGCGAAGTGAAAATACCAAAATTCTAGCCATAATCTATTAAAGGTATATCTAATATTGCCAAAGAACGTAGGTAGCTAAATATTGCATTGCGACTAATGAGTCAAAAAAGTTGCCGAAAAGTGAGTGAGTAGTCGTGGGCTTTACTCTAGAACGCTTTACGACAAGACAATTGAGTTCATATGGGGCGGCAATAGCGGGGACAAAATGAGTTGGGGTCACTGCGCGTTCTCAAGACTTAACATTTGCGCTGCAATACCACCTTTATTGGGGAGATCAACGCGCTGGTACCGAGTTTTTTAAAATACATTTCAGAATAACCAATGATTGGAAAGGATTATAATTTTATTTACAACAAATGTACAAAATATACAAACAAATGTACAACTATAATATATAAAAAACTTCTTTCGAGGCTGCCGCTGCTGCCGATCGGCAAGGTTCCCAGAAGGCTGGCAGCGTTTCCGTTTCCTCTTCGGATGTCCAAGCTAATGCGTTGGCGGAAAAAGCTCCCGCCCGCCGGTCACCCGAGGCCTCGATTAATTTTTTTAATGATTTGAAACATATTCTGGTTTTTTTTATTAGAATGTACTTATTTTGTTACTATCAAGATCTTGGTTCAGCTATTTGTTGGACTTATGTGCATATTATTATCAGGTTTGCGTCACAAAGACGAACATAAAACAGTAGAAGCTGTACTGACGACAGCTGCTTCTCTTTATTTGAATTTCATTCAAAGTTTTATGCATTTAAAGTTTTATCAACTCCGTAATTTTGAATATTCGTACAGAATAGGTACTTATGATATAATTATTTCAATTTTTTTCAGCTGAGTTATTAAGGTGATTTTATCTTAGAGTAATGTATCAGTGAGCCATTATCCACAGAAGATTGTTTAGAGATAGGTACGTATAAACACTAAAACCTTTGTTTAACAAACGTTGGTCGCGAATGACGTGCGTGAGCAATATCGTTTGGGACAGATGGCGAAGGGCGGGGACTGTTTGCGTCTGTGCCTCGGCTCGGATGGTCAACAGCGACGACAAACACGCGTGCGAAACGCTCATGTGGCACTGCGACTGCGATGCGTTGATCGAACGCTTGTTGCTATTTTGTATCAATAAAACCTGTAATGCATTTAATTTATGCCTGTCCACTCCATCAAAGTAATTAACCAGTTAAATAGCAATTTCCTGGAATTCTGTGTCCAAAGAATGTTGATTGGGTAAATTAAAATTGCTATACAATAAGTAGATCCTTTACTTTTGTATTTGAATCTGACAGTGCCGAAATTAAGGCTTACTTCCAAACTGATGTTAATTGCTGTCCCTTCGACCTACACAAGCGCCTTCCTAGGGCCTAAACTGAATAAATATGATGTAGTGACCTAATAATTCACTTTGTTCGAACCTAATCTTACAAGTTGTCAAATTGACATCGATTTATTTGCAAGTTTTGTTTAATATTTAAGTTCGGTATCGGTATCAACTTCCCATCGATATCCAAAAAGGTAAAGGATGACACTTCCCTAAACTATTTCAATTTTGTGAATTTCGTAACAACTCGTCATGTCTCCGCGCTGCGTCTGTTGGTAGGTACTTAAGCTTCAAACTTTATGTTGTTTGGTGAAGCATGCTTAAACTATGTAGTTGAAAAAACATTGCATGGTTTTTGATAAGCAACATGCAAGTATCATCCGTCCGGCGCCGCGACTATGTATTTATCATTGTCGGGTTCAAAGTTCGACTACAATACATGTTGTTGGTAACAAGAGTGACACTTTTTCATTGTCACTGATATGAACAGGCAAAAATAAATAAATAAAATCGATACATTTACCTACTAAGTACATATAAAGCTCCATTAGGTAGGTACATATTCTTACAAAAAATATGGTTATTCGTTTATGGTATACATTCTTGTATTTTTAGAAAACGCAATGAATTAAAATTGTTGGCAAACGCATAGTCGCTTTGTGACAAAACAATTAAATTAACAATGTGAATTGTTGTTGTTTTTGCTTTGAATTGTTTCTGATTATTCATCATCAGCAAACCGCAACCTCTATACTTACCATAATGTTTTTACGCTATAAGTAGGTACCGGATAACTTCAAACCGGATGTTTAGTTATCGGTTAGTTATGTTACTATATTATTATTTATCGAAACCTAAATAGATGATACATGCTATAGGAAGTTTGAAATATTTGAATTAATTACGAAGAAGTATCTACTTATTTTTTTACTTTACTATACACATCTCTTACAAAAATCTAGTTTCACGAAAAACAGTATGTTCCTAGTATATAATAGCTATGTAAACTGTACATAAACTTTTCACTTAATACATACATTAAAGTAACAGTGGTACACTGACTTGTAATCTCAGATAATAAAAACAGCAAGCAGAATATAACTGTAATTCTCTTTTTAAATTGCAGCAGCGCCACGAAGCGCTGATGGAGATTCATTGACCTGGGACATCATTTATCAACTCAACATTTCTTACACAGTTTTATACAGAATTTTCTCTAGATTTAAACTTGATTCCACTTACTCGTTAAAGCCCTACATAGCATGCTCGCTCTCTTATTTGGAGCTTTTTGCGGGCACTCTATTTTACAGAACAACGAATGTTTTATTTGTTTCATAGCTAAAAATATTAAATTTTCTGTTTCAGCTTTTTGTTGGCTTTTATTTTGTTTTCAAATCTCAGAGATTAATGTATATGTGTCGACATATAGCTTTGTTATTTGATGTTGGGTCCCCACGAGATAAAGCTACTGTAGAAATAGCCAATACCTCGCGAGCGCGACGCAATAGCGATGCTTGTTGAGTTGACGTTGATGACAGTTGTTTGTTTTATATCCTCAAGCTCTAGGCTAGCTGGTAGGCGGAGGAGAAAACAACTTTTAGAGTATACACACACACACCGATTTGAGAAAATTGACTTTTGAAATGACATCTGCCAACATGCTACCAATGTCATTACCCTCTCAAATTAAGTAACTCCAATTTTATAAGGTCTAGGTTAATTAATAATCTATTAATTTAGTGTTAAATGGATTTCACGTTTAAATAAATTATTTATTATTTACAATATACTGCATAACATTTATTGAATATAAATATATCAGTTATCTGGATTTAATTGAATAAGCTGTGCTTAGTTTTGAGGTTGTGTGTGAAAATATCCCAGGTTTATTTATAAAACCTACATTTCTTAATAAATGAAAAGATTCTTGAAAAATATGGAGCAATTTTGTGAGTATCTTATTAACGTTTCAAAATTTATCATAATTAAGGACAATATGAAAGAACATTTATAAAAGTTACGAACAATTTTACAGTAGGCAAATATGTTTGTAAAAGATTTATTGCAGAATGAGAAAGATCCGTCGGAAACTTTCGTGTTTGCGTTTTGTTCTCTCAACAATATTAAAACAGCGATATATAACAGAGAAGTATTGAAAAATCCGAAACGGAAACATCAGTTCTCGAAATATAAAACTAGAACACGAAAGAAGTTAGCCCGGAGTGGCCGCCGCAGGCGCTTCGGCAGGCAGTGCTACCAACTTTGCGCACCGCTCTCGTACCGTACCAACTGCTACGTCGCTCCTCGTCGTAGCGGCTATGTCGACCATGTTAAACTTTCAGCTAGGTACTTACATTTATTTCACACCCAATTTATTGTCAAGTAAAGATCTAAGCGCGTTAAACGTAGAGTTCACTACTCTTGTATTGATCTGCGGGGTATAACTACAACATGATCTGGGAATGAGATTTTGTTACAGCTTTGCAATGTTATACCTTTGAACCATTAATTTAGTTTTAGGCAGTAGGCAAGACATGTACATGTATGCAATTCCTAAATGGTGCCTACTAAGAAATGTAAAAAATATGTCAATCCGCAGAATTAGTAAATGAATAAAAATAAAACCTAATCTAACCACTCCGCGATTATGCGAGCGGATGACGCAATAGTAACTCCCCGACCATGCTTCGCTTACCCCGCTCTTCTCTAACCTACCAACATCTCGAATTTAACACATTACCGCTTGTTGTTTAGGAAATGTATAAAATTCCTAGGAAATATGTACGTATAATAAAATTGTATACATTTCCTAGGTACAATATTACGGATTACATTCCGAATTTTACTAAACATCATCCAATCTACTTTATACAACTAAGTAATAGTGTGAGAATAAAGGTAGGTAATATTGGTTTGAACATAAACTTACGTTGATGTCCAAAAACTCTAAAAAGTAGTATTAATCCAATTTCCCTATTGATGTTCAGAGCGACGCCGTATAAAATAAAAATTCCTACGTAACAGCCCCTCCCCGAGCTCGGGTAGTTCGGTGGGTGGTTGTCATAAAAACCATTAATAGCTTTATTTGATGTATATTAGTGCGTGTACGTACGTGCTCACTTGTACATATTTTGTGCAAAAGTTATAGATAATAAGAATATTCTATTATATTTGTTTACCTAGCGACTAGTCTTTATATACATCAATGAATAAAATATGAGACAGTAAGTATGTGAATAATGTCTTAGAATATTATTATTCCATTTATTTAAACTGTTTACAAAATTTTATGAATTATTATTAAAATATATATAATTCCATATATTTAGGTTATACGTTTACATATTTTTATATCTAAAAGTATAAAAAAAACATCCCCATCGTCATCGGAAAAAAAATTGCTCACTACGTGTATTAATTATAACCTATTATTTTAATACTATCTGTTATACCTCTAAAGACAGATTACATGTTGGCAAAATAACTAAACGTTGAACATGTAAGAGACAACATGTTTTCTACAGGAGTAATACTAAAATGATGACCTAGCTTAAATGATTATGCAACCCGTGTAACGTAGCTGACGTAATAAAAGTATACCATCAAACATTCACGAGTGTCATTACTACGTTCTGTAGATGACAGATGGCTGATAGTTCTTAATGGATTCTGATATATTGTAGCACTTCATATTTTTACAAGGACATTACATTATGCCCTGTCATATCATACATTCAAATAAGATTATCTAGTGACATTTGGCAAAATTAGGTACGTATTTTAAAAATTACCTACGTAGGATGTTTAAGTCATTGGCATTAGGTGCAGTCTGCAGAAGTGCTAAAAGTAATTTTCACTCTGCAAGTGATTTCACCACTACAAAATTAGCATGTATAAATCAAATGGATTGTTAACATTTAATATCTATCTTTATTATATAATATAGGTACATAAATATGCATACAATCCTGCACGTAATGCTTGTTTAGGTAAGTTACGCAATCGAAACAACGCAGGTGTTTGGCAGCAGGCAGCAGCTGATGGAGATCTCACTTTTGTCGACTCAGTAGATATACCCGGAGCCAAATCCATTTATTGAATCTATTTTGCCCAGCATCATAACATAAGCAACTATTTTTGAAAAAAACAATACCGCTGTATTTATAAGCATATTTTCTTCCCTCCAAAACATAACTTTTTGGAGAGGCCAAACGAAAAAACCAACCATTTATGTACTTAATTCAGCAATTAAATTTTAATTTCATTGCGGCGGCGCGCGGCCTGTGGTGTGTATAGCCGGCTACACCTGCAGGCGAATGAAGTAAAATGAAGTAATTCGACTCGTTGCGGCACGTCCCCGGCATTACTTACCATCTAGCAACAATTTGTTTTTACCCACCCTCGAGAGAAACTCGAGCAAGCGCCCTGCTTTTTAGTCCCAATTTATTTTTCCAATAAACTTTTCCGCTTTGCTTTTTGCACGGGAAGAGTGCTTAAAATATTTAGGCAGTTTATATGTTTTTGCTTACATCCTTATGCTTATTGCATAAGACCTTATAATATTCGTATTATTGGAGCTCCATTGCCAGAGGGCTCTATTACGTAACCTGCTAAGCCTGGCGATGAATAAATTAAAACGGAAATAACTTTAGATTTTTCATCAGAAATCCTGGTAAATGTGGTTGTTTGACTAAATGACTGCAATATTTTGGTTCAAATAAATCCGACAAGGAATAAAAAAAGGGCGAGTCCAAGTCTAACTCGCGTGTAGAGGGGTCCGAATCATTCCGAAGACGAACAAGGCTATAAGTAGAAAATGAAAACCTAAAAATGAATGATATTATAATTAACCGGAATTATATATTATCATAACTATATTTTGTTTTTTACGTTAAAAATAGTTATTTGATGTAATGTTGTGCACATCACTCTTAAAATCCATCTAAGAATCGCGAACAACATTACACCGTCTGTGATAAAAATAAAGACAAATTGCCTCAAAAATCTCACGTTTTTTATTTAAGTTGATAAAAAAGTTACAAAACTAATTAGAGAAACTTTTTTCTCAGTATTTAATAGTATAAGTGTCTCAAAAAGATAAACTAATTACATTCTGGTGAAATTCAACAACTCATTTTATACGCATGTACTCCATCATAACATTTTTTGTTTTCCGTGATAACTTTTAGCCTCAGAATTTTTAAAATAATGTTTCCTCCAATATTTGAATTCCTTATTAACGCCATACACCTATTATATTAGGCCCGTGATTGGGTCATCTAACTCTACTTATGTCGAATCGCATAAAATACACTGATGGACAGATAAACACGAGAATGATTTACGGAACCCCAAAAAAATTATACTATGACAATCAGTACTTGAGAAGCTACGCGAAGGGCGGCAGTTCGCCTAGTGGCTCGCGACTCAAACCGTCCGTGACAATCGCTTCCATGCTAAATGTCATGGTAGCCATTGTTCTATATACGTAGGCCGCTGTCCTCTTTCCCCTCGAGTTTCCCGTACCACCCCAACTTTCCCTACAGAAGCTCTGGCATTTACTCCCCACACCATTACCTGCGTTAATGAAAAATGTAGGGCTCGGGATATTGATTATAGTTTTTACTTGTGTTTGCGGAGGTAAAACACATTTTCCTAGCTCAATACAAGGAAAGTTTCGCAATTAAAAACTTGTAGTTTCAGTAGGTATAAGAACAAAGTTAAATTATAATTATACTGTGATAAAACATCGCATTAAGAGCTTCTATAATTTCTAATGTAGTGATAAGTTAGTTATGAGTGAATTTAGTAAGTAGATGGTAGTACAAGTGGGGGAGGCGGGTGATAACTTAATATGGCGAGAGGGCATCACGGCAATTTGTTCGAGACGAACCTCCAGCCTGGGTGAGTGTTGGCAGGGTTCAGGGTTGTCATTGCAACGATTCCCTTACCATAAATACTTTTTTTTAAGTTAGTCAAAGTATTATTAAATATCTTTAAATGATTAAAATTTGCATAAACGTTAATTTTAATAATTTAAAGATATTTATTTGTAAGTAGTTATGTATCAAGGATATGTATATTTATACGAAACTATCAATAATTTAACTACCTATGTATACACATACTAATATTATTATGAGGTAAGGTTTGTAATTTTTTTTATTTGTACGTAATTTTTGGAACTACAGAACCGATTCTGAAAATGTTTTCACCCATGAAAAGTTTCATTATCGTATAACATATTATGCTATATTTTATTTTATTTTTTCGTGCTATATTGGATTCAAACAAATTTCAGGAAAGTACAAGCATGTTCGTTCAATGTGAAATTAATTCTTTAGACTTATATTTTGGTTGTTTGGTATGTAGGTATTCAAGGTTATACATATAAGTTAATCTAAATGGTTTTTTTATGGAAGCCTTAATCGAGACTAAAGTTAACAATAACAAAAAGTTTTATTATTTTATTTTAAATTTAATGTAATTTTGTTTATTATTCAGTAGCAGCCCTGGGACAAGTTTACACTTGCGATACTCAAGAGAAAATCTCGCGAAAAGTGATTATGGA
Source organism: Ochropacha duplaris (assembly GCA_951361185.1). Lineage (NCBI taxonomy): Eukaryota > Metazoa > Arthropoda > Insecta > Lepidoptera > Drepanidae > Ochropacha > Ochropacha duplaris. The sequence goes on from OX592703.1 coordinate 8,214,076, forward strand.
TCGGTAAGACCTTTTGATAGAAACCTGCAGAAACTTCAACCTATCCTATTTTATAATATGACCAGCTTTTACAAACTAAAGTAAAAGTGTTGTACAAGGCACACTCGGGCGGGATCTGGCGACAATTTCATTACGAAGCCATATTTAGTCGACGCAAAGAGGCATCACGGTACATACTTCATGAACGTATACGTGACTTGTTCTTATAAGTCTTGTAAATGTTTTTTTTTATAAATAAATAAAATATCCTCGGACATTTCTCACACACGGCTATCTGATCCCAAACTAAGCAGAGCTTGTAATATGGAAACCAGATGACTGATATACTACATATACTACTTTTTTTTTTGTAAATACATACTTAAATAGATAATTACACCCAGACTCAGGACAAACAGACATGTTCATGCACACAAATGTTTGTCCTGGATGGGAATCGAACCCACGGCCTGCGGCGTGATAGGCAGTGTGTTAACCAACCACGCCAACCGGCCAGTTTTTTTTATTCTGGATAGGCTTGTGTTTAACTACAATCTCACTATGGTAAGTGATGATGTGGCCGAAGGTGGTAAGCACACAAAGCCTAGATGGGAACTGGCTCTCAAGTGCAACTGTCACACCGATAGGTGCTTGGCGACAGATTTTCAACTTACTCGGGTACTACAAAGTACCCTACCACCGTGCTATGGTTTCCTCACGATGTTTTTCTTCATCGAAAGCTCAAGCTCATTGTAGGATTCGAACCCACGAACTTCACCGCTGTATCCGACGTCACTTACCACCATAAAATGTTGTTATTAATAGTTATTTCTTTGAGTTTTGATTTAGGTCTAGATTTATTTATGATTGCTCTGGAATGTTTTCTAAAAAGAATAACCAAACTCAGCTATACCAAATATTTTTTAAGCTGTGAAATTTTATGCACGAATTTTATGCCACCACTATGTCTGAGCGTTCATAAAAATCATAAAACGTAGTAAGGGCGGACCCCATTTGTTTCACTATTTGCATATGATACAAACGTCCGTCGCACGTCGGCGTCGGTCGAAGACAATGATGTCCTCTACAAAGATCGTTGGCCGTCGACAATAAAAGTGTATTTGCGAAGAAATTTAATAAAGCGGAAGTGGACTGCCATTACGGCGCGCCCCTTCAAGCCTTCAACATAGTGGTAGCGTACCGTAGGTGAGTCGGGTTCGAGCTTCTCGTGCCCTTGTTATATCACCCTATGGTCATTCATTTTTATTTGACGCGTGAAGCGATCGATTTCGGTCTCCATGTTCGAGGACACGCGTAAACATTTAATTTTTGAATATAATTTTGTGTAGCTCTGTGAAATACAGATGCTTAGAGTACGAATGTGATTCGATTTGGTATTAAATTAACTCGTCAAGGGGTCGAGCACTTCATTGGATTCATGGCAAGCATCACGAAAACGTAAGGATGCATTAGTTGTTTAAAATTGGTGTTAATTAAAAAAGTATGGCTTTACTAACCCATCCATCCCGTCCTACTAATCCGTAAAAAGTTTATGTTTGTTACCACTTAGCTCCGGAACTGTTGTATGTTTTTTATAATATAATTTGGAATATGGTATTTTAGGTCCTGAAATGGGTCACATACGTTTTATTAGCATAAAGATGTATTTTGCAAAATTTAGAACTCTTTCCCATGTTTACGTCTTTGAAAAGTCAGTCAGGGCCGGAACAGGTTTGTTTATAATTTTCATTTCTCGGAAGTTTTATTTATATAAATACCTAAGTAAAATACTTTTTTTGGTTAGATACGAATCAAAATTTTACCGAATAACAAAAGCGAAAGTGAATTTCAGGAAGTAGCTACTTTGTAGCTTTATTTAATATCTTTGTGCTGTCTATGGAGTTTGTAAGGTACCTACATAATTTATTCTTCCAAGAATGAAGATTTACATGGGATTTTAAATTCCCTCAGATTGTCTATTTAGGCGTATCGTAAGCGGTTTGCTACGGATAAACGGGCTTTAGGGGTAGAGCGCACAATATCGGCTATTATATTAATACAACAAAAAACCAACCAAGTAAGTAGGTTCCGTACAATATTAATAAAACCAAAGTAATTGTGGACAATTAGGTATGTTATAACAGTGTTAATGAGTATAAATGTAAATTCTAGAATATAACTTTAGGACTGTCATTTGACATGTCACCCCCCTAACAAAAATATCATTTAATACGAAAATTAAACATATTCTACGTTTAAAGCTTTAAGAAATATAAATAATTAGTAAATTAAAGCATATTATATTTATTTGGTTTAATAGTTACAAGCCTGAGACAATCGGACCAGACATCACACTAACCTTAAACCGGAACCCTAAAAGGGGCATATTCATATTATATAAGTACATACAACATACGTAATATTACATTATTTGACTAAAGAAAATGATCTATAGCAAATTTTTATGGACTGCCTAATATATTTCCTGATTCCTTTAGTGCAAGTAAACATAATTAGAATGTATTTTATAGTCTATCTATATGATTACTAATGAAGTAGATATACGTACTCGTATGTATATCAATCAACAAAGGCGTCGTAGCACTTTCGTAGCACCGAGCGCCGTAGCCGTAGCATTTGTCGATGTGATGACGGCGACATTCAAAAATTAAATAAAAATGGCTTTTTGAAGTCAATTACAATATGTTAAGTGGCAGCTTACTATTCAATATATTACAAAATAACCTACAGATGTCTCAATATAGATTATCTAGCTAGATGATGGTAGATAAGGGTTAAAAGCGTTTATGTATGGCATGCGTGCACCGTTATAGGTGCGGAGGCGCGGCGCCGACGCGTCGCCCTACTTGTTGCTCGACGCGACGCGACGCCACCCTGTTCACTATTTACGCGCCAACTAAACAATATCGACTCTTTTACGGTGGGTTCTCGATTTTATGTTCTTTTACGTAATTACGTTACGAAGATATTATGTTTAGATATACATAGAACTCTAGGCGTATGTTAAATGTATACTTACCTATACGGCCTCATTTTAATACATTGAAAATGTTTGTAAATGAGTAGAGTGAGGATCATTAAGATCACAAATAATAAATTGCCTTAATATTATCTAATCTCAAACTCAAAATGTTTTATTCAATTCTGGGACACTTAAGGAACACTTATTGAACGTCTTATTGCTATTTTTAATGCTATTGTTACTGTTACCACCATTTCCAAATAAAGCCTGTCAGGAGAAGAAACAGCGAAACAAACTCCCCGGTTTTTTTTTTACAATAGTCCCTCTTTTCTCTTTTAAATATAATAATGGATACATTGTATAATATCGTTTAAGAGGAGCAACTCATTGCCATGCTTTGCCATCATTCATATATTCTGCTACTGTATAGTAAGCTTTTAGACATAATTTGTGTTTGATGACACGTTTAAAATTTTAAAAAGGTAATTCTGTAATTGCTCGAGGTAGTTTATTAAAAAAACGTATACTTTGCCCCACACAAGAATTGTTAGTTTTATGTAATCTTACAGTAGGCACATAAAGTTTGTCCTTCTTTCGAGTATTAATATTATGCAAATCGCTATTCTTTTTTAAGCTGTTAATATTCTTTATTTACATATATTAAATTTTCAAATATAAATTGGCACGGTACAGTCAATATATCAATTTCTTTGAACTTTTCCCTAAGTGAATCTTTAGATTTCATATTATAAATTGCACGAATATATTCTGAATTGTCTAATATAAGCTATTCTCCGAATTCGAGATTGAGCGTTCGTAGTACGGGCAATAAAAGACGGATGGTCGTGTGTAATTTGCGCCCTTGCTCAGCTCATCACGACCAGATTGAAATTCCTTTCGTAGCCCCACGTCGCGCGTCGGTCGGCCGGCGCTGGCGGCTGGCGGCTGGCGGCTGGCGGCTGCCTGGCGCCTGCCTTCACTTGTTGCACGCAATCAAACGTCACAACTACCCTTACGTGATGCTATTATCCGATACTCAGTTTTATTTTCACCTGACTTATAACAGGCCTGATAAATAAGGCAGTTCCCATACTCATAAGTATACACTACTAGCTCTGTACATTGAGATCACATAAAATACTTGAACGATTTAGTCTCCATTATGATAAGGTATATAAATATGAACTGTTTGAATGTGTCAGCTGAGAGTATTAGATATTTATAACGCTTATTGCATTTGAATGAGCTCTGAATTCACTATTATAATTATATAATATGCAAGTTGTAAATAGGCATGTCCATACAAATTTTAAGCTGTAATTTAAGCGGGAACTTGTTAAATATGCCGGGAAGTTGGCTAGGAATCCTTTCATATAGCATAGCATTTCTGTCGTGGCACCGGGACCGCCCTGCATCTTACAGTTACTAGAACCGCATGTTCTAGTAACTGTAAGATATACTATAATCAAATACTGTCTAAATATTCATATTCACACTAATCATAATAAGAGAAATAATATCTTTAGATATAAGAACTAACGAAGTAAATGAATATCTTTTATAACTAAAATGCAGAGTATTATTGTTTGCTGAATTTATAAATGGGCTATATTTACTAATTGTATTATTGTCGTTGTCTATTGCTAACATAGAGATACCGAGATTCATAAAAACAGCATGAAATAAATACGAATTGGCGAAATAGTAAGTAAATGAACTCAAACCAATTTGCGTCATCGAAGTTTTAATTCGATTCTTACGAAGCCACACTCAAGTTGCTCCGTCCATTGTTTCGGCTAGAGTCCTGGTAACGTAACTATTTCAGTTCTGATTAATGGCTAGATGTTTGCACGTTATTAATTAATTAAACTGCAAATTAATATTGTAAGGCTTGCAGTTGACGCGACGTTGTTTAGACGTCGCCTACATGCGTGTTTGTAACTGTGATTGCGCTTTTCGTCATTGCGCTGCAGTTTAATTAAAGAAGACTTACAGTAAGTGCCACATGAAACTAGACGCTGTCGATATGATGTTTGAGACAAGCCTGCGCTATGAAACATGTGAAGTACTGGAAGCGGAAAGTACATTGAACGAGCTCATTAAAAACTATTTCATAACCTACTATTAAATAATGTATTACATATATGTCATATAACTTGTACATTTTTTATTGCTAGCAAGTTGAAGAAACTAGATTTATGGTACAGAATGTTGATCATTATTTGTTACAAAATACAATTAGTTCTATATAAAATGTTGCTGATTTGAAATATAGTGTTTGAAATAAAATCATATGTAATACTCAAAAGTCAAATAAAAAGGAAAAATGTAAAACTCCTATATCGTAAAGATGGAAATCTCCGCGTACATGAAAGAAAAACAGACATTTTTGAGAGCAACGGAGCCTCGAGCGGGCACTTAGCTTCGGTTATTAAGGGCGCTGTGACCGCCAGCGCGACGAAACGACGAAAACTATAAAACCGTTAAAGCAACGTTTCAGCAGCCGTAAAGAGCGTCGCAAGATCTGTTGACAATGTCGCCCCAACCCGCCATAAAACGTATGCACCCGGCGAGGCAGTAAAACTTAACGGCACTCTGATTAAACTTATCTCTAAGCCCGCTACGAAATCAAGACCTCTTCTAATAAGCAACCGTCCATTCTAAACCGTGCATTTTTATTGATGCATTGAATTAAAGTGGAATGTACCGCAAGATACTGGCTACCCTACGAATTTGTCAAGGATAGAGTTATGGCTTCTTAGCTTACCTATACCGCTCGCCTTCGCTGCCATTAGTTTGTCGTCCTAATACGTCAGGCCTTATAAATAACCAAGTGTAAAGGTCAAATAGGACCATACTGACGGCACTTGACTATTCGAGTTTCCATTTTTTGCCATATTTCGCACGACCGCGACCGTATTGATGTTACACACTTATTTGCCTTTTAAGTATAAAAATAAATACACAGTCATTTTTACAATATATTTAAACAGGATAATTTACTGATCATAGTCTATAATTATCCATTACAAGTAATGAAATCTGATTTACACATCGCTATTAAAACTTAATTATCTACCTTTAATTGTTTAATTGTAAAACTTTGTTCAAAGCCTAATTAACCAAAGTTTTAAACATAGTTATTGCTATGAATTTAAACAAGTAATTAAACAATTATTTTGGTTATAAGTACGTTACCTAGAATATAAAAGTATCTTAATTAAGGGTAGTAGTGGTTAGCATACACAGACGTCTTTATGTAAAAACTTCCAACGGAGTTGTGATCTTGCTGAGATATCAGCAAAGAAAAAATAGTGCAGGATAATATAGGGCTATATAAAATGCCAAAGACTCTCAAAACGTTTTACAAGTGCTGGAAGGATGTTATAAAGGTTTTACGATCGCGTTCTGTCAGTGAACGTTGCATTGGCCTTAATGGACGACCTAAGTGCATAGAGACATTCATGACAGTGGTTAAGCAGCAAGAACGTTTGTGATACCAATGGTAATACCATTAACGGCTCATTACGGGCTCCTAGTGGTCGGATTCTTCGTCAACACGACAACAACACTAGCAAAGCACATGATAATTATTCCCAGTTATTATCATGATAATAGATAGATGATAATCGAATTACACTATACCATAAAGATGGCATGTAACTTCTTAAAATGAAAAGCGCAGCGATGTAAACTGGAAGACAAATTGAGTCGGTATTCATAAATATACCAAATTGTTACCGATATAATATTTTGTTGTAAATTAATATTTCGTGAAAAACATTGCATTAAACATTTTCCATCAGGCGTCAAAAATATTAACGATTAGTGTTCACATTAACGGCTGAAATAAAATGCTAAATAAATAGTATGCTTTCAAACCAGATCTCGGTCGAGAGCGTTTCGTTTACTTTACGTCGAAACGTTAATCGAGGATGATCCATCACATTGGACAATAATGAGATTCAGTTTGGAAGTAAAACAAATCTCATGTCGCCGATTAGTAATTCGAGACAATTTAGGGTAAGTTCCATTTTATTTGGTTCAGTAAAATGATCGGCTGTAATATGAGTACAATAAAATAACAATGAATCATATTATTTCAGTTATTTTTAATTGAAAGTCGTGTCGTTCCAAACGACTGAGAATTGCGCAACTATACGACCAACATGATACTTGTAACAATGCCCTTTCCATTCCAATTCCACAAAACACAGCGCTATTTCAAGTTTCAATCAATATGTCCCGGAATCGTTTTACTGGGTCATTGTACCAGGAACACAGACATTCGCAGGTGGTATAGGCTCTATATAGGATGTGCTAGGCAATGGCTAGACAGTCGTTGGCGTCGAGCTTGTTTTAGCAGCTGATCGATACCACCGCCCGTCCACTGCGCCCTACTTAACTAGTGGCCACAGCTCTACTTTATTTTGACTTTTTTTGGGGTTCCGCAGCCAAATGGCAAAAACGGAACCCTTATTCCTTCCCTTCCGTCTGTTCGTATGTCATAGCTAAAAAGTAGCAGTTCTAAAAACTGCTACTTTTTACTTTTTGAACTGCTAGACAATCGTGTAGAGAAGGAACGGAACGACTACTGTACCTTAAGTAGTTTGAACAAATAATAATGGGGGATGTTATATTTAACACATATTTCAGCTTCTGCAAAAGAATAGAATGTTTCAATAAAATTCCAATACCTACCGTCTTGTGAAAATATCAATAAACCAATTCGACCGTTGAGAAGACTACAGATGTAAATACTTAATAGACGAGACTCCGTTCGAGAAAACGGAAGAATGTATTTTAAGATGAAGATACAAAAGGAATAAAGAGGGTGAAAGAGAGACAAATAATCTCAAATCCAAGAGCTAATTATAAATAATGGTATCCAATTCGTCGTACGTAGGTAATTAGGAAATATGAACCCTGGACATTGCTTTGCAAATACTCATTTGCATTCTTGAAATACTTCAACGATGTAGTCTAGAAAGTGTCGTTCGAGAATTTATGGTAAAATGTAAGATCCTGATAAATGAGTTTTACGCAGTTCGACGCGAGACGAGATGAAAGGCAATGTGAATAAAAATACTATCGACAATATAAACGATTTCATTGTTTTCCTTGTGCTGATTCAGAAGGGATATATTATACAAGTATTTACACTCAAATATGGGTATGATAATGTAGTTTGGAAACTAAACAAAATTTTAAGTAACCATATTTTTAATCCCACTGTACATCTTTCATTCAAACCTGATAGAAAATACATATTATATAAGTTGTCAAATAGCTTATGTCAATATCAGGTAGGTACTGGAAAATCCTAGTGACTAATTTTGTTGGCGATTAATTTATCGTCAAAAACCAGTAAATGGAATAATTTGACAGGACTAAAGGACTAAACTATTTTCTAGCAGTAAGCATTTTTGTTAAAAAACACAGTGAATTTACCTATATTAATTTAATTTGAAAACAATAGAATAATCACCAATGCTTATTTTAAGACTCTATAGGGTTAATACATTTTTTTTATTCACAAGTGACAACCAGGCAGGCGGGTTTCCGTCGCCTGTACACATTAGCAATACCAGGTACATTGCCAATGTAATGCACACCTTATTACAATGCCTTAAAGGCAACTGGCTCTCAAGTGCAACCGAGAAATGTAGCTTCCTAATAGAAAAATATTTTTTTAGAATTGGATCAATAGATTCGGAGATTTTCTCCTACATCCAAACTTACAAACTTAACCTCTTTATAATATAGTGTAGATGATAATCTTAGAAAAGAAAATGTAACGTTAAAAAGTTAAAAGCATTGTTAGTCCGCAAATGATGTCATTATAAAATCATAAGTCGTGTTCGCGAATGCTTGTGTGCAGTGTTTATGGGTGCGACTTGCGAAAGGTTTTCCAAAACTTTTATAATTAAAGGACATCAAAGAACCACCCGCGATGGGGTTATACTTTGGATCGTTATTTAAAGCGGTTGTAACCGAGATAAGGGATCTTTTAGCGCCTTTTCAATGGAAGTTTATTTTATGAACTGTGACAAGAAGATAAAGTTATCATATCATTAACCTTATTAAATAAATATGAAATATGCTTGATTATTTTACTTGTTCTTCCTGCGTTGATATATGTCGTTTTTATAGCTCATTATTCAAAACGCTTTGCTTAGCAATTTATATTACTTTTGTTATATTATTCACATCAAATTAAAAATAGTTTCATTTTCTGAATAGCAATAATCTGAATTCGTCATCGTTATGTTTCCTTTACCACGAAATAGCTTTTTTGGATATCTAGGAGCATAATTGAAATGGGATTCGTACACTGGTGCATTTGGACGATATCGTTAAGTCTACATCAGTAGTGGAGCAGTAATCAACTCCCTACTGGCGACTGCCGTGTAATTGATTGGTCTCAGACGCAGACAACAAAAGATAATGCCACGTCCCGTGGTAAATGGATTTGTCAACTGCTGCGCTAGTAATTAAATAAATATACTGGGTTCTTATACGAGTTTAGTTCCCGTGCGCTGATGAGTTTTATCAGTATCCATGTGCTTTTTGTCTTCACATAGATGTGGAATAGAGAAAAATATATTTAGATAATTTTTATGTTTTATATCTGAACGTCAAAGCCGAGTTCAGGCCCAAGGAAGGTTTTCAAAGTTATGTAGCATCGGTACGAAAGTTAAGACTTTATATATTTTTGATCGGACGTTTTAGGCTTTATTTTTTTAATGAATTTTTGGCGTGAACTTGCGAAGTGACGTTGCGTTTTCGTTTTATTCATTAAAATCGTGTATTTTGAGTTTCATTGAATAATATTGGTGGCATTTTGTCCGATAATGTTCAATCTAAGTGTGTGAAGTGAAATGAAAACGTGTATCGGGACTTTTCAGGTTATCCCAAAAAGTCTGCAAAAAGTTTGAGGCGATGATAGCTCAGTGGTAGTGACGTCGGATACCGCGACGAAGGTCGTGGGTTCGAATCCTACAGTGAGCTTGAGCTTTCGGTGAAGGAAAACATCGTGAGAAAACCATAGCTCGGTGGTAGGGTACTTTGTAGTACCCGACTGGCTGGCTACCGCCCTCAAGTTGAAAATCTGTCGCCAAGCACTTATCGGTGTGTTCCGACAGCTGCACTTGAGAGCCAGTTCCCATCTAGGCTTTGTGTGCTTTCCACCTTCGGCCACATCATTACTTACCATAGTGAGATTGTGGTCAAACACAAGCTTATCGTAAATAAAAAATAAAAAGTTTTAGTGGAATGGCCATCAATCATTTTACAGATTACAATTGTATTCTGGGACAATAGGTACATCTTGTATTATGTATAATACCTAGTATTCTTTATAACACCTACCTCAATACAATAACCACATACGACATCAGTATAGAACACACATGTGTATAATAATATTATTGTTCCCCTAAAAGTTGTACGAAGGAAGAAGCATCAATCACGTGAAGCTTTTTGTCAAGTTGCCACTTCGACACGTTTCCCCAATGTTATGGTTAATTCAAGCCAGTATAGAATACCTACGAATTTCAGTTTAATTGTATTGTTGAGATTTCTGAAGAGCCGTGGGTAACGAAAACATTCTTGAACTGGACAATATTGTAGTAGTTTTAATAGAACTAATAATGTCGCAGTTTTATCGTTTTGTGTATGAGATTTGAAATAGTTTATTGAAATATACTTCATAATTATTAGATTTAAGTGTAAAATGGATTGACAGTTAATAAGTAGGCATGGTAATTAGTATTTACTGGCACCGGAAATAAAGAATGGGTATATAAATAAAAACAAAGAGAACTTTGTTTGTTGTTGCTTTTTTAATCGTTTATGCAAATGACTCCACCGATGTTACGGTGGAAGTAACCACCTGATCCCTTTGTACGTTTTTTTATATGATTTTTACTGTGCAAAAAGACTCTCTGTCTTCCAACAAACAATTTAACAGTGTAACTTCGTTGAATAGACTTTTCTGAGGAGATTTGTTATTCACTCAAAAGTTTTAAGTGGCTGTGAAACATCGTTGTCAGAGAATTAAATAACTATTCGTTTTAGCAATTGTATACTTTACAGTTAAAGCCATAAGGTAGATAATTGTGTGTAGTGAGTGTAGCCACCAACTGAACACTTCTTGTGCTAGTCGACATGTCGATCTCGGAAGTTTTGCCGGCAGGTTGCGGTGATTTGATTGTATTTCACTTCACTGTCTTGAAGTATGTAGATGTACGATATAGGTACTTACATGGGATTTGGTTACACTAACCTTCTCTTTATTCGACAGTTAAATTGCAATAAAACATTTATACTTCGACTTTTAACACAATTCAGGAAATGTTAAATGACATTATCAACAAAAATAAAATAGTTATAATATTTACACGCACTAGTGCTGAATATTTGCGTAACATATTTTTTTACACATTCCTCAGTTTACTAAAACTTATTGCCAACTATTAGGTACGTGTGTAATTAAATATATACGGTTTTAAAATGTTAATAAATGTATTATCGTTGTAAGTCGGTATATGATTGGACATAGAAGGTCACTAAAATATCTGTAAAATTATAGTGACTCATAACTTCACATGATTGTCGTTATTCATAAAAAAAATTGCAGCTTTATGAACTGTCAGTTTACAGACTCGAAAAAGAATCGAAGTAAAGAGTAAAGTTTTTGTTATATGATCTCTCCATTGACGTGTTTTTCCTTGAATGACGTTTTTCACAGAGTATACATACTTGCTTTGTTCTCTCTCATAGAGTGATAAATGACGCAAGGTCTCAAGTTACTAACTTATAATTTAGCGACATTATGTCGAAATCATAATAGATCTAGTAAGTACCTATGTAGGTATGTAGCTCGGTAACTGGTTTTAATTCATTAATACTCTTCATCGATATTTTATATTCAAAGTGATCATCCATAATTATATGAGAAGGACGGAATTAACCAAGCTTATTTGTTAATAATAATCGAATAAAGAGTTATGGGTAGTGTTATAAGCTTTATAGTGTGCAGCAGTAGCACGAAATCCTTTCTAAAATTGTATCCTCGACTGTAATAGAGGAAAGGCTAAATCCTTCGTTATTAAGAAAGTCTTAGCTTTCTTTCGATAAAAGCAATGTGTGTAATAGCCCCCCGGGTAGCCAGGCCCCTCCATTAGGCGATCGTGTCGCCTGCGGAACCCTGCGATGCTCAGCGTGGCGCCCGCCTTACACTACCTTTCTCGGCTTCCAACTGCTACCTACTTTTTAAGACAGTCTTGGTAAATTAACTGAATGTAATCGACTATGAAATATAGTGCAAGTCACCAAACTTGTCGGGTTGTGTTCATTATTTTTACTTATTCCGTAATCTGAAAGGTAAATCACGAAATTTTGTTTCGATCCTGACTGTATAATATTTAGTTAGGTAGTATCCAATAAAACACGATTATTCACAAAATTTATAACACCTAAAATATGACTGTTATACATCATGGAGTAGAAAAATGAAAATTTTCTTTTTTTTTAATTACAAAAATGTTAACGATGCCTGGTGTCGGCGTAGCTAGTTTTGTTGTAGTTAGTTTTCCCGGACATTGGATGATTGTTATAACCGCATTTATCCGTGTCCGTGGAACACTTGAATGTAAAACTTAATTGAGTTATTATTCACACCACCCACCGCTTGCCCCATCCCTTAACGTATGGCTTTCTAACTTTGACTTTTAAAATAATTATTACGTTACGTTAGTTTTGTTAGTACCTAAAACTGATGAAGCGTAGGTACTATAATAAATTCTATATTTGATATCTTTCCGTCCAAATGTACCTAACTTTAAGAACTTTGTTCACATTCATAGAAACTAATATAAGAAAATTTTATTGCATAATGACCTTTTAGTTCAAAACTAAAAGTTCATTATGCAATAAAAAAAAATTATGTAATGAATAGGTGCTTGTTTAGTTGATTCAAAAATAAAGCATCAGAATTAAGATTGCTATGAATTAACATAGCTAAAATACACTCTAATATCAAGGGTCTAATATACGTAAATAACAGTCGGCGAACAACGTTTTAATTATTCGTATTTCAGCAATAGGTACGTATCCATAATCCGCAGCATTCTATTTTGTAGATCTGCATGGCTTAATAACGTGAGGTATTCGGTGGGCTTCGTCAGCGCTCGGCTCGACAGGCACTCGAGGCGAGCTCAAGGCTCGAGGTGGCTCGCGCTAGCGGCCTGAGAGTGCTGGCGCGGCGGAAGCGGGCCCTTAGGTGCTTGTCGTCACCACGGCACGCCCGCGCCACCGCCTTTGTCCACCCACTAGGCTTATTTGCTGAACAATGGAAAAGAAGAAAGCCTCCGAAGATTTCTGCAAAGCTCCTACAATGACTCGAAGGAAATGTATTCATCGCGTAAAAAATATGCCATGATCTGAAAATAATAGAGGCCACCTGTCAGTTTTGAATTTCATTGTATTGATTGATGAAAAGGCTATTATGAGATTCCGCCAGATTTTGTGAATTTTTCATTTTCGTTTAAACGCGACTTTGCAATAAATCGATTTGAAGCCTAATTTATCAAGCTCTCTAAGCACTCACCTTAGTGAGTCGTGTCTGCAAAGTGCGAAGTAGTCTTGAGGAATGTTGTAAATAAAAATATATATTTAAACATTCTTCTTACCGCATGACGCGCTATAGATAAAGATTTCAATTAAATTTTAAGAGGGTGCGAGTTTTAGGTAGATTCGTAGCAAAATGCTATTAAGGTTAAGCCTTGATTTGATTAACGACATCTAAAGCACAGACGTATCTATTTGTAATTAGATAATAATAGGTATTGATCTACATGGGCACAGACATTTTTTGTGATAAGGAACGCGATTCAATTTCTCAATTCAGTCGGTCCGTCAGAGATCATGAGCGATGCGCACATCGAATTTTTGCGACATTTTCCTCTCTTCATGGCAAATGTACTTCTATAACTAACACTAGCTAATCGAATTATATATTGAAATTAAAGTTAAAAATATGTACACTTAAAATTATTTAAGACTCATATTCTCGTATATAGTAGAGAAACAATTATGAAAGTGCCGCGTTTAATGTGTGCTTATATCTTGATATTTGTATATGAAGTACGAAGGCCCTACTAAAAGAGAAGCCAAAAAGTAAGTAGCTACTAAAAAATTATATGGAAAAAGAAAAAAACAAAGTGCGTCATCAGGTCTCGAAGAAAAACTGCCCATGTATTTTTTACTATGATTATTGTAAGGTGGTAATTTAAAAAGAGGCACAAATTACTTTGATTTTACTTCTTATATAAGGAATATAAGAACTTTTGGGTTTCATTGAAAGTTCAACGACGTTAATAAGATTCCTGAAATTTGATTCTAATGTGAACTTTATTGGGAAACAAAATTTGATTTGACCTCCTTTATTTGCTATAGTTTGTGTACCTCGGAACGAATAGAAGTCATATCATAAATAAAAAGAAACAAGTTTAAATCAAACATGTACAAGCTGCACCGATGTGGGAAAATATTATCACGCGACATAATAGCGACCTCATACGAGAAAGTCTTTAGTCACGAAGTGGGATAAATAACTTTGCAAAATACGAATAAATTTTTCAATTTTTTTGCAAATCTGGCTGCTGTCTGTACCCCGCTATCGGTATTTAAAAATCATGCCAAATCAAGCGATTTTAGTATGGAGGATCGTCGTAGAGAGCACTCAAAGCGGCCGGAGGGTCCCGAGTGCACTTCTGGCGAGCCCGTCACATTATTCGACCTACTTAGCGGTGGCAATAGAAGAGAGCCCGTGGTGTCGTCTCTAGGCACCTACTTGATATTGTCGTGCTTATGAACGACTTGCTATTGAGACATATTTCATAAACCTCTTATAAGTGAGGTCCGTGAATTTATTTTCACAAAGGTTTTACAATAGCTACCTGGCTTAGATCTTTCTTCGATTTGTCAGTCAAAGTGACAGATTTTATTTTTGTATTTTTTCTATCCCAGCCTTGACTTTCTTATCGCGAATATACTAACGCATGAGCTCATGCAATAAATGGGTGGGATATAAATTAGATTTTCCCTAAATTAGTTCAAAAATATTTAATGTTGAAATGTGCGTAGCGTGCACTGCATTTAAAGTCTGCGCACCGACTAAAGTGTAAGCGCAAGCATAGTTAATCTCGATAAAATCCTTTGATGTGCGAGAGTTTATCGACAGCGGAGCGAAGTGTCGACGCGTGCGAGAGTTTATCGACAGCGGAGCGAAGTGTCGACGCATCGAAGTTTTTGCGAAGATTTGGCTAGATATATACACTCTGCACTGGACTGATAAATACTGAGCCTAGGAAATACTGAACGACTTAAATAGTAAAAAGTTGGTAGATTTTTATAAGGTTTAATGAAGCAACAATAGAACGAAAGTGCTTTCAAACACAGACTTCTACTACACTTACCTATCTATACTGTGCTTCTACTCCGTTAAGACATAGCTGTAGACAAACCATTATATTCTCTTCTACGTGAAATCTGAGAAAATATATCTCGATAGATGATATGAGTGAGGTTCGATATCGGTGAGCGAGTGACAGCGGCCGCCATATTGGTCGCATAAATCAAGTTGGGCGGCGAAGTGACACCACGCGCCGTAAGCGATCGAGTGTCAGCCCGTCCAGAAATAAAAGCAAGAAAATTTACTAGTTGAGTGGTTTACTCTGAGGCATGCCGTGTTGTCTCGTCTGGAACCTAAGTATTTATTTGCTCATAAAATTTTCCTGAAGTTCAAAAGGAATAGTCTTTTTTGCAAAATATTTTCTATCGATCACCAAGTTGACGGGTTTGAATAGAGACACTACCTACACAGGACGTGGGTTCGACTATCAGACAGGATAAACATGTGTGTGCTTTATATTGTCTGTCTTTGCCTACATCCGAATTTAATTATATCTACTACGAGTATATGCATATTACTATATTTTAATTTGATCTTAACCATATTATTATACTTTGATTTGAATTTTAAGTTCTGCTTAGTTTAGCATAATAGCGTGTGTGACGAATTATATTATTATTATTTTTATTTTCGCTATTAGGTGAGAGTCTATACCTACAAGTAAGATATTTATGATATTTTTTTAAGGCGATGATAGCTCAGTGGTAAGTGACGTCGAATACCGCGGCGAAGGTCGTGGGTTCGAATCCTACAATGAGCTTGAGCTTTCAGTGAAGGAAAACATCGTGAGGAAACCATAGCACGGTGGTAGGGTACTTTGTACCTAGTACCCGACTGGCTGGCTACCACCCTCAAGTTGAAAATCTGTCGCCAAACACCTATCGGTGTGTTCCGACAGCTGCACTTGAGAGCCAGTTCCCATCTAGGCTTTGTGTGCTTACCATCTTCGGCCACATCATCACTTACCATGGTGAGATTGTGGTCAAACACAAGCCTATACAGAATAAAAAAAAAAAAAGTAACTTAAGGATACGTGTACATAATCTGTGGCGCTCTCTAAACACGAGGTTTTCATGTTAATAATAACATCGCAAAGTAACAGTTTGCGATGTAAGACATGGTGAGGTTAATAAAGTATTCATTGACTGTCGGGTTTTCTAAGTTTATTTACTCATTCATTTATAAACTGAGGCTAGTGCCTGCAATGGGAAAAGACATCGATACTGCCCTGGTTGTCGGCGTCAAGTTTCGCGCGGTTAGATCGCAGCCACAAGTTATGCATTCCCGCGTACCGCGTACCTATTACCAGCTTATTCCTGTTACAAATCAACTCACTTGGGAAGTAATCATAGTATAGGTAATATCATAGATATTTCTACAGCATTCCTTGTGGAGTAACTTAACTTGCTAACAATTCATTACAGATAGGAATTAGGGACGATGAAAATTACCTAATAGATATCCGATTATACATAAAGGGACAGAAAAATGCTTTGAAATTTGTTGGTTTGGTGTAATACAAAATAATTATTACCTTATTTTTCTAATATTTAAATCAAAATAAACACATAGGTATCGTCTTTTACATTAGGGGGATCCTGTATTCCTATCAAAAAATATGGCAAAGTTTTGAATAATAAAAACAACTCTACCGTACTTGATATCCAATATTTCAATAAACCTCTAACTTTTCGGCACAGAAAACGGAGAGGCGAAAAATTACATTACGAAGGTCCTGAAGAAATTGAGGTTGTCTCTTATCTGACGAACACATATTGACATGCGGGTAGCTGTAGAGGTCGTAGATCACATACTTGTATGAATAAACTTTACTTTCATACAAAGATACATGTAACAATCACTACGGGCGTAACCTTATGGCTAAAATTATAAAAATATTGAAACTCGTATTCACGTAGGTCCTACATATATTCGTTTGCAATAGCTTGTGAAAATAAGGGGATTACACATAATTTACGAAACATATTTTGATGAAGACGTACTCTTTTCATCTATTATCTTATTGAATATTGTAAAAGCCCTCGCGTAATTCGTAAAATATTCCACTCGCAGTTCCCTAAACGTTTAATATTGGATAAAATACACCCTTGCGTTCGTCCGTATTCCCCCGTTGTTCATATCGGCATGTTATTCAGATTATACACGAATATTTCAATGCTTTCTACTAAATTACAGCTCACGGAACTCTTTTACTTAATGTCGTACGTCGACTGAAGCGTACCTTCATGTACGGTAAGTACGATAGCAAGTTATAAGCAATAGCGGAGTTTTAAAGGATTATCCGATTGTTAATAGTAATTTTGTTTTAAAATTATGCAATAATTCATAATACTATGTTACACATATTCTTCACTCGTCTGCGTTTGAATGGTAGGAAGCAGTAAGCTCATAATTCAGTATTTGCTGTTCATATTGTTTGGCAAGTAGCTAAATTCTCTTTCTTTAATATCGTCGGGTCTGAGAGATCTGTCTGTATACAATTTGCATACTGTTATTATAGACGAAAAATTGCAACACATTAGGCAGCTTCGCCTTAAATTGTTAGAGAATGGATTTCCCGGAGCAAATACGCCCGTTTCATTATTCTAAACAACGAATAAATTTACCGAGGGAAAACAAAACAATTGTATTCATTTTGAGCGACTGCGGTTTCTGCATTACTTGATCAAATTATTCATTCCAACTTCTTTTTCCCTTTCTCTTTGGTTCTTACATTATTGTGGCTCAATGTTAAAGGAATTTCAGTTAACTTGAGCAAACAAACCCTTAGTCGGTGCTATGGAAGCGGCCATGTAAAAAAAAGCGTCAAATAGCAACTGTCAGCATTTTGGATGGAAACGGTGCCCTTTAATTAGATTCGAAGCGAGTATAACCGGCTTACTCCAGCTTAGGCTGGTTCCCGGTGTACGGTCGTGCTACTGCAAAAATGACCAACTAATTGGCTTAGGACATTGTATGTTACGCATTTCAGTATCCAATATTCCAGTTAATGGTATTTCATAAAAGACCAAAACGGGTTTTGTGTCGTTAACGGGAGTTTTAGATTGTTATTTTTTCTGTAAAATTTAAAAATAGTCGTTTGTGAGGATGTTAAATTCTCGTATCACTTGTTTGGGAATATTTAGATATCGTGTAGTACTTTGTAGTATTGTCTCGAATGAGCATTAAGCTGAAACGGCAAAGGTTCTGGCGAACACGGCAAGATGGCGTGTTGGCGTGATTGTCGCGGTGAGCCCACTTCCGTTTGCCGGTGCTTGTGCACCGGATGCGTTACGTCTCCCGCAGCTACCGGCTGTTTCCAACCAACTCATCTTGTGTCTTTGTATGTATGTTTGCCACGACAACCCAATTTTAGGGTCAAGTTTTTTTGTGCTCTGTTACTATATCGCAATGGTTACTCGGATGTCGATCTTTTCTCCGCTTTATTTTATTTCATGATTACTTTGACTTTGTGTTATTTTTTATGTTTGAATCTCTAAAAAACTAACAAATTTGTTACATACATAAACAGCATATAATTATAATTTAGCAAAAACTTGGCTCGAAATGTGTGTTTGTATCTCAAGGAAACTCCGTCTGGTCGGTATGTTAATTTAACGAGCGTTTATTAAGCAAATAGCCGAGAGTTGTGAAACACAAATGAAAGTGTTGTTAGGTCGTTCTGGGCCCGGGATGTGCACCTTCTGTTAGTCACACTTCGCTGGGCTCCGTCCGCGTCGCAACGACTACCGGGGATTTAACTTTAAATATTTTTCACGTGTGTAAACAAAAATGGTTCTTACGGACCAAAATTACCCTTGGTTGATTTACTTTCAATTAAATGCCTTTAGAGTGGGCCTTTGACAACCTTAGAAAATTTATACACTCGAGTGACGACCAAAAGGAAGTATCCTTCGATGCTTAACCGCTTGCTTTTGCGACATGTATTAGTATGTGTATCCTTATGTGGATATACTTATAAATATCTTTCCTGTTTTTAGTCTATTACTTTGAAACCAAAACATGCGCCTGTGTATAAAAGTTTAAGTAAAACAGCATGACGCACAAGAGCAGGGAAAGCTTCATCTCCACGACATCATTGTTTCAAGCACTACACGGTGGAAAATAGAAAAGTAGGATTGCGGTGAGCCAGTGTGTCCCAGTTATTCTGGAGCTATTTCAGACTTCCACAACTACACACCAACTTAGTTTAGTCGAGTCACCTCAAGAAAGCTTTCGCGTGTATTAAGCCTATAACAAACTGTGAACTTCCACCACAGAGACTCAGCAGTAAATTTGGGCGTTTTATTGAGTCGTTTTTTTGGGTGGCTTAATGTGAAGACATCGTATGGGCTTTGTGACAGTGAGATACATTCGAGTTCTAATAAATAATGAGTTTTATCAAAAGCGACTAAAGATGCTCAATCTATACCACTACAGTCTACTGTATACCTAGAGTTACTAGAATAGTCTATGCACTATGTATCGCTATAGTAATAGTAGATACCTACCCATGTGAGGGTTGATATATGGAGTAGCGTGATAGCCATGTGTTCACACCACTGCGCAAAGCTTCAACTATTATTTCTAGATATTCAATGAATAGCTATTGTATTCCATGATTAATTGTTTAGCTTGATTGGTTGAATGAAGTTTTTGAAGCACGACCAATATAAAAGAGTAATTGAGTTTTATAAATTACTACGAAAACTTATTTGATCAGTTCAATTAAACGTTTTAGTTGTTTGATATTGAATATTTACACGCACTGTGTAATATAATAAAGGTAAGTGAATAAATTATAGTTAGAAATCGAGTATGCTTGGCTACAAAGGTACTTTGTTTGTTGTTTAAATAGAACACCTAGCAAGCGTCGTGTACGGAGCACGCCGCGCTATATACCCAGTGGGGGTCAGTCGCGTTCGGCGCGGCGCCTTACGCTTTCAATATTTAATTACTACGACGTTGTAATGAATAACTTGCTTTCATCACCTAATTTTTTTTATTTATTGATTACTAGTGGGCCCGGCAGACGTTATCCGGCCCTGAAAATAAAACTTAGAACCCGATTCCAGCGCCACTTATTGTGAAACTAAACCAACTGTCAATCCGATCTCGAGACGTGTCAAAAAATCGTTCTATACAAAATGTATGACAAAAATTTTTTTATTCATTATTCTTTTTTTTGTGAATTTTTCCTGAATTTTCTTTGCTATAAACCTCACGGAGCCCGAGACCTTTCTAACGAATGCAAAACCGTGGAAATCGGTTCGTGCGTTCTAGAGTTATAGCGTCAGGAAGGAAAACCCGACTTATTTTTATATAGTAGATTTATTATTGGAAAATTAAAATTAATAAATAGACATTAAATTAAAAAATGCCAATTCCCTGTGTAGAACATTTTTGAATAATGATAAATTCTACTTCCTACTAATGAATGAGAAATAAATGGCTAAAGCGATTTGGATAAAATTTGCCACCTAGATGGTTAGGTAGGGATTCCTAACCAGATTTCAAAATTCAGGATTCAGATTTTTTATCCCGCAAACACAATAACTTCTCCTGTGACGTGACAAAACTAAAAGGATAGGAAGATAAGATAATAAATATCGAATGCAACTGATCGGTAAGTAAAGTAAGAAATAATCTCACAATTACCTACGGCCACAGCAGCGAGATATATTCATTCAAGTTATTGTCAAATAAACTAGTATGTAGTTATTGTTATCAAAATTCAGTAGCAGTGAGTCTAGCAGAGCGGAGTGGAGGGCGAATGTGGGGCGGCGTATCGCTAGCACAATAATTTACTCGATTACCCGAAGCGCGTCGCGTGCCCACTACCACTACAAATAATTCATACGACCCGTCTCGTAATGGCCTTTTAGCTGCCCGTCTAACTTAAAATGTAGTTAGCCCGATGCGGTTACAAACTATTGCTATTAAAATAGCCACTGAAACAATCAATTTATACTGACCCATAGAGAATGCCCACATGTTGATTTTAATTATTCAAAATGTTGAGGGAAACTACGAATTTTCTAGAATATATTGTATCTTTGCATTTTAAAAACTGAAACGGCTTTCTTATATTTGAAAAATATACTATTAGTCTAAGTTAAAACTAATTCATAGCAAATGCTGCGTAAACTTAAGGATAAATAATTAATTTAACCTCAATACCTAGATTATATCTAATTTTTGTTCACAGATTTTCTACAAAGTTGTAAATACTAATCAACGTTTTCGTAACAAAAGCCGTCAATTATTAAATGTAATGTAATAGTTGGGAGGTCTCTACAATCATTTAAGGGCGACATTGTAATATAGTCGCGACTCTAGTAGTCAAGTTCCCTGTTTGGGACATGTTTAACTTCATTAAGCATAATACGCGGCGCTCACAACATACTCGTTTAAGTCCAATCTAAGTTGTGAGAGAGGACGAGTTTATATTTGAATAAATTATTATCTTGCAGTCGGCAGAGAGTTCGGTGTGAAACCTCGGCGAACGCGATGTTGTAAACTAGATGCACGGAATACCTTTGAATTTATGTTGCTATTTTAGGTCCTTATTTGGCACATAATATCATTATGATCAAAAATAAAATCCTTGTTATCAGTTTAAGAGTGGGCTATTAAACTGATAACAAGGATTTTATTTTTATTTACTATCAAAAATTCTTCAAACCCAAAATATAATTATTGTTACAAAAAATGACACACCCATTCATCTTGCTAAGCCAAGCTAAGAAAGTATTTCAAGGGACTCCTTAGTAAGTTATTCAACCACTTTAAGAATTTTCTTCGGGTATTTGACAATTGAGAAATCCATTATGTAACGTTATAGTCTAGTTTATCAGGGTGGTGTTGAAACTTTTTAGTCGGTCTAAAAGGCTGTCGCTTACAGATATTAATTGGTGTGCTAATGGCCTTACTTACTATACTCTGATTTCATTAAAGTCAATTTAAACTATCTTATCTTGTGACTGGCTTTCCACCACGTGGTTTTACCCGTTACCCTTTTTTTACCCCTTTAGAAATTCAACCCATTTCGAAAAGCCTTTCTTATTCATCTACGTCTTAAAAACACACCTGTTTCTAGGTAAGGGTTGCACTCATTTTATTTTTATAATTTCATTCTGTGTTACGACCTGGTTTTTATACTGAAAGTAATTATGTTGTTATGTTAAATGTCTCTAATCTGTTTTGTGCAATAAAATAAATTAAGCCTGGGTATTGACGAGTCTATGAGGCAGGCCTTTTAATATAAGTAGATAAATTAGATTATTATAGATTGTGGTTAAGCGAACGGAAATAAAAAAAACTTTTTATGGAATGATAATAATGTTTTTCTTTCTTTCTTTCTATATTTTTTTTTGATGTTCAATATAATAATTTATTTACAACGTAGGTATGTACAAAATGTACAACTATAATATATAAAAAACTTCTTCGAGGCTGCCGCTGCTGCCGATCGGCAAGGTTCCCAGAAGGCTGGCAGCGTTTCTTCTTTGGATGGCCAAGCTGATGCGTTGGCGGAAAAAGCTCCCCGCCGCCCGCCGGTCACCCGAGGCCTCGATAGATTTTTTACATAAAATATTTGCGAAACGACGAGCTTCAGACCCCCACGGACCCATGGTCTCAACCGCAAAAGGCATAAATTGATAATTTGGACCAATACAGGCGTACTTTTTGAATTTTGAATTTTCCGCACCTTTCGCAGCCGCTCCCGTGGCTTTACAAGTCGCCGGTAAGTGAGATGGCGCAAGTGTATCGACACAAGTGGCATCTATAATTATATCGTAAAATTTAATAAAAATAATTAGAATTTTGTTACTACTTAAATTTAATGGAAATAGAAGAAAGATCGCAGTATTAGCGGAGTACGTACGCTTACTCATTCTGCCTGAAGTTTTCCGGCTACTGAATAATTAACTCACTAATGGCCAGATCGCAAATAAACTCCAAATTATGGCACTACAACTTTGTCTGTACGTTAAAACTATGAAACATGACTGCGTTTAGCGTAACTACACTACGCTTCGGTTGTTACTACTTTTTAAATAGCTATCAAATGTTGTTCGGCGTTCTCGATATTCATGTATTATAATATAATACATTTGTTGAATAGCCGAGATAAGTGTAGATAGTGGATTTTTTATCTTCACTGTAATAACTTAAATCTATATGGAGATCTTTCTTTCATTCGTAAGCAAAGTTAAAATTAATAATTATTGCTTAGAAAGTAAGGAGGAGTACTTATCGTTCAGATTAACCAAAATTTTAATTAACGTGGTGGTGTGTGGTAATGTGGAACACTTTAAGAATTGAAGTGTAAATTTTCGTAGCAGTGCTACGTCGTAGCAGCCCTGGTTTGGCCCGAAAGTGACACAAACATTTACCTACAAACTTTATTGATGATTTTACTATATTTTATAGTCGTAATTATTAAATTTACGCATTTTTATGACTACTCATTGCATTATATAATATTTTTGTTGCTAGAAGGCCAGATGTTTTAAGCATAATTGGTATGACACTAGTGACGTAATATTAATCATCACAAACCGCTAACAATGATCCCGCACTATCGAATTGCATTGACGGTAACACGTAAGATGCAATCTCCGTGCATATTGTCTATTAGCTTATAGCCCCGCAGTGGCCGCACAATGTTCCAATATCATCGCATAATACCTCAAATTGAGATTGTTCCACCGCAGACGATTTACATAAACTGTGGCCTCGGGAGCACGTGCTACTAAAATTGCACTGATTGCTGTGTACTCACAGGCTATGAAAGTTTTATTGGATCGCATATTGATCGGAAGTGTTTTACACTCGCTCGGAATTCTAAAGCACCAGTTTGTTTCTGAGATCGGAAACTTTATAAATCGCGGAAACTATATTTTGCACTTTAAAATTCTTTAAAACGTAAATATGTCGCAAAGAGTGCAAAAAAATTCAATTAAATGTTAGATTTCAATTTTAAATTAAGCGTATGTTTTCCGTCAGGGAAATTTTCCGTACGATATTTTTCTTCTTTGAAAAAAATTCTGGACTGCGCGTTTTTTTTTCGGTATTTTTTTAAATAACGACTGGAAGAAATGTTTTTGTTCAATCATACAATTTTATTCGTTTTCTTTTATATAAAAATGTTAGGTCAAAACTTCTATGATGCGTAAATGAAGACTTCAAGTCATTTTCCATTTATAATAGGAAGTTTCATTTGTACCATTTTTGACCTGTATTATAAAAAAAGGATATCATAATTTCAATCTTTATTGAAATAGTCTAAATAAACATTTAACGTTTAATGAAATAATTAATCAACTCAGATTAATTAATTAGAGATAGAGAAAAATATTGCAGTAAGTATCGAGTGATAATCTTGTCATATTAAATGTATGACATGAACCGTTTCAACATGTACAATGACGTCATGTCTTTTAATGTCGCTATAACTATTTTTTAACGAATACTAAGATAATCTTACAGGAAAGATGTATGTAATGTATATATATTCTATTTGCAAAATAAAGCCCTGGATATTACCATAATAGAGTAAGTTACTCCTTAATACTTTATGGATATGTAGCCCTTGTAAACGCGTCAGGTAAATATTATTATGCACTCATGTTTTATACCGTTCTCTAACGTTCTAATTAAACAATCTAATTGGGTCGGGTCGTTTCCCTATAAAATGGCCGGACCATGCTCCGCAGCCACATTTGGGAAATGAATGTACTTCGTTTGTAGACACTGCCCGTTTGTATCATCACATATTTGCGTGGTATTATTGGACTGTCTAAATATCGCTGGAAATTATATTAAATTGTATGTAAAACTTTAACGAATGAGATTAGTATTAAAATTGTTAGCAATGAATGAAAATAAATATTTAGAATATAAGAAATATGAAATGGAAAATGTTTTAGTGCCGAAAGTAGGCGGCTCCTAGACTAAAATCTGTGCATTGCCAGTCTGGGTAATGGCCGAAGTTCGCCTAAGCCCGGGGAAGCCCCGCGACGTGTGAGGAATGCGCCTCCATCCCGCCTTATTACATACGTGATTCTTATTTATATTATATTCGAAGGCAGGCGGCGAGCGGAACGCGTTTCCGATATCGGAAGTGGGATTAACGCATTGGCGCCTTTTAGTGCCTTCAGTGCTCCACAACTTTGTAAGTATCTTACAAAGTTATTTAGTGCTATTATAAAACATTTCCCCTTTTTATTAAGTGTGTTTGTATTTTATTTTGTTTTATAAGCGAGATTTATTACAGATTGAACTATTAAATTAAATTAAAGTATTTTATATTCCAAATGTTTACGGACCATCATCCAATCATGATCAATAATTTTATAAATTGAGTTTTTTTATGATCACTATATTAGTGTTAATAATAGTTAGTTATAGTTAATAATATAGTTAGTCCTACTTACAAGGTCCGAATTTATTTATCGAGTTTCAAATAAGTAAAGGTTTAAGAATAGATTGTGTTACTTAAATGAAAATAAACTTTACGTTAATGAACTATATCTCAAATTCTATTGTTTTAATAATGACTCAAAACACAGATCTACGAGTATGTGCCTTTTCGTTCCACTTTGAATACTTTTACATTGTATCTATCATCCAAATGGGTTCTAGTTACCAACACACATTTTATTTTAAAACACAACTTTACATTTCCTTTTACTCTTATTGCAAATCGATATAAAACATCCGGTGGCAATCTATCAAGTGCGTGAGATAAAGTAATAAAGTATTTTGGGTTGTGTCCTGCGGGCATGTTCGAGTTGTGAGAAATCCGGGGCTCCGGGGACCGGATGCACCATTTCCGCTCCATCCAACAGTGACAACTGTTTGCCAGAACATTTCCTTTTACCGATACTTATAGTGAATTAATTATAAGAGAAAAAGATACTTAATGTGTCATTATTACTTCAAACGAAAGATTATTGGATTATTTGTAACTAATTTATTGTAAATTTATCCTCGAAGGATTATGATTCAGTTACAAATAATCCGTCAGTTATGAGAGTTTGAGACACGCATGCTTTCTAGTGTTAGGTAGGTGATATGATATAATTTTACCTTTATTGTACACATATTTTTCAATAACATAGAGTAATAAATCTTACCCAAATATACGGTAGAACAGCAAATAAACGTAGGGAACATACCTGAAACAAACAACACGAACAAATATTAGAATATTTTCCTTGGGTACCTACCGATTAAATTGCACCAAAGAAAATTTGATTCATATCTCTTATAATTAAGGCGGATTTCCATTACGTTGAAGGTAGGTAATATATCAAAATATAATAATTATAAATTGCTGTACCCTATTAAATTTCATATTATCCATATATTACTCGCATTTGTACTAATTAAGAGTGGACAGTAAATATATGTGGTAAGGGGAAATAAAAAAAATACATAAATACAAATTTAAGCTGTAGGTAGTATCAGCCTAAATTGTAGCAGAGCGCAATTACTCAAAATTAATGGTGAAATTAATACTTTGACCGTTCATGTTGATTAAGAGCTTTATTTACTGCAAAATTTATGTTGGTGATGTTTTAATTATATTTATAAACGATTTTTGTTTTGTAATATGTACATTCTGTTTAAATTTACGATAAGAGTGCCATATGGGAAAAGAAAAATGCATCCCAATGCCAGTAAAGAGCCGTTTCGTGCGCGTATTATATTTGTAGTAAAACTATATGTAATTTAAGAATTTCGTAAATCCTAATGTTTTCAAACAATACCTACTGCTTGCTTTAAACGTATTACCCATATAATCTTTGACTATTGGCTTTGGTAGTAATTATATTTATATATACTAAAAATTATAAGATTTGAGAAGATAGTGGTCTTGAGTAAAAAAAAATTTGAATGATTATTATGCAAAATAAAATAAATGTGTCGCATTTAAATTTAGTAAATAGTAATCAAATCATCTCTGATAATGCGAAAGATAGTCACGATTCTTATTATGCTGATCTTTAAATTTTTGATTGAAACAAAAATCAAAAACTGATCTTTCATATAAAAAAATCCTCCACCTTTTTAGAAGTCGTTTAAAAATGGTAACTGTCGTATTGAAAAAAATCGTTGAGTATAGTATAAAATATTGTATAGTTATAATATATTCGTTGACTTTGATGAATTGTGTGACCATTTTTCGTTTTACTACTCTTTACGGTGGCTTGTGGTCTGACACATCGATATTGATTTAGGGGACAAAAGTTAACATAATAAGTACCTAATTTAACATTTGGAAATATCTAAGACGGATACTGTCCGTTAATAGGAACACTCTGTGAATGCGTAAAAAGTCGACTTTTGCATTACCGCGTTTCACACGAACCGAAATATTCCGAGCGTGTCTTACAATTTACATAAACTCGAGCGTCATTCGAGATGTATTAAGGAAATGTTATTTTATGCTTTGATATGCGGTAGCAATGCAACACAGTTGTGTGTGCTGAATAAAAACTATTATTCAAAATTTAAGATGATATATTGTTTGACCTATGCCCTAATGCATTGTGGTACAAACATAACTTAGGTTTACTTAAATATACTTACAAGTTATCTATGAAAAAATCTACCATGTTATTTTATATTCTTACTTATTCAGATGTTTTATATCTGTACTCCTACTGGAAAATATATTTTCATCCCCCATCTCGGAAAGAGTATTTTTGCTCTTCGATATCTGAGTGAAAATCCGTTTTTATCCTCTAGAGGATAAAGTAAATAGAACATCGTGTGCACTAAGTTTTTGAATTCAAAACATCATTAAACCTATTTACTTCTCCCTCCATGGTGCCGAATTTATCATACATCAAAGTCAAAGCCAAAGTCAAAACCATTTATTCAGTTTAGGCCCTAGAAGGCTCTTTTGATTCCCTCGCTTACGCTCAGGATTCTAATTTTTGAAGCCCTCGCTGCGCTCGTGATCCAATTTTAGAAACCTTCGCTTGGTCATCAAAATTGAGCACGCGGTTAATAAACAACTTTCCACTCTTGTATAACAAATAACTATTAACGCATGTTATCTACATAATATATAAAAAGAGTAGGCCTGACTCATCAACGCCCAGCCTAAACCCTAAGGGTTACCTAGGAGGTGTTGTTTTTAAGACGAATACGAGGAATAAGAAAAGATTTTTCGAAATTCAACCCCGAAATGGGTAAATGAGGGTTTCACGAATGAAACCGCGGGGCGGAAAGCTATATAGTTTAACAATATTTTCATGGAGTTTTGAATGAACCCAACATTGCTATGTTAACGAAACTACGGTGCAGACAATATGTATTGTGTATGTACAAGTTTCTTAACAATTTTATTTAAGTAAACAGAATAACATTATAGTTCATCGAGTTGGATCTATCGCCTGACATCAAACATACCACAGTCTTTTGAGTCCGGTAATGCGATAGTTTCTTTGACATGATAACGACCCGCCTTCGCCAGCTCATATCTACTGAATACATTATATTCTATTGACGCACGCTCTCAACTACAGGGGAAATAGGAAATATTGAAAATATGAAGCTGCGATTCTCTTACACAAAATGTATTGTATAACTCTTACATACAATGGTGATCTGATAGAAAGGAATCGAACAAATAATATATAGTTAATGGAAAACTTGCTGATCCGCTGCAGCGTATTGAAAATACTGAAAAAATTATATAACTTTAGCAACATGGTTACGCATTTTGCAAAAAAATTACGACCACTTGTAAATTTTTGTTCACAGTTTCACAGAGGATAATGCTGTTGATCATGCATAAAGTAAAACTTGTTGTAACACATGTATATTGTATGGTTGTTTGTTATCGCTAAAATAAATAAATAAATATGGAATCATATATATAAATACATTGAGATAGGCTCTTTAGCTGTCTGCTAAACCAATCCTAAGCTGCAAGAGATAAAAAGTTTAATTGGAATTTTTGGAAGATTAAAAAATAATCAAGGAGTCTGTCAGGAATAACGCCTCCGAAAGCAGGAAGAATCTGAACTGTATCTGTAAAGTATATTATACTCAATATAAGAATTACGAAAGCGTGTTTGTTGATTTTTACTTCATTAACATTTTTATATAAAAATAAGTTTATGGTCGTGTTGTGGACCCTAGTTATTAATATTATATTATATTTAGTACAATAGTAAAAGTTTTCCACGTATATTGGTCAATTCTACAAACAATGGGCTACTCAGTGCGTAGGTGTCGCTTGCAAGTCATTCGACCTATGATTTGTTTAATATGACGTCACCCCCACCCTACTTTTACAGTGCGACAAGCAAATCTACGAAAATTATCGCATAAGTATAGTTAGCTGGAAAACGATGATACACCATTATTCGACTATAGTATCGGTAGTATAAAGCGTATATAAAGTAGCGGCACATTGTTCTCCTGAATGCGTGGATCTGAGCTCTCGCTAATCCTGATTATAACGTTAATCAAAACCAGATATAGCGTAAGCTTCTCTCGAGGTAGACATACTATCGCTGAACACAGTTATATTATTTTTGGAATAGTCACCACTATTAGGTAGGTACTGTATTTGAACCAATTTAAAAACGGAAAGCGAGACACGGCAGAATCTTATTTAAAACGAACGAATCTTTAATCCTTAACCAAACATCGCGGAGGGGGAAACTGCCGCATTAGCCGCGTCAGTCATCAGCAGAATGAATCATTACTTGAAGAGTGCGCCAGTGGCTCGTGTCAAAGAGCCTGTAGCTCAAAGGTCCTCGTGCCCTGCGACCGCGCCCCTCGCCTCGAGCCCCCTGCGTCCCGCGCGATCCCGCAAGCAAGGGCTGATTGAAGGGCCACTCTAAAACCTCGGCCACCCGCTTGTTCGCTCGTATTCAAGGGTCGAATCTGGATTATAGGGCGCCAAAGTCTGCACCTTCATCAGATATGTATAAATTTGTTTGCAGCTCGGCAATTGGAGAGCAGAAAATTGTTGTCTGTCGGCAATTTTAGTCTATTCAAATTCTGATACGAATATGTATGAATCAAAATAATGTCTCGTGAAATCAATTCCGCTTATTATAAGATTTTTATTTTTGCCAAATGTTATTTAATTTAATTTAATTTTAGTACACCTATATGTATAAAATTGATTTATTGAAAATGACTTGTCTCCGTTGCCATCAGAGCGCTCTCGTGAACTGTTCTCGGTTGCTACGTTCGAGACGAGTAGGCATGTTAGGTCCCTACACACATATTCGTACCTTAAGGCGAAGTTGCTGTGTAAGTTATTATAAGAGAGGTGCGCCGAGGGAAATGAATGTCGAGTAGGTCGACCCGTTGTCATTCATATTAGCTGCGACGGCTTAAATTTGTAATCACACTGCGCCAATTCATGGGCGTTGCGCGGCATAACACTGTGATGAAAATAGGAAAAAAAAGTAAGCACTTGTAGTAAAAAGTAAATACTTGTGCTGATAAAATTGAAGTGGAAATAAGGACGGAAGCGATGCGACTCTCGGGTCACCGTAACTCTACTATAAAATAAAAATTGATAGACACCGACGCGATTTTGATAGGTCAATATTCTCGGACTGAACAATTACTCGTTAAATAAAGAGTGAAGTTCCGAAGTGTTGATGTCAGTATAAATCCGGCAGTCAGCGCGCTACTCAGCACTCTCATACATTGTACACTTTAAAATCGCGTAGGATAAAATAAAAGCTTAGTGCGCGGGGACAGAACGCTTTAATAACATTTACAAGCGGCGAAGTCCGTCGTAACACAGAATGATTACACACGTAAAGAACGTTATCTCTTTACACTCTGCACACGGCATTACAGATGGTAGTAGCCGTTTTGCGACCACTCGAAAGTTTACGCGATTTTTACGCACCAATCTCGTCGCCACCCTGACTCTTCGCTAGAAATTGAAAACGAAATTATGATGAAATAAAAATGGCGCACAAAATGTTCCGATTCCCAATGACGCTAGACGCGCTCCCTCTGTCGGGGTGGTGCAGCCTGCTGACTAGACAGCAGGAAATGTACGATGTGCCGCCGGATATCGGCGAATGTGTTCGAATTTTAAGTGAGCTAACGAAAATTGATTCTGTTCAATTTTACGTAAATATGACGGGCCGAAGCTTTGATTGAGTCAAATCCGGATTGAGTTCGTCCAACTGTTGACTCTGTTCGTAGTCTACGAGCTGCGCGCTGCGCCGTAGCACTGAAGCTACGAGCGCGAGCGCTTGTCTTGTCGCTTTACGATACCTACTCGTTATATAAATATATACTCTTTAGTTCGAGTTCCGTGTCTGATATTATACTTATTTTAAAATAAATCTCATTATTTCATGTATTTAATTGATTTTGTAAACTTTAGCAACATATAAACAACATTGATTGCATAATGAGTTTCTACTATACTTTAATAAACAAAATTGGGAAATAAGAAGAAACATTCCTGAGCTCAACACATTGCTAGTGATTTTGTAGTGTCGAGTTGAGAGACAACTATGTTACTATGATCTTGCATAATAAAGCGGCGTTGGTTCACGGGAGGGCAGTTATATCTCGTAAAGCAAATGTACTGACTTAACATATCTACTGCACGGCAACACAGAACCATTCATGCTATTTCGTGCGATCATTCCGCACCACGGACCAAGAGTCCCTATGCTATACGGCCTATTCTATAATCAATTTAAAGTTTTGTAATAAGAATATCTCATTTACTGTAATAATAACATATCGGAAACGATGTACATAAGTATTATATCTAATTAATTTTGTTTTAGGTATGAAAAATGTATTATTTTATGTAAGTATAGTACCTATATTTGACACACTACATAATTATTATGGTTTCAATTGATTTATAAGAGCTTTCTCAATGTTCTTGCATATTCTATTTTCAGTGGGTTTGTTTGCCCTGAGTCTATTTAAGTATGAATGTATTACAAATTGTACCTATGTATAATATATCAGTTACCTGGTTTCCATATTATAAGCTCTGTTTAGCTCTGCCATGTGTGAAAAATGTCCCAGGATATTTATTTATTATTTAACTAACTTCCATCTTACTTACGGTTTTTGGAATACTATACTTTTATAACTTTTCATTGTAAATTAAATAGGAAAGTTATCTTTCTAACGGTATTTGTAATGGTTATTTTTTTAGACAATACTTTATTATTTTTCTTATTCTGATTTAAAATACGCCAAAACAGTGATCCTTAAATTCGTATAATAAGCGCTATAATAGCTCACCCTGACAGTTGCAGATGTTTTGATTGCGTTTCATCAAACAAATTATATGAAAATAGCGATGTAAATGCGTTTTTAATTATCACGAGAAGGGCTGAATATGAATGTAATTTGATCCGCAAACCGAGCGTTTTAGCCATTATGCCTGCTCTCAGTATTTAAATAGAACAATTAAAAGCGGTCAAGCGTTCTACGTAAACATTTTTACGTCCCCCAGTTGTTAACCTGAACTGTGAAATTGCATTTTGCAGCGCTTCGTTCTTTCAGCTGCGTTTGATTCTGCACTTCATTGTGCACCGGGCAATTAGCAAGGAATCGCTCGTCTGGTTTATTGATATAAAAGTAGATATCTTAATTAATAGCGACAATTATTCCTTCTCTTTTAATTCTTGTCAACGATTTACCATAACGATATCTCAATAATATCGGTCTTTCCCCGGAAAACTCGCATCTATTATTATTACATTAGGGTTCTATAGGCAAATAGCATTAAAAATTTTTTTAGCAAATGCTATTTGCCTACGGACCCGTATAATTTCGTCCTGTCTGTGTTTACTCAGAAAAAAGAAGACAGGCAAGATACATTCTAATATGTATATTTAACTAAGGGATTAAAAGAAAACCAATGCATACTAGGAAGGAAGTGAGGTAAATTAAGATTTGAGATAAAAAAGGTTCAATTCAGTTCAATTTATAGTAGGTAAGTAATAGCTGGTTAAATATGTGTAATTAAGTCGTAAAAATTTGAGAAATAATTTAAATACAAACGAATTTTTGTTCCCGATAAAATTATTTTTGTAAACTTTAACTTTCTACATTCTATAGAATCCTTAATATTATCGTGTTATGTGAATAGTTATATTAATCTCAGGGTTAGATGGGCAGTGAGCTTTTTCCGTCGACGTTTGCTTGGTCATACAAAGAGGAAACGCTTCTTTCCTGCTGGTAACCTTGCCAAAAGGTAGCAGAGCAGCGGCAGCAATTAATTAATTTTAATTTTTAGTTTGACTGTAATTTATGTTTAGTAATGATAAAAACTTCAGATATTAAATAATTCCCAGTAAACCAGTGAAACCGCGGGTCAGCAACTAAATTGTGTATAAAAATATAATGTATAGCTTAGTCTACATAATAATATATAACAATGTGTAACAGTTTTATTTAAATGCACCCCTAGTATCAATTCTCGTGCGGTCAGCAAAAAACTCTATCCAATTGCAAAGTGTATGTAATATGTCAGTTGTTTTTTGAATCAACAACTACCTGACTAGAGGCTGATAAATAGCAAACTCGTCGCATAATTGCCCTTTTTGGCCAGAAAATAAAAGGATTTACCATTGGTATTGGGTTATTATCATCATTATGTCAGCCAGAAGACGTGCACCGATACAAGGTCTTCTCCTAGGGTATTGGGTCACTACTAATTAATACGATGATATATAAAAAGATTACTTTTCATTAACATTAAAAAATTACTGGACATTAGATACTTGTACCTATAATGAATGATATAACAATTTGGTCTATTACGAATGTTAGAAAACGTTAAGTAAGAATGTGATATTTCTTTTGTACAGAAGCGTTTGTCCGGACTTCACCGACGTGGATAGGTACGAGTAATATAGATCGGCAGTAGTAGAGGCTAAAATATTGGACTGGTTCACTCCGCCGGTAAATATTTTTGATTGAGCCGGTACCAGCTACATTTTCCTTCGAATGGCTGAAATATTTTCTACATATTTGCATTCGGATTTGTTCTAAAAATAAAATGGATCTATTTTACTTTTGGAAATCCACAACTATTTTAGAAACAGTAGCGTATGAGATAAAATTATAATGATATATTTCATTGCGCTACAAACAATAGTTGTTATAATTGTCTCTTGCTCTACCGAAGTCTTATTCTGTCTTATTCTAGTAGGTACAGTTAATTAATTGTAAATACATCTCAGTAAATGATGCATTGAAGTGAAAACAAAACTTTTCTGTACGCTATTAGCGGCTGTTATTGTTGCTCTTTAAATAAACGTTTCGTATTATAGATATGAGAGAATTTCCAGTGAAATGGAACGAAGCTTGGAGTAAATTGCAACGAAGAGGAAATTTTAATAATTGAAAGGAAACCGTTTTCTATTATTTATTGTGAAGTTGTATTCTGTAATTTTGCCCAATTTTTGTTGTCTGGTAATTAAACTGTTTGCAATAAAATACACCTCGATGGTGCAACCACGCGACACAACGAATAAAATAATAGCTCGTGTGTCGTGTTGAATTCCAAAGGATTTAAATATAATTTACATGTACATAAATGCTAGGTTCATATATACATATGTCTATAGATTTACTGTTGTATTATAACGGATGAGAAATAGTTTTTTGTTAAAAAATATACAAAAATTAATAAATATTTTCCAGTTCTCATTCATATCAGTTTTGAGAATTATGTACTGAATTATGAAACAGAAATGCATGACATCTTTTATGATGCGTAATACTGAGCTCAAGAAATACCACATCTGTCTCAACAGTATTCGTAGCAAATTCTCAACGACAGCAAACTTCGATATCATAGCAATTAAATAAAACATTAAAGGAGAAACGAAGAAACCTCCACCTTTAATTACGGCGGCTGGTTTCTTTTCTTATCGCAATTTTATTACAATGACAATACACAAGAGTACGCCTATTAAATTATTTGTGCGGGAGACCCAAGCTACGGCGGCGTAAAGCCAAAATTACTTATTGTACAAAAAACATTCTCGCTAAATGGTGTCACATCATCCTTGTTTACTGTTATACGTCGGCTGAGCCTGGGGCTGGGCCTGGGGAGGTTCTCGCGCATAAATCATTATATTCGTAACGAGAGTAAGACGTGATGCAAGCCTTCGCCTTCGCTGACGGTTTCACTACCTTCCTAATCTCTAATAGTCCAAGTGCTATTTTGAGAATCAAATATATGTAGGTGACTATTTTAAATTTACAACCACATCTACTTTTTTTTTGGTTTTTATGAGATAGGTACTTTCTGTACTTATTAAAAAAAATACGAATCAATTTGCGGTAGAATAGTATTTTTATTAATGGAATGTTGTAAAAAAAGTCGTCGCATCGACGTAGTCTAAAAATAAACAGTATTATACATTATGGACACATAGTTAGCGAGGTGAGTGTCGGCCACAGTCTTCGTCTGATATTACATAGAATATGTGGTTACATTTATATTTTCCACGGTAACACATATCTAAAATTCATGCTCTAAATACAGAGCTCCGCGGTTGAGCACACACTTGGTGGGCTTTTATTGCAAACCTCACGAAAGCAATCTTGAGCTACATTCGGTGTAAGAAAACATTTTTTGTTCAATACCTGGATTTCGGAGAACTGTTGACGTACCTACTGATGACATATAGAACCCGTATGTATAGCTAAAGTAGCTTGATAGTTTATATTTAATTTAATTTTTACATCAAACTTTTAAATTGTGATTGTTTAATTATGTTTTTGTATTATAAATTATTCCTTTTGAAAAATTACTATTATCAATGTTTTGTAATTCTGAAAATTTTAATCATGCAAGTATGATTAATGACATTCAATGATATTATGATTTTGATTTATGTGCGCGCTCGCGCTGCTTTACCAACCGAGTCCGCGCCTCCTACTGACTGCCGAACTATTTACGAATATATTCTCGCAATACGAATATTTTTAGGAAATATCAGGATGTGTGCAATGTACAGTACATACAAAACATTGAAATCCGTTCAGCCGCTTAACGTGAAGGAATAACGAATAAACATACGTTTCTATTTCATTATATTTGCAGGGATTTTGCCAAAGAAATGAAGGCACGAACCTAAATATTTCGCAGTTATTTTTATCCTTCCGTTCATCGTTTTTTGGTTCGTAAAATAATGGGTATGTATGAAGGTGTAAAAGTAAATTATATTTGTAAGAAATACAATCATGGTTAATAAAAAAGGCTGTTGTTTTATTGACCGTTTAAGGAACATTTTAACGGCAAATAAGAAATCGTTCAGAACAGACGCGAAACGTTTTAAAACAATGCGCATCATTCAAATATCCCATTAAATCGTGCGATTTAGCTCGCAGGAGCGGGTTCGGGTAAATTAAGCAAATTAAGACCCCGCTCCTGAGACAGTAATTACAGCGCGTCTATACTTGGCCACCGACCAAGTAACGTGCCTACTTAGTTATCCAACGTATAGCCTCCCTCGGTTTATGTGGCAGACGATATTCCGATTTTCAAACGTAACTCAATTGGTGAACCCCATGGGCTCGCTATGGATTATAATTAATGTTTTCATAGTTGAGTGCAACATCGCGTGGCGTGAAAATTTTTTGTTCGCACTTGATTGCGTCGCTTTATGAGCAAGGTAGTATTTTGGAATGTCGAATGCCGCCGTTAAAACATTTTGGATTCATGTCGCTTCCAATACGAGTAGGCATTCGCTTGTGTCGATACTTTTGACATATAAGTACCTACAATAAATTATATTTTGAAAGAAGACGGATTTAATAGTTTTAGGGTTCCGTACCCAAAGGGTAAAAACGGGACCCTATTAATAAGACTTCGCTGTCTGTCCGTCACCAGGCTGTATCTCAAGAACCGCGATAGCTAGACAGTTAATTTAATAATAAATAATAAAATAAAATAAATATTTAAGGGGGGCTCCCATACAACAAACGTGATTTTCGTGTGCGAGTCCGACTCGCACTTGGCCGGTTTTTTTGAAGTTTCGTCAACCCGTGTTGTAAATTAAATAATAAGTAAGTAGTTACGTAAAAACTCATTTTTATCATACGAAATCATTGTATAAAATAACTTTAAAAGTTCTGTTTCCGTAAACCATAAAAACAAATCGATGCGAAATAACTTAGTGAATATAGTTCGAATGAATATAATTATGAAGAAAAGTAGTGAAATAAGAAACGAAATATAAAATAAACGATAAAACGTCACGTTATCAAGTAAAACAGCTGTAGTGCAGGCGCGTGGGCGGGCGGCGCGGTCGTTCAGGCCTATCGACTCGCTCGCCCTCGCGCGTGCACTCACTCACCTCAAGGTCACCGCGGCCACGAGCACTCGTCCGACCGTACCGAGCCCTACGCGACCCCTTGATTCAGCCCTTACATTTCAAATGCCCACTTTAAAAATTTAAGTATAACCCTCGTCCTTCCGGGGTATGAACCCGGATAGGCGACCGGCGCCCGGGGCGTCCCTGAGAAAACTGACGGACGTCGCCGCTCCACGATGGGTTTTATAGGCCTCGGTGGGGCGGGGCGTCGGCGCGAGTTGCGCCGTCGATTCGCGAACTCGATAAATAAATTAATTAAAAGTGCAAGTGAGTGATCGTCCGCGTGCAGGCGACCTGCGAACTCGTCTAGAGCTTCCCCTTAATTGGAATTTCAGACCCATTGGATAGTTAGCCGAGTCTTGGATTGTTTTCCAATCTACAATTTATGAGCGAGTCACTCACTCATGAGTATCAGGTCACCAAACTATCATGGGGTAGGCACAATGTTATCATTGCGTTTAAATCTCCTTCAAGTGTCAATCAGTTTTTAAAACATTCTGGAAATTTCTGGCAGTTTGCAATTTGTCAAGGCTCGTAACAGTGCATAAGGTATCGATCACAATATCGTAAATAAAAGTTTTGGGGGCCACAAAAACTTTGACTATAATTAAATTTATTCAGTTTGAGTCCTGATAAGGCACATACATATGAATTTACTCTACTACGCGGTGCGGAAGACCGCGTAGTAGAGTCAATAGGAAAAATCATGCCTGTAAAATAAAATAAAAAAATAATAATAAATAATAATTTTCTTAAATACAAAAGAAAAATCTTTAATTAAATAAAATGTTTATCTCATCCAAATAGGCATTCACAGGCACTTACGAATTGTCAGACTCTAATTCACGGTTCAGAAGTTTGCTTTTGCTGAGAAAAACCCAACTAGGCAATTAGTCTTCACTTACACTTTTGTATATTTATAACAATATAAATATACATGTTACACAGAAATACGCATAATGCTGGAGGTTTGTTTCATAGATTGAGAATGCGACGTTCAGACTAGGTATAAAGACTGTAATATTTATTGTTATTAAAAGATACAATGAGATTGATTGTTGTTTATAAACAACGGAAAACCACCAATACCTTACATAATAAGATGAAACACGTAAATAAGTTACATCTATTACGCTTCTACAATATTTTTTAAAAATTGTATTACCTATATTCAATTTATCTCTTTAAGTATGTACCTATGTAGGTATTTAAAACAACAAAAAATAGTGAGTATAAGGTATATAATATAATTATCAGTTATCTGGTTTCCACAGTACAAGCTCTGCTTAGTTTGGAATCAGAAGTCGTATGTGATATAAATGTCAGGGGATATTTATTATTATTAATTAATTTCAACGTTAACATTTTGTGACGATACAATTGATTTATTTACTACTATTTCTAATGTATCACATAATTAGGATAAATATACAGGTATTATAAATAGATAATCTTTTGTTGACATGAAATGCCCAATTGAGAAATACTTTTATATAAGGGCTTATTCCAGAAGGAGTTATAACGACGCACTCTTGTATAGAAAATACCTATTCACTGATTGTCATAAACATATCAGACATGAGAAACACATAGATAAATGCATTGCGCAAAAATCTAATTGAACTTTCCTACTGGCGGTAGTAAAGCATCCAATCTGGGCGACTCATGCCGATATTGGCATCCAATACAAAATATCATATTACTGACGCGAAGACAAAGTACAAAAACAGAAAAATTGTTCACATCTCACATCAATAAAAACACCCAGGACGCACACATGGGTAATGAATGCTAGAAAAAAATAAAATCGTATTTGTGTGCGTTGTACGTACCTACCTACACGTAACAAAGTTGATGACTGCGTTAGAGGTCCAGTTACTTGAACCATCTGAAATGGTCTGCTCGAACCCTTCATACTGCTTCTAGGAAAGGCTGATTGCGCCTTGAAGGCTGACCTGGTGACGTCACTGCGAATAAACTACCCATACTGTATCTCACACTATAACACATTAGGGAGTTATAGAAAGTATTCACAGAGACGCAGACCGCAGACGCTACACTTGGTTAAATGTATAGCTAACTACAAGTATTGCCAATGCTTATTTTATGTTTAAAATAATTGATAAAATTTTCTATTATTCATTGAATAAGTATCTACCTCTAGTTTCTGCGCCGCAGTTGTCAAATTTCATATAAATTTCCGAAATTGTGGTGTGAATGTGTAACAAACATTCACAGAATCATTTACATATAAGTAGAGTTGAAGGGTCAGTGGCGCGCCTTAGGAGAGGCCTATGTGAACTAACAGGGGCTGATGATGATGAGATTTGAAGAAACACCGTAACGTGTGACACACTTATAAACGTAAATTCAAGAAAATAAGATATCCTATACCTAGAACCAGATTTCATGAATCCTCTTTTAAAGTATTTTTTTTTAATCTAAGGAACTATGCTAATCTATACTTTAGGTAAAGAGGAAAGATTTGTATTTTTCTATATTTGTAGCGAATAATTCAATAACTACTGAACCGATTATAAAAAACATTTCAGCATTAGAATGCTACATTATCCCTGAGTAACATAGGCTATATTTTTATCCCGGGAAAAGATAAGATTCCACGGGAACGCGGGTGAAATCGCGAGGGGACAGCTAGTACGATATAAAGAAAAAACAAATTAAAGACTTACCTAAGGATCGTGGTTCAGTAGACAAGGCGAGAAAAGCAAAGAGCAAGCAAGTGGAGACGGTTAAGCCGGTAAATCGTTTCAGTACAGATGCCCTGTCGACATGGGTCTGATTCGGTTCGGAACCGTACTACTGTGTTAAGTGAATAAGGATAGTTGCTTTAGACGCTTGCGACTCGTCCGTTGCCAACCAAGTAATTATCTCTTCACTAAGAAAGGTCTTGAAGATCCTTATGCTGTACAAACAGCCTTGGAACCGCGGAAAATAAAACAGACTAAAAATAAACATATACATACATAGGTACTCCGTTAACATTAAGATTAACTTATTGAAATGGTTAGGAATAACAGAATTAATAAATATGTCCAATTTCGCAGTGTTTTTGGCCTAAAATTGACTAAGATTGAATGTATAAGAAGTTGTTAGCGGCTGGCTGTTAATGATAATTTTATCACATTAAGGGTCACGTGATCCACCCCCTGCCGCTCGACGGTTACACCCCCCCGCTCTCGCCA
Source organism: Ochropacha duplaris (assembly GCA_951361185.1). Classification (NCBI taxonomy): domain Eukaryota; kingdom Metazoa; phylum Arthropoda; class Insecta; order Lepidoptera; family Drepanidae; genus Ochropacha; species Ochropacha duplaris. Next base: position 8,255,098 of record OX592703.1, read on the forward strand.
GTCCACAGCTGTTTGTAGCATGGATGGATGGATACCCAGCGATTATAAAGATACTGCTGTCTAAAACCAAGCACCTTGCGAAACATTAATAGAGTCGAATATTTTGTAGTAAATCGTTAGTTCTTTGTTGAGCAAGAGATCGATCGTTACCTCAGTAGGAAGATCTTCACCATAATTCGAAAGGGTGGATGTACAAATAATAATAAAATATTTTAACAAAAGTGCTGAATTTTATTGATGCTGAAACTTATTAAAAACTTTTTTTCCCAAAAAATCCCATAGACAAAGCGCGCTCTTAGTTATTTTCCAAATTTGAACCTTCCTGCGACTTCAACAAAAAATTGAAATTAAAATCATCCAAATTGGTCCAGTCGTTCTCGAGTTTTGCACTAAGAAACACATGTAAATTATATTATAGATAAAATCGTGTATGTAAAATATGTCAATTGTAATACATAATTTCACACTCACATTCACGAGCCCGGATAGCTCAGTCGGTAGAGCATTGGACTTTTAATCCAAGGGTCCAGGGTTCAAGTCCCTGTTCGGGCGGATTTTTTATAGTTTTTTCTTTTTCCCACTAAATGGCAGAGGTTTCAGAGTTATTATTTTTTTTATTACTTTTTGAACGTTTCGACCTTTTGTAAGGCTTGTAAATATAATATGTCTTAACTTTGGTTGTAAGGTAACACTTAAGTAGGTATTTAAGATATCAAAAGTAATCCATCTTACGTGCTTATTTTTATTTTATAATTAAAATATATTTCTATTTTTACCGTGTAAGTATTGCATGTATGATTAAACAAAAACGTAGTAGTATGGAAGCCAGTTTGTTAAATTTACCAAAGTTTTGAGTATAAGGCAAATTCCCCAGTACCTCACTTGGGTCTGCGTCACCCATTCCGTCACGTCACTAATCAACGACGCGAGAAGTGTATGAGGTGACGTGGCAATGATGTGACGTTGATGTGTCCTGCGACTGAAGTGTGAGAACTTCGATAGAACTAAACGTTTATTTTTGACGTAATGGCAACCTGACCATTCCCAAGTCGGGAAGGAGATAGCCAAAGTCATGCAAGAGTTGCATGACACTCACTCATATAAGACCGAATGTCGCTGACGTATTTCATATCATTATATGGCTGACATTCATGTTGGTTGGGTTACGTGTACCAGTGTGTTATTAATTGTTAATATTTGTTTAATCTCTATATTTTATTATATTTAAAAATCCCTTGGTTATTCATAATTTCACCTAACCCATGCAAGCCCCTGTGGCCTAATGGATAAGGCATCGGCCTCCTAAGCCGGGGATTGTGGGTTCGAGTCCCACCAGGGGTACTTTTCTTTTTTCAATAAATAATAATTATGCTTATACATATTAATTTGAAATATTTAAACAGTAAAGTTTTAAAAGTATGTACCTAGTTTTGAAATAAAATTCAATTAATTCAATAGGAAGCGAATATGAATATAGCACACTATTCGCCGCTAGATGGCGCTAGTTCGGCAAATATTCTTTAAGTTACATAATTCGTGATCAAGTGAGATAGTTCTTGCAAGTGAGTACATTGAAACTCTTATGACAGCTTATGACAGACTGCGTCTTAAGGGTGATACAAACCGCTTCACTCGTATTTTGTATTGAAACAAGTTTCAAAAACCTCGTATCTTTAAGCGGGCTCTGTAATGCGAGAAGATAGGTAGGTATCTTAAATTGTTAGCATATTTTTAATAAAATGATCCACAGATTCCTTGTCGGTTTACTACATTCAATATACGCATAATAAGCTCTTTATTACGTCGTACAGTCGCAATAAAGAGCAATAGAAATTGTGAAATGCCTTCAATATTGAAATGTCGACCCAGTTTGCGTGGCCGCGGCGGGGTGCCGGTGTGAAGGGGCGCGGGGGTGCAGGCGGGCTAGAGGTACAGGGTGGCTCGCGGCGCGGGGGTGGCTCACTAAGTCACTACAATTAATAATGGCTCGTCATAGTCGTCATGTTTTATTACCTTAACTAGCGCTTACTTTTCCCGTTACTCTGTTCAATTACTTCCTTTACTGTTTCTTTTATAAACTTTGAAATACGCCAGCATGCACGCAATGAATGACCCAGGTTATTTCACCATTGATAGATATCATATCTACATTTACAAAGAATACGAATAATTTTAACTAGGTAGGTACTTATTACAGAAATAGCACAGCTTAAGGTATGTATGTCTGTCTGCTTGGTTTTCACAGTTACACGGCATAACAGATCCCAATGAAATACAATGTAAACTCACCTTTAACTGAGGAAGGACATTGGTATTTTTAAATCACCCTTAAGTCGGTGGAAAAGGGGTGAAAATGCACGAAATCAGTTCAAACAGACACATACCTAATAATGCGCGGGCGAAAACTAACGTAGGTATATCTAATAATAAAATATGAATAATTTGTTGGTCCTACAGAATTGTGTTAAATTAGTTAAATAATAATATTGTATGTTATTTTGTGAATATTTCAAGTGCCTACATGTTGCCATTATTGATAGCAAAAAGGGTCCCGTTTTTACCCTTTGGGTACGGAACCCTAAAAACAGTTTGATGTAAGTTTATTCCATACTAGTTTTCCACCCCGCGATTTCACTCGCGTTACCGAGGGATCTTATCTTGTCCCGGAATAAAAATTACTCTAAGGTTTATTCCAGGCCATGATCTACCTATGTGCCAAGTTTCATCAAATTCCGTTCAGCTGTTTTTGCGTGAACAAACATTCAAACATCCAAACTTTCACATTTACCAGTATAATATTATTACCTATTGTAGAGTTTCATGAGAAAAAAAAAAGTCCATAAACACCACTTGATTTAAAATAACGTTTAATTAAAATAAGTAAACATAAATAGGAGAAAAATAAGAAATTACACAGATCAAATAAATAAAATTAATATGAAGTATAAAAAAAAAACTTGAGACTGAATATCTAGACAATGAAATAGAGACTATCTTGTAACTTAAATTGGTAATAACAAAATATTGAGATGGATTCGTGATTAGGTTATTAATGCTAGGAAGCTTCGAAGCAAAAAATACCTAACACTTATTCTTCTTAAAAAAATAATCTGTATAGTATTTTAAAATAACTTAAACATTAGAATGAAAAATCTCTGGAACATATCTTCTTTTTTTAAAACAAATGGCCAAACGGAAAAATTGAATAGAACGGAGTGAGGAACTCCGCCAACGTTAAATAAAACTGTTAGATAATACCTTGACACCGAAGATTACATAAGTGGTGATAATCATTAATTCAAAATCAAGCTACGTCACCACCGTCGATATTACGTTGACTATGAACGTAGAACTTGCGCGCGGAACCACGTGAGGAAAAACAGGAACCCAGAAGGTGGCGGGATCAACAAGCATAAGTAGGAGATGAAAGGAGAAGGGGGAGAGGATCCAAATCAGATCCTCTTCACTGGTATTTCACCTATGAGAAAGGGAAAAAAATGGGTTTCACAAATATGATATCATAGGATCTAGTTACCAGAGAGAGATTGAAATAACTTTGTAGGGATTTAAAACTAAATGTAGCAGAAAAATATACGTACCAGGCAAAATAATTCAATGTTTCCTACATTGATCTTCATTAAAATAAAATAATAACTATATAGGCATTCCAAAATGCATGGAGATTCACACCTTTTCTTACAATTTTGCTGTAATTTGTCAAAATAATTATGACCAGCTTCTTCGGAATTTTGCTCAAGAATGCCAGCCATCGAACCCTCTTTTTCAGAAAAGCATCAATCAATTTTGAATTTGAATTATTGACAGTTTTAAAAAAATACGACTTTCAGACTCCATACCAGTCCTCTTTAAAATAACCAAATTGTTTATGCAGCGTGTAATGCTGCACTATGTATAGTACTACTGGTACTGCTGGTACAAGGAGTGTTTACCTAATTTACAAGCAGTTAAAGAATAAGCTTTCCATTGTACATAGTCATTGTAAGTCTAGTATAAATTTCATAAACCTACTCCTAGTGTTGTCATGAGTGGCGATGACAGCGCCGCGCGCGGCGGGAGGTGAAATGCGCCTGTCACTTGCCTGTCAGTGACAATGCGAAAACAATACTGTTATTTCCATGTAATAACTATCGTTATCGAATGTCTAAAACAATATCATGCCTGTTTATACTGCTGTCACTTAATGCAACAAGTGAATTTTAATACGATCAATAATTTTATGTTAAGTATTTTTATTTAATCTAAGTACCTATCATTCCAAATTGCCTTTTTTGTTTTTAATAACATACTGCCTAATGTTATTTATTACTATGTTAGCATGATGTTGATAATAGGTATATCACAAAAAAATCTATATTATTTTGAAAATACCTCATCAGCAAGTACGTATGTCATTAGGCTATGTTTAGATGAATGAACAGTAAATCATTAAATAAAATAGATTTTTGTTCAAACCTGATAGTATACTTATAACTACAAGTGAATCCACACCCTGCCGGCGCCACATTCTCGTAAACCCACCGCGAGATGGCGCTGCTAGTTTTATTGCTTGTTAGCACAACAAGCTGTAATGGAGGACTACAATATTGACAGACCATTAATTCGACAGGAAATTGTGCTGAAGCAGCGGTCGGTCCAACCAGGTGATTGTGAACTTTTCAAATTATCCGCGTGTTCGGAGCTTGTTTCCACTTCAAATAGACACGCGGGCGAGGCGGGCTATTGACTCCTGGGATATCAAGTTGAATAAATCGTGCAAGCTACAACATTCTAGTTAGGTACCATATAGCCGGCAAGAACACGCTACGTTTATATAACTGTCCCCCAACCGCGGGTACTATATCGATTTTTAAACGAACATGTCAGTCTACAGTGTAGTGTAGGTACTGTTGTAGGTCACTTTAGGTGGATCGAATTTATCATTCATGATGCAGCAAGCTAAATAAAAATATAACAACCGTTCATTAGTCTGCACCAAACTTGAATCACTTGAGTAAAGTAATCCACTAATATCTGATTACGTATGTGACGGATCTCTATTTCTAAAGCTCTATTTTTGTTCGGCAGATAATTTGGTGGTCATAATTAATTATTAGATAGGTATCAATCAATAAACAATAAGAAATTAGTGTTGGATAGAGTCGGCAATTAGGTACCTATTTCTGAATAATTCTTTCAGCACACTTCATTTTGTTCGAGTAGGTATTCAACTAGGACACTGGGATCAGAAGGCCGTTTGTGAAAAATGTCTCAGGATATTCATAGGTTTCCGCTCCACGGTTTCACCCGCGATCCCGTTTCTCCATACAAACTTTGGACCCCCGTTACATTCCCTGAGGGGGTCAATTTTGGAAAATCCTTTCTTAGCCGATAATTACGTCAAAATAACTATGTTATACCTACATAGTTATTTTGAGTTATTTTGCGTACCGAATTTCAGCGCAAACCATTCAGTAGTTTGAGCTGTGTGTTGATAGATCAGTAAGTCAGTCTGTAACGATTGCCTTTTATATACACGGTGTCCCAAAAATAACACGCCAGAGTGACACTGGAGCTAGATTGGCTTCAGGTCTATCAGATAATATCAACATGACCTTAGTAAAAGTTTTATGGTTGTCGAGATATTGCCATTTAAAAAAAATACACTATTCAATACCTGTTTTGGCTATAAATACTTCTAACTTATAGGTTTTTTTCCTAGTTGGTTGAGACAATCAAGTAATCATTTCATTTGAAACTAGTACGCTATGCTCAAAAAATAACTATAGTTGGATTTTTAATCAGGTGGACTGATTTGACAGTTGTCGTAATAAATATTTCGTTACTCAGAAATTATTTCTTAAAAGAATGAATGGGAATACATGTAATCACTAATATTAGATTGACTTTTATTGATAAAAAGTGATATGGTCTAACCATGAAACAGTAATTTTAATCATATTGCGCTCGTAACTGTCAGTTTAGTCCAGCGACTATAAGTTGTTTCATTTTAAGTCAATGCGAAAATCGTAACTATATTTTGACTAATTACTGTAAAAGAAAATTGTACTCGACTGAATCAGCAACATGACCTTAAAACTAGCCTATTTAATGTTATTTCGAAAATGGTATAACTTTCGTAGTTTTTTTTTGCCAAAAGTTATAAATTCAATTTTTTGTCATTTAAGTCGTGCAACTTGGGAAATACTATAATTAAAAAATAATACTTAATAAGTAGTGCAGGCGTCTTTTGTCGCCAAATTACTCACAGAGTTTTTTTTTTAAAAGCATAAAAGTGGCAATATCTCGAAAACCAGAAAACGTTTACTATGGTCATGTTAATGTTATCTGATTGACCTGAAGCCAATCTAGCTCCAGTGTCACTCTGGCGTGTTATTTATGGGACACCCTGTATAGTACAGACTAAGTAGCCTGTCATTATCCGGTCCATATTTGGACCCATAGCTGCGGGACTGCAGCGTGAAAAAATAACAAACATATAAAACAGACATAACGACAAACACACATTTGTATTTATGAATTTAATTACCTATTTCTAATTCTTAAATGGTTTAAAAAAGCCCCATTTAATAGGCGCCTTAGCAGTAAAACAGACTCGTATGCCATCATTAAACGGCATGACGCCGTCACGTCACGCCGTGATTAGACCAAGAGCTGAGACTCCCCAGACCGACGTCACTACTATACGTCATTTTAGCAAAGCTATTTCAGTATGTACCTACAGTATAATATGTGCCTATATTTTTATGATCCCTTAAAACCTGTGAAATTGCCCCGCATTCTAATTAACAAGTACCCGTATACGTTCCTAGGCACAAATTGTACTATACATAGGAACTGATAATGTTAGCTTTGCTAAAATTACGAAACTCTGGGGCTCTCACTCTATGATGCCCTCTCTACGGAACCACTCACGACTCACTTTTTTTGATTTTCAATCAGTTATTATAAGTGATAAGTATATATTACTGAATCTAAATATGAGTGACAGTGACGATCAAGTAACCAAAAATATGTTATTAACGAAACTATGTTTTTCTTTATTTTACTCCATATTTCGTTATAGGCATGTTATAGGTATCTATTAATTATGAATTGTAATATTAACATAGATACGGCATATTTTACATCTGTCGGGAGTCCGGTGACGGCCAACTTTATTTTTAATTATACGGATAAGTAATTATAAACTTTATAAGTAAGGGTATTTAAAGTAGTTAGGTAATGGTAGATATTATTGTCGGTTGCCGTGTCCATGATTAGCGCATAAATATGAAAATCTTCATTAAGTAGGTATGACAGTTCCAGAAGAACGTGTTTAAAACCAAAATATACTAGTCCATGAGCCACAGAAAAGTAAAAAAATTACATACCAACGTATACGTATGCAAGCGCAATGGTAGTAAAGTAAGGTACACAACATACCTTATTACCTAAGTCAGTACGAGTAAGTTGTAAAGTAAGAAGATGTTAAGAGCTTTCCCTGTTTATCCAGAGCTCGAAATATGGCCGTTCTCGGCAGGCGTCAAAGGGACATATTCTTTTAATTAAGCCACGCGGAAAGCGTCGTAACTTTTACGAGGTCCGTGATTTAACTATTATTTGTCATCAATTTTATGTGGTATTAAACCAAATAGTACCTATATTCCGAACTGTTCAGCATAAAAATGGCCCATTTTGTGAGTTAAATAAGTAACAATATAAAAAGACGATAACGATCGTCTTTTATTAAATATATGAAAAAAAACGAATAATAAATATATCTTTGGCTTTTTCCTTACTTGTGATTCAACAATCATTAAACCTGTTTGATTTTCTTGAAAAAAATATTGTTCAAGTGTTACTTCGCTACTAATTTCACTATTCATAATGAGAAAAAAGTGTAATTAATATCAGCGCCATCTTGTATCAAGTAGATGAAGTATACATTGGCCGTTTCAATTTGTTACGTAGTTAGTAATACAAAAGCTAGATGGCGCTGTATGTTTAGTTAGATTTGACTTTCCACTACTAAATTAAAGAGAGCGCTTATTTATAAAAAGTATTTTCACGAGACGAACCAATTATTTAAGTAAATAACAAACTTACCTCCATGTTAAGTTGGTGTGTTTCCACTTCTCTCCTTGAACCGCGAACCGTTTCCTCCGGTGAACGTTTTCATTCTCGCCATCTTCTCTGTCAGGTCGCCCGCATCTTTTCTGCTTCATCAGCTCTTTGGTAGCTTCATCTATGTCACCTGTCACTGGGATCCCACCATATTCCTAAAATGAAATATTTATGAGTAGGTAGGTAGAGTCTCAAGCCTTTCTTTAAGCGTACCTATTTTACTGCTCGAGTTGTTCTCGACCATTCAGGATTCCACATGATATTTTCCTATCAAAACGATAGAGTTAAAATCGTTAATTCAGCTCAATCTACAGCTTCAAGGTGCATTAATAATGATAAATTCAATAAGTATCAATAAACTATGAATTACATACTTGCAACGTTTTGATAGCAATCCTGAAGTCATCTTCGTAATATTGCGCGGTGTCACCCATCAGTAAGTTGGCTGCCTCAGGCCCTCGCCTCAGGTACCCGAATGATTCCAGGTAACTTCTCTGAAATATAAAAGTGGGTATTTATTAGTTGCTGGTATATTATTTCCCTATATAAATGTACGCTTCAAATTATCGTGTAAAAAAATAACAAAAAGCATTCCAATAATTTTCGAAAGGTCTTCCTTGGTTTAATATTTGTTGAGACATATAATCCTGAACCAACTTTATTTCCGACGTCAAATATCCTCTTTTCATTTTAAAGTAAAAACCACGCATCCTAGTTGACAATGGCTCTATTATAACTTTTTCTTATAACTATGTCATTCAGCATAAAATGAATACAATGGTGTTAAATGAATAAGTTCTTTTGTGTGTTTTTATGTTGTTTGCTCGCATATGAGTGACCCTACCTAGTTAGTGTCATAATAGGTGTAAACTGTTGGATATTACTTTATTTAATTTTAGTGAGACATTAATATCTGCTACATACACATTTCAAACATTCGAGTACATAGAGATTCATACATTTAAGCGCAAGTATTCATTCTATGCCCCATATTATCAACAATCATCAGCAACGAATTTTCGTCACCGAAACGATTCCACTATCAATTTCAAAGGGTAAAACTTGAAATGATTAGGATAAAGCCAGGAGATCCGGACGGTTAAATTACCAGAACATCTATAACTAACTAACTACCTACCTAGGCTTTGAAAGGAGTCATAGAAAAAAATATGAATTGTACTAGGGAATGGTTTCTTCTAGGTAAATAAATGCAACCCTAGTTAAATTTAACTAAGATATCATATAAAATGATATATAATCGCTATTATCCACTTCATAGCCAAGCCATAGCTTGAGGCTAAACAAAGTTTATTGTAACCGAGGATGCCCCTAACTTTATAGCTAACAATAAAGACTTTGTTAAGCAATCTGTCGTCTATTATTCACTCCCTTAACTTATCTCAACTCGTAAATGCTTCTGTGGGACTGTTTATTTGCATATACCTGTGTTTGAGAAGGGCTCCAAGTTACTTCGCTTTCAAGATGAACAATTTAAGCCAAATTAAGGCAATTGCAGTCCCTTTAATGGTTAGCCTGTGGGTTTCAAATGTTCGTTTCTACAGGGAAATCTGAAAAGATTTTGGGTGCCTGACATACATACATATTTGAACTTGAGTGAACTTTCTATCCGATATTCAGACATGGATTGATATATTACAAAAAGTAATTTCTCTTGAGTGCCAATAGCTCTAAAGGTGTCAATCTTTTATATGGTTAACGAACCCATAAATTAATACAGAACTTCCAACAATTAGGTTAATTTTCCAAAGGTAGTTGGATTCAGAACCGTGTTAATAGATTGCCATTATCTTGTAATTTAGTGCGGATCGCTTTGTCTTTAAATATTTTATTGGGTTTGGTTTGAGATTTCGGCTTTTAATCTCGTATTGGCATCTAAAGGAACGATTTGTTTTCCTGGAGTAAAACGAGTTTTATATTTTTAAAACATTGACCGCGTGGACTTGTTTTTATGGTTCGGAATATAGGTACATCGAGATATTAAACACGATAATCCGTACATATTATTATAAATGCGAAAGTGTGCGTGTGTGTCTGTCTGTCTGTTGCCTCTTCACGCTTAACCGCTGAACCGATTTAGAGATTTGGTATAGAGATAGATGGAACCTTGGAGAAAGACATAGGACTTTTTATCCCGGGAAAAGATAAAATCCCTCAGGAACGCGGGTGAAACCGCGCAGCGGAAAAGTAAATAAATAGATATTTACCAAAAAGTATTCCTATAATTTTTTTACTGTAAATTAAAACAATTCGCTACATAATTCGACCCATTCTCTTTGTGATAACTTTTTATATGCGTTGAGTCACGGACTAGTGATAAAACTATCAGATATTTTGAAGTTTGCACAGGTAATTCTTAGAAACCGTCATTCTGGTCAGTTATATTGTCATTAGGATACAGTTGGTGATCAATCACACGTCCCCGTCCCTCGTGTAGGTATATATAACAAAGAACGTGACCGTCCGTGTGGATTTTTTCTTTCCTTCGCTCTTAACCCCTTGACAAAAAATAATTGTAGGAATCGCGATTCGTGTTATTAATCACTCCCATATCATGATAAAGGTCCTAATTTTAATGAATAAAGCTAATAGTTGGTTGTTACGAACCGTAAAATTCAATCCAAAATATCTTAAATAAGTTTAGATAAACTTGATTGTACATTTAATGTTATATTTTGAAGAGAATTTGGAAAAGGTTTTGATATAGTTTATTATAGATTTTTTTTTTATTTGATTTGGTCATTAAATAAATAATAAATAAATATCCTCGGACATTGAAAAATATACGCCATTAAAATTGTATACAGAGGAAGAAGGCAATTTTTTAAATTCTAATATAGGTAGATTTCTTGCTTATAAAACTAGCTGTCCTCCGCGGTTTCACCCGCGTTCCCGTGGGCTCTTATCTTATCCCGGGATAAAAATATATCTGGAATAATGTATCTAGCATTCAAATGGTGAATGAGTTTTTGAAATCGGCCCAGTAGTTTTTGAGTTTATTCGTTACATACAAATCATTCATCTTTATAATTTAAGACTTATCTGCCTATTGATAGTTCGATACTACGTTTATAGCCCAAACACGACTAAACGTTAAGCTTCTATCTCTACGGCTGCTATTCAATAGCTTCATAAAATCAACCGGTAAACTAACTACAATTTTGCGTGTCTCGATCTTTGTAATCGATGGTGATCTTTAAAGAACCACTCTAGGACAGAAGAGGGAACAAATAGGGACCGCGTGCCAAATGTAGGGCGCCTGTTAGTGCCTCTGAATCACCTTATTAAACCTTGCGTGACAACATCTATTTTGTCCTCTAATTAATTGACAAATCTCTGCCATTAGCCTGTGCTACTTCCGTTTCATTTATTTTTTCTTATCATTAAGGATTTAACGGCACCCAAGTGTAATCTAAACTGCATTCGAATGGAATAAAAAGAAGAATAACTTTATGCTATCTAGGTACTCGTAGAAATAGCTTTACGCTTTTAGCTTTAGTATGTGGTTTTATAAAATGCCTTACCAGGGCCTAAACTGAAAAAATGAGTGTTAAGTTTGAGTTTGACGTAAATAATAGGCCATTTTTATGAATAGTCGTCGACAACAAAAAATATATTTAACACCCTAGTAATCGCAAAACTTAATTAATTTCCATCAATATACCAGCCGAATAATTTCCATAGTCATTTCCGTGTACAGAACGTCATTACGGTGGTGCAGACCCACACGTCGCACGGCTGTCATCGTGGTCTAATCAAGCATCCGAGGGTAGGAACTGAGGAAGGGTGGCCTCGCGTACACTGCACCATTGTAGGTACCTATTGACTGACGTTTGCTGTCACCTCGAACGTCCCCTCGCTAATTATGGATATAAATGATGTTAGCGCAATTTTTAAATTGAAGCTAATGGAACGATGCATGTAAAATGTAAACGGTGCGGTGTCGATGCCAACGGTAAATGTGAAATTCCTTGCAGTATTATTTTTATAAAAACAGCGGAGCATTCTAATGAATATTATATTGATTTGATGTAACATGGGATTTACATGATCTGGAAACGTTTCGACTTTTGAAAATTTAACATGAAATCTATGAGGAACATAAATTAGAATAGGAGAGACGAGTCGAATGGTTGTAAATATGACATAACGAATGGGGTATCTGAGTCAAGCATACATCATAATTATAGAAGCCTAGTTAATGACAGTTAATAGGTCAAACTTGTTCATCATTCATCAGTTATATGAACATCTGTTCGGTAGACATTAACTATTATAATAATGGGCTTCGGGATGCGTGGGAGTTCGTCACGTGTTATTTTAGTTAAAAGCTCTTCCCTGTTCCAACAATAGAAGGCACGCTTATTGAGTGATCTAGAGTGTCTTATAAGTTCATAATAAAAACACCCTATAGTGGAGACAGATTGATACAATTATATATTTGATGTTTATGAATCTGAGTGTCACTTTTGTTAACGTGACTGAAAGATATGCTGCGATTGTTAAATAAGACTGATGTTGTACTCATAAATATCATATTGATTGATTTAAAAATTTCTAAAATGACCACGTTAATAGTCTCGCGAGTTATAACAACCAATTTAATTAACTCAATGATTTTTTAATAGGAAATTTCAATGGCACAATATGTATCGTTATCACGGAGCGCATTGAGCGAGACGAACACAAATCTGTGTACAGATTTTGGGAGACAATGAGAAATTTGAATTTCAAATAATGTCGGTGACACATGAAATTGAATGAAATTGCATTTGGTGAGACAATAGGGCTGTATTATTTGTATTAGCTTGTTCCGGTGATAGTGACGTACACCGTAAATCGGTTCGCTGAAATCCTTCACGATTTTCCTGTTCGTCCAAACTCCGCCTGCATGGACTAAGATTTCCGTAACGCGCGTCAATAATATTGTTTACATCCCAACTGAGACAAAGTTCAATGTAATATTCTTGGTAATATTATGTGTTACATTTATTTACAGGAATTTGTTTACATAAATTCCTTCAGAAATTAAATAAACAAGTTTTAGACATAATATCATATGACTAAATTAGCTGCAAATAAGCTCTACTTTGCAAGAAATGGATCGCATTTTATGTCACTTGTACAATTTATTTTGACCAACAAATTTATTTAGAATGTACTTTGCCAGAATAAATCGTGACAGTAACATATTAAACGTGAATAAGTTTTCTGTTAGGTAACTATCATGTTTGCTATTATTGATTATTACAAAAAATAGTAATTTGTGTAGAGGATATTTCTACAGCATGGTGTCGTAGATGTGCTTACCAAAGTCATTAAAGTGCTTCGTCAACGTTATGGGGTATTCAAATCAAGGCATTTTATAGTTTTGTTAAACAATAAACATTACAGGTGTAGCTAGAGTGGCTTTGAATATACATGTACAAATTATACCATATCTTTTAACTGGTTTATTTTAAAACAAAGGCTAGGCTTCTGAAGTATTTTAAATTTATATTAAACTAGCTTTTCACCCGGCCATTTTGCCCGCGTTCCGAAGCAGTTAAAATTAAAAATTGTGGGGACTGCTTTTTAGCCTAAGTAGAGTAGCAGTATTTTTAATCTAATGACTCGCGACATTAACCTGTCAAACAACTTGCGCAAAGTTTTCAAAATTCGCGCCCAATTTGTAATGTCATCGTTCCGATTGTCCCATTTGAGAACTAAGTGGTGCGGACTCTGAAACCCCGATTGTCCCAAGAAAGAACTGACAGGTTAATAAATTAAGACCAAGGAAAATATGTAATATTTTTAATTGACAGTAAAGAGAAGAAGTGTGACAACAAATTAAATATAATAGAAAGAATATAACACGCCAGTGCTTTGATTGAACTAAACATGTAGGTTTTAACAAAAAATATAGCCAACTAGCTGTACCCCGCGGTTTCACCCGCGTTCCGGAGATATCTTATCTTTTCCCGGGCTAAAAAGTATGCTATGTATTATTCTAGGTTGTTATCTACCTGTGTGCCAAGTTTCATCAAAATGCGTTCAATAGTTTTTGCGTGAAAGAGTAACAAACATCTTCACTTCCAAACATACTCTCACATTTATAATAAAAGTAGGACTAAGAGGATGTTACACGTATATCATGTAGCTTTCTATAGTTTTTTTTCCATTCGGTGTAGTGTTTTTTGAGGTTGTTCATTATAAACATACTTACATTGAAAAAATCAAATCTAGAAAAGACTTTATAATATTAGTTTAGATATATTATTGTTTTCATCTAGTACTAGTGTTATAGTAATAAAAGAGCTCTACATCCAAGTGATTTAGGAATATATTTAGTCATTATAAAATTTTCTAACGATATGAAGAGGGTTGCTAAACAGAGTCTAGACTAGACGATAAGTTAGTTAGTTGAGAGAAAGTTTGAACCTTCAAATAGTCCGAAAGGACTTGCTTAAAAAGTTTACAACTACGACTTTGTGAGAAAAAAACTCGACAAATATCTAGCAACAAAAAATATTTCAATCGCGACTATTAATTATAATCATGCATTATATTATAATTGTTTCTTGACATAATTATCACCAAATTCCCCGAAGAGTTTATAAAAATAAATTCTAAAAGTGCTCTTTGTTACCTGACTTTTGGCCTGAAGCCAGCTTGTACTTGTTTTAAGGTGACTATAAATTACACATAGTCATGAGATCGTTGTACTACAGGCTCGTAAAAATGATAATCTAGACACCGAGCTAAGGGCATTCAGCGTATTAAAGTACTCTATACATTAACAACTCATACTTATGATTGTTTTGCATATTAATTGCTATCATGGACACCAAATATGTACGTATCTAAAGGCCGAACACCATAATTAACCATTTAAATGTTATATGGGTAATATTTGTCGTGTAGTTAGTATGCATAAGGTTTTCCTATCTAGCCAAGCTAGGCGTACAGAAATGCATTTTTTATCATAAAATGTTTCCTATGTCTAGGTAATTACTAGTTTTCCACCCCGCGGTTTCACCCGCGTTCCCGATGGATCTTATCTTTTTTCGGAATAAAAAGTATTCTATTTTTTATTCTAGGATACAATCTACCTGTCTGCCAAGTTTCATCAAAATCCGTTCAGCCGTTTTTGTGTGATTGAGTAACAAACATCCATCCAAACTTTCACTTTTATAATATTAGTGGGATTAGTAGGATTAGCTATTGATTTTATTTTTAAATAGCACTTTGAAAACTCAAAAGATTTATTTGTCTATACTAACTAGTATAATGCTAAAGAGTTTGTATGTTTGATCACTCTAATCTTGGGAACTACATACCTATATATTATGGAAAACATATTTTGCGTTGGATAGCCCATTTCTTATTAAATGTTCAGGCAATTGTTATCATTAGAACGCGAGTACACCGCAGGGGACATATAACAGTATGTAGCTAGCAAAGTAGATAATACACGATGAGTGTGATGTTAATTGGCTTCAGATTACTATCGCATCGAGTTGGACACCCTATGAATGACAACTACAAGCATTCTAAATAGCACTTTAATGTATCTCGACTGCATTACAAAGTACTTTGACTTGACGCCTTGCGTTGTGAGAACGAGAGCTTGTTCAGTGATATCGCTACATATTAGCAATGTTCTAGAAGGTTTGTAGGTTACCTGCGCAAACTGGATAGTTACATATTGGTCCATACAGACCATAAAAATATAATGTGATGGGGGGCCTGGAGATCTAAAATACAGGCCTTGGCTTAGTTTAGACTCCTGATCTCCCACAAATTATAATTTGCTATCAACCTTCTTGTCAACTGTGCTTTTACTTAATGTAGGTAATTTGTGGAGATGAAATAAAATATTTTATTTATTATTATTATTGGTAGAATCTTTCTGCCCTCGGTTACGCCCTTACATAAGTGGTGAATTTACGTAACAAATAAATTTATAAGTAACAGCCCTTATCCATACAAAAAAGTTAACCTCACTCAATATCAAGAAAAAATTAAAAATAAAAAAACTATTGTAGGTGTCTCTTCCACCACTTACTTATATCATTTGAAAGTCATCTGATGGTAAAGGTGCTTGGCGCTTTTGTTATGAAAGCTAAAGCTCTATTCTTTTATTTAATCCTAGGGTTCGAGTCCTTCGTAACTTTTTGTTTATAAAAATAAAGGTAAAAAATAATTGCACAGTTCCAGTTAGACATTTGTGCATTACTTAAGGAGCTCGTGACGTGAGTTGCCAACAACGCCTCGTGAATGCATCGCCGCTGTGCGCATACGCAATACATTGTCGATGCGTGAGAAAAAGCTGCGCTCGCGCCAGTATCGCGATACGCCATTTATAAGTTCACTCAGAAGTGCTGATACTATACTTAAAATGATCGTTCGTGTATACGAGCGGTAAGCTGTCAAGTGCAGCATGGAAATGCCGACAAGGATTCTGTACGAACTTAGTACGTACTTACGGTAGAGATGTGTGGTTCCATAATTTTATTTTAAGGACAAGGTTCCACATTAATTAGGTATTATATCACCATATCTGCTTGTATCGATGTTTTTTCAGCAACGAACTGTGCAAGACGATCGAAGTGAATTTTTGAACAAATATATTTTTTGGCCCGAAGATAGGCTCTTATTGCTAATATCAAATCATATATCAGTCAAAAATCTTCAAAAATTGCGTTACATAATACTTGAACGCTCCCATATCCTGGGAAAATATAATATCCCTCAGGAACGCGGGTGAAACGAAACCGCGGGCGGAAAACTAGTGTAAAATATTTAAATAGTAAAGTTAGTCGTACGTCGTAGGGCTCATTTTGAAAGAAATTTTCCCAACAATAACATTTCCTTTTTATACACAAAGAAAAATCCACTTTTCTGAAATACTGAGGTGAAAATCCTAAGCCGCGAGCGAACTCAAATAGCTCACGGGTATGATCATGCTCACGGTCCAACTCAGTTTGCCACTAAGTAAATACTAATATCGGTTTTCCGTGCTATAAACTAGCGATATTACCAAGCATTAAAGGGACACTTTTTACGATTTTTGATGAAACATTTTATGTCTAAAAATATTGATATAAAATTCAAAGTCATTATCGTTAATATTCGGTTGTTTATAGGTGCCTTTTTCTTATCAAGAAACATTCCTTTTACACGGGATGATTATCTTGTATCGAAGCTTCTCTTTTTAGTATTTAACACTATGTAGGTATGTATGTAACATGCGAAGGTTTGATATGAAATATGACGGATGGTTGGCGTTGGCGTTGGTAAAATCACTACCCTTTACGCCACAGGTCGCGGGTTCGATTCTCGCTAAGAACCAACTTGGCTGTTTGTAGATTAGTAGTGTAAAAATAAATTAGTAAAATATGTACTATAGTTTTCCACCCCGCGGTTTCGTGTGTGAGGATAGTCTCGGGATATTTGAGTAGCTAGTATTGTATGTAATTGTTGTATTGTATATTACTTTAAACACAGCCTACCTGAAAAGCTCTCATAATGCAATCGATGGATGACTGAGTGACAATTATTATCTACGTTACTTTAAAACACAAATCAACTACATATCACATAAATACAATATTATAACTGCAATTAATTAAAGAGATGCGATGTGTTTCTAGTCCTTCCAATATTTTACGTCAAGGTGGTTTAAATATATTATTATACAATAGTGATGTCATTTCCTTATTTATTCGATATTTCAATAATTGTTTTACCTATCCTACATCTTGTTTCATATTTATTGTCGTCATACTATAACAAGAAGTGGTGATTCAATAGTCCAGCTGCACTGAGTCTGCACCGACTGTTATGGCAACACCGCGTGGACGGAACAATTTAGAAGTTGCATAAAGAAGTACATATGTATAACAAAAAAGCTATGTGTACTTTTAATCTGTTAATTCTTGTTAAAAAACGATGATTTGTTTGATTCCATTTCATCGGTTAATGGGATAAGGCGTTGAAGTAATAATAAATATATTTATTTATATAGGTAGAAAGGTATTGAATTTATATTAAAATTTACGTGTTTACTGTTCTTTACACCAATACGAAACAAAAAGTGTGAGCTTTAAATACAGTAAATTTTAAATGAACTCGCCAAACATGGCAACTCCTAACAATCTGGTAACCAGTTAAAAGCTTCACTTAATTAACACCACTTTGAAAATGTGCTTAAATAAGATAAGAGTTGTGAACTTTTTGAAACACTTTAGGAATACATAAATTGGTTTAATGTTTTTTGTCGAGAAAATTCTAAGTCTGAGAACAAGCAGTAGTCGTTTGAGACGCTCGCTATGGTCCGGTTTAGCTTTATTCAACCATCAATAAATGAATACCTACCTGATGGCGAACAAATGTGTTTCAATTATTGTATTTTCCGTAGTTACTTTCGACTACAAATTGTATATTAAATATTAAATCAACGTGAACCTTTTTCTATGCGTAATTCTTAAACAAACTTGTTCAAACTTATATTGTAGGGTATTAATAGGTACCGCTATTTTAAAGTTTGTATAAATGTCAAAGTTGTTTGGAAAATTTTGCGAGAAACCTTAAGTTCTAAATGTTATCTGACAATAGGGTAGTTGCGTAAATAGGTACATTCTTAATTGAATTCAGAACTTACAATAAGTGTATTTGGAAATTTCTTGAAACCTCTTTAGCTCTACCTTAAACGTTTAATTGGGATTTTTATGCAAGATCTACCTGCTAACATGTAAAAAATGAAACATATGGCAGTAAAATCAAATCAAATCAAAACTCATTTATTTAGTTTAGACCCTGGTAAGGCACTTATGAACGTTACATTACAACTTAGAAGTGAGAAGACTTAAACTGAGAAGACTCCGGCAAGAAACTCAGCAAGGCAATATTTTCAGCTTTTTATGAAATTGTTAGGATTCAAAATGTTTCAAATAGATTCAGATTATAAAAAATATACGTGATAAAAGTCCTAGCTAGGCGAATGAGTCATCTTTGGACAGGAATGGGGACGCGTCGCCGGCCGCTTTCCTTTATCGGGAATACTTGTACCAACCAAATAAGGCACCGGTCACAGAGGATAATTCTTAGCTCCTGCACGCCTTTATCGACTCAAGCAGGATTGTAGGTACTTTTCCATTTATAGAATTATGTAGCTGGTTCGGTTACTAATATGTAACTACGTAATAACGTTGATTGTTGATTCAGGAAAAAGAGAAGTTAATTAAATAATTACAATTGACCGTAAATGGTAATTTTAAATTCTTGTTTTTGATTTATTTATATTAGTAATTGGAATTACATATAACGTAATATATATGTCACATACATGGTATGAAAAAGAATAGATATTATTGAATATTTTAAATAGAGAACACTATTGAAATAAAATGCAGTAATTATTTATTCTTATCGCAGCCAAAACAAGAAAAGAAACAAAAATATTTAGTACTAGCTGTCCCCCGCGGTTTCACTCGCGTTCCCGTGGGATCTTATCTTTTCCCGGGATAAAAATAAGCCTACGACACTCACAAATAACGTGGCTTTATATTGGTAAAAGAATTTTCAAAACTCTACTATCACCTTTACCTTTTCTCATGAAACATCGTATATAATAGGGTAGTGTCCTGGGTCGATAAAAATGAATTCTAATTAGTCCGTCGGTGAGATTATCAAAAAATATTGGACACGTATTTTTTGCTTTATCAAATCAATAAAAATATACAAAGTATAACTTTGCTAAGCGCATCAAAGTATAGGAGTGGGTGCTTGTGACGTCACTTCGTGGTAAAATCTGTACCACGGTGTGACGTCACGCGAAATTTCAACGCACTGTATCCTCGTCATTTTTCGTTTACGGAACAAAATAAAAAATACGTGTCCAATATTTTTTGGTAATCTAACTGACGGACTAAATAGATTTTTTTAGGTCACAACCCTATTGTAGGTATTTTCTGCGCAACGTTTTTGTTCATGAATCTAAACAATTAAACCGATTAAGAAAAAAATATTAGAATCTCTAAAAATTAACATACTTAATCATTTATTTTATATAACTACCTGTCCTAGGTACTTGTCGTACCTACCTACTCAAAACTAATATCAAAGTACAGGCTTTCTATTTTAGTTTCTCCATTAATTTTTACAGCTACGTCTCTTGAAGTAGGTTAATAAAACTCCAATAATAATTTGAAGGCGTATATGAAGCATGTGTTGAATTGTTTGTTCAAAGGCATACCATGCCAGGGGGTGGAGAGAGCAAATATTATTGTGAACTCGGTCCCGAACCAAATCACAAATCCGAAGAGCCTAAGTTATATAGAACTTTGTTATGTACACCATAGTACATATTTTACAATTTACTTATATCCCAGGGCTGATAGGCAGGATTTAACTTAGTTTTTTATACACTAGACCTGTGCACTAGACGTTTAAACTCTAATTTACTTAGATGATATTGTTTTCTAAGTTGTTATTTAATTTAGCCCTCGAAAGTGAGATGTGAATACTACATACATATGTAGTAACTACAAGTTGGTACATTTATTATACAATAGGTTTCAAATAATAAACGTTTAATAAATAAAATATTGATAAAAGCTTTCATATGTTATAATAATTGTTTAGTAAAACGGCATATCATGTTAAGTTACGGTCTAATTAAATTACATAATTAATCAAATTTAACGATCCAGTCCTGTATGTAATGTCAGTACGGCAAGCAAGCGAGATCAAAGAATTTGGTAAGACGATTGTGAGTAAGAACATGTCTTTATTTGAATACGAAACCGATTGACTCATCAATGTCAGCACTGAGAGTGAACCAGTGAATTCGATTTTGCGTTTGATAAAAGAAAACATCAAAGTACGAAGGTAGGCGAACCTACACAAAACAATAATTTATTTCGAGGATACGTTACAAAAACATATCCGTCGAAATTGCATCCTCCTATTTTGAAGTCAGTTAAAAGGATATCTTACGACCTCAATCTGAATTGCAGAATTTTCAAAACAAACACCGACGTTGTCATCGGTGACGCTAACTTCAAAAATCCAAGATCACCATTCTACCTGCATCTTTTATCTCAACTTACATCAAAAGACGCTTCTACAAATAATAAATTAGGTCGGTCGGCGTCTCGTTACGTACACACTGTATGAATTGATTATACAAGTCTTGCGAGTCAATGGCCGTTTGCGAATTCGTCAATCATATGGCTCGAGGTCAGCAAACTGAAATGGTAGCAGCAAGGTCGTTGTGAGACCAACTAAGAAGCTTCTAATATTGAAAGCTCATCGTTTGCAGGTGCCTGCATATTTATGTATCTACAAAATGGAATGTTTTATAGCAATACCACTCGCATAAATTTGTGAGGTTACATGATAAATTAGAGGTTCTTGCCATTTTATTAATGAAAATGTTCGCATGATTTTCATTATTCAATGAATAATGAATCCGTTCAGTTGGGAACACCTATATTACACTGTATATAGAGGTGTTTAACCCAATCCCCAGGAAAAAGGTAATTTTAATATGTACGAGTATTTTCTGAAAATAAAATGAAAGTACCCAGTTTCCAACTGTTGGATTTAAACATGGTATTTAGCAATCCTCTGTTTATAGTTAATACTTTAGTATCCAAACAAAGAGAGCTAATTTGTCTGGAACTAATTTTACACCATCGTCTGCTGAATGTGGGGTTACTCCAGTACAATATACACAAAGCTATATTACAATTTTTCGTTGGTTATTGTCTTCTTTATCTAAATCATCGATAAATAATGTTTAAGGTAATTTGTCAAATTTACATTCAGCTGGTTTTATTTATTTATTTTTAGGAAGATTTACAGCAAATAAAATTATATAACAAAGAAAATTAATATCATAATACTAATAACAAATCTCCACCGATCATCCAAATCTCAATCGATTTATCATATTATTAATAGAAATAAAGTTATATGTAGTAAAGGTTCCGTACAAGTACGATCATGTAATTATGCGATTATAAATATAGAGCAATTAGAAAACTTATTTTATAAGCAGGAAAGATTAAACGATGCAATAAGATTTATTTTTTTATTAATTTTAAGTCTTATGCAGGTTTAGAATACATAGAAAGCTAGGATTAACAAATAAATTACAAATAAATAAAATAAAACTATCTCCACTGTATATAATTTAACCTGTTGATACTATTGTACCTACATCAATATTAGTTTGTACAAAACATACAATAAATCATATCATAAAAACGTCTGTTGAGTCGATAGTTACGAATTATGAAGATCTAATTAAAAGACAAGACGTAAGAAATAGAGCTACAGAATGGTCTAACAACACAAGTTTAATACTTGTAACTACAGTTTATCTTAACTATTAATCGGAGTGGACTTTGTCAGGGTATTGTAACAAATTGAAGTGGTCCTTGGACATATTAACGTCCCTTAGTTGTTGGCAATGAGCATGATTAATTATTGTCGACAATACAGACAGACGGACAAGCCAATTCGGGTTAACGCAAAGTTCACTGACTTGATGTGAAAAACCGCAAATGAATGGCACCCTATGCATTCGAATGCATTGTTTACTTATTCATATTATGCAGCAATAAAAACACTTAGTTTTTGAACATTATTCATACCCAAATGGACGTTTTCTGATCTTAATAATCGAATTTTAATTTACATTTACAATTACAGAAACAATTACTAAGCTAATGGATTTGACTGGCTAATGCGGACGGCTAACTTAAAGTTGTAAGCCATTCAACTTTAGTGATTTTTTTCCCACAATAAGTTGAGTCATCCATTTTTGAAAGGTAGAGTCAAAGGCTACCGATCAAAAAGTATGAGGCCACTTAACCCGGTCTTCAGATTTCAAGTGGCTGTAACAATGTTATGTGTTATAATTAACTAACCGTGTAAATTCCAATCGTAAGCAATATTTGCCACTATACAATTGCAGATAGGTCATGCAGATTTAGTATTTATTACGTGTGCAGTAAGAGTTATTGAGCTTAAGAGCTTATGATGTGTTTTAGGTGCACACATGTGGTTTAGATTTGTATTCCTCGGCCGCCCGCAGCGATGTCAAAACTGTATGGCCACACAGAAGCATTATATTATTCATCGACAACAAATACGTATTTGTAATTCATCATTCGTAAACTCATAATACAGACGAACAATATGTAAATGGGTTACATAAAAAAATATTCATCAATTTTATTATACAACGTGTATATTAACATGATTTCTTTTAAAAAGAACATGCTAAAATGATAATGTAAAATGATATGTACTCGCTCATAGCGAAGCGTTGCAAATTGACGTCACATGCGGTCACGTACTGTTAGCGGGACTCGATTTTATCGTAAGTTTAAATGTCCGTAAAATCAAACTAATAGGTGTTTTTGATTGCAACATAAACTAGTGTATTTGTATACATACAAGCTTTACTGTAACAAACTTCAACCTATTTGGCATACCTATTAACATTCTTCATACCTATTAACATCTTTAGGTATTATTATGTCATAATTTAAGCTATTTTCCTTAACATCCGTATGACCGTTTGTTTCTGTAATCTATATATATAAAAGAAAGTCGTGTTAGTTACACTATTTATAACTCGAGAACGGCTGGACCGATTTTCATGGTTTTTGATTTGTTAGATTCGTCTCCGCCCGGAATAGCAGAATAACTATTAAAAAATAAGAAAAATGCACAAAAAAAGAATAATGAAGACAATTATTTTTGTCATACATTTTGTATAGAACGACTTTTTGACATGTCTCGAGATCGGGCTGTCAGATGACAGATGGTTTAGATTCACAAATTGGACACGGTAGGTGTCGCTGGAATCGGGTTCTATGTTTTGTTTTAATTTCAGGGCAGGACAACGTCTGCTGGGCCCACTAGTAATAAATAAATTTAAAAATTATTTGTCGTCAATTCGATTCGTATCGATTAAACCAGAATCATTGGCCATAGATTTACAGCAATTTGTTTTGTCAAATTTGTAAATGTTTGTACCTTGAACTGAAATTATTCGATTAACCTAATTTAGAGTTGTAATCCTTCAAATTATATTTAGTTAGATACTCACGCACGATGTTGACCGTAAATATTTTTTTTTTTTATCCAGACATACGCTCACGTCACGACATAAAATTAATGGTAGTTAAAACACACATCAACGTTATTATGTATAATTATAATGTAGATACAAGCTATTGCAAGTGTTAAACTCTTAATAGTAGAACAATAAAGTAGATTTTGCAGCGTCACTCAAGGAAGTATTAGTAAGGAGGTCGGGTGAGTCAGGGCGTCATGTCGGCGCCTGCCATTTTCGCGATCCCACATCTTCCCGGTGAACTAAGTCGGACTAACCCATGGCATCGAGAGTAAACTATTTTCACTCGTTTGATGTGGAAATTAATACCTACAGTTTTTCACAGTACTTAAATTACATGGAGCAACTTTGATTTTTTATTTAGGGTTTGGAATTCAAGTAGTGAGAATTCGTATATATTCAGAATTTTTTGAGGTTGTCTGCTCCTCCCACGGCCGTCCACTGCAACTCATTCACTATATGTCTATATGCGATCTTTACCATTAGTAGGTACCTATAAGGAAACTACTATAGTACATAATTAGAAATAGTTAGCTAAATTGCAACTTTCTGTGAATCTTAATCGTGTCATGAAACATTTTAGTAAACCCTATTTCATGTCCTATTCGATTTTAATGCGATAAATATTTCGTGAATAGCAAACGACAAAAGTTAAAATGTCAATATTGATAATTAACTCAGCATTAATTACATAATACAATGGGGTGGAGGAATCTCCTTGCAAATAAGACTTAATTAATTTATTCGCTGTGAAGTTATGATGCGTGTTGCCGAATTCATTATGCAGATTTTAACGAAAACCCGCGCCGCTTCATCTCCGTTTAATTATGCCAAGTTTGCGTGTGCCAGATAATGGATATTAAGATATAAAACTTCTGAATAATTGAAAAGTCAATTTTCATTTTGCTTTATCGCCTTTTTAATTTCTTCGGCAATATTTTCATTCGCCACTCAATTACATGTTTCATTATAAAGACTTACATTATGTAAGTAATGTAATAAAATGATGGAGTGTTATTTAATTTTGTAATGGTTATAAATATGATCAGCCTTATTGTTTATAAAAGTAATTTATTGGCCTCGTATTTTACCTATCTGAATGAATGTTTATTTATATACCTATATGCATGGTATATCGGTATATGTATATCGTGACCAATTTTAACTCCCCATTTTCGTATACTAGTTCCCCTATACCAAATTTTAGGCATCCATTAGTACCTACCCCACCCTTCTGAACTAATTTCTTTTGTAGACGTCCCTTTATTAGTCCATGTAGGTTCTGATAACACGTTGATATTAATTGTACGCTTGGTCTAGAATTTTACTTTCACTATCTCCATGCCACAAATTATGAAATAAGCGAAAGTATAACTACATTACACTGAGGGAAGAAAGTAACCGATTACCGACGAGGGTGCTTTATGTGGAAGGAAAATAAAAGGCATTCTTTTTTATTGAAGTTTAAAAGTTGTTAAAAGTCATTGTAATACTTTTACTAGTTGATTATTATTTACGTTTTTGGGACGCAGACGGGATTTAAATATAATGTACAGAAAATTCTTTGCGAACTAAGATATAAAAAAATATTAAATAATTAAATTAAAAACAGCACCTTTTTCTGCTCGCTCGGCAGTTTTTTATTTTTATAAACTTTTTCAGCACTTCTGTATGATAGTAATGAAGTATCTGCCTCGTTTTAAAAAAGTAAACGTATACATTTAGATGTACATACATATATTATGTATTATAGGTAAGTACAACATGACACATTCAGTGCACTTGACAATTGAAGTCAAAATCCTCCATAGCCAACAATACAATCAATATTTTTCCTGCAGTTCATTTAATTCTCGGAAAACGGTAATGCGTTAAACAGTACTAATAAGCTGAACTATTCGAGGTATTCACGTTACTTGAAACCTATATGTATTTATAACATATCTACACCTACTGTGAGTGTGTGTGTATACAGGGCTGAATTTAAGAGAGGGCAAACGGAGCAACTGCCCTGGGCCTCCACATTAATAGGACTAGAGGTGTCATCTGACACTTGGCTGGAACTAAGTAAAAAATTAAGGGCCTCCACTCCTTTGTTGTCCCAGGGCCTCCACACCTGCAAAACCGGCCCTGTATGTATTGTTAGTTATGCCTATGTTTCTCAGCTCCGTTAGCTCTGGATAAAGTTTGGTACATAGATAGAATATACTCGTATATATAGGTATACATATTATAAATACTTACTTTTTACCCCAGATAATATGATATCCTGATTATATAATTTGGATCCGCTTAACATCAACTTGACTATGCCAGTCAAATTGTTCATATAATACGGAGGATGATTTCTAAAATAGATTGTTTTTTTTAAAGTTGTACAAAACCTTGACATTCGTCATTCATGATCATCTCAATTTGTCCAAAGTTTTTTTTTAATTATTTTTATATTAATTTGGTGAGAACGCGAAAAAACGTTCTGAATTATATGTAAAATATCGATATCGATTACGATGAGAAAATTACCTACTCAATTTGAAAGTGTAAGTTCACAAGCTAATGTTAACTACGTACGAATCCTACCGTATGTATTCGTGGGGTTCATAAGTAGGTGTACAAATTATTATTCTCCTTACAATTGGCTATCACAATGGATTGGTTGACTCATTTATCGGGAACGATTTCGAATATTTTGATTGTGAAAATTGTTGATTACATTTAAAATTTATTGAGGCGGGCTTTTAAGCGGTAAGGCGCACTATAAATTCTGTTTCAACGTCACAACAGCCCGCAAATCCCTCACTAAAATCCCACCAAACGGTCTCTTTAAAATTATTTACTGCTCACATAATTCATTTTATTTTTTTATGTCGTCATTGTTGCATTCGCAATGTCCCGTCCGCGTCCGTTGCGAATGAAAGCGCATTTGTACGAAATATAAATAATTTAATCAACATCACCAAAGTGTTATTTGTTACCTATTGTGTCTGAATTGCACTTCATTTTTAGTTCACACTAATTCTGAAAGTTTCTTCCAGAATCAGTAACAGAATTAATTGTAATTATTTTATATTTGCCCCAAAATTATAAAATCCATTTTTTATTTTGGGATGAAATTGCATTGGACTATCTAGGCAATAAATCTAGCTATAACTTTACTAGTATCATAATTTGTTAAGTAATTTCTACAGTTCATTTATTTAATGAAAATCTTTTTGGGGCATATGTGCTTGAAATGTGCTGAAATATTACCTATAATAATGTATGGGATTTAGTTATTTACCTATTGAGAATAAAGTTGACGTCATATCTCGTCTGCTCAAATACATATGAATACCTATAGCAAAAATGCATTGTTCCCCAATGAATTAATATTATTCTTAATGAATTTATCCCTATGGATAGCATGTTGCATTGATTGCATGTGTTGGTCGTCCGTCGTCC
The DNA here is from genome assembly GCA_951361185.1 of Ochropacha duplaris. Taxonomy (NCBI): domain Eukaryota; kingdom Metazoa; phylum Arthropoda; class Insecta; order Lepidoptera; family Drepanidae; genus Ochropacha; species Ochropacha duplaris. Next base: position 8,282,819 of record OX592703.1, read on the forward strand.
GGCTCCGGCCACGTCACCATCGCGTCGCGCTCTGCCGCAACCGCATCGTCTGGCGGGCATCCTCCACTGAATACTATTAATCACCATCTAGCCCTGCATTCATGATACCTTCATATAAGAGCCATATGGTTTGCGAACTGATGATAATGTGTCTTTTCTCGAGTGACAGGTCCGCGCGCTTGTATGTTTCGACTCACTTCTCATCGTATTTAGACTATCGCTAAGACATGAATAAAAATAATGCCTTGCTGAATTTCTTGCCGATGTTTTTTCAGTTTAAGTGTATTCCGAACCGATGGTAGAGTCAATTCTAACGTTCATAAGTGCTTTACCAGGACCCAAACTGTTATTTTTCAGTTTAAGTGTATTCCGAACCGATGGTAGAGTCAATTCTAACGTTCATAAGTGCTTTACCAGGACCCAAACTGTTATTTTTCAGTTTAAGTGTATTCCGAACCGATGGTAGAGTCAATTCTAACGTTCATAAGTGCTTTACCAGGACCCAAACTGTTATTAAGTTTGTATGACAATGCCAATTTTTAACTAACCAAGTAACATTTTTTAATTAATGAATTGAACTGAAGTGATGATTAACTGTTACATTTCTCTGTAGACCGTTTTGAATAAGAAACAACGGTGTAAATACTAAGTACATAAGTATAGCCTTTGTTAAAGGTCGGAGTTGTGGAAATTTAAGCTGCGTTACATGCGACGCGGTCGTAAAGTTTTGTGAAACATGGCAATATATCTTAATAAAGAGACATAAAAGTTATGTTAGGGCGCTTTTTAACTAAACGTTTGGTCGGAGAGGAGGTAGAGTCGGGCCCAACTTCGTGGTCCCTCGTAAACTTGGTGTCAATAAACATGGCATATCGGTAATCTTAGATGGAGAGTTCAAATTATAACCCTAGCTATATTTTTTGTAGCTACGACTAGCTGTACTCCACCGATTTTTGATGCTTATTCTATTTATTCAGTTAGGCCTTAGGTAATACTTATAAGGTTGAGCTATAGAAGCTACCACCGGTTCAGAAGTCAGCCTTCAACCGAGAAAATCCGACAAGAAACTCGGCAAGCTTACGTTTTATAAATATTTTTGGATAATCTGACTATATATATTACAAGCTTTTATTTTTCCTTATAATGCTTAACAATTAAGCATTATAAGGTAAAAATAAAAGCTTACGGTGTATGCAATCTAACGTAAAAACTTTTTTTGGAATAAAATTGGACTTGTAGTTCCTGATATTAGCGCGTTCAAATATACATACATACAAACTCATCAGCTCTATCTATAACATCATATGTGTACCTAACTACAATAGCAGTTAACATTTGTAACAAAAGCCCACATTTCATATGAGTCAATCTTCTGTAATATAATTATAGCAAAGATATAGCCAGTATCTTATTCAGGAGCTATAATGCTCGCAATTGCGCACTCCTATAAAATATGAAGCAACTGAGCGCATCGCGGAAAGATATGAGTAATAAAAGGTACCTACTGAATATTTGAACGAAAATACACTTCATGGTGAAATCAAGGTATCTAACTTATTAATGAACTGTTAGGTTGAAAACAAATAGAATTTATTAGGATCATGTTCATTGGCAATAGTCTTATTGCTACCAGACCATAAAGTTTAGTGCGGACATAAACTACGCCCTGATATAGTTCCTACCTAAGGTTATCTCGAGACAGATGTATTACTATCTTCCTTTTATCCGAAAACAGTTTGGAATTTGTTCAGTTATTTGGGTTATTTTTTTATTATGAATAGGCTTGGGACTAGTGATGATATGGCCAAATATGGTAAGCCTTCTAAGCATTGTAAATGATCTACAACTCATTGGCAATAATTATGTCTATTCTTTTCTTTCTATAAACATTAATAGATTAAATGCAATAAATTATAAGTGTAGTGCTTGTGTATCATAAAGAGTGGAATTGTGCATAGACACAGTGTATAGACTATTGGAGTTGATAGTGAATGTGGCGATAAATAATAATTGTCGACAAATCCAATACATTTTAGAGTTACGTCCCTACTAGATAGGGCTTGCGTATATAAATTGTGATTCATTTCCTAATGCATTTTATGTTTTAATATTTTATTGCCAATACGGTGGTTAAACAAATAATTTATTGGTTGTAGTTAGGACGGCGAAAGGGTACATATATGGGTAGTAAGTAGGTACTATAGAGTAGAGACTGATAGTGTTGAATGTGTGGTTTATTATATCTACATCTACACTAATATTATATAGAGGACAGATTTCTATTTTTGTATGTTTGTAACGAATAAACTCAAAAACTACTGGACCGATTTCAAAAATTCTTTCACCATTAGAAAGCTACATTATCCCTAAATAGCATAGGTTATATTTTTATCCCTGTAAAACTAAGATCCCACGGGAACGCGGGTGAAACCGCGGGTAACAGCTAGTATTTTTATAAAACAGCTAACAACTCTAAAGTGCCAGCAGCTATAAAAAGTGAGGAACCCGCAAACGTGCGTTTCAGAGTGCCATTTAAACTGAAATGCATTGATTGACGGATTGACGGAGACCATAAAAAGTTCTTTGAACTTCTAAAAAATAATATCTCTCAGATATTTTGAACTCATAATGCACTACGATTCCTATCAATAATATTGTTATTAATGTTATCGTTGACTTCTATGATGACCTATCAATTCGGCGCTTACAATGGTACAGTGAATAACGCTTCCCAGTTTCGAATACCAGCTCAAACAACGTCGTTTTGATCCCAATCGATTCGAATACTCAATTCGATGAATGTCTCGATAGTATGTATTGTTGCAGAGATAGCCTGGCTTCGTCGAGGCTGGAATAGTTTATGTGGGTGGCTGGGCGCATCACGCATCACCTGCTTGTCGGACATGTAAATGTTTACTGAAGCAGATATATTAATGTGTCTGACCCTTACAAAACAAGAGGCTGAATTAAGAGATTTTTACATTTATTATCTGTTAGCGCAATAGGGTTCACTTCACTCGAATACATTTTCTCATTAGCTCTCTAGACAGACTGCAATAGTAATTTGCAAGTAAATAGCCTTTTATTTTTTAAGGTAGGTAACTCGTAGATGCCTTATTTTGTAGACAACCCCTTATTTTGCTCTTAGAACTTTGGTGTAGTTAGGTTTTAAAATAAGACTTTTATTAACTTCTATACTCGTCACTTTTTATTAAAGCACATTCATAAAATGTTGATACATCTACGAAAGTAGTATTCAAAAATATTTTTTTTCGATCACTTAACTCCATTTATTTGTCATCGATGGAAGTGCGCGGACTGTATGTTTTTCTAATAGAAAGCCATAATGGATAGCATTTTTATGGGCGATCATTCGCTCGCTACCCATTGACTTAAAGTTTATGTTTATTACTTTGACATGTAAAGGTTCCCCTAGGGACGCTTTCAATGTGGCTTATTTAAAACTGTCTATTTATAATTATACTTTTATATAGTACCTATTGTAGAGCAACGTTAATAGAAGTAATTAAATTACAAGTTATAATAAAGTGCAACATGATTTATATTCATTTTCTGATAGGCACAAATTAGTGTAATCATTAGTAATAAGAGTTTTTAACAGTAATAAGAGTTTTTAACAACAGTCACTCGGCTCAATCTAATAATGACCAAAGGTCATTGCTACTCAATCCTCAATTTTCAGTATTTGAATTTAAGCCTTACCAAATATCAAGTAAGATTTAAACTTCAATGAATAATGGTCAGATAGCTGGTTCAGAAAAGCTTCTCAATGGACGTGATGGGTTACATCCTGTGGTTTCAATTACATTGGTGCAATTTATAGTTTATTGATACGAATGTAGTTGTGACTGCACTGTGAGAAATTACTCATAAACAATTGCACAGGATAACTTATTGTTTGAACTCTGGTAAATTATCAATTTTATATTCCACTCTACACCCATATTTATTGGCTCTTTCTCTGATTTGTAAGGGGAACAAGAGACTTATTATTAAATTATGTATGTCAAAATATTATGTTGAGTGCATTCCTTAGGAGATTTATTTTTGACTGTCTCCATACATTTATGTGCCAAAAAAGGACAGACATAGTGGGACAAGGAGAGATACCCTCTTGTTAAATATTACTTTTTAGCTTGGCCTTACCTCAGAGCCATTGAAATATTTTCTCCGTTGATAAGTAGTTTTTTTTTAGATAAATATAATTGAGAAGATGAACGAAAATTAATTACGTACCTAAGTAATGAAACTGCATGATTCAAAAATAGGACTAGTTCATAGGTCTATACCAAGATCTATTTCACAAATTCTATTTACAAAAGCAGCATAGTTACTTAGCCAGCATTGACCACAGCGGGAGTCAAATATACGTACATAATACAACCGTTAGAACAATATTAATAACCTCACGAATATACTCGGTGAAGTAATCAAATATTCGACAGAAAGCTTCTATATTTCTACTGTGGTAAAGCCGAGGGAAAACTAGAACGATAACTGTGTGATATGTGTGTGTGATTCTTAATATTGTGATGTCAATGTACAATTCGTTGCACCTTTCAACTCAAACCAAATATGACGAGTGCATGCGGCGATTTCAGCCATAAAATACACGTGTTTTGAATAATATTTTTAAACTTTTGGATAAGCTTGTTTTTTACCGCAATGGTAAGTAATGTTGTGGCTGAAGGTGGTAAGCACACAAAGCCTAAATTGGAACTGGCGCTCAACTGCAGTTGTCTTGCTTGGCCACAGAGTTTCAACTTGAGGGTGGTAGCCGCCAGCCGGTAGGTACTACAATGTATACTCAAACTCAAACTTATTAAGTAAACTCATACAAGTATTTTTAATCGTCAATTTGATTCATGTTAAATTCTAACGCTCGGTTCGTAAGGTTGCTTTTGCTGAGAAGATCCGGCACTAGCACCGTGCACCAATAAACCATTTGAGACGCGCATAATATCAATACAAAATGTCATTCACTACTGACCTGATGTGAACTAACGACCCCTGTTTGATTGAACGTTTTGTATGCCTTTCGCACCTGGATGAACAGGATAATGTGTTGAAAACAGTTTGACGATCTCTGTAGCTATTCACCGAATAGTTTGAAGGGAACATAGAGTTTAAGGTACGATCAATGAAGATATTAAAACAAAATAACAATAACGTAGAGACCACATGTGTCTGAACACTTTGTTAGCTGATGTTGCAGACTAGATTAAGCACGTACCTACCTAAGCAAAGTGTTGGTTTTCGGAGACAAGTTTCCATGATTAAGTTAGTTTAGAGGCCGAGATCGATTGCACCCAGAAACAACCAAACCCGTCTGGGTAGATATCATATACTAAACATTGTATCTTTTAACCTTTGAAATTATGTACGCTTGTGCGGTTAAAATGAACTTTTGTGTCAATAACACGTACTGAGGCTTCTTTATAAATTCCTCCACATATTCAGTACAAAACTTAATAAAGCGCAGATAATAAAAGTGAGTTTTTATTGGAATGTTCAGTGAATTTCACCACTCAATCCAATATAATCTTGGTAAAGTAGGTACATAAAATGGAATCAATTATTGAAGGATCTTATATAAAAGTTTAATTTAAGTACCAATGGAATCTATTTATGAGATTTGATTATTTTTATTTTAAGAAGACGATATAAAAATGTATACGAAACTAAATAATAAATGAACAGATTTCATTTCACCCACGTCAATATTTTTCTTGACCTTTCCAAAAGTATCTGAAGCGCTGATACCTACGTGACATATGCAGACATCAGGTCACAATCACTTACTATCGCAAGATCATAAAAACATTAATATGATCACAATAAAAGACCGGCCAAGTGCGAGTCGGACTCGCGCACGAAGGGTTCCGTAAAAAAGGCAAAACAATCACGTTTGTTGTATGGGAGCCCCCCTTAAATATTTATTTTATTTTAATTTTATTATTTATTATTAACGTAAAAATACAACTGAGTATTTTGTGAATATTTCAAGTGCCTACCTGTTGCCATTATTGATATTGAGCAAAAAAGGGCAATATAATAGCGTTTTTTGTATGGGAGCCCCCCTTAAATATTCATTTTATTTTGTTTTTAGTATTTGTTGTTATAGCGGCAACAGAAATACATAATTTGTGAAAATTTCAACTGTCTAGCTATCGCGGTTCTTGAGATACAGCCTGGTGACAGACAGACGGAGGGACAGACAGCGAAGTCTTAGTAATAGGGTCCCGTTTTTACCCTTTGGGTACGGAAACCTAAAAATAATGTGTTTTGTAAGTTTCAGCGCTAAATAAAAATGCGCAATATTACCTAAGCGCTAAACAGTTCAAAAAGACAGTATTAACTATAAGCTTCATATGCGCTGGCGCCAGTTATGATTGAGATCGAGAACACGTGCCCACCTCTGTCCAATAAAACAGCAATAAAGCCGCTTACACACCAGCGACTGATCGAATTATCCTTAATAAAGCCTAATGCTTCCTCACAACGTGTGTAATAAAAACTTCAACAAGGAACTCTTGATGTGCGCTTAGTATGAATGACTGCTGTCTTCATAAACATCTTTTGTAAATAAACTGTTTAAGCGTTTGAAATAAATCTTTTGGATTTTAAGTGATACTGTTTAAAGAAAACCCGCTTTTTTAAAGTTAATTACAATATTAAATTTCCTGACACTCCTTTCTTAAAACATTATAAAGAAGTAAGACACAAAGTGCGAAATAAAATATCTAAATGAAACACTGTCCTTTGTTGAGTGAAATTAACATTAATCAATATCATTAAATTCTATATTTTAGATCGATTAAATAACGTAAATGTCAAGTCAATAAACAAGTCATTCACCTATCGCAATGAAAGCTGGCCCAGTGCCCGTCACTGATTTGTCCAACGTTCATATGATATGCGATGACAATCTACGAAGTGATTGATGTCTATTGATGATAAAACTACGACCCCCGGGCTTCGTTATAATAACAACATGTCGATAAAATGTGCACTCATAACCACGTCTGCACTAAAACAAACTATGTAGGTATATGATGATTCTATACTCTTTTAATAATCTTTCTCGTCTAGTTTTGAAATCACCTTATTCACAAATCTTATTCTTTATGTTCTTTATTCCAAGGATTCAATGAAACCAGAGGTTAATCCTCGCTGTAATATTTGAACATGTAATGTCAATAAGGATCTCCAAAATATTATACGGAGGTCATCTGATTCAATTAAGTACTACGTTTGAATTTGATGTAAGTAGATACCTAAGCAATCAATTAGAAATCCAGTAAAAACTCATGTCTGTGCATATGAGAAACATAGTTTTTATTTGTAACAAATGTATTTCAGGAACAGTAATGATAAAAGCTTAGACTGAGTTAATAATTTGTGAGTTGCAGTTAAAGAAACATCATTGAATATTTACCAATTTCATGCTATGTTAGAAATCCAGTCAAAGATAAGTGTTAAATAAAACAATAGAGTACGCCATAGAAACATGGTTTATTGCACTTAAAATACGAATATTATAAACATCTCGAAGGTAAGGAGTATGAACTTTCAACGACCTACATTTATGCAAGAGTTTTTACAATCTTCAAAGATGAATCATCGTTACTTCACAACCTTTTATCGAGTTCGTAAAGTGCGTATTAATTTTATAGAGGCTATACCGTAAGCTATCGAACTAAATATGGATACCTTAGTTTACTGTAAATTTACGATTTACGAAGTAAAGATAGTTACGTCAACTTTACAGCAGTGGGTACTAATGATTTAAACAAATGGTACTTGGTACGGACCTATTGCGATATTCAGCTCCATGTTAATGACCGTGAACAATGATCTACCTTATTTGACCTTATAAAAGCCATAAAACATATAGTTTGATTAAATGGTAGAGATTTCCATAGACATGAGCATCGTAACCAGGCTGTGGGCAGACCAGATATTGCAGAAGCTGGAGAAGCGGTTAGTGCTGCAAATGGCTGCAATGTATTACCAAGGAACGGAACGAAACCGATGGAGACAGCTGGTTGTCGCAAGTGTGAAAGTCAGAAGGAGCCACGATCCTCAACAGTGAGGGAAACGACTAGAAAGTGAAGAGCATCGTAAAATTCTGTTGTTTGATATGAGTAATCTAATATGATCCAATAATGGAACTTACAATAAAATAATTAGTCCCACCCACGTCACCAACAAGTAAGCGGAGTACGAATCGTATAAGCGATTCCATTCATATAACAAAAGCGCCACGGAACAGCTTATTATACGCATCACTGGCTGCGAGCCAAAAGCATTGCATTTAATTCTTTCCAACCGTTCAGTTGACAGATTGGTCACATTTGCCCGCTTTCAGAACCACGAAATACTTGAATTACAACGTTATTAATTTGATTTGAATTTATAATTGAAAATAACAGAAACAGGATGTTTGAGGGCGTGTCTTTTCGCGAGTAAACATCACTTATTTAAAAATAAAACAATGAGAGTGACAGTAGTAATTCCTGTTGGGCCTTAAAACAAGCAAATATCTCAGTGTTTTTGTCCCTCTCCCGTCCATCTGTTTTCGTATTACACGTTCAACTGCGTGGTCTTTGTTTGTAACTCAACATCCAACTATCTTGGTAGGTTTTATTTTTAGGTGCCCAGTAGAGTTTTATTTTTTATCTTTTATAAATCTTTGAGCAAGACAAATCACTAACTAAATACAACTTACATCGCTGGTGATTATATACCTACCTAGTTTTTATTATGTAAATAATCGTCAAATTTTATAGATGACAGGTAAAATAGCTGCTTGCTTATGCAATCTTGAAAAAAAAAATACAATAAAAAAATATGTTTTTGGCAGTTCAGTATTTTTAATTGAAATACTTAACAATAATGATGTTCGATCAGCTGAGCCGCTCAAAGGTCAGTTCCCGTGTCGTTGACCCCTGCAATCGATTGCGCTTCCCGCCATGGAGTATTGTGCTGACTTCCATTGAATAATATTGATGTACCATCGCCAAATAAAGTATTTTAAATAGATTAATATTCATCCTACTATATACGGATATTGATAAAATTTGCTTATAAATTTATCTTTATAAGCTTGTGTTTTGACCACAATCTCACCATGGTAAGTGATGATGTGGCCGAAGGTGGTAAGCACACAAAGCCTAGATGGGAACTGGCTCTCAAGTGCAGCTGTCGGAACACACCGATAGCTGCTTGGCGACAGATTTTCAACTTGAGGGTGGTAGCCAGCCAGTCGGATACTACAAAATACCCTACCACCGTGCTATGGTTTCCTCACGATGTTTTCCTTCACCGAAAGCTCCAGCTCATTGTAGGATTCGAACCCACGACCTTCGCCGCGGTATTCGACGTCACATACCACTGAGCTATCATCGCCTTAATTGTAACTTAATGTAATCTTGAACAGCGCGACTGTACACTCGGCGTACCTACTAACATTAACGTGCACGATCGTGCGTTCATTATATTCTTTTATCTCTCAGTCCTCTGTTACGAATTACGATACAAATATATACGGGTCTTTAGGCGTGAGCTTTATTTCAGACCAAACATTTTTAAAACGCTTTAGCCTCTCTATGTCTTTTGTTTTTGTAACTATGTGACCTTCTTATTTTCCATTATATAGGTAGGTACCTACAATATTGTCATGTACAACATTAATTTCTAATTACTATCCGAACGTCCTCAGGATAAGGAACACGACCTCATAATATAATTATTAGTAGGTCGTATTAGTACCAATTAAAAATCTTAATTGTGGCTCAATTTTAATATTTTGAGGTAAAACTATCATTTTACTACAATGCAGTGTATGTGAACCAATGTTCAGAACCCCCCTCTTAATTGACTACCATTATTTATTTACTTATTATTTATTCGTAGGAAAACAATACATTTTATGAGTTAGTTAATAAATAAATGTTTATAAGCAGAAAGGAAAGCTCCATGAAAATTCTAGTTCATTTGATAGTTAGTTGTCCTTAACGCGGAAAATGCTCGAGATAACATAAAAGATAATTAAAAATACCTCCTTGCACTATCTCCACAGGAAGCGAGCACGTTCGGAATCCGATATCTTGATATATTACTAGTGGGGTGTCTCTCGGTGCGTTTTTACAACCCCCAGGGGCGCCTATCTATTTATAAGGGCGTCGGGCGTGGGCACCAACGACCTTTACAAATACAGCTTCAACCGATATGCTCTACAAACTGTCGCCATAAAATTCGTGTTCGATGAAAAAAATATCAATGACGCCCCAAACAGGTGTGTTTATACAATTTGGCCAATATCATCTAATCTGTGATATGGCACGTATTGTTTTTATTTACCTCATGAGACGTAGATAATTATTATTGTATTACCGGTCCTCCGCAGATTCACCCGCGTTCCCGTGGGATCTTATGTTATCTCGGAATAAAATATAGCCTGTGTTAATCTGGAATAATGTAGCATTCAAATGTTGAAAGAATTTTTGAAACCGGCCCAATAGTTTTTGAGTTTATATATATAGTTTATACATAGATACATACAAATATTTCCTCTTTATAATATTAGAAAGAAGAAGGATGGTCACCCGCCAGTAACCAGTATAGTAGTTATCCTGGTCTACATAGTATATAAAATTAACAACAATATTAGAAGACTAAGTAGGTATATAAGGTCCATAAGAACTTGCACCGCATTACTTTGTTTTGTACCAGCATTTAAATTAATATTTATTTATGTGCGTATTTAATGCACAGAAGTGTACATTAACACAGATAACATCTACCTATATTAATTATACAACATAGGTGCGTAATTTTGTTTAGTTCGTTGTTTGTGAGTAGAATATTGATAAGAATGCTCTCATTTGCCAATATATCAGCTGATGAACGCGGGTCACGCCCTCGTGAAGGAGTGAAAGTGGTCGGTTTCATTTATAGATCGGCGCAGGCGCAAGTAGCCCCCCTCGTGCCGGCTGCCTATCTATACTTAGAGATCTGACCAACGAGCTTGCTATAAAAGCGAACGCGATTCTTCACGTCACGACTCGATCCGCGAGTACCCTTAGCGGTCGCCAAACAGTCCGCGTAAGGGTGTCGTGGACGTGGCCCCTCAGGCTAACACTATCAAGTTGACAACAAAAAAAAAACACGGCTCAAATAACAGTGCCTAAAGAGGGTTAATCGTTATTTGCTTTGATATTTTGCCTTCAAAAGGCAATGGACTTCTTAATAACATATAATACACAGGACTGTTACTTCATAATGAATTACTGAGAAATCATCGATATAAATAAACATATTCAATAAAAATAAATAATTTTGATAAAATATGTAAAGCCATTTAAAATATATATGTGTAAAACTAAAACGGTGACATTTCATATGTTAATAATGTTATTTTATAAGAAAAAGAGACCTGGCTATTTTAAAAACTGAGTTTATAAGATTTGCTTTAAATCAATTCCCTTAATAACACCGTATAACATTTCAAACAACTCTTACATAATCAACTCAACAAAAATTTGGTACATTTATTGCTTTAAATATCTCATGTAAAGAGAAACTGTCGCTCATGTACTATAACCGCAACCTTAAGCTATATTAAACGGCAGCGCACGCGCCGCGCCCCGCCCGTGCACCGCCCTCACTGTCTGCATGCATTCATATTTGTATTTCAACTGCATTATTGAGATGCATTCATAGTTTAAATCATGGGCTTTGAATATGGTGTAGCTAATGGGCACAAAATTTGGTACGAGGCAGATTGACGTATATATGTCAAAAAAATGATAAAAGCTTTATTATATTAGCTTGCAATGTATGTATGTTTTTCCGGGGTGAATCTTGCAACTCAATTTTGAAGCAGATATCTTTAACCGATTGAGCTGAAATTTTGTATACACGTTTAGTTTGGATGACAATGCATGGTCAGCTGTGTGACGTCATTCTAAATCCAACATGGCAGAGCACCTAAGATAGCGGACTATTATTTTTTAATGCAATCCTACAATATGGGTATCAAATTAAAGGAGTTGCTGAGAATAACTCAACAAATAAAGTCACGTCACAATGAATCCAAAGCTTGTTTTTAAATAGGTTTTTTAACTTATAATTGATTATACCTTTATTTATGTATGTAATCTATACTACCTATGTAATATTATAAAGAGGTAAAGTTTGTGAGTTTGTGAGGTTTTAGGGGGTAATCTCTGGATCTACTGAACCGCTGTTGAAAATTCTTTTACCAATAGAAATCTACGTTATTTTTGAGTGTCATAGGCTATATTTTAATCCCGGGAAAAGATAAGATCCCACGGGAACGCGGGTGACAGCTAGTATACGATATGTTTAGTGATAAACCGATCAGCTCAACAAGCTGCATATAGAAATTAACGACAATTGAATCTGACTATAGGGAGAGGCGGTGTGCCAATAAGAAACTGTAAAAAATACCTTGAGAACCCTGAAGAAATTAACGTTATGATCTCTATTTGCTGTATTAATTCCTCTCAACCGTCTGATCGAAGGTTCATTCCATTCAAGAAAATACCAATCATTCAGTAGCATCATTCGAATACTAATTATATTTACTACAGCTCCATTCAAGTTGTACAACAAAGTAATTAAAGTGTGCATAAATTATACGGTCGGTTGACAAACCTATTAATAAATTATGAAAAAAAAAACAGCTTTGCATATGAGTTGCGAGTCATATAGCGGGCGTGCCACCTACTTTAACGAAGGACTTGTTAGGGTGGAAGTATGTAGAATAATAAGGGTAAACTGTATATAATTGGGATACTTATTTTATTTTGGACTAGTTTTCCACCCCGCGGTTTCACCCGCGTTCCCGAGGGTTCTTATCTTTTCCCGGGATAAAAATTATCCTATGTTTTATTCCAGGATATGATCTAGTTTCATCAAAATCCGTTCCGTCGTTTTTGCGTGATTGAGGAACAAACACCCAAACATACAAACTTTCACATTTATAATATTAGTAGGATTGTATTGTATTTGACCACAATCTCAACATGATTTTGTGGCGTAGAAGAGAATTGCCTCTCAAGAGCACCTGTTTGAACACACCAACACAACATATTAAATCTTGGTCGTAGGAGGATACTACGAACCCTACCACCGTGCTATGGTTTCCTCAAGATATTTCCCTTCACTAAAAGCTCAAGTTCATTCCACTACCCATCCACTTTCGGCACGGTATTCGACGTCAGGATTTAACTTTGGTTGGGGTATCGGAGAATTGTATCGTTCTTAGTATTAGATGGCTCATAAAGATTGTGAAGTACTTAATAGATAAGATATGGTGAACTTAAACATTAACGAGTGTTTCACGTAACGTTAACAGTATGGTTTCAAGACATTTAAAGTCTATGTAAATAAACATTTTTAACAAAGAACGCATTTAAATCTATTAAAAGAAACATGTAGGTATCTTTAAAGTTAATTGAGTACGGAAAGGACATCCTTATTATTGTTTGAGTAGGTATAGACTGATAACTCTTTATTGATAAGAAATACTCACAATTACTTTAGGTACATATACATAATATAAGTACCTACATCATTTATATCAATCCTTATATTTAAAAAAAATACTAAACCGATCTTGATGAAAATTGGCACACAGATAGATTATATCCTGGAATAAGAGATGGGATACATTTTATACCGGCAAAAGATAAGATCCCGCTAGAGCTAGTTGTTTATAAAGCAATTGGAAAGTTTTTTTTTATACCAATTAGTTTGTCTTTGTTATGAATTTCCAAGGATAATATAAATAAATACAATACATTTCATCATTAGAGCACGGTACTGTATTTTATCCAAGAAATAAACTTGACCATATAAAAAGGACGGTTCACAAGAATGTTGTATTCACTTTTAAGGCTACGCGGCTGCAGGACAAGTACACTCGCCCATGCAAGTGGTACATCATTATATGAACATTTTCTACGACTTACTATTTATATGACTTATTATACTTTATATGAATCTTTAACTGTGTTATTGTAAAAGCCAAGGTAAAAGTTCGAACAAACGATAGGGATGGTGACTGACATATCAAATCAGCTTCTTTTAATTAAGTAAATGTCAAAAGTATGATTTACATGGAGTTTTGTATCAAATACTAGGTATATAATACGTAGGTATGTAATAAGTAGGTATTTTGATAGTTCATATTTATGACGTCACAAGTATCGTCATAAATATGAACTATCAAAATACCTACTCTTTGTCGTTAAATTCGTAATTAAATTATTATTATTATTAAATAATTTAAAAAAATAAAGAGGCGGAATTTTACAACGTGTTCGCTATTTTCGAGTAATTTTAATTTTTTTATACAGTAGTTAGAGTTGGGTATTTTTTTTTGGATATAGGGCATCCATCATCCCAATTCTAAGATTTTCTAGTTAAACAATATTAGGTCTAGTACAGTAATATATCAAACTCAATACTCATTTATTCAGTTTAGGCCCTGATAAGACACATGAACATTATAATAGACTCTATCACTAGCGGTTCGAAGACTGTTTGTGTTTATATGTATGTCTGATATGTTTGAGCGGAGCATTAACCATAAACGTGAAGCAGTAGGTAAAACTGCGGGGACAGTACTAATAAAAAAAACGAACATCGTAGCATTATTAAAAAAAATACTTAGACGCTTTCTTTACTGCGGTTTCAGTTTCATGCGATGTCGTATCAGGCTACAGAGAAAAATAGTACAAAAGCACTAAGTGAAGGTAAAATATTAAATGTAAGGTAATAGGTAGGTACATTATATTTCACTATGTCTGCCTGCTTTGTTACGTTAGAAATATTCTAAGAAAAATTTCTCATTTTTACTTTATAGATAAACTGAAAAAATAAATAGGGATCTCTACATTTTCTTTTGCTTGTTTTTTTGATCCATTGTCGTGCAATCTGTCGTCTAAGACATTGAGCTATTGTTTAAGTAGTTATATAGGAGGCTTGCATGATATGTGATCAATATCTCAACCATAATATTAGTGTTTAAAAATTGAGCCGCCCACGTGAATGTGTACAAAATTCTCATTATTATGTTATTATCTCTTAAAAGTTTTGGGTGCTTTGCGTTTTAAGGGTTCTCTACTTAAATGATAATGCCTATTTATAGTTCGATGTCGGTGACTGCCTATCTACATTTATGACAGCAGAAACCATGAATTCTATAGAATTGTCTAAAACTTCAGTTCATAAAAAATATGAAATTAAATGTTTATTATAACATAGGTATATAACATAGGCACAGCACAGGCACTTATGAATAGTCAGACTCTAATGCACGGTTCGGAAGGTTGCATTTGCTGAGAAGAGCCGGCAATAAACTCAGCAATTACTCTTTTCAAAAACATTCAATTATTATTATGTTGTGAACATCAATTTAGGATAAATACCTAAAGTAAGTTCATAATAACCGTTCCACGAAACGAATATTGAAATATAGATCGCTTTAATAATAATTAGGCGAACACATAAATTTTATTAATTCACGAAAATTTCCTTACTCGCACCATACGTATGGACTAAAAATTAAAAATTAACTCATGAATTAACGAACACCTTCTGGGAAACGCCCAAGTTTAATCGTTATTAAGAATCGACTGAATTTTGAGTCACACCCAGTGCCACAATTTAATTTTTATTATAAATACGCCCGTACTTTTCGTTATTTGTGTCGGCAAATAACATTATGCTGGATTTAAATGAGTCATTCTTTCATGAAAAACACAGGTCACATTGAAAAGTACCTTAGATTTATTATTATATAACTATGTTTATATAGTATAAAGTGTTTGATTAAATCGAATAACACTAGTGATACCTTTTCAGTATATTCAATGAGGATATAATAAGTACTTCCTATTCATTTATGTCGTTGATAATAATATAAGGGTGACCTACCAATGGAAACAAGAATGCTGCATAGGTACGTACTTCTTTGGACAAACGTTCAATGAGTCTTGACTTGAAGTAAGTATTTATATCAACAGTGAAGCCTTTGTCCGATATTATTTGCGTTACCTACTATCGATATAGTGTGCAAAAATTATCTCTACCGTTTTGTATACTAATATTATAAAGAGTTAAGGTTTATTTTGTTTGTTTGTAGGAATCTTTAAAACTACTGAAGTAATTCAAACAAATCTTTCGCCAACGGTAAGCTAAATCATCACAAGTAGGCTATATTCTATTTTAATTCACTCGGGAAATATTTTAGTTAAATATAAGATTTTTAATAAATAAAACAATCATAAATAATTTTAAACTTACATAAAACAACCCAAAAAGGGAATTGGGTCAACTACATAAATGTATCTATCCTACGACGTCACGTCATAAAGTTAAAAGAACCGTCTAAAAATACACCACAAAACTCGTTTAGAATAACAATAGAAAAGCGGTATTGAACGGCACAGCTTCGATAACAGATGCATTCAGCATGACTCGTAATGTGAGGACGGCAGGGTTTTTAATCGACTGCACCACGGCAATACGGAACGGATATGGAGTGAGTCACCGGAACATTGCGCCGAATTGTCCGGATCTCACCTGTGCAGTCGATGGAGAACGAGTGATGAATACTGATAAACTACCTACTTTAATTATGTCGGAATTGTAGTAGATGCTTTTTATCCCCGGAAAAGATAAGATCCTTCGGGAACGCGGGTGAAACCGCGCAGGACAGCTAGTACCTCATATTTAGTGGTAGCGCCTATGGTTCTACCTATTTTAGTTATGACTGCCCGTGAGGTATACCGTATTAGACAATAATAAATCAACATACTTCTTCATTTAGATATAATTAACTACGTAAATATAAAAATTGCGAATGCAAAAAGAAACACTCTGAATCCAGAGGATACAATCGCGTCAAAAATTACTCCGCTATTATCAGCATGTAACCCAATTACCATTAATTCGTGTGTAAATAGCCTAGTTGTAGAGATGAATAGCTGAAATATGTTTGTCTCTTTCTATCACAATGCTTGGGTGCATGTTGGTGAACACTGTACGTTGTCTATATTTATCTCGAGAGACGGTATTTCCGGTTCGAACAAGCCACACATTTGGAGACTACCATTGCACTTTACGTAAATACATTTTTGCGGGAAACTGCGCAAACTTCCTTGTTCTTAAAAGTGTTGAATATGTAAATACGTACACATATTTATAGAGGTGCTAAGAAGCCAACTCATCATTGCGTATTAAGATTCGTTCCATAAAACGTCCTTATGAAAACGAAAACACTTTATCTTGAACATTAATTACGTATTTCTAATTTGTATTAGGTAATCAATTTACATACCTACCTATAAAGCTTTACGCTGAGATTTCGAACAATGTGTCTTCCCCGTAATGATCTATGGACCCGAAACCTGGACGCTCACAAAACAAATAATCGACAAACTCCAAATAACTCGGAGAACCATGAAGCGTGCTATGTTGGGGATTTCACTACGTGACCGCATCAGAAACATCCGAAGAAGAACCAAACTGTCTGACATAGCTAAAAAATCACTCGAAGAAAGAGACGACTCTAGGTGGGGCAAGAAAGTGCTAGAAAGGAGACCCAGATCAGGGCAGAGACATGGTGGCAGACAACACAAAATCAAAACTCATTTATTCTGTTTAGACCCTGGTAAGGCACTTAGGAACGTTTACAATTGACTCTACCACCGGTACGGAATATACATAAACTGAGAAGACTCTGTAAGGATTTTTTTTTAAACAGGAAGATGAACCGATGATCTGACTGGATGAGGAAGGCCCAAGACCGAGAAATGGAGTGCACTAGAAGAGACCTACACTCAGCATTGGGTAGAAGTGAGTTGAAGAAGAATCAAATTGATTATTAAATAATATATTAAATAACCTGACTTAAATAATATATTAAATAACCTGACTCCTACGTGTAAGTTATTTAAATAACTTACCCACCAAAAAAACTAAGTAGTCAGGTCCCTCATAGGTATTTGAATCACGAGGAGGGGGATCAACATTGTAAATATCATCTCAACACAATTGTAACATGGTGGTTTGCATTTTCTTGGTTTATACCACAAGTGATAACCAAGCAGGCAGGTCACCTGACGGTAAGTGAATACCGTCTTCTATAGATATTAGCAATATCAGGAGTATTGATACGATGTTTTTCTTCGTATCTGACATCAATTTACTGAACTATCATCGCATTACTGACGGACGGTTTATTAATTTACAAATAGGTTTATAGGTATGATACAGTAAGAAATTTACTTTGAAATAAATCAAATGAATGAAAATAATAAAAATAATATGTCTTAATACTTTTGTTTCTTTTATGACCGAACATGCGTTTGTTTGCTCATCTTATCTGTGATCAAGATTACAAATTAAAATTTACAAAGAAAACGCAATCCAAAGAGGTAGATGCACAGTGAGCAAACATGCTATTATTAATTGTTATTTATGACATTTGGTTCCAAAGAATTATTAAAATAATATAGCAACAGTGAAAGTGTAAATTAGCAGTTAGGATATTTTTTGAAATTTTAAAACACACTTTTATAGATAATATTTTTATTAATATGTATCTACTCGTCCTTTTATTTATTTAATTCAGACAACTCGGGGAAATAGGTTGACTCATTAGGTATCAGGAACTTATTTTTACAGTTGGTTTCTAAATTATAACAAAGCAAACCTTCCGACATGTGCAATTAAGTACTTATTATGAAAAAATTCGTGGAACGCCACTTGCTATCACAGTCTGCAATCTACAGTTGACTAACGTTTGTACCTAAAGATTTCAGTAAAACTCAAAACATTCATGAAATAATTTATAATATCTAATTTATTAAAACTAAATGTTAGACACATTTAGTTTTAATAATAAATTTTAATTTAAAAAAAAAAAGAATGGTCTGATGAATTTATTTTGTTCTGTTTTGAATTTTCGTAGGATTTTTAAACTTTAGCCTTGGTACTATAGCTTAAATATGAAGGTAAACCATCATTTTGAAGCCAACGAATCAACAGAATTATTTACTCTCGCTATTGATGTATAATTTTTAGTATCCTGTATAATTATCCTCTTTTGAGTAAGTAAATATAGTCCGATTTCTTTGAGAGCATCATTAAATACCCATTTGTCCAATGCTGAAATTAGTCTGTGTTCTGCTATGTAGGTATAATTATGCAAAGTTAATGTTAATCCATTGGAAAGTGTAATATTGATGAGATCCGTTCACTCGTTGCCCTCGATAGCGCCATTTGATAATTAACAAAGGTAAAAGCACACTCGACCGTTTCGTGTCAATTTTGAAATGCAAATTCGAAATGCAAGTATGTAGTCAACTAGGTATGTGCATGAATATATTATTAAAAATAATTAGCATAGATGTTATTGTTAGTTAGTTGATTGAAAATTATTGGCAACCATCCCAGGTATGATAAAAAAGACAATTAATAAAAAGAATCTGATTTGATATGTGACTGACATCAAATCAGCTTCTTTTCATTAAATGTCAAAACGATAGTCTATATGGAGTTTTATATGAAACACATACCTACTCGTGACGTCATAAATATGCACCATCAAAAGACCTACTCGTTGTCGTTAAATTGGTAATTAAAAATCATAAAAATTCCGAATTTTACAACGTGTTCGCTATTTTGATTACTTTTAGATGTTTTATACACTAGTTAGAGTTTGGTATTTTTTCTTGAATATCTAATTCTAATCATACCCATTATCTCCAATTTGAATAATGTAGGTACCTACACACGTTTTGAAGGATCTTTTAAAACATTATTTCCGTAAGTAACAAAGATAAATCAAAATAAGTAAAACGAGAAAATAGTAGAGTGAACTAAATTGCGAATTATTTGTGAATCATGTGTCGAATAGGATGCTTTAGATAGGAATAGTGAATATTTGGGTCAATAGCGAAGGCCTCCGCAGCGCTCGGCTGTATCTATTTAACTATTACAAACATACCTAATTTCTACTTCAACAATGTTATAGTTGATATTGATTGATAAAAAAATGTTTTAGGTAGTTCAATATTAATAAGCATTTAAAGAGTTTATTGATTGAAATATAAATATTATTATTAAATGAATATATCAAAAAAGAATATCCTCCAAAACTATTAAACCAATCTTGATGAAACTTGGCAAACTAATAGATTGTATCCTGGAATAAGAGATAGGATAGGATACTTTTAATCCGGGAAAAGATAAGATCCCAGGGGAACTAGGGTGAAACCGCGGGGGACAGCTAGTAATCTGGAAGATAAGTGTGATAAGAGTACAATTCGTATTTATACAATATTTCTCATTGGCCCGGCTAGCTCAGTCGGTAGAGCATGAGACTCTTAATCTCAGGGTCGTGGGTTCGAGCCCCACGTTGGGCGTCATGTTTTTATATTTACTCAAAATATTATTTTATGTTGCTGCGAATCTGTTTTGACATAACATCATCATAACTATTAATCCAGAAATACGTAAGGGGAAAATCCAAAATTGTTTTATCTACCAGTACTAACCAGAAAAAAATTGAATTATAATCATCCGTTCCGGTAATGCATTGTACTAACATTTTAGTCCAATTTAAAGTTGCGATAACTAATAATAAATTAGATTTAAGTTATATTTATCAATTAATTATTTTGTTTGGCACATGAACGTGCTAATATGTTGTTTACAGATTAAAAATTACAGTGTTCATGTTGTTTTTTACATTATATGTAATTAACTCATCTCCACATTTTTGTTTTAATTAATGCTGTAGGTTAAACTACATCGGTGAATAATTATTTAGATTCTAAAATAAATAATACAACCACATCACTTTGTTTTACCTACAGGTAACACTTATCAAACATAATATACCTACGTAGGTGACTTTTTGAATACGTACTAAATAATGTCAAAGTATTTTGGAAAACGTTAGTAAAATATTCTCAAAAAAAACTTATTACACTATATATGTGTATATGTATGTTCATTATGCAAAATGTATATTCAAATGATCATCATATATTCTTTTTTTTTTATGTCACAAGTGACAACGAGGCAGGCGGGTCACCTGATGGTAAGTGACAACCGTCGCCTATAGACATTGGCAACACCAGGGGATTGCTAATGTGTTGTACACCTTATTAAGGCGAACTGGCTCTCAAGTGCAATTGCCGGAACACACCAACAGGTGCTTGGCGACAGATTTTCAACTTGAGGGTGGTAGCCAGCCAGTCGAGTACTACAAAGTACCCTACCACCGTGCTGTGGTTTCCACACGATGTTTTCCTTCACCGAAAGCTTCAAGCTCATTGTAAGGATTCGAACGCACGACCTTCGCCGCGGTATCCGACGTCACTTACCACTGAGCTATCATAGATAGATTGTTTGCTTGTATTTACCAGCTAGAACAACGGCTAGAGAACAGATCATTTAATCCATTGAGAAATACAGCATATAAATTACGTAGTAACTAACTAACATTAGCAAAATAATCTTTTGCGTCTTACAAAAATCTTTACCCTACATTTTAAGGATTTTACGTGCAATCCTCATTCTTTTGTACATAATCGTCATGTGTACTAGCGTATGCGACAGTTATATGGCTGCTCTTTGAACATACAATATTTTATATGCATTTACGCACAAAGCATGCTATTATGTCAAGTAGGTAGGTACGTAGTCGCCGACAGTAGGACGTCGGGAGACAATGCATATCTCTACAAGTTTGCAGGATATTTACTCGGAGTACTTGGTATCCACTGTTCCAGACACCTTTTGTTCCTCGGTACATGGAATAGCCATACGGACAGTACTCACTGATAGGAGATTCTTTTTCTTTATGCGGCAGCACTAAGGCTTCTTTGGAGCCATTTGTCACCTTTATCCACTAAAGGATAAATAATTCGATTATATTTAGGACGTATTCGTGCTACACACGCATTATGTGAATGGATTTATTGAATAACTAGCTTTCCGCCCCGCGGTTTTACCCGCGATCCTGTTTCTCCATATAAACTTTGGACCCCCGTTTCATCCCCTTAGAGGGTGAATTTTGGAAAATCCTTTCTTAGAGGATACCTACGTCATAATAACTACGCGTGCCAAATTTCAGCGCAATCCGTTCAGTGGTTTGAGCCGTGTGTTGATAGATCAGTCAGTCAGTAAGTCAATCAGTAAAGATTGCTTTTTATTTATATAAGTACCTACCTATACAGATTTCATCAAAATATTTTGAGGACAGACATGGGTATTTTTTAGGGGTGTTAGATTTATGTTCGTCGTTTTATACCTACCTAAGGTTTTTTCTTTGCACTCTTATTATCACTAAAATCATGTGATAGACACCTAACTGAGAAACGTATAAAACAGCGCGATTGCATATCTGTTACCACCTACGTGGACAATAAACATTGAAATGGATCGTAAATGTGTCGTAATTGCACTTTATAAAGTACGTGTTGCGTCTGCTAATAAACACCGCTTTCCTATATGTGATACAAAATATATCAACTATGTATAAAATAATGACGGTACCATGCGTGCCTTATTAAAATAATTGAACTGAGCCTATAATATTTATCGAAACTATATTTGATTATTATAACTACAATTAAAAAAACTAATCTAAACTAAAAACTACCTAAAATAAACTATAAAAGTGCGTCGAAAGAATTCCTCCGCATCGCCGTCGACTGGTAACGTTCCCAAAAGACTGGCAGCATTGCCACGTTGAATGGCAATGCTTAATCTTTGGCCAAAGTAAAATCCAGCCTTTTGGTCATGGGAAGCGTCAACCAATCTTTTTGAAATATCCTTAAATATTAATTATATAGGAAGGTACTCATCTTTTTGCGCTACAACACTTTTTGCGTAAGAAAAGATTCAATAGAGAACCACGAATAAAGGTAGAATAGTGTGCATTAAAGGAATCAGTGTACCTATCTAACTTATATTCAATCGTCAGTATATATTCATGATTCAGAATAACTGTGAAGGTTTTATCTCGCTTCGTAAACAGTTCTAGGTGTTACCAAACCGCTCCCTAGCAAGTGTATACTTGATAAATTGACTCTACCAATTCTTGCTTTAGCTTCAATCGAGGGCCACTGCAGCATTGCAATACATCTACAGTGAACCAGTTATCACTTACATAACTAAGTTTAACACAAACAAGACCTACTTGCGCGTGCGCAGGAAGCGGCTAACCATCGCGGTCACGCCGTGTTTAAACTGCAATTAAAGTGGGTTCAAATCTGATTTAGTACATCCCGGCTAACAGGCTTCTGAATAATTAGATTTTTTAATTTAGTTTTTTTTTATAACTATTAATATGCGTTCTTGTAATATGACAAGCTCCAAGTAAATATTGTCAGGATTTTCAAAGTTGTATTAGGAGCTATTTATAATAAAATTATTATATTTCTAAATATGATTTCATTGGAGTTCCACAGAAAACTTTTTTATACTTACAGGGAGAAAAAATTCAAGCAAATTCTTAACTCTCCCTAAATTAAAATTAGTCGAATTTTTCACTATTTGTAACGGTCCACAAAATAAATGAGCGGAGATGTCTTCCCGTGCCGCGAAGGACGCTAAAGGAACGCCTCCCACTCGTCACTTAGCCCATTAATCTCCTCCCAAACGGTCCGTCCGTCTGTCACTGCCAGTAATCTAATACGACACGCCAGCTTTTTGTCCCCATATTACTTGCACTTGGTGGAAATACGCCTTAAAATGGCCGTTAATCCGTCAGTGGATAACGGTCCCTTTTAAGGGAGAATCAAACATTTCCCGGACAAAAGGGAGACATTCATAGCGCGCCAGCGACATTATACATCTCTTTGAATTCTATACTTATTATAAATAATAAAATTCAAATAGAAGATAGTGCGTAGGAAGTCTTAATCTATTAGGTACCTAATAACTACATTCTATAGCATAGCATATTTGGAAAGTGAAAAAGTTTTTCCATAAAAACTCCACAACTCGTAGAATTAAAAACTGTGTATTATGAACAAAGCCTATTTAATGAAAGGACTGTGCCAACTGCTTTTGTTTTGTATGAAAAGATCTCAAACAAATCTGTGAGAGGGCTTAAGAAAAATGGTACGTATAGAAAGACATTGTCTGCCATATCAGACAGATTCAGATAAACCAGACAATGCCCAGTATAATAAGCAACCAGTTTCCGATGAGCCTCGGACGAAACAAAAATTTACAAGTTGTCAGGATATCTCTTAGTTAGACTGTTTAGTATGCACGAGATACTCCGCGAGGACTCTTACATATGTACGAATGCTACGTAACATCAACATCCTACTTAAGTAATTACAATGATCATTAAAACACTTACCGCTGAATGATGAGCACTCCGAGTGGGTCGATTCTTCGCTGGCGCCGCAGCACACGTCACGAACATCGTCAGAAGCAACCCCATAAGGGCTATGGCGCGTAAACGAACGCCCATTGTCCTTATGATCGCTTCCATGCACTTCGTTGCATCCCGAATGCATTTGAATTTTAAATTAGCCTGGCTTGTGCCGCCATGTACGTCAACCTCTACCCTCTTTGTGATAATAGATTCTTCTCCGTATGTAAACTCAGATTCGTTTTCTCTAGTCGTTATCTGATATCGTTTTTCGTTCTCGTATTGATATTCGTATTCATTATTCGGTATTCTACACCTATCTAAATCAGTCAATTTGTGAATTTTGTCTAAATTATTATCATTGGAATGGCTATCAAATGTCGTATTCCTAGTGATATTTTCTACGACACAAACGTTTCGTGCCTTCATATTACCGGAGTCTCTCCACGTATCAACAGTAGTGTGTTGCATTTTAGACTCCATATTTGGTTGTGATATGGCTGGCTCGTAAATACTCTTAGGTTCTCTGCAAGTGTGGGCTGCTGCAGTCGAGGAGCCAGGTGTCATTATGGTAACTATAGAGCGGGGTTTACAGGTGTCAGCTAAGCATATTAGATTGTCAGCAACGTAGAGCGGTTCCCTCATCAACAGCGTTACTACAGCGTATAGCACTTTATCGGCATGTTTCCTGTTACCGTGTTCCAGATTAATTTCTCTGTGGACGGGATGCTGTGTTATCTCGCTACGTGGGCGGTGCGCCTGTTTGTTCTAAACTTAAAATATTCTTGCATGCACAAGGTATTGGAACGGTATCTGTAACAAGACAAAGATAATGTTTCATTTCAGCACTGATACGGGGACGAGTAAAGGCACTACTCAAATCTAAGAGACATACAAACAGACAGATATGTAAATAATATAAATCTAGCATTTACTTTTACTCTTAGTATGTAAATGGGTAACCCTCATTTATTGTAATTTATGGAACTACCAAGAGAACTAACTGGCGTATATAGTTTCATTAAGGTGCAAGTCCAAAACGGACCGCAAACTGGAACCGCGAATTGCAAACTACTTTCTATGAAATCGTGGCGACATTGCAGCCTGCGGTCTGTAGTCGGTCTAGGACTTGCACCTTTAAGGTCATCAGCATTCGATATAGTTTCAATGTAGTTATGAATGCGCAGTTTGTAAAAAATATGCGGGAGAACAGTTCCCGAAAGATAACTATTACCAAAAAAACTGTTTAAAGTATAAAATTTATAATCATCTACATCTCTCGATCGCCTTCATATTTCATGCCGAGGCACTATGGTGTCCCTGCAACGAGGGGACTGGACAAGTATACAGACTCAGTGATTTAAATTTACTTCATATTACATTCATATAATCTTATCATGCTACAGCGGTGATGTGGTAAGCCAACAAAACCTATCAGAGAACTGGCTTTCAAATTCACCTTCCAGACCACACCGGTAAATGCATGTTAATAGATTTTCAGCTGAAGGTTAGGGAAGCCAGCCAGAGCCAGCAGCTATATAGCACTCGGAGGTATTGTTTCCTTACGATAGTTTCCCTCACCGAAAGCTCAAGATTATAGGATTCGAACCCAACTTCCACTTAAGATTGTCTCAAGATATTTTCCTTAATTGAAAAGCGGAGAGGGAGTAATTCATTTACGCGTAGTTTATTACGTTTGGATTTGCCTAAGTATCGAACCGACATTCTCATGTTTTTTTTCTACAAAACTGGGTTCAATCATAAACAAAAAAAGTACCTACTTAGAAATATTTATATCATATGAGTATAAAATATTATTATTTAATTTGTAATCGATAATTAACAGTACCCAAGAAAATGATAACCTTAATGTTTATAACATTGAAAGAGGAATCCAAATAATGAAAGCTCTCACAGGCCGATGACGAATTATTACTATCTGGGCACAAACATTGTCAATAATTGATAGCGTAATAAATAAGTATTATATTATACGAGTGAGATAACTCAGGTGCTTTCACATAAATCTTTGTTCATAAGTTTATAGCATCCGAGATCACATTTAATGTTAAAAGATAATACAAAGGGAGCTTGGAAAAAGTTCTATCACTCAGTTGTTCAATGAACTCTGGGAGTATCTAATAAAATATATTTATATTAAATTACCATAAAATTATAGGTATGGTATGTAATTACTTTATACATGTGTATTTATACATAAAATATAGTAACAAATACAACAAATATGTAGACATGTACCCCCACGGGTCAAAACTCTACCATAATATTTATTTAAAAGTTATTAGGAAAAAAAAACTTGATTAGAGTTTGTATTTTTTTATTGATACCGCTAAAGCTCGTCAAAAGCTACTAAATAAAATAAAAAACAATCTATTGAAAAACAGAAGAAAAAAAAGGGTCCTTTTTTCACGTATTAATTATGATTATGATACTAATATTTGAATATTGGTTCGTGTGTTAGAGTATTAAGTATACTTTTTCATAGTTTTCAGTACTTTTTGAAGTCAAACAAGGGTTCTTGATAGTTTCGTTACGCCCGTCAGTCTGTAGGTATGTCTTAGCTTTAATTTACTTGTAAACTATAAGGCGGACACCAGTAAAATTTAGATCATAATATAACAATAATTATAACCAGTATAAAGTTATAAAATGCATCTCTCTCTAAAATGATGCAGATATATATATTTTAATTTAGTTCCACTATTGGGTCTTCAAAAATCCTTGTCAGGATCCTTTACATAACATTTACAAAAAATTGGTCTTGATTTTAACTGCTCCAAATGCGAGATCCTAGTTTCAGATTCTGTTCCTGAATCTGAGAAATCCAAAATTATTCAAGATTTTAATGATTTGGCACCAAATATTAAATTAATCTCAAGGGATTCGCTTCTTCTTCTCGGAGCCCCCGTCTTAGATGAATCCATTCCTGGGTTTTTTGAGCAAAAGATACAAAATTTTAATGAATCCTCTCATCGACTTTATGACATAAATGCGCATTATGCATTTTTTATTGTACGACTATGTCTTTTTGTGCCGAAGTTTACGTATTTACTCCGCTGCACCCACTTATTCAAATTCGATCAATTATTAGAAACTTTGGACAACATGATCAAAATTTCTCTTTCTAAAATCCTAAATTGTTGCCTAGACGACAACAAAGTGTGGTCTCAAGCCACCCTACCCGTACGATATGGTGGCCTAGGAGTGCGTAAAATTTCTAGCGTATCACTGCCGGCATTTCTGTCCTCGGTATACAGTGTGAGTGACCTCGTCAGATCTGTTTTGGAACCAACTATTGGATCTGTTGAGGTTTCTTACCTATCCGATGCCAGAAATTCTTGGCAGGTAGCTTGTCCAGGCACAAATATTCCGACTTTGAGTCACTCTCAGAGAGAATGGGACAAACCTCTTTGCGAAAAAACTTGGCAAATTTTATTTTCTGATTTTTCTACTGATTCGGACCGGGCACGTTTGTTAGCTGTCTCTCAGAGTGAATCAGGTCACTGGTTGCAAGCCATTCCATCTAGTAATATCGGGACTTTGTTAGACCGCATAACATTAAGCTTGTGCATTTGTCTTCGTCTTGGTTCCAGGTCCAATCATCCTCATCGCTGCCGCTGTGGGGATCTTGTCAATGAGCTCGGCCATCATGGGCTTTCGTGTTCTCAAAGCGCCGGTCGTATTTCACGCCACGTGGCTCTTAATGATATTATCCGTAGGGCTCTTGTTGTCGCCGGCGTGCCTTCTGTACTCGAACCGGTCGGTATTTCGCGTGGCGACGGCAAGAGGCCGGATGGTATGACTTTGATCCCGTGGAGTGTCGGCAAGCCGTTGGTGTGGGATGCCACTTGTGTCGATACACTTGCGCCATCTCACTTACCGGTGACTTGTAAAGCCGCGGGAGCGGCTGCGAAAGGTGCGGAAAATTCAAAATTCAAAAAGTACGCCTGTATTGGTCCAAATTATCAATTTATGCCTTTTGCGGTTGAGACCATGGGTCCGTGGGGGTCTGAAGCTCGTCGTTTCGCAAATATTTTATGTAAAAAATTAATCGAGGCCTCGGGTGACCGGCGGGCGGGGAGCTTTTTCCGCCAACGCATCAGCTTGGCCATCCAAAGAGGAAACGCTGCCAGCCTTCTGGGAACCTTGCCGATCGGCAGCAGCGGCAGCCTCGAAGATGTTTTTTATGTATTGTAATTGTACATTTGCATGTATATTTTGTACATTTGTTGTAAACATTTACAATATAGTAATATAATATATTGGTAACGAGGCTGTTTTGAAGGGGTTCTTATCGTGTCATATAGCTAAAACTGTAGTTTTGAAAATCTTAACAGATCTCTCTAGATCAAAGACTCAAGACAAGGAAAACCATCACATCCAATGAGATTATTAGAGATCACGAGCTATAATCGACCAACTTTGCGATGTATCAAAAAATATATTAACAAGTTGATTGATGTATAGTTTGTGTAATCCTTGATAGCTTTTGCAAGAGAATACAATAATTATTTGATTAATTGGATATGAAATTAGTCCAATTCTACAATTATATGGTTTAATAATTAATTAAATAAAGGTTCAATGGACATATACTAATAATTTATACTCGTACACATAATTGAAATTGACTTAAGTAATGGGATTCTTATTACATTTATTGTTTCAAGAGATCTCGTTTGGTATTGAATTAAACCTAGAGTTACTGCTGCAAATACATAATAATATTTTTGGAAGCCAACTTATGCAAGCCAGTCCTTCAAAATATACCTAGTACCTACCTACCAACAGTTCGTGCTGAAGGCACAAGCGTGATGATTTGTAAGGTGTATTGTTAACTACAGGCTCATAAACATAATAAAAGGATTATGAACACAAAGTATTACACTGTACATAGTTCAATTTGGTTTACTATGACAAAAAGTTGATAAAAGCTGTCAGTAAGTGTGTCACTGGCAAAAATAACTGTTGATTTATTAGATGTACGCTAAACTAATGCTGATTCAAAATAAGAGTTTCAAATAAGACATGCTTTCTATAATTATTCAGCCCTAATAAATGTGGTGGAAGTAAAGATAGCGGTGGGCACAGCACAGCACAGCACAGAACAAGCAACGTGTAAGTAAACACTAAGTGGAGACTATTTATAAATGAACTCAGTCTAATTGGTGCCGGCCGCGGCCACATGACCAACAGTTGTCTACTAACAAAATATAAAACGCAAACCGGTATGTCATTTCGGTACAAAGAATACCTACAGTAAATAATTTAATTGAGTATAACAATGAAAGTTTTATCAATAAAAACAAATATATTGAATAAGGTAGAATGTATACATAAATTTAAAATAAAGCAGAATTTGTCATAGCGTATGGATAATTATATAAAAAACATGCAAAATGCAAATAAATAAAACTTACATTTAGTCGTCAATCCGCTCTACATGCAGCAAAGAAAACCATGAAAACAAAACAACGCTCGCTGTGCTATCTGGCGTTCCTTTCCCTTTCTACGCAACAGAAAGGGACATCGAACGAGCTTACACAGCTGACACTGAAAGCACTTAAAACTTTACAGAAATCCACACTATGATATTATCCGGATAATTTATAATATTAAATGTTACAGCTCGGTTATTCTGGCAGTTTTTAGAAAAATCAATAAGTATAACATGAAAATATAAATGTGCACATAGTCATACATGGAAAATATTATTTGTATCTTTTACAATAAATGCACTGGATCTCCGAATTAAGTCCGAGTGTTTCGTAAATAAAAACAAACAGTGTCCATGAGCACAGAACGCTCGGTACGCGTTCACCGCGTCTACGCGCGACCTAACAACTAACTAACTTCGGGTGAACGGAACACTACGGCCCGTTATGCCGCCTATACACATGCCACAACGTTGGTCATGACATTTTTTGTCCCTTTCGCTTCAGACGTTTTGATATGAGAAGAAAGTACGAGCGTCGTTGGGACGATGTGTCATGTCATGTGTAATACCATCATCACAGACTGGAACTTTAGTGCATGCGCCGCCAGTTAGTTAGCCCATGTGGGCCAGGGTTGCTGGATTCGGCAATTTTGGGCTTCGTACATTTAAAAAAAAAACTATTATATTTTCTAAAAATACGAGGTTAAATATCACTTTGGAAAAGACATAATTTGACAAACACCTGATTCACTGCCGAGCTGATCGTCCTCCTAAATATGATATACCTGAATCTACTTTTCTGATAGATCTGGCAACCCTGTTCACTTCGTCTGCTTGAAAAATATCCTCTAACAAATGCGGGCATAAAGCTTTGTGGGTTATTATTGTCGACTAACAATGAAGTGCGTACAAGGAGCAATTCCGTTTGATTAAAATTTCTTTTGGTTTTTGCGTGGCTGCCATTGTTTTGTGCCCGCCCAATGCTTCTATAAGGTCTTTGTGTTAGATGAATTAGGGGAACTTACATATTAGTCGGCAATTGAATGTTTCGATGGTGGGTGAGGTAAAATTAACACAAAGGGCCGCCTGGAGATGAGATGTGAACTGAACTCTTTGTTTTTTTTTTATTGACAACCGATATATTAGTAGAGTACAGTACAGACGGTGTAAATAGAGTAAAGCTGCAATTTACCGAAATTGGCTAGCGTCTGACCCTTTCCTCATATCTTTACCGAAATAGGGCTCCGTTGTTAGTCCCTTGGAGCAACGTCTAGACTTGAGACAACACACTTGAGACTTTCGGACCAGATTCGTTTTTAAACCTAGCATCTGCTAGAGGTGGTTTAAATGTTTACATTATGCAGATCTCGTAAACAATAACGCATTGAGTATAGGTGTATTAATAGCCCATAACCTACTTTCCGTCGCTGAATCAAACTAAAATTAAGTTGATGTCTTCACCTCGTTAGCACCAAATGAAAAAATTCACCTGCAAAGTTGTTTCACCTTTAAAGTTCAAGATTTATATTAAAATGTAGCCATAAAATAACACAATCATTTCCCTAGCTAGAGGATTCTTTTAGGTATATTTGAACTAGTGGGCGCCTGCGATTTAATCTACCTTGAATCTGTATTTTGCGGCACCGTGTCTTTTCACCAACTGATTTTAAAATAGTACCAATCTACCTACCTATCTCCATTTATACTTCTACGAGTATACTAATGTTATACAGAATTTAATGAGTTTGTGAGGTTGTAAGGGGTAATCTCTGGATCTACTGAACCGATTTTGAAAATTCTTTTACCAATACAAAGCCACGTTATTTGAGAGTGTCATAGGCTATACTTTAAAAGATAAAAAATAAGATCCCTGGAAAAGATAAGATCCCATGAGATCCAATGAAACCTTGCGAAAAGGAGCTTGCTACCGCAGAAGCTCAGTGTGGAATGAGCACCCTGCAGTGGTTTTCCCTAGCGACCACATGGGGTTCTTCGTGAAGAGATTTTAGCAGGGTTGGCAACACGCGAGTT
This sequence comes from Ochropacha duplaris, assembly GCA_951361185.1. Taxonomy (NCBI): domain Eukaryota; kingdom Metazoa; phylum Arthropoda; class Insecta; order Lepidoptera; family Drepanidae; genus Ochropacha; species Ochropacha duplaris. Next base: position 8,314,771 of record OX592703.1, read on the forward strand.
GTACCCCTGACGTTGTAAACGGTAACCGCTTACCATCAGGAGGGACGAGGCGTGTTGTCACAAAGTAAACAAATTTCATCAATATTTGTCCAGCCCCTAGGCCGTGAAACTGACAGACAATCAGAGTTTAACTTTTGCATATATTATAATAATAGTATGGAAATCCTTTTCATCTTCGAAATGTAATGTACGCTCATAACTTTCGAATGACTGCACCAAATTGGATGATTCTTTGTTTTATCCACGTAGCCAGTCTTATTTGCCTCGATGATAGACTCGAGCCCTTGCAGTGGCGGTGGTATTGAAGATGATCTGAGACATTTTGACTATTCCAATTATTGCTATTGAAAATATGTCTTTTTAATTTTGACCCAGAATTACTCGTATATATGACTAAGTATTTGTTAATATAGCTTATCTAAATAGGTGTATAATATCATTCCCATTTCTTGCAATAATCAATCATGTTTCCGTTGATCTGTAATCGTAATATGATTGTTTACACTAAATGATGTAAGTCATACTTATATAGAATAAAAATAACTATTACAAAGTAATAAAATATAGATATCATTGAAATTTATTTATTTTTTAAGTAATAGTAGCATAATGGTAGTTCTATTGCCGTAACTAAGATCTGCTTCAAATTTCGGTAAAGGAAAGCATTATTAATAAGTTAAATATTAATAACTATAGCATTGTGGTACTTTAGTTACGTATTTTTTTTATAAACCACAAGTGATAACCATGCAGGCGATTCATCTATTAGTAAGTGACTACCGCCACCTATATACATTAGCAATAGTTGCCAGGGGGATTTCCAATGTGTTGTACACCTTATTACAATGCCTTAAAGGCAACTGACTCTCAAGTGCAACTGCCGGAACACACCAACAGGTGCCTGGTGACATATTTTCAACATGAGGGTGGTAGCTATAGCCAATAGCTGAGAGCACGGTGGTAGGGTACTGCCTCCGTACTTTAGTTTCCTCTCGATGTTTTCTTTCTCAAGCTCAAGCTCATTTTAGTATTCGAACCCACGACTTTCGCCTCGGTATCCGACGTCAGTACCACTGAGCTATATTCGCCTTCTAGGCATGGCCTCATAGGCATTCTGACATAAAAAATAAACCTATATGACGTATGATTACAAAAATATATTGGCTGTCACACTATTTAATATCTGCTCCAATAAGTTTAGACAACTATTATCAGAAGAATCTATGTTAAAAACAAACCCAATATATATTGCGCTATCAATACTTGTGGTAAAAAAGTTCGACGTAAATAAAGACGGATGTTGCTGTTATATCGGTAGAGACTATTTGGAACATGGAATTTATGACCTAGACAACGCCACAGTATCACTGGAGTCGGAAGACACAAGGAAAAAATGTCTAAACTGTTATGGTTGGATACAATTTAATAACTCCCATAAAATGCAAATACAGATAAGAAATGAAGAACAAATAGGTATTTAAGAAAGACATAAAACAAATGACGACTTACGACTTTTTACATATGTATAAAGGATACATGTGTATAAATAAAGAGTTAATAAAGTCGCGTACAAATGCAATAGCTAAGCCCAAACAGGTAGATTTCAAACTTGTACATGCAATAATTCCTAGATTAGATGGTAATCAAATGCCTTGAAGACAACTAGTATTGTATAGGTACAGCTTATTGCATATTCACTAGTAGGTATACTCATACAATTATTTCAATAAAATCAACGGATCATTTGATTTTGAAAATCGATAACAGATACCTATTTCTTTTTTTTTTATTCACGTATACAAAGTCCTAATCTAGCTGTTTGATACTGTTCTTTCCTTGCTGCGCTCAGTGATGGATAAGTTTTATTGTAGTATGTAGCGTAGGCGCACGTCTCATAGTCCGGTCTGCCGTCGTACGAAGGTGCTATATCTCCTTTCCTCTTTGTTATATTGTCACTATACTACTTTCTACACATTTATTATCTACCACATAACAGACAACAAATTCTTCCTCAGGTTATCATTATATTAATACTAACACTATAAGTAAGTACCTTTTTTCCTCTTATGTTTGTCAACCAATTTTCTTTACTAGCAAATGATGAGCATTAATAAAAAAAATATGGTCTAATTTCGACCAGTGGGCGAACAGTATCTCCACTTGTACAGTGTCTTCCTTAGATATTATAAAACCAAAGACTTTAAACTTATACTATTTCTTTGTATAAAACAAAGTCCCCCGCCGCGTCTGTCTGTCTGTATGTTCGCGGTAAACTCAAAATCTACCGAACGGATTTTCATACGGTTTTCAACAATGGTTGGAGTGATTCATGAGGAAGGTTTTGGTGTATAATTCATTATGGTTTTGTGTACATTGGTTGAAATATTCCTAGTAAAGTAAATAATTATAGTATATGATGATCCTGAGACTTTCGTCGGGTATGTACTACTGAGTATGTACCAGTGTGAAAACAATGTTTGTTTATACTGCCAGCGAATCGAACCCTTACCGTGGCAGTCAGAGTATCAAGCCCGTCGAATAACCATCAAACAATCATTTTACATGCAATGCATAAATGGAGTGTCTGTAGTAATGTCGGTCAGTCATCGGATATGGAATCGTACGTGCTATGAGCACATAGGAGCGACCAAACGTATATAGTCGCGCTAGGCGCCGCCCACGTGACTTTGACCCACGATCATCGTCTGGTGTTAATGCTAATATATCATAGCACCGCACATGTTTAAGAATACAAAAAAAATGTTTACACATAATAGGTACATCTTTCACAATGTATGACGCTTCCGTTTGAGCTACCAAAGAGTAAAGAAAACCTACTCAAATTTTCATTTACGTCTCGGCTCCGCTATTCGCAACCATTATCAATTACAATGTAGATATTTGACATTATCTACGTTTAGGTCATATAAAACGCGCTCTTTATCAAATTTCAACGTAACTCTCATTTTATTTACAACCACCAATAAATTGATTTTGTTTTAGAATCCCACTATTCTACTAATATTATAAATATGAAAGTTTGTATGTTGGTTACCTATGCAATCACGCAAAAACGCAAAAACATCATATCCTTGAATAAAACATGGATACGTTTTATCCCGGGCAAAGATAAGATCCCTCGGGAACAGTTAGTAATAAAAATTCCAACAATGTGCCTAATAATCGTGTACGTGTGTTCCTCCGGTAAGTGACCAAAGCACGAAGTGTCAGCGATGAGTAAGACCAGCTACGTATTCACTAATTTCCGAGTACTTGACCCAGATATTGTCTACCGTTGCTTACTACATATGAACATTAATATACCGACTAACCGATTCGGTATAAAAGCTATTAAATTTGAATCCATTAAAAATATTTCCTTATTGATTTCCTGGATGAATTAGGTTCTTTGTGGAAATCTATGGGGAGACCATGTTTGGCCACAATTGTCTTTCATAAACAGCTATATATTCTTGCTAATAAAGTTATTGCTAATGTACAATAATTATTTGATTCTACTATCTTCATCCACATTCTAGAGGGATCTTATATTGTCCCGGAATAAAAAGTCTCATATTATTATGTTATTTTTCATGATATGATATACCTGTGTGCAAAGGTTCATCAAAATTCACCCGCGTTCCCGAGGGATCTTATCTTTGCCCGGGATAAAAAGTAGCCTATCTGCTATTCCAGACTATAATCTATCTCCATGCCAAATTTCATCCAGATCCATTCAGCCTTTCATCCATCAAAACTTTCACATTTATAATATTAGTAAGAGTAGTAGGAAGTAGGATATCTATGACAAATACTTACAAAGTGGTAGGTAGGTAGGTACCATAGATGGATAAACAAATCTGAGCTGAGTGTCGCCTAGTCGAAAGAACGTCATACGTGTGTAAAATCTGTACTAGTTAACAAATATGACTCGAAGCCCTAATGTCACTAAAAGCTAGTTATAAAAAAACGTCCGGCATACTATGGTGTACCTATACTTCTTGCAGGCTTCTTGGATGCTTCACTCGCTCGCGGTGAATTGGCGAAATTATTCCCAGATTTTTTTGATACGTTTGAATACGTATTGATTGATGCTATCAAAATAAAACTCCGTACCCTACTTTTTTATGTTAATCGTAGCTGATTGATAAGTCGATACCTACATACGATAAAAGATAATTTACATATTATAACAATTTATACTTAGAGAGAACATACAGTAAATTCGTTCCGAAAACTAAAAAATTATATAAAATCCACTCCTCCAGCTAATCACATCAATAATATCACAAGAGTAATATAAGTAATTAAAATCTTCTTAAACCTTTACTCGGATATGTAAAACCAATTAGCAATATCTTCTAATTTGAAAGGGAAACCATTTTAAATAATAACAACTAAAACACTTTGAATAGCTTTCACAGTTAAATAAATATCAATATTTTTGAGCTTTATGCAAAACTGAGCAATTATTATAATTGTAGAATCATTCTGGTTATTCACACTATCAGAACCCTTTGGTTACCTGTTAAAATTATTGTTATTGAAGTTGCGCGGTCACATAGCAATCGTTGCGTAGTAGTGTGATTCTGTATTTCATTCCCAAGGTGTGATTATGATTTTGAGCAAGTAATGTCACCAATACCCTCTATCCAATGATCTAATTTTAATAGCAATAATAATTTAATAGCAATGAAAATAGCAATAAACAGTATCAGAGTACAATTTGTAACAATTAGTTGCGGTCTGTCAGAACGTCGACCCGAAGAGCTCGACTCGACATCCTGCCGAACGATAAATGTTATGATCTGCTATATAATATAATTAAACTAGAACACTAAAGTAGGCACGCAATAGCAATATTATACTGTTCTGATATATCTATACTAATATTATAAAGAGGAACGATTTGTATGTAGGTAAGTATGTTTGTAACGAATTGACTCAAAAATATTGGACCGATTTTAAAAATTCTTTCACCATTTGAATGCTACATTATTCCAGATTAACATAGGCTATATTTTATCCCGGGGTAAGATAAGATCATAAGTAATAATAATGACACAAATCTAAACAATATAACAAAGCGATTTATAGAGGAACATGGCTTTTTTCACAGTACAAAAATAAATAAAAGAAATGATTTGCCAGAATTTTAGTTGCGTTTTATTATTTTGCATCAAAGAAAAAAACATACATGTGTATTTGTGGCATCAGACCGCTTGATATCGTGATTAATTATATTAAGGATGATGAACACAAAAATATATCTTCATGGTTTTAAGATCTTATTTCGACCTAAGGATATTGGAGAGGCATGTCTGCCTGTTATAAAAACCGGCCAAGTGCGAGTCGAACTCGGGCACGAAGGGTTCCGTAAAAAAGGCAAAAAAATCACGTTTTTTGTATGGGAGCCCCCCTTAAATATTTATTTTAATTTAATTTTATTATTTATTTTTAAATTTACAGTGAATGACAAGTAATGACAACAGGTAGGCACTTGAAATATTCACAAAATACTCAATTATATTTTAAAATCAATATTCAGATTCTGTTCCTGAATCTGAGAAATCCAAAATTATTCAAGATTTTAATGATTTGGCACCAAATATTAAATTAATCTCAAGGGATTCGCTTCTTCTTCTCGGAGCCCCCGTCTTGGATGAATCCATTCCTGGGTTTTTTTAGCAAAAGATACAAAATTTTAATGAATCCTCTAATCGACTTTATGACATAAATGCGCATTATGCATTTTTTATTGTACGACTATGTCTTTTTGTGCCGAAGTTTACGTATTTACTCCGCTGCACCCACTTATTCAAATTCGATCAATTATTAGAAACTTTGGACACCATGATCAAAATTTATCTTTCTAAAATCCTAAATTGTTGCCTAGACGACAACAAAGTGTGGTCTCAAGCCACCCTACCAGTACGATATGGTGGCCTAGGAGTGCGTAAAATTTCTAGCGTATCACTGCCGGCATTTCTGTCCTCGGTATACAGTGTGAGTGACCTCGTCAGATCTGTTTTAGAACCAACTATTGGATCTGTTGAGGTTTCTTACCTATCCGATGCCAGAAATGCTTGGCAGGTAGCTTGTCCAGGCACAAATATTCCGACTTTGAGTCACTCTCAGAGAGAATGGGACAAACATCTTTGCGAAAAAACTTGGCAAATTTTATTTTCTGATTTTTCTACTGATTCGGACCGGGCACGTTTGTTAGCTGTCTCTCAGAGTGAATCAGGTCACTGGTTGCAAGCCATTCCATCCAGTAATATCGGGACTTTGTTAGACCGCATAACATTAAGCTTGTGCATTTGTCTTCGTCTTGGTTCCAGGTCCAATCATCCTCATCGCTGCCGCTGTGGGGATCTTGTCAATGAGCTCGGCCATCATGGGCTTTCGTGTCCTCAAAGCGTCGTATTTCACGCCACGTGGCTTTTAATGATATTATCCGTAGGGCTCTTGTTGTCGCCGGCGTGCCTTCTGTACTCGGACCAGTCGGTATTTCGCGTGGCGACGGCAAGAGGCCGGATGGTATGACTTTGATCCCGTGGAGTGTCGGCAAGCCGTTGGTGTGGGATGCCACTTGTGTCGATACACTTGCGCCATCTCACTTACCGGTGACTTGTAAAGCCGCGGGAGCGGCTGCGAAAGGTGCGGAAAATTCAAAATTCAAAAAGTACGCCTGCATTGGTCCAAATTATCAATTTATGACTTTTAATGTAAAATGTAAAAGTTCTGATTTATAACTACATTAGTAGGTCTATATTACTGGGGAGGTATTTTCTGAGTGATAAAGGTATAATATTCTATAATTATACAATTGAAAGGAAAATTTTAGCTCCACCGCAATTGCGTTTATTGTGAGACTTATAATTTCTCAGTGACAATTCAGTGAGTCAAACTTGGGGAAGGACCAATAATTAGTATAACATACGTCAACAGACTCGCTATACTGCCTATTAATCCTTCGTACACACGTCTAATATAAGGAAAAAATATATTTCTTATTTATTTATGAAAATAAGTTGTGTATAAGGGGATATTCCAATAATAAAGTACCTTTATAGCCATTTATTCATCTGGAAAGTGTAGGTAATGCAATAGTTTCTAATATAAATATGTCTGATATCAACAGCTGATATAATGGATATAATATATAGGGTTTCGAGTAATGACAATGCGCTGGTTTACCAAATCATCAATCCATTTCATTTTGCTCGGAGACGACTTGATCGATTTGCACAATTATTTTAACATAGACAGATCTTGCTAATAATCTGATGTGGATTTCAAACAAGAATTCAAAAAACAAGATGAAAAATAACAAATACATACTTATTCTTTACATCTTGACTTTTGACAGGTTTTAACATTCTAAAGGTGAATTTCTGCGGTCTGCGGTTTATGGGAGAGACGCATATTGCCTTCCGAGTATTCTGTCTCACATAAGAATCAAAAGCTTCATAATCTTGTATTTGAGATCCTGCGTGAATCGGTAGCATTATAAGTGGCAAAGTAATATAGGTGGCTACCAACAGTGTGCGATTTTACAAACCACCACGGACGAACACGCACGCCGGTTCGGGGCGGATGCCGAATTGGATTTCAACGGTGTGGTACGAGCTCGTGCGCCCTTGAGCTTTCTTTACATGGTGCGCAATTTTACCAGATGTGCACGGCCATTTCACTAGATAATGATGCTGTATTACTAATTATGACAATGTGCTATTTTTTTGGATAGGCTTGTATTTGACCACAATCTCACAAAGCCAATAAATAATTCCTTTGACACGTCTCAACGTAAATAGGCTCATGATTTTTGTACGAACTAAATGCAAAGCTACTACAGCAATAGATATATTAACGATATAATGAATAATGTGTTCATAATCAATGACAAACGAAACAAACAAAACAAGAAATAAAGTGAAAACTCTGCGACCTTAGTCAGCAATCAATCTCTCTCATATATGTCACTTGTTGTTTATATTAACATTACTATGTTTACACGATGAGTCATGAGTTTGTGCAATGCTTGCAGTCTTGCGCCCGCGCCGCGCTGCCGCTCTGTTTGCGAAAATAATTGAAATGCTTTTTTTTACTTTTTTATTCAAGTATCGAAGATTGATACCTAGTACATTGTCATTGTTGTTTGGCTACAGATTTATCTTCTATTACAATTTTATAAAACAGGTGGAAGATTGAACAAATTTAGAATTGATAGAATGCTAGATGAAAGTGAAGTTCTTGTTTATGTCTGGATAAATAGATTCTGCGCTTGCTTCCTGATGGTCATTCACCTGAACTCCTAAAACTAATTTTTGTTTTTAACCACGCACTGCAAAATGTATCTTTTTTTCAACATCGTCGGCTATGACGCAAAATACAAATTATTCAGACGTAGGTATCTATGTAGATTGTAGGTATAAAATGAAAATCGAGTTGTGAATATCCTACAGCTGGAATTAATTTGCTCCTATTCCTGACATAAATCCAGTTGTAAAAGTGTTGATAAAAACCAAAACAAGGGGCAAATTTGTTAGAGACGCGAGCGAGTAGCGACAGACCAGCAACCCTCGTCACAAGGGCACGGAGGGCACCATTACATTCCAAGCTTTTATTAACAGCACAAAACAACAATGTAAGCCGAAGTGAAATCAATGCGCATCACATCATAACTTGCAATATACCTACTAAATTAATTACAATAAACAGTGAACATCTTGCTCATTACCCAGCCCATAAAACCGTCGGGATTCGCTCGTAAATGCAGGGGTGAACGGTTCGATATGTCGGCGTATTGTCATCGTACGGAGAAATGAACCTAACGACACCCAAATTAACCTTTATTATTGCCTTTGATTTGATAAATTGAAGTGACGCTGCGTTTGCTTGAACAGGTATTTTTTTGTGTAATAATGTTATGGAAGGAACACATAAGTATAATTATGCTGATTCTTTGGAAGCTTCTATAAATGAATAAGCTTTTTGTACTGTGTTGAGCATTTTCGATTACGGTTTCGAAATAGATGCAAATTATACGGTAAACTTGTCCTGCCCAAGGGACGTTCCCTTAGTCACAAAAAGCAGGAAAAATACATGACTGCCTACCAGTACTTATAGCTGTCCGTAGCGTAGGAAACTTACCAGTAACCATATTGGAAACTTCATTGGACACCCCCCTTGTAACAAATAATATTTTGCATTATAAAATTGCGATGAATTTTCCCTATTTTCATCTGATTTTTAATTTCATATTAAATCATAGTTATTTCTATGTATGTGTGTGATAATTATATGTAACTAGCTTTCCGCCCCGCGGTTTCACCCACGTATCCCTTTTTTATCCATTTAGAGATTGAATTTCAAAAAATCATATCTTATTCTTCGTCTACATCTTAAAAACAATACCTGTGAAAAAAATCCGGTTTCTAGGTCCAAGGGTGTAGACTGGGCGTTGATGAGTCAGTGAGTCAGGCCTTCAATTTTTCATACCAACTTTGAACACCCGTTTTACCCCTTCAGGGGTGGAGTTTTAGAAAACGTTAAAACACGTGTTACTTTGTTTCTAATTGTTAGCTTAAAAACACGGTTTCATGCTTCGAGCTTCAAAAAATGGCGGACTTCCATACAAACTTTCAACCCCCGTTTTACCCCCTCAGGGGTGGAATTTCAAAAAACGCTAAAACACGTATTTCTTTATTTTTAATTGATAGTCTAAAAACAAAGTTTCATGATTGTAGCTTCAAAAATGACCGACTTTCATACAAACTTTCAACCCCTTTTTCACCCCCTTTAAGGTTGAATTTCGAAAAATCCGTTCTTATTCCTCAGTCAAGTTTTAAAAACAACACCTGGGAAAAAAATCAGCTTTCTAGGTCTAAGGGTTTAGACTGGGCGTTGATAGATCAGTCAGGACTTATCCTTTTATATAATAACCTTTTATATATATAGATAATATATATGTAGATTAAACAAAAAAAAATGGTAGGTATATGTACATGTGGCAAACAATAGGATGGTCATCCAAAAAAGAACTTATACTATACAGGGTGAATTTTTCAACTGGGCGTGGATGGCCAAATCCTAAACTAAAGGGAACATCGAAAAATGCTGAAAGGAGTCTCGAGGTCGATTTTGATTAAATCTAAACATGTAGATGTAGATGGCCTACCGTAGTTACGTATAGCTAGTCAAACTGATCGTTACAATGACCATGTCATGAAATTAGAAGGTTATGTTGTGGTGCTTAATGCGAGTGGGTTATGAGTCAAGTCCAACGAGTGTACCAAATTAAAATTTTCTAATAATTTGATAGTACGATAGGTGTAATAATTTGTGGGAATATACAAAAAATTTTAATCAATTTATTAAAAAAGAGCACTTTCTTTAAGTTTTCCGTATGTCATTACTTCTGAGAATTTGATCCTTATTAGCAACATTATCGGATGGTGTAATAATACAGGCTGTGTATTTTTTTCAAATTCAGCGGATTCAATACCTGGCTTGGGGAAATATTTTTTCGAAAATCGAATGATGCAGTTTTAGTTTTAATCAAAATCGGTCTTGAGACTCCTTTCAGCATTTTTCGATATTCCCTTTAGTTTAGGATTTGGCCATCCACGCCCACTTAAAAGATTCATTCAAGTTATGAATAGTACTTTTATTTGTAGTAAAATATACCAGGTCTAGTATGTGCGCGAATAGCCGTGCTACGGTATATTTACTTACGTGTGACTAAAATATTCCCAATATTATTTTACACGAAATTTTCCATTCCAAATGACACATATACCTAGTAAATTTCCGCAAAGTAAACATGAACCTTCTACTATCTTAGTTAAGTAGTTCAAAAGCTTTTTTCATCCTAATTTCTCTGACGTTAACGAGTGATGAATCACTGGGAAAACCATTCACAAACTTGCAGTGTCATTTAGGTTCCTACTTGTACTGTAAAATAACCACAAAATAAATAATTAACTTCTCATCCGCCATAGATCGTGGTTTCGTGTATACCTAGTAGGTCAATTAATATAAGCTAAGATGAATCAGTCATGGCGGAAATCCGGATGTTTACTATTTACTTTGTATTACGTAAAGGACAGTCTCAATAAAGGGATAAGTACAGTGCAAAATTTTCTAGGTGAAGGACTAGCCTAATGATATGCGGAAAACTTGTAATGGATTTTTCCAAAAGAGGAAAATATTTGTCTGGGTTTCAGTTTCTGAAAATATGTTCTCTGTCTGTTCTCAAATCTGTCTTTGATTATTATTTAATTTAAGCTTTACTGATCTGTTCTTTTGTTTGCAACACTTACTTTCCTTTTAGCATTGAAGATGACTTCCTCAATGGGTCTGACAGGATTTGAGAACATTTTAAACCTTTTTGACGCAAAATTATGTCTTTCTCGACGGTATGGGCGGTTGTTGAAGTGCGTCACGAAAAGGTATCATACTTTAGAGTGTATATTTCGTAAAGTAACAATCTTAGAATACTTAATCCCACCAAAAACATAAATGTAAAAAAGGAGAGCCAAGTTCAATACAAAAATTATTCTCTGCTGTGGGCTTCGCCGCAAAAAGAATGGAGATCTGAGATTGAGTGCCAAGTTCTATGCAAAATCCAAATATGTAGTCTAAGGGCTGACTTGGCTGGTTTTTCCATACGAATTATTATTAAGTACCTACTTTTACACAGTCATGGAAGAGCCTTATGTTCGATGGGTAGTTTTTACCAGCAAGCCAAATTTTCGGAATAATAAAATAAGAACCGAAAGGTAACAGGTTTAGAACATGCGAAGGCTATATAATTCGTATGGGAAAACCAGCCAAGTCAGCCCTTAGACTACATATTTGGATTTTGCATAGAACTTGGCACTCAATCTCAGATCTCCATTCTTTTTGCGGCGAAGCCCACAGCAGAGAATAATTTTTGTATTGAACGTGGCTCTCCTTTTTTACATTTATGTTTTTGGTGGGATATCATTACTTTTTGTAAGTAAGTACATATCATCGTAACGCCGTGGATCCTTTTAAAAGGATCCTTAAGAAAACTCAGATATCGAGAGACGACCGGACAGCAAGACGGCGCTCGCGCTTATGAGCGCGGCTGCCGCTCGCTCGGCCACGTTCGCGTCAACGGTTCGATTCGGTTGTCACAGCGCCCCATCCACCCCGCCCGCGCCGCTCCGGCGTCACTCGGCGCGCGCGCGTCGTGTATATACCGAAAATTTAAATGCCTATTATTTTATTATTATTTATGAGTAGGTAATGATTTTACACTATTGATGTGCGCTAAATATAAAAATAATAATTAATCCCAGTTAATAACGTAGGTACCCTAAGTAATATTAGGTATTTACGTTAAGCGTTCATAATAGAATCTAATTATTTAAAAATTGCCAGTTTTTTATTTATTCCTTTGTATTCATCTAATTATCTATCTGCATACCAAATTTTAACTCTCTAGGTCATCTGGAACTGGGTTAGAGTTTTGGTCTATAGGTCAGTCAATGATAAAAATGAGGAATTTTGGACATTAATATCTAAATAACCGTTTGAGATAATCTTATGAAATTTAGAACACATATGTATCTCGCAAGTCTCAATATATGAGCCAAATTTGATACGTTTATGTAAAATAGTTTTTGATTTATGAGGGGGTCAAAAGTGGCTCCAAATGGTTCGTGTAATATCACACACGGTGCGGCTCGCCAGTTCTGTTTCTTGAACTCGGCTTGACACGCTCCCGCGTGTCTAGATCAAGTTTCAAACCTTTATCATTCATCTCTTAATTAAGGCAGCATAAAAAATCAAAAAGCTAAAATATATCTGTTTTTCTTATCATACACATTGGTCTATGATATAAAGCTTAGCAAGTATTGACTTGCTATAATTGGTTTATCATAAGAAAAATAAATGTTTATCACGTATACACGTAGTTCTACATCTTCGATTCCCGCACAATTGAAGCTGTCCGTTTTTTTTTTCATTTATTTTTACATCAAAATTATTTACACAGTAACATTCCACGTTACATTTAATTTTAACTCGAGCCTTGTTTAGTCTATCGTCATAAAATTATCCAATTTCAACTATAGTTCATACTTGCTAGAATTTTAATTGGTGACCTAATAAAACGGTTATAAGTAGATCTATAAAGTATCGACAGATGTTAAACATTTAGTGTGGTCCGTATGCGCTAAGCTTAGGTCATCGGCGCGTCGCTAAGTAAAAGCACTAGCTAACTGTCAACGTGTGCCACTTCCTCTCATGATCGTTACTAGAATACTGATTAATTTGTAATGTTCACCACATAATTTTATTGACTTTTGTATTTTACTGCACTGGCAAAGGAACTTACTTATTTATTTCGTGTCGAATATTGCACTGTGAAATTACGTTTTTCGAATTAGCGATGTTTCGATATTTTTAACAATTCAATTTGAGTTTGATGCGATGTTATCTTTTCTGGTATAAAAGAAGTGTTACAATTTTATAATGATGATTAACAAATAACGATTGAGCTAGTAAGTAAAGGTACAGCAGTCCTTTTATTGAATGAAGCAAATTTTTTCATCGTCATCACAGTGGATGATTGTGTGAGACATGACTTAAAAAATAGATACTTGTAAATACACATACCAAAAATGGACTGACGAATACTTTTAATTCGTCAAGTATTATGCATTGCAGAAAATGTCGATATAGATTTATGTAATCGACTGTACTATACGCGCGCTGAGGCGTCAGCAGTTCCTTGACAATAGAATTTCGTCGAATAACTTCAAAATGATGTGTAATCTGAGTTGGTGCAATGTGACGAAATTAATTATGATAAACGGAATAGTGCATTTTATAGCCTACCTACCATATTTACTTGATTCATTTCTGAATGGAATTATTGTGTGGTTACTTTTTTGTTACTAGTGTATCTACTCAATAAAATATCCTGGGACGTTTTTCACACACGATCATTAATAAGTAGATTTCACAGCATGCAGATGATCTGAAAACATAGGTAGGGTTAGAATATACATTATATTTCCTAACTGATCATTCTTACTCAATGAACATAATAAACGAATAACTAAATGGTTTTTCTGAAAACGACAAGTGGATGAATTTTATTCAAACTGTATGTATGTATGTATAGTATACCTAAGTTATAAAACAATAAATTTGAAAGCTATGAACTCAATCATTGCAAAAGTAAAATCTCTTGTTGTAGAAAAAGATACTCGCGGCATAACTAGGTAATAAAAGTTTTCTTTTCAGTAACATAAAAAATCTGAATAGCTACCGATGTAAATGGTCAATTCTGGTTACAGAAGTATAAGCCCGGCTAGCTCAGTCGGTAGAGCATGAGACTCTTAATCTCAGGGTCGTGGGTTCGAGCCCCACGTTGGGCGCGCATGACTTTTGTCTAAACATCGCATTTTTATGAATGAATCATTCCTGTTACGATGTGTGTGTTTTTTTATGTACCTAGTTCTATTTATATAAATCAGGGTTTGCCCACTGGTTGAAATTTGACAATAAAATAAATCTGCTAACTGTTTCCAAATATCTTTTATTGACAACACTAAAGCTCGTCAATAGCTACTAAACAAAAAAGAAAGAAAATCTGATGACCAACAAGAGAAAAGGAGGTGCAAAGTTATTTTTTCACTTATTAATATGTAGGTATAATGATATCAACGGGACGTAGACATTACTAATTTATAGGGTTCCGCAAATACCAAAATCGAGAATTAAACCGTTATGTGAGTCATCAATTTCAAAGTAGCCCGACTTCTTTCTGATGTGGATATTTAGGATTTTAGCTACACTAGATAATATATAAATATCATATAAATAAAATAATAAAATAAAAAAGCCTTTATTATTTCATACAGTGCGTAGTTAATAATGTAAAAAATAAGATTACAATGCATTCTTAATCTATAATATAATATAATAATTTTAATTTATTTTTAGTTATGTGTTAGTTATTTTTTAAATTTTACATTAAGTATTGTACGCATCTAAATATTTGTGAGAACCCTTCTACAGATGAAGGCCTCCTCTAAGGATATCTAGTCTTCTCTGGATTGTGCTGTTTCAAGCCAGTTGGGACCGGAAATCTTTTTGATATCATGTTCCCATCCTTTCTTTTTCCTAGTGGGCCTTTCCAAGTTGTCAGCCTATTGGTCCATCTCTGGTCTTGAACTCGAGCCAGATGTCATCTAAAATTACCCTAATATCATAGGAAGTTAAAATTATTTTTTATTTCCAACATTTATTACAGATTAGCTGTCCCCCGCGGTTTCACCCGCGTTCCCGTGGGATTTTATCTTTTCCCGGGAAAAAATATAGCTTATGACACTCACAAATAACGTGGCCTTCTATTAGTAAAATAATTTACAAAATCGGTTCAGTAGATCCAGATATTACCCCCCACAACCTCACAAATTCACTAACTTTACATCTTTATAATATTAGAATAGATTAAATAATATACTACATACGTACGTATACTACATACCCAGAAATACCCCTAACGTTTAATGGAATTTAACCAATATACTAACGAAAGATTTACCTATATAAACTCTACGTTTACATACCTTGTTTATTTATATCTTTACCGGATGTTTCTCTCATTTATATTGATTCAATTGACAACGAATACTAATGACGTTGAATAATTATCCGAGGATAGGATTAAGTTCTGATAACATCCAAGCCAACATCGTCTACTTGTTCTTCACGTGCATTCCGCTGCAAAGCATCGTATATCCATTTCCTAAGTTTTCATCAAAACTAAACTAGGGCAAAACTTCGTGAAAATTTAAATAAGTACCTATTATTAGTATAATATATTAATGGAGATTTGCAATATATTTTATTCCCGTTAGTTTTATTATAGGGAACCCTTTAAACCGACCGTAATATCACACACTCACATTCTATCATTTTTTTTACATTGCGGCAATCAATAACATACCTAACTGGTGAATGTGTCATAAGAACTGACTCATCACCGACATTGTCGTCTGCAACTTATATCTATTGCATTGATAACTCACATTGGTCATAAATCATTACTTATAAAGGGTGCCAACATTTATTTAACTTTATTTGACGAATTGATGATCTCAGATAAAAAACAACTTCATTAACTTCAAAATTGGATTGTTATTGAGTTCAAAATATTGGCAGGAACGATACTTACTTACGAAAATTGTTTCAGCATATTTTGTTGCATGATTTATCAATATATCCTCTACTTTGTCAGTAGTCGTAATTTATTTAGTTGCCCATACGAATTTGGCTGCACGTAACAATTGGTTTAAGTTTAAAGGTCGACAACACATTGGCAATTCCCCTTGTATTCCAACTTGGATTACTTAAAGGATTAGTACACTTACTGAACTAGTTACTAGAAACTACCTGTCCCCGCGGTTTCATCCGCCTTCCCGAAGGAACCTTGTTGGGGTTGAATTAAAAAAAAAACCTTTCACTGATTATAGAGTAGGTATCGACTCCCTATTAGGAATCTATATACCTGTACAATTTCAAGTTTGTTGCATTTATACTTTCTGAGATTTAGTAACAAATCAATGAGTGGTATTTCGCATTTATATACCTAATAGGTACCTATAGGTAAGTAGTAGATTATTATCAGATACATAAATCATTACAACTAAATCCATTCATAGTAGGATAATTTCTCTGTATCCATAATTGTATTTAAATGGCATGAAAGGGTACTATAATACCTACGTAGTTAAGTGTATTTAAAATAAAATTTTATTTAGAACGTTGGCTACATTAAACGAAATAAAAACAGTTAAATTGTACTGTGTATTTTAGTTCCCGCTTACTCCAAATCCCCAGAGGACGCATTCCCAAACGAGCGCGTTTGTTTTAGTCGTAACTTTTTTTTAAACAAAATTTCAATCCTCTGTTATACGACGGTCTGTGTCCAATTATCCTGTAATCCACACCCACTAAGGCTCTGTACTCTAATTGTGTATGGGCACTTTTAATCCAATTCGTTGGCAATTTTTTTATCTTTATTGCTATTAAACCGCTACCATAATAAAATTATGATGAAAATATATTGGGTGCTAGTTTTCCGCACCGCATTCCCGAGGTATCGTTTCCCGGGATAAAAAGTATCCTGTGTTTTATTCCAGGATATGATCTACCTGTATGCCAAGTTTCGTCAAAAGGTTCAGCCTTTTTTACGTGATTGAGCAATAAAATTCCAAACATACAAACTTTCACATTTGTAGAGTTATTAGTAGGATGGGTTAAATTTTATTTATTTATTTATAAGAATAAAGTGCCTTTAGATACCTACTTTTCTTTACTTAGACTTGTCACTTTAATGGTCTAACTAAAGGCTAGATTAGATTGAGGCACCGGTTGGCGATACATACACTGGCTGACACACCATAGGTCGAGGGTTTGTTTCCTACGCAGGGGAACCTCTTTCGTCTATTATATTGCCATTATATTTGCTATTATATTTATATAGACTCTCTCTAAAATCTGCAATTTTACTCAACGATTTATTGGTAGGTACTCATGTAGATTATATCTAATGGTAGTTTGTAGGGTATTGCTTCCTAGAGACAGATATTGTATCATTTGTATATTTTTATCACGGTTTAAGATTAGTTCATTTTTAGTGCAGTAAATTAAATAAATTGAGTAAATAAAAATTTAAATTTACATCCTGGCAATGATTTACAGAATCGATAATTAGTTTTTTACCTGTATAATACCAATATAATTTATGTAAAGACTAGCTTTTGCCCGCGATTTCGTCTGCGTGGAATTAGTAATTTGGGTGCATAATTTTTTATCCAATATGCTTTTTCATCAAACTACTTAGTGGTTTTTATTTAAAAACATAATAATGTGTACAACCTGAATTAAAGTAAACAGGTCAATGAATGATTGGTAACTACCTATTACGAGATATAATTTAATTTACCACATTCCTGTAAACTACATTTATTGTTTTCCCGTCCGTTGCGTGAAGATTTTTTGGACTCGAGACTCGTGAGCCCGCCACGTAGGTAGGTATACTTGCTTGTGGGAAAACTGTTTTTCTTCTAAATGTGCACCTGCTACTTTCAGTTTTTGTCCTTGAGCTTTATTTATTTTCATACAATTCCAATTTGTGTTCTATGGCTCCATCGTATCATCGATGACTCTGCCAATGTCAAGGTTAGAAAAAACAATAGTTATTATAGATTAGAGTAGTGAAGAAAGAGTTAAAAGTAAAGGAATTGATTCATCGCGAATGCTGAATGCGAATCGAATAGCTGTCAATTCATATGCACTTTGACACTTACGTCAATGTAGCCACGTCAATATGGAAGGTACATATAAGGTAAAAAACACATAAGTAAATCCGCTTGTATGTAGTAGTAACCAGTTTGAATAAATATTACATACCTAATACTTATTTAAAATATGTAACAGAAACAAAAGAAATGCCTTCCTATTCGAACCGTCTCTAATAATATATAAGTACCTACACGCAGTATTTATATTCTCTTTGGTACCTACCTACATAATATAACAGTGGCTTAACTAAAGTTGGGTGGGTTAACTAAACATTATTTTAATCTAGGAAAGTAAAATAATATTGTGTTATATTCCTTACTGAAGAAATTATTTATTGTTGATATTTCCCAATACAAACTTCCACCCATAAAGGGATGAAAGGTCAAAAATGCATAAATATTCTTTATTTCTAACGAAAAGTTAGAAATGATAAAAGTTTTATACTTAGTAATTTTGTAATGTCCACCCACCCTTAAGGGTTATTTCGGGCCTAAAACTATTCTACATCCTTTCCCACAACTCAAACAATTTCCATAACAAATTTCATCTAAATCGGTTCAGCGGTTATTGATTCCCCATACAAACTTCCATTCCACCCTTCTTTTCACCTCCTTATAGGATGATTTCTGGGATAAAAATTATCCTATATCCTTTACAGGGACTCAAACTATAGGTATACCAAATTTCATCTAAATCTATTCAGTGGTTTAAGCGTGAAGAGGCAGATAAATCATTGAATATTACCTATTTAGTTGATTTGCCGGCGATTTATTATTAATATTTGCAAATACAAAATTTCGTTGGAGCTGGAGATTGCCGGAAACCCCCAAATAAAAAAAAGCCGAGTCCCGGGAAAAGATGAATACCGGTACGGTAATAATTGTAATTTTTCACAACTACAAATCAGATATCGACATCTATTGAGAGTTATTAAAAATAATTGCAATGTGATCAATGCCATCTAGCATCGAATAGAGTAACCACGATTAAATTATACCTAATAGAATAAACTACAAAAGAGTGTTTTTTACTGTTTTATAGAGATGGCGTAACCAAATTACGCAAATTAGTAAAACTACATTTTATAAAACAAGAAAGAAATACATACCTTGTGCATAGTATAGACCTTGTTCTATTATAAAATTCAATAACTAATATATTATTATCAATAATAATATTTTATATTAAAAGTTTTTCTATTATACGTACGTATATAATATTTGATTCTAGACGTTACGTTTTAAAACTTAGCAGTGAACGTGTTAAAAAAACAAGGAATACCCCAACAATCACCTTTCTTGATGGACCAAAAACTCTGCATCGGCCGGGAATCGAACCCGGGCCGCCCGCGTGGCAGGCGAGCATTCTACCACTGAACCACCGATGCTGCATATACACAGATGAAATTATAAATATAATAATACTTATATATATTATATTTTAATTATAAATTAAATTAAACCATGACATAAAGAAAATTTTCTTTGAAAATAACAAAAAACTAAAGAATCTGGCTACTAATGTACTTGCTGACACATTATTTTTTCCATTATTAATATTTTTAACAAAAATGTGAATTAATTTATTTCATATTTATTTTGTATGATCTTTTATGCTTGACTAAACTAAATTAAATAAGCTTGATAATTAGTTATTAGTAGTAGGTACTACTAATTAGTAAACACTATCAAACTATTTGGATCAATAGATAAAATCCTCAACAAGATGAATCAATCAAGTACCTACATACCTACCTACAAACCTCTGATAATGTGATTTATTTCCTGGTAATATTTATGTGGAAATGGGGCCAATCCTGTCGTTATGCATTTTACGTTACTTATATCTAGAACAAATAACATCCAGATACTAAAGTACCAAGTTCGTCGTTATTGTTCCATGAAATTGTTCCGATACTGTCTCGTAAAATTTTATGTCTCTACTCACGAATTCAAATGCTGTCAATACACGCTTTATGGGGACCTACCGTTAAGTTTTATTCGTCAATTCAACAGCATGAAATTGCTAAGCTCTAATTTTCACTTATTTAAAATTCTATAGATTTTTCTTTGGACCATAATTTTGCAAGGTTTTAGGTATTGTCTGACACATACCATACATACACTACCTACCAACAGGTATCAGAAAATAGGTAAGCACATTAAGTACAAATATAATATTTGTTGTAGGTACCTTATAATATTAAAACTATTACCTACTAATTTGTAGGTAGGTATACCTTAATTCAATAATATCGCAAATACACTAACAATAACACTTTATTAAATAAGGTAGTAAGTATTTACCTGTGGTATTTACAATATAAATTATTATTGTATCGTAGAGTCTTAAAAAATGTTTAGGTACAGACGTGAATCTTTGTCGATTTTATTCAATAATGCGACTCTTGAACTTGATATAAAAACAGAGCCATTATTTATCTTTCAATTTGAATGTTAAAAGTCATTAATTGTTCATATTTTTTGTGAGATCACGATTATACATCTCTCTAGGTTATCCGATCGTTAACCCCATCATTAATTTTTATTCGATATTCGTATTTGCTTTACCAACTATGAATATTAAGCAGGCAGCATATTTCTAATATTGGGTATGTACCTAACCTAAGTACCTACATTTTGTACCGAGTGCTTAATTTCCTGTAGCAAAATTTGCAAACTTATTGTATTACAAAAGGCTTCAATTTCGCGGACAAACATAATAGATATATTCAGTTATTACAAGAAATAAGCAAACGATTGAAACATAAAAACCGGTCAAGTGCGAGTCGGACTCGCGCACCGAGGGTTCCGTACAAATTTTGTAGTGTTTTTTTAGTAGGTATGTTCAGATATAACCGAATGATATTTGAAAATGGTTTTAATTAAATTTCAGCGAGTGCCATGGCTCTATCTAATCTACTATGCACATATTTCTTGATTTTTGTCTCTATTTAGACATATTTTATCCGCCTCAATCAACATACCTACCTAGTTATATGTAATGTACCTTAAGTACCTCAAACTGAAACTTAAAGCTCATTTAATTCAGTCTAGGCCCTGGTAAGTTACTATGAACGTTAACAATTTGACTCTACCACCGACCGGTTCCGAATACACTTAAACTGAGAAGACTCCGGCAAGAAACTCAGCAAGGCAATTTTTTGCTGCAGAGGACTATATGTATAGGTTCCATCACATCACATTTGAAACTGATTCACAATTAGTCCACTTAATTATAGATTAGATATATCTAGCGCTATCGTAGGAAGCCGGACGGATAGGACTTTGGCGGTAGTTCCGACTTCCGATACACTATAAAATTACATTGAAAGAGAATCTAGGTATATTTAAATAATAATTTAACGCTGTACGTTGAAGCCGATCACTTGATGACGGCTGGACCAATTTTGCTATGTTTTTTAAAAATATTTTAGGCTTTAGTGAAAGAAAAATTAGTAAAGTTATCCAGAAAAAAAAGCAAAATTCGGGAAAAACTAAAAGTGCTTTTTTCTATAAGTTTGTTTTTGACAGAGCAATGTGTATTGGGTCAGCTATATTAATTAAACCTAGATAATTATGATAATATAAACCAACTTGGATGTTGGTTTAAAACAATAAAAATCTTAATCATCAACTATTTTTCATGCGCGAAGCACAATGCCTTTTCGTCAGAAAATATATATCTACATCAAAAGTCCACCAAAGCTAGGATAATATTCTGATCTGTTAATCAAATATCCCCACAGATGGCCTGATTATCTCAGCCTCGTGTATCCCAAGTGACAAGTATGTCATATCGGACGAGGCAACTGTGACAAGGTCATAGGCCTGTGGAGCTGTCGAGGTCGCGCCAAGCCCAATTCCTTATTGTCCCGACTAGAATGACTATCTGGAATCGGCTCGACGGATAGGTATCAATCATTCTTATGCTACACGAGTTTTGTCTGTCTACTCGAATATGATGCAGTTATAAGTAGGTTTGGAATATTTTGATTTCTTATTCTTCTTTTTATTTGAAATCTACATACCTATATCTATGTGTTCATAAACCATTCAGCCGATAAAAAAAACTTAACACTTCTTTTCTCATAGAGACAGTCTGTACAGCTTGTCATAAATAATAATCCGGGAAATGTTTAAATTTTTTAAAGGGATTAGTTACTAGGTAATTTCTATTATGTTTATATTGAAACTTTAACATCTTGATGGTAAAATATTTAAGAATTTACCATCTAACCGAAATTTAACTTTGGTTGATTTCGTTGTAATGTTTCGTAATAAAAACTAGTGTCAGTAGAATGCGATGCACTAATAGCGGTTCCGCGCGGTTTCACCCGCGTTCCCGTGGGATCTTATCTTATCCCGGGATAAATTATAGCCTATGTTCATCAGGGATAGTGTAGCTTTCCAACGGTGAAAGAATTTTTGAAATCGGTCCAGTAGTTTCGGAGCCTATTCAATGCAAACAAACAAACAAATCTTTCCTCTTTATAATATTAGTATAGATAACGCACGTTGTTCGGTCCATCGTGAGACGAAGCTTTTTAATAAGTATTAAGAAAAGTTTTAGGTACCAGCTACATAAAGGTGGATACTGATTCGTACCTACTCCGAGGTGTATTTTTTTATAAATTAAGCTTGTGTTTGACATCTCAACATTGTATTGTTAGTGATGTTGTCCCCGAAGATGGTAACCTAGATGGGACCTGGTTCTCAAGTACATCTGACTATTTCACATTTTTAATAAAAAAAATATTTTTATATTCATTGAGGATTTTATATTTAAGATAAAATAAAACTAAAATGTAAAAAATTAATCGAGGCCTCGGGTGACCGGCGGGCGGGGAGCTTTTTCCGCCAACGCATCAGTTTGGCCATCCAAAGAGGAAACGCTGCCAGCCTTCTGGGAACCTTGCCGATCGGCGGCAGCGGCAGCCTCGAAGAAGTTTTTTATATCTTATAATTGTACATTTGCTTGTATATTTTGTACATTTGTTGTAAATAAAACTAAACTAATTATAAATATAAAACTTGCCCCAAATCGCTGCCCAATGGAATCGTCCCAAGAAGACTGGCAGCATTAATAAATTGTATGTTAAACACGATTCTTTTTATTCCGGGAAAAGATAAGATCCCTCGGGACCGCGGGTGAAACCGCGGGGGATAGCCAGTTAAATAATATTTTTATTTATGTAATGGATATTTATGGAGCACTCTAACAATAGGTTTACGTGAAAAGATACCGGAGTCAGTTAACGATACCTATTCTAGATAGCCTTAGTTTGAATGAATTCTTGTGTGCACTTTATAAATTATTTAATAACAAAAATACATAAATTCTTAGTTACTTATTTCCACGACTTAAATAGTTTTGAAATAAGCCGTTTTATTTGAATTTTTCTTTACTGTTTTATTATTTATGTTAATAATATGGATATTACCTACTTATAAAATGTCTACACTGATAAAATCTTATAAACTACAATTACAGGTTGTTGTTTTTACTTTCAATTAGATTACCAAACAAATACATCTAAATATATAAAAAAAACGCCGTCACGTTGATTGTCTGCGATGAACTCCTAAAATAATGAACCGATTTTAATTAAATTGGCATAATGTGTGCAGTTTGGTCCAACTTGAGAGATATGTATATTAGATACTTTTTATCCCGGGAAAATGCGGGAAAAGATAAGATATATCGGAACGCAGGGGACTGCTAGTAATAGGTAATATAAGTTACACGGGCTATTACTTAAATAATGCCTTTCTAGGTTTTCTTAGGATAGACCCATGATATCTTTTTATAAGTACCTACCTACTACATTAGTAGATCGACCTTTCATGAATCCATGTTGAAACGGTCCACTTGGCTACCAAGAATTACAATTACTCAAAAGTTATTGTACCAGCGTATTGTTTGCTTTACCACGGAATAACTTACATAAACACGAAGTAGGTACTACCTACTTACATAGGTTTATTGTGTATTTATGTGGAATTGGAATTGTTAATGTGTGATTTTACTCAGAATAGATTTTTATTAACTCATAGATAATGCTGTTGGTGGGCTTGTTATTGTTTACGATACACAAAACTAATAAATAGTCGCGTTGAGTCTGAGTACAACTAGCAATTGCATTTTATCAGTACCTTTGTTTTAATGACATAATCTGCAGCCCACTTTGTTTTTATCGCTCCAGGCTGGAACACTGCAGTCACGGCTTGGCTTGGCTAGAAAGTGAAACAACTTGATAAGTAGCTATGTTGGAGCGTGGTTTGGTTGGAGCTACGGGATCTATACTGTGTTTATACCGATTTGGTTGTGCCGGTGCGTTCCGATCTGTGACAACGAATTTTTACATCCATTCATTAAGCCAGTCCGCCGACACGCGTCGGCCGGTTAACACGCTTATTTTTGAAATTGATATAAAAATCCGTATAAAAACATCACTGTGCTGTATAAAAACATTGACAAGCGCGTAAACATTCTTTTAAAGTCGAAAAAAATATATATTTACCGGAGCTAAATAATTTGTCATTCAATAGATAAGGCGCATTCTCGGCTACCGCATGGTTTTCCAATTCGCGGGTTAATTCACAAACTGCACGTTTGAAATAGTTTTTCACGAGAAGAAAGTTTTTAACGTAAGTACTTAATAAATTAATAAATCTTTAGATTATTATAGTTTTCATCCGTAGCATTTAAATCAACAAGAATCTTACAAAATACAGTATTTGCTTAAATAAAATAGTGTATAAAAGACCGAAAGTTTAAAAATATATATGAGTCACTTAAGTACACGAAAAGAATACCTAACCTTAGCAAAGTTTATTCAGTTTTGCCATTATATTTATCTAAAAATACTGGCGAACAATTTTCTAATAAGAAAAAATATATTGTCTTATTATTTTTTTGTATCGTACCAATTTATTATATGTAACACCAGCTAGCAAGTTACGCATAATATTAAAGTTTTTGTAAGTGAAAAAATACAATTTTAAGCGCATAAACAAATTTAGGGATTATTTAACAAATTAGTAAATAATTTTAAAACGACTTAAAATCATTTTCTTAAAATAACTTATATTTTTCCATAATCACTTTAATGATTTTTTGCATCTTATATTCTGATCATAAATGCTGATTTTTATTACGAATAACGTGAAATAAATATGTGTGCGCTTTGTAAAACAAATAACCTATGCAAGCACAATACAGCAGAAACTAATTTATTATTTATACGGTCAAACTATACATTAGACACGATATTTTAAATGATCAATGCTATTGCGATTTACCGCAATAGCTAATTTGGTTGAAATTACAATGTGTAAGTAGGGCTGTCACGATGCTCACGAAGCAGTCGTCCGCGCCCTATAACATCTATAGTGCGACGTGCAATTACTGTTCTTTAACTATGTGTGAATATAAGTATACAATGAGATGATAGCTCAGTGTTAGTAACGTCGCATACCGCGGCGAAGGCGGGTTCGAATCCTACAATGGGCTTGAGCTTTCGGTGAAGAAAAATATCGTGAGGAAACCACCAACCAGGTAGGGTACTTTGTAGTTCTCAACTAGCTGGCTACCATTTTGTGGTGTGTTCCGGTAGTAGCACTTGAGAGCTTGCCTTTAAGGCATTAATGCCTTAAAGGCAAGCTTGTTGTACATCTTATTTACAATTGTAATAAGATGTACAACATATTGGCAATCCCCCTGGTTTTCTAATGTCTATAGGCGATTGTAGTCATTTACCATCAGATTTCTCTTGCTGCCTAGTGGTATAAAAAACACAAAATTTTAAATGTCCAACCAAATATGAAGGATAATCTTCTTTAACTTTTCAACACATTGGTTGACCTTAAGAGCTTACAAAACGCGTACCGTACTGTACTGTAATCTAGGTAGCTATAAGTATCTACCACAAAAATATTGGTATATAACAATTAGATTTTATTTCAAAACAATACCCTAAAAAATCTCATAAGGAGACAGACAATAAATACTTAGTTGCGCAACATGGAAATGTTATCTTTACCCACGCTCTACTTACTTTTGAGTTAAAATATAATGCATCTCAAGTCCACGTTTTGTAATATTAAGGCTGTAAGAATAGAAAACTAAGACAGAGGATTTTGTTTAAAAAAACATCTTACATTGTGTATTTCATTCACATAACTATCCATACTTATAACAATATTATAAAGCTGAAGAGTTCGTTTGTTTGAACGCGCTAATCTCAGGAACTACTGGGTCGAATTGAAAAATTATTTTAGTGTTGGATAGCCCATTTATCGAGGAAAGCTATAGGCCATGTAAGATCACGCTATGTTACGAAAATCCCACGGGAACGGGGACAGTTACTTTACGTATATTTACAATTATAGTAAATAACAATTATAACATAATAGTACCAGTTATCAGTACGAGTGACAGAGATCGTACATCTACATTTACACATACACTTATAGGTATATTTTAATGACATTTAATATTTTATATACAATGCGGAAATTCAGAATAATACAAACTGAGTTAAGTCATGATATGTACCTACCTACCTACACAAATTTTACTTCCTACATTATTCATAAACAAATATAGATGAGGTAGCTATAATTCTAAATTAAGTTACCTAATTACGTAGCTAAATACTCTCTCTTTAATAGAAATCAGGACGCTGTGACAAAAATAATGATATATTCCACCTATCTAATCATAATTAGTCTATCAACTATGGGAATATCAAATGGTTCAGTAAATTACGACATACAATTGGATTTTCTAAATAACTTTCACTGGGAATCATAAAAACGTGAAATAGATTACAAAGACTGGAGCGTTGCGTGTGTTACGTACTTTAAGTCACAATTATTGTTTATGAATGAGCTAAAAGTAAGCCATTACATGTTTACCTACTACTTATGTTCCATACATACGTATTATTACGTGTGTATTGTTGAAGTTCTAAGTGATATTGCTTTGTTTATACGTTACTAAGAGCTTGAAGCGATAAGATCGGCTGCAAAGTCAGCCTGTATTAGTATGCCCGACAGCAGTAGCGCGGACGTGGTATATGACACTAACCATATGGGATAGCAATATTATGTTCCCACGAATAACAACGACACACAAACTACGGTAACGTGTCATACTCGTTTATAAACAGATAATAGCGAAGTAAAAGTAAAATAAGTAACTAAATTGTCGTAGACATCCTTCACACGCGGTAATGATATGATAAAGATAGAATATTCAAATTTATTGTTAATACTGTTTTTCCTTGTTTTTCTTATCTTCTCTCCAATTCAATTTAGCAGTACTAGGTATTGTATTATGCTAGGTATTGTATTATGTTGTGATGGATACATAGCTCAAATTACGATCGTTCATTGTTTTTACACTGTCGGCCACCATCACACAGCGTGTGATATCTACGCACATATTGGTCCTTCGAGCCGGATATGAACCAGCAACCTATGAATGTCTTTTTTAAGATTAAGATTAAAGAAGAAATGATTTAAACGAAGATAGTAAGCGTAAGCATTCAACCCTAGAAGTGAACTGACTTTCAAGGTAGATGCTTGGCGACAGATTTTCATCACAAAGGTGGTAAGACAGCCACGCGAGTACCACCGTGCTATGGTTTCTTTACTGTTTTCCCTTACCGTAAGCTCAAGTTCATTGTAGTATTGGAAGCCTCGACCTTCACTACGTCGCTACCATAGAGCTACCATCGCTTTAAATGTAAGTAAATAGGTCTTCATAGGTAAAACTAGTTTGTCTAAATAATCAAAAAACAGGTTGTCTTGTCGGCATCCAGCAGCAATACCTTTATATTTGATCAGAGCTATTTCACAAAACAAAGAATATTGTCAAAAGCTGCTAAGCATCCCTACCGTTCTATTTACCACCCTCATAATATTTACCTACGTTTTAAGCTTAGGTTAATCGAAAAATTGACATAGATGGCATGCATATAAGAATAGTCAAGCTGAATCCTGAATAACTCATAATTTCTTATATAATACTCAATATACCTATATGTTTAATTTTTATCCTGTTGTACTTATCGTATTTTTGTATATGTTATTATATACATATCTTTTTGACGTAAATTATCCTCTGTAATATACGTATTCGTTGAGCATCGCATAGGTACTAAAGCAACGGAAGCGCTAGGCTCAAGTAATTAATCTCATTGCTCTAATGAGACATTTCACTGAACCGGGTCAACGCAACACGCCACAATCGCAGTTACTTTGAAACATCAGCGAACAAAGGACTGTGACTAATTACAGTACACTGGCCTTTTGCATTGTTAGCCCTTAAAAGAGCATTATTAGTATAGCTACTTAAATATTTAGGCTAACGCGTCCTAATACGTTAGCGCTAATGTTACAAGTGCTTTATTTTATGAACTCAATTAAATTAGCATATTTTTGGCCATACTTTCCTGTTACACTACATCTTATCTTATTTATTACTAAGTTATACCTAATTGTTATACAGTCTTATCTAACCTGTCATACGTTTTACATTAGTTCGTCGATACACTCGATTCAAATTAATTTTAATGAAAGTTTCCAACTTACATATGCATCAGTAGTACTTCGCACAACTTGTATAGGTAATTAATTACTGATTATTATCTGGCACTCTGCTACGCTTTACTGTTCAAAGAAATCATTATTGAAGTATACCTATATTATATACGAGTATATCGTCTGAGGAGCATCTATTTTTGTGATTGCTACCGATGTGGTTTCAGTACATTGATTTCTGAACGAACCAAATCAATTGCGTACTTTCATAATCTACTACAAATAGTGCAGACGACGGATTGCAAAAAATAAATACATTAAAAACAAATAAGTATAATTAAATAAATAAAAAGGCACAGCGCCTTATGCCTGTTATTAAATTTAAAAACAGAGACATATACCACCGCTATAAAGTATAGGTACTTTACTTGTCAAAACTGTGTTAGATAAAAAAGTTCGAGTTCTTAATTCATATTTGGTTACGTAACTAGAGAACCCATTTGAATAATATTCTTGTTTTGTATTTCTATTATCGATAGCTCTAATAAAACAATAAAGATTTTTTCCACAAAAGTAATTTCTCCACTCTGGAAATCGGAGTAAAAGGTAAATGATAGATTTGTTTACACCAACAGCTGTATATTGAGGTCAAGGCCGTCTCATTGCTGAATGTTTACGTTTCCTTATTTTTGTTTTCATATAAGTAATGAAAATAGAACATAAGTATTATGATATCAGTATTACATTGGTAATATTATTTACGTTAAGTTCAAAGCAAATTGATCGTGGCAATATTAATAACCTCTCACTTTTGGTAGTTTTGTAACGCTAAGATATATCTATAGTAATATTATAAAGAGGATAGATTTGATTGTTTGTTTGCATTGAATAGGCTCTGCAACTACTGGACCGATTTGAAAAAATCTTACACCATTAGAAATCTACATTATCCCTGATGAACATAGGCTATATTTTGTCCCGGGAAAAGAACGAGAACGCGGGTGAAACCGCGAGGGACAGCTAGTGTATAATATAATGCTATAATGCCCGTCTTATCAAACTTCCAGTTGAGACTTGATTGAGCTGATGATGTAAATTAATTCAAAACACTTTGGTAGTTTGGAGGTACCTACTTCCCAAGATAATGTAATGTCTAAATCTATTACTTATTTCAAAACACATCAAACATTTAATCAGTGATTTTATCTTATAAAACACAATTTTAATGCATTCATGTTATATTAATGCAAATAGTTCACGATATCAATCTGGCTTGGCCAGGCGGCATGTGAAACAAACGAGATGATCTCATGATAAAATTTGCTATAATATTATGTTGCCAAGTTTTTCTATTATTGACTTGTACATTTTGATAACATATTTTTAGAGACTTATTTATTTATCCTTGACCACATAAAAACCATTGAGCTTTTTCCGCCAACGCATCAGCTTGGCCATCCAAAGAGGAACGCTACCAGCCTGCTGGGAACCTTGCCGATCGGCAGCAGCGGCAGCCTCGAAGAAGTTTTTTATATATTATAGTTGTACATTTGTTTGTATATTTTGTACATATGTTGTAAATAAAGACATGATATATGATCTCAAAAACCATTGTCCTTATTGTATTTAGTGTGAGCCTTTTTTTAGTAGGTATTATTAATTAACTAGCTGTTCCGCGCGGTTTCACCCGACTTCCCGATGGATCTTATCTTTTCCCGGTATAAAAAGTAGCCTATGTGCTGTTCCAGACTATAATTCTGTCTCCATGCCGAATTTCATCCAGATCCATTCAGCCGTTCTGGCGTAAATGAGTAAAAAACATACATCCATCCAAACTTTCACATTTATAATATTATTAGTAGGATTATTTTTTGAAGCTTAATTACGTTCTAAACAAGTACCTAACAGATTTTTAATTGCATTCCTATTTTTTATTACTGGTAGAGTATTCTGAAATTACTATTTGTATTTTAAGGAAGCAATTATTTTCATCAAGCGGTATGCTATTATTATATGGGTTCAAAAACTTTAGTAAAATCATAATACGTGAAGAAAAATATTTATACCTGGGTACTCCTTTTTCTCCTCGGTTCGTCAACTGTTTATTTAGTGGCTATTGACAAACTTAAGTGCTATAAATAAAAAAAATCTAAGCAGTTAGTTTCTTTTTTTTTTTCAAAAAATTGTATGTTTGAAATTCGATCAGTGGGCGAACAATACTAATAATCAGCCATAAGCATTGTATTTCTACGCATATCATCAAAAGATATCAACAATGAAGCATTCCTGGTGCTCGAAGCACAATGCCTGTATTCAACAAGATGAACGAGCTATTCATGGAAATACGATTAAAAAGTCCTTAGATTGAAACAAAAAGGAATTTACCTACCTACCATTGATCTTTCGATACGCTATGTAGTAAAATGTTTTTAACTTCTCGCCATCGTCACGGAGCTCATTCTCACACATATTATATAGATACCAAGTTGGTCTCACACTGAACGACATCAAAGAAGTTTTAGTATATCTCTAATCGTTTTATCTCTGTTTATCCTGTAATCACCAGACCATCTTTTTATATTATTTACTAGCTCTCCGCCCCGCGGTTTCCCTACGATCCCCTTTTTTACCCTACATCGTAAGGGGTCTTAAGAATTTCAGGTTTTTAACTCCAAGGGTTTGTTGGGTAGGGCGATGAGTCAGTTGGTGAGTCAAGGCTTTTGTTAGAAAAACCACAAATATATTTTTAGCAGATGAAGTTTATACGCTGATGTTAGGTAAAACTTTCATGATAATCTGTTCAGTTCTTTTTGCAATAATCTCAATAGAATAAAAATGAAATATTACACAATTATAAATAGAACAATAATAAAAGATGGCACGCGATGGTCTATCTACAGGGTGGCCGGAACATTGACGTCCAAAAATAAAATTTCGGTCCCTCGTATCGTGGGGTATTCGAATCACCCCCATGTATGTTCCGCGACTTTTCATAGTTTTCGAGTTATGAATTTTTTTCTGAATGTTTGAAAATTTTCGACCTGACAAACCTAAAAAAATTCTAAAAAAAAAAGTAGAGGGTTTTATCGAGTTTCTTTTTTTGCAACTGAATTTTCATAAGTAGTACTTTTATGCATAAAATAATCAGCTTCGTAACTGTGATGAAAGTTATGAAAATGTTGATCTAAAGTGAAAAATTTACGTTCGGTAAATTATGACTCAAATTTTCAACTTTAAATTAAAAATCTTAACAGGTGACTTCATAATTCCTAAGTAGGCTTCAAGAATGCGCCAGACTCTCAGCTTTCATAATCATAAAAAAATGAAGTACTTAATAGGGCTACTTTGTTTAAAATCGGCCTTCAAAGACAGCGAGGTGGAAAAATTCTTAAAATTACCCATCTGAGTAATTATTTTTTTTTGGCTATTTTCTCGTTCCTAAGGTTAATTAATGATAAGAATACTGAAAACTAACCAACAAATAGTTTCAGAGTTGGGTAAGAAAAGTTTTACGTAAAAAGTGGTTTTGAATAAAACACAGATGATAATGTGAAAAAAGTACTTAATTTATTTTTAACATTTACAAAAGGTTTTCAAAGTGGCCACCACCAGCAGCAATACACATTCTACACCTACGTAAGAAATTGTCTGGCAATCGTCTAAAAGCGTCTCTGTTCTCTCTCACAACACGTTCAGCTTCTGCAATCAACTGCCTCAGCTCTTGTTCACTTGAACAGTCTCGGGCGTATGCTATTTCCTTGTAATAGCCCCAAATAAAGAAATCGATGGGGTTGAGATCAGGTGAGCGTGGAGGCCACCTAATTGGTCCGCTGCGTCCGATCCATCTGTTGGGGTATGTTTCATCTAAGTAATTTCGGACCTGGGTTGCATAGTGACACGGGGCGCCGTCATTTTGCAACACCATGGTTCGTCTGAGTTCGAGATTCACATCTGCCAGCGACAATGGAAGTTCATTTTCCAAAAAGTTTTTGTATGTTTCTCCATCAAGTCTGGACGGCAGTTCAAACGGACCAATTAGTTCGCCATTGAGGATACCAGACCACAAGTTAACGCTGAAGCGATGTTGAAATGTCGAAGCTCTCACTTCGAGTGGATTTTCATTCGCCCACTTGTGGTAATTATGAATATTGAATATTCCGGATCGCTCAAATCGTGACTCATCTGACCATAAAACTTTATTGAAAAATCCAGGATCCTCTTGCTCTTTTCGTAACATGGTTTGGCAAAAATCAACGCGCAATTGGTGATCTGTAGGCAGTAAAGCTTGGACTCGTCGGATGTGGAACGCGTGGTATTCTTCATCGTGAAGAATGTCTTGGATAGAAGTCCTTGGGATGTTCAGAGCACGAGCCATACTTCTCGTACTCGTAGACGGATTTCGCTGAACTTCTTCCAGCACCATTTCTCTGCGATCCGGGTTAGCTCTAGGGATTCCTTCATGACTGCCGCGTCGACCAGGAATGCGGCCTGCCATCAAAGTGTTGTGCGTGTTAATAAAAACACGATGGTCGGGATATCGCTCAGGTTGCGGCCCACCACGACGTTGAAGTTGTTCGCGATACAGTCGCGCTGCTTCATGGCCGTTTCCTTGTGCAACTCCATAAAAATAATGCATTTCTGCATATTCACTCATTTTTTACACTTCCACGTAAAAAAAGTCCAAATCAGAATGCAAAACACAGTCCAATAAACGAGCAAAGTAGTCAAACAAGTAGGCAGCGGAGTCCGTAGGCAAAGCGAGTGTGGTAAAGACAAAATGGCGACACGCGTATAGCAGTAAACACAATGTGAGTACGACTGAGGTACTTGTTTTTGTTCTTATTTTTGCTAATTTGTTTTAATTAGGTAGTGTTGTCATGTCACATTATTATTTTGTTTTTCTTACATTTCTATTTTGTTAGATGTCTGTTTTGATATATTTGCTATCTGTAATCTATTTGTGAGGTGGGGCACTGGTGACCTGTAATACAGGTTATTTTAAACCTAACTCAGGCACCAGTCTCTCACAAATCAGGTCTTTTCATTGTGTAAATTGTTAAATAAGCTGCTGTGAGAGAAAATAAATAATTTTATTATTATTATTATTATTATTGTTTTGCGTTGGCTTCGGTTGCGCGCCTTGCGTGAGAGAGATAGCAATAATTCGGTCTCTTTTCCTCTCGGTCCATTGTTATTGCAGGTAAAAGAGTTGCACCCTCGTTTACAACCCATAGTCCACGAGAACGGATCGCGCAAAATTCATTAAACTAACATTTAAAAAAATCTCCGTGTTTAAATCTTAGCTTTCCTGCAGTCATTTTTGGTTAGCAAACTAAATAACCTTAGGAGCGAGAAAATGGAAAAAAAAATTATTAATCAGATAGCTAATTTTAAGAATTTTCCACCTCGCAGTCTTTGAAGGCCGATTAAGGCCAAAGTTAGCCCCATTAAGTCCTACGTTTTTTAATGATTATGAAAGCTGAGAGTCTGGCGCATTCTTGAAGCCTACTTGAGAACCATGAAGTCACCTGTTTAGATTTTTAATTTGAAGTTGAAAATTTAAGTCATAATTTACCGAACGTAAATTTTTCACTTTAGATCAACATTTTCATAACTTTCATCACAGTTACGAAGCTGATTATTTTATGCATAAAAGTACTACTTATGAAAATTCAGTTGCAAAAAAAGAAACTCGATAAAACCCTCTACTTTTTTTTTTAGAATTTTTTTAGGTTGGTCAGGTCGAAAATTTTCAAACATTCAGAAAAAAATTCATAACTCGAAAACTATGAAAAGTCGCGGAACATACATGGGGGTGATTCGAATACCCCACGATACGAGGGACCGAAATTTTATTTTTGGACGTCAATGTTCCGGCCACCCTGTATAACATTTCCATGATCATAATGCCCTTTATCACTCTCTTTTTATCATCATCAGTATCATCATTAAGTTTTTTAACCATCTGACTCTATGCACAGAGTGCTCCAAAGTTTATTAATCTGTTCAGTTCTTTTTGAAATAATCTCAATAGAATAAAAATGAAATATTACACAATTATAAATAAAACAATAATAAAAGATGGCACGCGATGGTCTATCTATAACATTTCCATGATCATCATGCCCTTTATCACTCTCTTTTTATCATCATCAGTATCATTCATATCATTAAGTCTATTTTAACCATCTGACTCTATGCACAGAGTGCTCCGAAGTTTATGATTTAAGGCACCTATTTCACTATTCTACCATCGCAACGCAAGCTGAAGCGGAGCTTCCACGTTAAAAAATACGAACCGTCGATGTGTGTAGAACGTATTATAGTAAAAAAATATAAAATAATTTGTGTATGAAATACAGCTTATACTCGCAGGTAGGTACTTTGATCATCTGTGGTTTAAGCAGGTATATACATAACTGCTAAGGCTTATTTGTTACAATTATGTCATTGACCTTTAATAAACAGAAGATTTATTACCCCATTATCGGGTATATAGTTAATTATTTTTTTACATGATAATCCGACTTGTGTGAGCGTCAGTAGATTTGTTTTAAAGGTAAACGAACTTGTTTAGAAACAGCTATACTTGAATAGCCTTTAGAATAAGCCGAATGACCATTATATATCCTACACTTGAGTTCATCAGTCAACGTCCTATCTTAATGAATCAGAAATGTTCTTGAAACTAACAAATGAATGAACAAACGAATTAAAATAAAGTATTGCCTATGCTAGATAGTGATAATGTTTCCACTGGTGAAAGATTTTTTGAAACGGTTCTGTAGTTCCAAAGATTACCTCCTACAGAAAAAAAACAAACCTAGTATAGGTGACAGTTCAAGTTCTTAAATATGTAACTAGCAGATACCTATGTAGAGTACTTTACTTTATAACAAGTTCTCCTGCTACATTTCTACACCACGTTTCACTACGGAACGGATCGCTCTATCATTTCAGCAGCGGCAGCTCCGAAGACGATTTTTTATAGGTATAGGAATTTTGTACATTTGTTGTAAATACGTCATTAAGTAAGTACAACAACAGATAATACCAACAATGTCATAAATTATGTTATATAATCACGTTTAGACGTGTTTTAGTTACTGTTTTTTTATCTAGCATTCCGCTTTATCATAGGTATTATGCACAATGGTGGTGCATACTGCATACTCGTACTACAATCTGAATAAATCTGAATGCAAAATTCATCAGCAATTCAGGGCATAGCACCTATATCTATTGTTTATGGTTGCTTTGGAAAGTGACT
The DNA here is from genome assembly GCA_951361185.1 of Ochropacha duplaris. Classification (NCBI taxonomy): domain Eukaryota; kingdom Metazoa; phylum Arthropoda; class Insecta; order Lepidoptera; family Drepanidae; genus Ochropacha; species Ochropacha duplaris. The sequence goes on from OX592703.1 coordinate 8,350,948, forward strand.
GGTTATGTAACTTACGCATAAACGCGTACAATTAGATACGCGTAGGTACCTACCACAGTATGAATTAATTACCTATTTTTAAACATGTACGGCGATGTATTCTTGGATAGTTTTGGGATGATTAAAAATATTAGTTTAAAAAAAATGTTTTACGTTGTTATTGCGTTATAAAACACTGCTATCCAAATGTAAGTAAGTCCTTTACAGGTAGACAAAGAATACGGCAAAAGCTTTCACTTATTATTATAAGTAGGCACTTAATCATCCCACTAATAATATAATGTGAAAGTTTGGATGGATGGATGGATGGATGTTACTCTTTCACGCAAAGACGGCTGAACGGATTTTGATGAAACTTGGCACACAGGTAGATCATATCCTGAAATAACACATAGAATACTTTTTATCCCGGGAAAGGATAAGATCCCTCGGGAACGCCGGTGAAACCGCGGGGACATACTCTTTAAGGTCATAGTGATAGTTACTCAATCTTCATATAAGTATAGATATACCTCCATAGTTAGATATGAAAAAACTGCATTTCAAACCTACATGATTCTCGAAAACAGAATCCTGATCGAACTGACTGACTGCCTTTTCGCAATCTAATCTTATGAATATTATGCACTTTGTACCAACCTCATAGATGTCCACTCCTGGACAAAGGCCCCACCCCCACCCAGTGGCGTGCACAGGGTTTTTAGACTGGGTAGGCAAGACATTTTAAAAGCTATTAACTCACCAAAAATCCTGCATGTTGGTTTTGGTATACGATAATTAGTTTTTTATCACTGAAACATAGTTTTGAAAACGCATATCTTTTATATTTACTCTATACACACACCACAATAACTTCACAGTGAATATTTTCCATTTTCTACACTATTATCAGCGTTAATTCAAATAGGTACCTAATAAAACACCTCACAACAAAAAAAACAAACAATAATGGCGATTTGACCTAGAGTACCTACCCAGACACACGATTACTAAACTATAAAAAAATAATACGACAAAAAAGTAATGGTGCTTTGCGTAGCGATAATTAAATGAAACAATGCTACTTTTTAAAATAATGGCATAACTAACTTCGTCGCGTAAAAATTGCGCCTGTGCCTGCGCACTGAGCGATTTATCGATCAAATTGGTGGTATAAAGGGGGCGCGACGGGGGAACACTCTGCAAGTATGACTGTGCGCGCCACTGCGCGCCCATTTTTGGTTCATTCGAATCATTCATCAGTTGACCCATGCTTCCCGCGTCGAGGTGACGCTTCGTTCGCTCTCAAAATACAGTCACACACACAACTTTCTTTGCACGACGATGGTGTTACATAGCAAGGAAAGAAAAATTATTTGTAGTATTTATTATTTTATGAATAAGTAACACTAACACCACGACGTGATCTGGCTTAATTTTTCTTTTTACAACCAACTTTTTATTTAAACATCGAAATATGTATGTATAAAATAATGCTCAAGTAAACACAATATATATTTTTAATTCCAGCCTATTTCAAAGTACTATGTAGCTACTAAAGTACCTATATAATTCGACAACAAAACAATTACACTTATTTTACAAAACAATAGTCTAATACTTTACGACGCAATAGTACCCGTGCGTAAACACATCCCCTCCATCGACTGTCGCTCAGCGTTTTTAAGTAGCGGGCCATAGGCACTGCCTACCTTGTGCGGTAGTGTGCGTTATTTGTGACATTGTGTGCTACGTATTTATAGGAACGCGCACACACCTATAAATCCGCATGATTACGAGAGCACACATATAAACATTTAGACAACAATAGTTTGTGTCTTTTCCGCGGCTAGCTGTGGTGCTAGTAGTGCTAAGTTGTTTCAAATTGTACGAACGAGCTTGCATATTATGTATAGTGATACCCGCGACACTCGATAGATGGACATAAATTATGATTTAAGTCTTTTTTTATTGTTAAATTTAATTTATTAAGTACTTATTCGTAAATTAAATAATATTAGATATCTGAACTGAACAAGATTTTAATCTGAGATATTAGGGTAGGCAGTGTCTTTTTGCCTATATGGAGCGCACGCTACTGCCCCCACCCCAAAGACTTTAAACTTATACTAATTTAAATTTCTTTGCCCCACCCCAACGATCTCCACAATGACCGGAAATATTTATTTTACCTAATGAATATTATTTTTTTACGAATATTATTTTCACAGCTTCTTGATCTTCCGTTTGACATTTTTTAAATGATGCCCAAACAAAAGGGCAAAAATAAGATAATAAACTACAGTGGGGTTCTCATGTACAATTTTTAGCTACTAAATTGAGTTCTGCTGTATTTGCTGTTAAAAAATTAGACAATTTTGCATATTTCCATAGTCTTTTATCGTATTGCGTTTTACTGTGGGGAGCTACTGCAGATATTGAAACAATTTTTGTATTACAAAAATAAAAAACAAAAACCGACTTCAAAACTGTAACCTATACCTATGTACAAACATAAACTAAAAAGTAAAGAATAATATTTTAATTTCAAAGCAAGAGCCCTAAAGGACAATCAACAAAATTATTGATATTTGTATATCTATTTAATATTTATAAACAGTTCTTTTTGGAGTCGGTTGGTCGGTTGGCTGGCCAAGAAGAAGGACAGTTTTGAACTGGACACGAAGTGTTCATACGAGAAAACGTCTTACGACACCTCTCCTTACGGTAATGTTCCTTAGGTCTACGCCATCGCTCCCCTACTTTTCGAAGTTTGTTACAAAGGCAAAATTAAACTGTCCTTCTTGGCTGGCACCGACTCCAAAAAGAACTGTTTATAAATATTAAATAGATATATAAATATCAATAATTTTGTTGATTGTCCTTTAGGGCTCTTGCTTTGAAATTAAAATATTATTTTAAATTGAGAACCTCCTCCTTTTTTGAAGTCGGTTAAAAAAGAGCCATTCGTGCAATCTACAATATGGGTCCACGTGAATCATTGAAGGAAACATTAAAGGAAATAAACGTAATGACTTTACCTTCACTGTATATATATGAAAATATTATGTTCATTCGAAAAAATGTAGACTTGTATAAATCAAATGTTTGAGATTGAGATTCATAATTTCAATACAAGACAAAAAGATAAATTAGTTGTTCCGTATTTTAGATAAGCTAGAGTTAAAAAAGTCATTTCTTGGGAATAGTGTTCGCTTTTATAATAAATTACCAGCATCTGTTACCAAGATGACTGATTCTAGATTCAAATCGTACATAAAAAAAGTTTTGAAAGAAAAAGCTTATTACATGGTAGCCCAATATATTGAGGATAAAGATGTCTGGAAGTAGCTGCACTCTGTACTTGTACCTACACATTGTTTTTTTTTACTGTTAATTACCTTTTTTTTTTAATACGCTGTTATTAGCTGGGTATTTTTTGTTTTAGTTTACTATGTAGGTAACTAATGCGGGTTATATTTTTTTATGTATTTTTGTATTTCTTTAAGAATAAAATTGTTAAACATTTGAAAAAAAAAGCCAATATAGTCAGATGGTCCAAAAATATTTAAAAAATGTAAACTTGCTGAGTTTCTTGCCGGTTCTTCTCAGTTGAAGGCTGACTTCCGAACCGGTGGTAACTTCTGTAATTCGACCTTCATAAGTGCCCTTCTAGGGCCTAAACTGAATAAATGGTTTTGACTTTGACTTTAACTTTGACTAATTAATGAGATACATGCTTGAGATTGATTGATTATCTTTGATGAGGTTTGTCAATTTTAAGAGAGACGTCGTCGATACAGTTTATTTTCAAGCCCACGATTTCCTCAGTTTTGTCGGAAATATCATGCATACATCTCCTTCTTCCTTTCCTTATCCCACGCCAGGTGGGACATTTACGTGCAATGATTTTTTATGATTTCAAATGCGGCTTAAACCCTGATGAGTCATTTGATCCACTTCGAATTGCTTTTATGGATGAAGGACCTTCAAAAGCAACCATCTACCGCTGGTATAGCGAGTTCAAACGCGGTCGTCTTTCTTTGGCGGATGAACAAAGGAGTGGTCGTCCTACGATGGCTGTCACCGAAGAAAGTGTGTTGGCAGTAAAAAAAAAAATTCAAGAAAACAGACGAATTACGTACCAAGAGATTCAGCATACTCTGCTGATTGGTTCAGGAAGTGTTCACAAGATTTTGCACGAGCACCTTCGCGTAAGGAGGATAGTTTCCCGCTGGGTACCGCACAACCTCACCGAAGCTCAGAAGCAGGCCCGTGTGGATTGGTGCCGTGATATGATACAAAAATTTGATGCAGGCTCGTCACGGGGCGTTTACGACATTCTGACAGGTGGCGAATCCTGGATTTATCTATACGATCCAGAAACAATGCGTCAGTCGACAGTTTGACTGTTTCAAAATGAACCAACGCCTACGAAAGTGAAGCGATCGAGGAGCGCAGGAAAAATTTTGATTTCTAGTTTCTTCACTTTGATGGGGTACCTAATTTCAATTCTACTTCGAGACCAAAGCAGCATGAACGCCGAATGGTATAGCACAAAATGCCTGCCAGAAGTTTTTTCTGCATTGAGCAACAAGCGACCGAACACCGGGGTCCGCGGGGTCCTTTTTCACCACGACAACGAGCCCGCGCACCCTGCGATCAAAACGACGGACTTCCTGGATTCCACACCGGTCAGAGTCTTGGGACACCCTCCTTACAGTCCTGATTTAGCCAAATGCCGTGTGACTTATTTTTATTCCCTAAAATTAAAAATCAGCTCAAAGGGATACAGTTTTCATCGCCGGAAGACGCCCTAGCAGCGTTTGAGAAGGCCGTGGAAGAGGTGTCTGCGGAGGACTGGAAAAAATGTTTTGAAAATTGGTTCAGACGCATGAAACTTTGTATAGAGGCTGGTGGAAAGTTCTTTGAAAAGATTTAATAAAAAAAAATGTTCATAGAAGTTAGTTTTTTAGTTTCTCAAAACTTTCTGAGTGTCCCACGTATAAGCGACAGTATGTTGATTCAGTGTTGATGGTTTAAGGTAGCCATTAAATAGTTCTGTGCATCACGTTATGCTAGAAATACCATACAATACTACACATAACACATACATACATTACCGTGACCCCTGATATTATACCTACATATACATATTAACAAAAACAATGTATTGGAGGTGAGTTTCTATTAGATTGAGGTAAACCAGTTATTGCAACCTATATAACACTTCTTTGTGGTTTGACATCAGCGGTCAAGGTATTGATGAACGATTCAATAACTTCAGATATCATATAGCACAATTAGAGTAGCAGTTGTTTAAAAATATATATAAACAACTCCTGTGTTTTTATATTATTGCCTATTCTTTTAAAATACAAAAGGCTTATGACATATTACAACCTATTAGTAGGTAGGTACTTTCATAAATATTTATGTTGATTGATCATTACATCATAATATATATATTTATGATTATAAGGAAAGTAAATGGATGTAAACTATGTTATACATTGTCAAAGAATATTTATCTTTTAGAAGAGGCATCGAGCTCAACTATTTGCGCCTAGTCACACATTGCCTTCAATCAAATTTTCAAATGCCATGTTCAAATCATATCAAAATATTTGCACCTCGAGGCTTAACTTAATAGGTATCAGATTAAAATAAAACAAATTTGTAAAATTTTTTGCATGTCACTTGCTAAGATATGAAGTCAATATCAATAATTATGTCTCTTCAATATAGTTACATCCCTTTATGTAGCTTTAATATATGGAGCTATGGGTTCTGTTCAGATCTCATCGCGTTTTCCGGCCATAAAACCACAGATAAAACGTCGTTTGTACCGAACTTGGCCCACATTTTACATATATTCTTTTGGTCTTACTTACGCATGAGGATGAGTACGCAAGGCCGGTTTATCATTATGTATTGTGTGCGTAACAAATATCCAAAAGATTCGTTACTCTATTTATGAACCTATTGTTGCGGTAAATAATAATTTTGTGTGAAAATAAATAATACTGCGAGATTTCTATTCATTTGGAGCAAAAGTGGACTTACACGCAAGATAACAACATGTATTTAAGACAATATTTTCTTTCACAGATAATGACTTCAAAAAGACCAAAACTGTTCTTCCTTGTTGCTACACTAATAGTATCGATAACAAACGCTATTGTTCCTGGTTCTGTCAATGCCAATGAGATCAGCCAATTACAAAAAAGAAAAGTCGTAAATGCTGAAGGAATATTGTACCCACTAGCAACCGATACAAGGGATTTGAGAACGCTTGATGGCATATGGAATTTTAGGAAATCACCAGCAGATCCTGAGTTTGGCTATCGGAATAACTGGTATAATCAGGATCTTTTCAAGGTAAATAATACTAAGTTAATCAAAAATAGTTGACAAACTACTTTACAAGGACAGTGTTGTAAAATTATTTATTTAAAATAGTAAATTTCGATCAAACAAGAAAATCGGTACGTACCAACAATTAAACCAATGCTTTTACGTCAAATATGGTAAGTATGTTATATTTGTTGCAAGCTGGCTTTAGGAAGAATGGGTGTATGCAATGCATGACTGAGATTTCCATCTGAATTGCATGTGCACTCATATTCAGTTTTATTCTTGTACATTCTGCGTGATATGCCTATCCATGTATGATGAATGTAGATACCTACTACCTACATTCATCATACATGGATACCTACCTACCTTTTACATTAAGTAGATATACTTAATATAAAAACTAAATATTTAATTAAGATTTTAAGGCTAAGTTGTTGACCTTGACGCCTATTGAAAAACAAGTATTGAAAATAGTATATAATATTAACATAAATTATTAGAACATCTATTATATAAATTGGCATAATAATAATCGGATAAAGCGAAAAAAATAACATAAAATTAAATAAACCTGAGATAACATTTTTACCTACATACCTATTTCTTGCTCACTAAAAATAAATTAAACAGCTTGTTTGGTTGTGTAGAGTGGTCCAGTGATCCTGATGCCAGTACCGTCGTCGTACAACGACGTTGGTGAAGACGCAACCCTGCGAGACCACGTCGGCGTGGTGTGGTACGACCGGAGGTTCCAAGTACCTCCATGGTGGTCCACAACTCACCAGCGGATCTGGCTTAGGTTCAGCAGCGTGCATTATGCCACACAAGTGGTAAGTTATTCAAAACCCTAGTTCATAGTTCATATCGGACCGAAAATTAATGTTTTTCAAACGGATCCCTGAATGGGAAAAATGGTTACAAATACCCATAATATTTTTTAACGACCTATCCAATGACACACTACGCCATGGGATAGACGAAAAATAAAAAATCACTTTACGTGCAGGGGGTAAAAAAAAACAAGATTTTATTGTAGATACCATGTAAACCTACTTTATAGTGCTATGTATGAGTCTCTAATTTAAGCCACGCACAGACAGACATACAGACAGACAGACGGACGGATATGACGAAACTATAAGGTTTCCTTGTTGACTACGAAACCCAAAAAATATAAAGTCGAATTGAATCTCCTCCTATTTTAAATGTAAGATAAAAAAAATGTTTTTTTTTTTAAATTAAAAATTAGAGATAGAGCTTTAAAACAATGAATCTTAATTTGATGTGTAGGTAGGTACTGAATCTAAGTTACATACTAACAAAATAACATGACCTGTGTTTTTCTATTTCAAAACAATTTTAATCGATAGCATTGTATGTAATAAACAACTGTATGCGAATCATCTCGCTTGTTGCAAATATAATTATCGTTTCACAATTTCACGAGCATTATTCTTTATAATATTTGTTTTACGCGTTTTAAAAATAAGTGTTCAGCTGGTATTGCACAAATAACCGTGAATGTTGTTTGATCAATGGTTTGTAAGTACTTATGTTTAGTAGATTTATTTTTTATAACATGTACTCAATGAAAAGTTGTCGACAATTAACAATTTCAAGTTTTTAGTCGGTATTCGAGTAAAATGAACACCTATAGAATATCCTCAGCGTCTGACCCAGTTTTTTCTCTAGAAGATATATCACGTTACCTAAATATTTAGTTTGATTGAAAATTATCAGAATTTTGATATTTTTCCGGTAACATAATAGATAGATAGATAGATAATACTTTATTGTACACCAAAACATTTAAAAGAAACAAAAAAAACATAAACATTATTATGGGTTGTACAATAGGCGGTCTTATCGCTAAGAAGCGATTTCTTCCAGGCAACCTTTGGATGGAAAGAAATTCAGATACAATACAGGACGGTGGTGTATATCTCTATTAATAAACATTAATATGTGTTACTAAATAGAAAAGTAGGAAACACTGTATTACTTATACAAGATCAACGTGCTTTTTGCTAGAATAACTAAATTGCGGGATTTTCTTTTCTATTAAAATATGTTTATGTTAATTCTTTGAACTTTTCACACCTTTAAATATGACTAAATAAATACAGTTTTATCTTTTTTGTAAATGAACTGTAACCGTAAAACACATTTGTAGTAGGAACGGTACACACAGCATATAAAAGTCATGTATGACACACAACTCGTTTGAGTATTTGTAAAGGTTCACATGATTATCATAATATAAACGGTTTGAGTGATCATTAGATACATCATATTCGGGTAACTTATGTTCAAATCAGCTATGAATTTTAAGCACATGTTATCATCGTGGAATATATTGCTCTAATTCTTTGCAACTATCGCAGGTAGCTATGAATAGGTATTGATCTATTTTTATCCAACACAAAATTTCGCATAAGCATGTTTATAGAAAAATACATTGCAATTTAAGCTTGTCATAACTAAGTACGTTCTTCTGTATAATTTTTGTTTTATTTTTTTGTCATAATGTTCTTTTCGGTCCAATTTTTTTATTACAAAGTCTTTATCACATTTTAAGTACAATTTAATTTAGTTCAAAGTTTCAACCCTAGGTTCGAAACAGGCACATGATCTGATTGAAGTTGTAAAACATAAATAGTATGGATTGTAACGTGGTTGCGCAAGTTACCACAACCAATTATTTGGAAAGATGTCGTTATTATTCACATAAAAGTAACTTTTACTTGATAAGATTTAACAAAAATAATTGGTATTGTGTAATAAACTACAAAAAAAACTAAAACTTACATAAACTAAAATTATTTAATCATTTTCTGCCAATAAAGTCTTTCTTTTTTTGAAGCCTCAAGTCCAGTCTCTTGCGAAAAGTGGACTTATGTGGCAGTTTTCGCTATGAAATCTTAGGGAAAATGGGTTATTTTTTGTCATTTTGCGGAATTCTTCATTTTATTAGTGGAATGGATAACTACTTATAAAAATAACGAAAAGTTTCGAATACGATACTAAATTAACCTACTTGCGTCTAGTTTTCATATAAAATTTGGATAATAGCTGCAACAAGCACCTAGATTGGTAGGTACCCAGTACTCACCTACATAGAATTATGCAAATGTGATCTTCAGAATTTCTATCTGGTGAAATCGGGACTTGGTTAGTAGGTACCGGAAAGGTCATAGATCCTAAAGTTAGTGAATGGGTGTTAGAGGTGTCTCAGACCGTCGCTAGGCAATTGCTTTTGTAATTGAACAATTTGTCAAATAATACCGGTCTCGCAAGCCTGCTCTCGTTTGACCTGGCCATTAACATAGATTTGTAGACAAACGTTTAATCTTGGTAATAAGTTTTTAGATATTTAAGTAGAATTTACCATGTAGGTACGATACTAGTACATTTATATTGATTTAACACCAGAATTAAATTAGCCTGGCACCATCTCGTTAAAGTTGTTTAACTTCTATTTATTTGAATATCAATGTCGAAACCTAAATATTTAAATTGCTAAAATGCATTTATTCTAATCAGCTGATGTCATTCATGCATTAACATAGACAATGATAAAATGAATAATATATTTATTAACAGAAAAAAATATGAATTAAATTATTATGGCAACAAAACTTCGTAGTCGAGAATGTAGGTAGGTATATTCGTTCAACAAATTGCACGAGACCAGAGGGCAAGAATCACTGACCTCGCTTAACTGACGTTACTTAATCAGCTTCCTACTGACACATCTCGCGTGTGATACCTATCATTATATACCTGATTTTTTTGCTCCTTACTGATTATCTAGTCATCCCTTTTTTATGTATCTACTATATCTCGTACTCTCAGAACCTTTGAATCAATCTTCTTCTTCTTCTCTAGCCTTTCTCAACCAACTCTTCGCGGCATTGGGCTTTTTGCATCCAGTTTGAGCCAGGAAACTTCTTCACGTCGTCTTTCCAGCGCATTTGTAGTCTACCCTGAGGTCATTTCTCTCCCCATGGCTTCCATTCCAAGAGTCGCCTGCACCAAGACTTATCATTTCGAGCAACATGTCCTGCCCACTTCCTTTGATCACGTCTGCGACGCTTCGAATCAATCACAAAAGTATTTAACACTATCTTAATTGAAAGGTTACCATGGTATTTAAAATTGCAATTATTATAGATGTGTCTTCAGTTAATAGGCAAGTAACGGTACGTCCATATCCAATGAACCATGTCAATATTTAAATTTTATAGACGTGTCGTAGATATATCAACAATGTTTTGTAAATGAGGCGCGACCCTATCAAGTAATATAACGTGGTATCGTGTGAAGAGCAATTTACTGGACAATGATGTCGTTTCATCGCACAAATGGTGTGAAATATGACTAGATACAAATCATTCTACGATACCAACGAGTGTATGTAAATCGCAATAATTTATTCTCTGTGGCCGACACGGATAAATGACTTTAAGTTAAATTAAAGAATGCTAATTAATGTAATGAAATATTTTAAGTAGATTATATTTATTTTTAAACAAAAATGACTCTACATTTATTACAAAAACTATATTTGTCTAAAGAATCTGCAGATCCCTTCGCGTGAAGATTTGATCATCGAATATTATATGTACCTACTCGTACTTTAAATCTGAGGTTAGACTATATTTGTCTGGTTGATATTTTGTTAGACTCAATAAGTATTAATAACTTGTTGTAGGTAGTTAATTGTAATTTTTGTTCATAAGTGTTTTGCATCCACTACCTACCTACATCCACATGTCAGTTAATTGTTACAAAAATGTTTCATTTTGTTAATTACAGATGGGTTCATGGCCGCTCCATGTTTTGAGGATACTGAACTCTACGTATTTTTACATTACACAAACTCGATAAACACGTAATTGTTTAAACAGTAAAGAAATATTAATGAACTGAAGGTTTTATGAAAATATATTCACAGGTCACTGGTTTATTTTATTTTCTCGTCTATTCTCACTGCATTATATGTTCAAACGTTGTTTTATCAAATTTTACACTTGACGTGATTTTTACCAAACTTTATTAATTTTTTTTAATTTATGTACGTAGAAACGTGGACCTTCTAGAGCACCGTGTTTTTTATGATGATAGCTCAGTGGTAGTGGCGTCAAATTGCATCTGACGAAGGTAATAGGTTTGTTTCTTACAGTGAGCTTTCAGTGAAAGTAAACACCGAATGGAAATCATAGCACGGTGGTAGGGCACTTTGTAGTACCTACTCCAGTGACTGGCTACCACCCTCAATTGAATATAAATGAAATAAACTGGTTAAAATTCGTGACAAATATAACAAATGTGTGCCATTTGGATGTGAGGATTTCGCGTAATGCAATATAAGGTACGTAATAATGCGTACCTATGTATTGACCCATGCTAGATAAACGGTCTTGAGCGCTTCAAATAAGTACTTATCGATGACCTACTAATAAAGAATTAGAAACTTTACTTACGTTAAAACGCAATTTTATTTTAATCTGTTGACTCGCGACATTAACCTGTCAAACAACACGTCAACTCGCGCACCGTTTTCAAAATTCGCGCCCAATTTTCAAGTAAATGTCCCGATTGTCCCATTTGAGAACCAAGTGGTGCGGACTCTGCAACCCCGATTGTCCCAAGAAAGAACTGACAGGTTAGTACAAGACTTACGGTAGGTATACTACTTATCTCTTTACCGACAAACTTAAACATGTAAATTATCTATTTACTCTCAGCTGGTCTCGCAGATAACCCAGTATTAAGTAATGTTTATGTACTTACCATACAAACATAGATAGTAAAGTGGAACTTTCGTAATATTCATTTACCTTTAGCTTTTATCTGATACTTATAAGACACATTACAGTAAAATTCAATTAATTTATTAATGTCACAGTGTGGAAAAATTTAGGGATATTCATTTTAATACTGTGTAAAAAATCAGTCACTCTCCATATACAATACCTCCAGTCAATCATGACAGAAGGACAAACGAACAAAATAACAAACCAACAAGCCGACAAACATACTTTTGCGTTTATAATATTAGTATGATTGAATTGTATGGTGTCCTGAGAAGCCAGATAGGATAATATATAAAAAAGTTGGATTATGACAACTGTTAAATCACTCCAACGTATTAAAAACCCAAATTTGGGTTGAAACCAGGATATATTTCAAATATAAGTAGGTAAATACTAAAATCAAATCATCACATAACAATGTAGTTCTGATCGCATGTGGTTATATGAATTTTAATAACTAGTTAGCAGGTAGTTTACTTGTGCTACAATTTGTTTCCTTTCAATAACTAAATGAAGCTTGACGCATAGTATGATACCGGAACTGATGTAGTATTCTTTTTGGAACGAAGTTCTTTTACGTGGCTTACGGTAGAGTTGACTGGCAGAAATCGTCACGTAAGGAAATAGAAAAAATTATAAAATTTAAAAAAAACATTCTCGACCGCACTTTTTTTTTCTAAAAATTTCAGAAGCCAAAGTTGGGCAGAATTCAATAATATCTTAATTATTCTTCCACAGTGGGTGAACGGAATTTCAGTGGCCTTCCACGAGATTGGCCATCTTCCCTTCGTGGCGGATATCACGGAAGCCATTCTTAATAGCACCTGCAATATCCTGCTGACAGTGGCTGTCGACAACACTCTGTACAGTGACACCGTGCCACAGGGAAGTGTTAGAGATGTCATTATTGGGTAAGCACTTATTTAATGCACCTTTTTATAACGGGTGCCTTTTCGGCGGTATCGTGACGTAGAGAATACATTTTTTTTTTGTTTTTCACTCACATTTCCCCCGCGGTATGTAAAGATGGTGCTAAGCACATAGTGCCTTACCTAATTTTAGGTATGATGCCTAATATTGTGTCTTTGTCTATGGCTGTGATTTTATTTTATTATTGTTCATGTTTTGATTAAACTTATAAAGTATATTATTTTAAAAAAAGTTATACGAGTACATACATATAAAAAACTTTCTCGAGGCTGTCGCTGCAGCCGATCGGCAAGGTTCCTAGCAGGCTGGCAGCGTTTCCTCTTTGGGTGGGCAGGCTGATGCGTTGTCGGAAAAAGCTCCCTGCCCGCCGGTCTCCGACGACTCGATAATTTTTTTACATAAAATAATATATAATATTTTATCCAGTTAATAACCTAAAAGCCACAAGAGCCACAAAAGTAGGATTTTATTATCAGTATTATTATACGGAAACCCCTGTTCGTGCGTCCGACTGGCACTTGACCGTTTTTTTACTATTATTGGATGGATGGAACAAATAGGTTGTTTACTTTCAAACGTCTGTAAACAAGTCGTTTACAGATTTGTGCATTATGAGCGGCGAAGCAGGTTTGTTTACATTGGAAATAATAATAAAACAATGACTGTTCCTTTTGAACAGTAGATTTAGAAACAAAATAAATATAAAATTTAAGATTACTTACCGGTTCAAGCATTTTCCAGCAATATTTATTTTACTATGAACACGTTGCATTAATGCATCTCTATTTCCTTACGGTTGAATCGATGGAAAGATATGTAATTACGATTCCTTCAAGAAAGAACCTATTTATAAGCTTTGTATGAACTTCATAATACTTTTTCTGTACAGGCCGAACAAAATTCGTCAAGAGCAATCATACTCGTTCGACTTTTTCAACTACGCGGGTATTCATCGCACCGTATTCCTTTACACTACACCGCAGCTTTACATAGATAATATCGTCACTCATACTGACATCCAAGGGTTTACAGGTATGTATATCTACAAATGTTTATAGTTGACCATTCTCCAAAGTAGCTGTCGCCCGCGATTTTCTGGGATAAGAAGAAGCCTATGACTCTACCATGCCATAGATTGCCTCCGTCACTAATTAGGCTCTATTTAATTCTGTGTTCTAACGATATTATGATAAGATAAACTATCAAAACCCTGTAGTGGTTCAGACACTGCTTTGATCTATTATATTATAGGTAATATCAGTCAGTCTTGCTTTGTTATTTTATATTTACCTAACAAGAAATTTTTCATTACAATGTTCCAGGTTTCATAGCTTACAACATAACATACAAAGGCCAATTCACTGGCGATGTCTTCTGCTTGACTCAGTTGTTTGACAAGAACGATACTCAAATAGTCGCATCACACGACTGCACTGGTCTGCTAGAAATCGAAAATGCTCACTTTTGGTGGCCCTACCTTATGCACGATGATCCTGGATATCTGTATACATTAAAGGTACTTATAATATATCATGCATAATCATTAATTTACTAAACTATTAATTGGCTTCTCTGTCACACGCATACATACTCGTGTTACATGTGGAAAATAATGAATATCAGAAGGCCGTGAAACAACTTGTTCAAGCTGGACAAATATTTGTACAGCTAATGAAAGAAATGATAAAATAATAAAGACTATTCGGTCTATAATAATCTAAACTTTTTAAAACTCAGAAAGTTCGTTAAGTAAAAGTAAAAAAACATTAATCTTATTGTCATCACATCAATATAACGTGTATATGAATGTTATTATTTCTACTCCAGGCTTCGTTGCTGGACCAATACGGAGTGATCATAGATACATATAGTCAGAAAGTTGGCATCAGAACTATAAAATGGACTAACACTAGTATTTATATCAACGATAAACCATTATATCTTCGAGGATTTGGAATGCATGAAGATTCAGATGTAAGCATACAAATCATATAATAAGACAGTAATTGTTTTTTATTAAAAAAAAGAGTAAAAGAGATGGTACAACAATAAAATCTCTTTAAAAATAGCAAGCTACTAAAAAAAATAATGTTGAATTTTTACATTACTCATTAGTTACGAGGCAAAGGTTGGGATCCAGTGTTATGGGTGAAAAACTTCAATCTAATCAAATGGGTAGGTGCCAACTCGTTTCGAACATCACACTACCCTTACGCTGAAGAAATATATCAACTAGCAGATGAACAGGGCATCATGATTATTGATGAGTGCCCCAGTGTTGACACCGAGTAAGTAAAATATTATGTTTAGTTCGGATATTAATTAAAACTTAAATGGATATAATAATATAATAAAACTAAAAGCTTTTGTAAAATTAATCTTCCATGCTTATAGTACTATCCTACTTCCTACTATGTACATTCTACATTCCCAAAAGTGAAAGTTTGTATGTTTGGATTTATGTTGCTCACTCAAAAACGGCTTAACAGATTTTGATGAAACTTGTCAAACAGGTATATCATATCCTGGAATAAAACATAGGATACTTTTTATCTCGAGAAAAGGTACTATCCCTCGGTGACGCGGGTGAAACCGCGGGCGGAAAACTAGTAGGTGGTGTAGGATTTTAACATATTTATGGTGGAAACATTGGCGCCCAACGTTGGACCTCGTTTTTGTTTAAAGATAAAATAACCTATAATGTTATCTTTCTTTGGCTTCACTTTTTTGTCAAGTATAACTCGGAAAATATTTACAAATAATCATATAAACACGTCTTGTTACAGTATTTTCTCAGATAATCTGCTCAAGAAACACAAACAATCATTAACTGAGCTCATTCGACGCGATATAAACCATCCAAGTGTCATTATGTGGTCAATCTCCAATGAACCAAGGTCATCGAACAAGTTGGCAGACGATTATTTTAGGTAAGTTTTCTATTAACTTGTAGGTATAGATATTATAAATTATTTAAAAATCATAATTTTATTTACAACAAATGTACAAAATATACAAGCAAATGTACAACTATAATATATAAAAAACTTCTTCGAGGCTGCCAAAAAAATTATAAATTATGTTTATAAAATCTTTCATAAGATACCTATATTATCATCCATTTTGTGTGTCATACACATGTAAGCACAATACAATAAGTGCCCTCTAAACATTTGATACTATTTTAAGAGAACTCAAGTGACTTTGACTTTTTGAAACAAAAATATTTTATCCCATTATAATATTTTCATCTTCTTGTTCTTTCCTCTATATTTTGAGTTAAAGATTACAAATTGTGAATACCCATCTGGTAAATACAAAGTTAGGTATATTTACTAGGAATAATGAATCATTCATACCAACAACAACCAATGCTTATATAAATTACACATTACTTAAAAACGTCGATAATAATAATTTCAGCGAAGTGGCGAGACATGTGAAGACAATGGATACCTCAAGACCAGTCACAATTGCTCTAGCTCAACCCTATACGACTGATAAAGCTGTAAGTAAAATGTGTCGTAGGTATTTCTTATTTACACAATTTAAATCATAATAGTCTATCATAAACTTTAGCTAATCAAATATAGTGAACATTTAGAATTCAGTCCTTCGATTATTGTTTTGTTAATATGAGGTAATTACTATGAAATTATATATCAATGATACCTTAGTAGAAAGATACCTACTTTTTTAATATTAAGGGGTATGTGTTCTCCATCCTCGGCAACGTTATCAGTTATTAGATTACCTACCGAGAAATATTATTCACCTCTTTTAGGTAGGTATGTTTGTTTATAATATTTGATTTATTCTCTTTAATATTTATGGTAATTTTATTATTGTACTGGCAATGTTCTGGGGTCAAAAAAGGAGAGTCCTTCACAATTGAATCTTAAAGGTATAATTGTAAGATTGATTTCAAAATATTTTTATAGAATAGGTAACTTAAAGTACCTAATATTTTTCTTCTTTGAATCATTTTTTTAAGAGACGATTTACCTATACCAACCAATTGCCACTTGCAAATATCACGTGTGCTTTTCATTCAATAAATAAAACAATTTACATGGATAATCATTTCTTTAAAATATCTAAGTACATAACTACTACTTCAATTCGGAATCGTCGAAAGCCATGGCGAAGGTCGTGGCGCTTCCTACAATGAGCTTGAGCATAGCACGATGGCCACCACCCTAAAGTTCCAAATTAAATTTCATATTTTTTGTCTTGTAAATCTACGTTTTGCCTGATGTGATCGGTCACAAAACTAGAAGAACTGACTCTTCTAAGGAGCCTTCGCAACTGAGACTAATCGCTAAAAAACAATCTCTATTCAGGGCAAACACTTAGATGTGATATGCTTCAACCGTTACCAAGGCTGGTACGTGAGCCCCGGCGTGTTGTCGACCATCGCGGACAACTTGTACGACGAGGCGACTGCCTGGCACCGCAAGCACAACAAGCCCGTCATCATGACCGAGTATGGGGCTGATACAATCGCTGGACTGCACTTGGTAAGTACAGAGATATTAGTATCATCACCAGGCATTCATTTCCATAGGCAGCAGTGGTCGTCCCAATAGATTAAGTCTATCTGCCAGCTTCTTTCAAATAAACTTAATTTTTAAAGTACCTAGGTATTGTGTTATAATACTGGCAGGCGGGCACGTCACTTGGCTATTAATGTTTTCATTAAATAACATAATTTGGTGGAAGACCCTACTGACTATTCACCTTATTATACATATTATATTAGGTGTATAGTATTTTGTCCATATCAGACATAACGAAGAGCAAACATGCTTTCTGTGCGATCAATTTATACAATTAATAGTACCAACACTGAAACCGTGAAAACATTATCATCGAGCAAAGTCGACCTTTACAAAGAATAGTTTGATTGTTTTACGAGGTTGTTCCCATAATGAAGGTTGTTGACATTACAAACCCAACAGGTTTTGAAAATATGCCATCTCAAAGTATCCTCCCAGAATGAAATTCATGCCTATATACCTAGATAATTTAAGTATGCGTTCTGCTATGCAAATATAGGTAATCAAATAACTAGTCTTTTTTGTTATTTGCGCTACATGTGTAGGTAGGTATGTGTAGACGGTCGTAAAAGCCAAATACACAAACATAGTCCTTGTCGTCAGGCTCTCGACTTGGGAGAGATACCTAGCGATAGTAGGTATATATTGTAACTACTACTTAATTATAATATTTTCAGTTACCGGAATATGTGTGGTCTGAAGAATATCAAGTAGCCCTGTTGTCGGAACACTTCAAAGCATTTGATAGACTCAGGCAGGCTGGTTTCTTCGCTGGCGAACTTATTTGGAACTTCGCTGATTTTAAGACTGCTCAAAGTAAGTTGTTTATCAAATTAGGGCAACTATACAATAGGCAACTCGTACAGATTGCTACATATCAAATCTATCTAAAGCTTTTTTCATAGCAGTAAGATCTTAAGGGTGGCTTTGCACCAGATTTACTTACGTAGTGAGAGACGTTCATATCTTAGCTCTAATGAAGTGATCTTATGCCCTTACTCGTTGACTCTGCTTAGCACATCGTTCCTCTTAGTGTCACATGGAATCTGACTAAACAACCTCAAAACAGTAATTAAAACTGCACTTGAAGGATTAATTGAATCGAGGATAACAATTGTTAAAAAAGCTTTGGTGATTGGACTATAACTGACTCAACTTAAAAATAAATCATTGTCTATGATCATCCGAACAGCTGTGACACGCGTAGGGGGCAACAAGAAGGGTATATTCACACGGTCGCGGCAGCCCAAGGCGTCGGCACACCACCTTCGCTCGCGCTACCTCGCTGTCGCCGCCTCTGATGTGGGCGCGTCGCCGCCCGTCACCGGCTACTACGTGGCTGACCACCAGCCCGCTAGACACGAAGAATTCTAGTCTAAATTGCCATGCTATTATTATCACGCCAAATAAACATATATGTTTACTTTTAAGTACGTTTGAGGGGCTTAGATGTTAGAGCAACACTGTTAGTGAGTGTTCACGTTATTGCTCTATGGTTTTAAGGCTCCGATCAAAGGTGTATAATGTATATACCTTAGGTCAGCGCTTAAAATATAAAATCGCCGGTATAATGCTTCACATAATAGGTACCATATTTATTGCCAGCTTAAGTAGGTATACTACTTAGGTCGAAAGTAGAGCAAAAAACCTTTGTGGTATCTGTAACACTAGCCATGTTTCAATCTCTCAAACAGAACAGTCTGTTAGATGCCTCAATAAATCTCAGTTGATTTCTCAGGATTATCAGAGACTAAAAGTTCAAAAAAAACATATTTTTAATGTTACCTTTAAGTATGTGTTTAATCTGAAGTTTAAACTAAACTTTTCCGGAATTATATTTTGAAAGATTATATCTACCCAAGACTTCAGGAAAATTGTAAAGTTTGAAACCACACGGGCGATGAAACACGCTCATATGTATCTACCTATATTTAGACAGGGTGTTCCATACCAAGTACTTAGTTATTTATTTGTATGTCACTCTTTAGATATTAAGGTACCTATATTAATCTCTATGGCCATAGAATACAAAAATTAATGAGGAATGTGGACTAAGATAGGTACTTTAACTATTTAGACAATAATTTCGTAATAAATAAGTAGTATTAAAAATAAAATATTATCTGTGTTTTTAAATTAACAATACTTTTTGCATTTATTAAAACAGAGCAGATATTTTATATTAAGCGATAAGTAACTGACTACCTATTAATTTGAAACTAGAACAGTTCGTGAACGCATAAGAAATTTAGGTGATCCACAGGTTGATCTAGCGATTAAAATTGATTTCCTTTAATACATTATTTTACCTTCTTTCACATCATTAAAATAACATAGCGTTAAACTCTTGTCTTCACTTTAGTGTAACTTAATAGCTAACTGTTTATGGACGCCCCCTAAATTGTGTCACTTAAATTATGATGCCACAGTTTCAGACCAAATAAAAAAGGTAGACAGAGCCCCGCACACTTAAAGTGGAGCACAGTAAAGGAAGCCGATCGCGTTGTACCTAATTATTAATGATATGTAAGTTTAGCTGTACCTTCTATTGTTATTGTTTGTTGACATTGTATCGTGCATGTTGCTTCACTTAATTGGAGACTATTGTTTACGTACGCTCCTTCTACCTTTTTTATTTGTTCTAAGACCAAGGAAAGGTACATTCAAAGTACAAGTTATATGATCACATTGAATCAATCTAAACTCTTTTAGGTATTACAAACTTAATAAACAATTTGTGTCAGTCATTGTACAATGAAAAGAAAATTATAGGTACAACTCTGGGTGCTCTAGTACTACTTAGGACAAGTCACAGTTCTATCACTCAATAAAGATATAGGTGGGTCGTATAATTACTGTCACATGTGTAATAATGTACTGAACGACGGGTTTGAATTCCCTACATTCGTTAACATAGTCATGTGAATAAATAGAGGAAAGTGCCACATATGAAAACTTAAATACGTAGTTTATTAATGTTTATAATAAATTATTTACAATTAAACTTGCTAGTATTCAATATGTTTATATAGAGTTAGTTTATATTTTATTATTTCAATTTACATAATTTATAATAGGACGTTGCACTGCGCCTGCCTTCTATGACTCGTTGATAATAAATGTGTATATATTTATTCTAGGTGTTAATAAAGTACAAAATTGTATTAGTTTTGTTTTTTCTCCCTCGGACATGATAACTAAATCAAAATACAGTCTATTTCACTCATAAATCGCAACTTCTATTCTAGGATACACCTAGTTCTATGAGGGTTAAAACAGTTTTCAATATTTACGTAATAGATACCTTTACGTGTTAAACTGACGTATTGGTACGTACTTAGGATAAAAGCAGAATTAATATTCACTAGTTTAACTGCTTCTCAGCCAGCCGAGCGAGCCTGGCTTTACGTTTCCTGTGTTAACTAATTAATTGCACAGTATAAAGATAGTGTTAATTGTGTGTTTATTATCATTATAAAATACGAATAAAATTAAGCCAAAATGATGGTGGAACCAACACTGTTCGAGAAATCGTTACGAAAACTAAAATACTTTTTTCTTTGCACCGGAATGTTTCTTGAAAAAAAAAATAAGAAATACTTTCGATACTATAAAACTTCGAAGTGTTTATCTTCTTAATTTTGTTTGGCTAAACAGTGACCTTGTCGGTGAAATATTTTGGATCAAAGATGGCCTCCAGAAAGGAAAAAAAATTAACTGAACTAACACATGTTGCGCCATGTTTTACTTTAGAGATACTTGCACATTTGAAATCTTTTTCCCTCATTGTTTAAGAGAAAGAAGTCCATCAACTGGTCAATAACATCAAAGAATTGGAGATAATGGAAGCTAAGCGAGAAAAGAGCATTGCTAGGGATATAATAATCCAAACTGAAATATTTTTTCTAAACCGAGTCATAAATGTGTTGAACATGTTCAATATCCTAATGGTTTTGTTCTTTTATTTGGGCCCCATGATACTTGTTGGTGTGCAGTTCCTTATAACGAAGGATATACAAGAGAGCGAGTCAATGTTGGCAATGCTAGATATGTATCCTTTTGATTCCTTAGTTGTCAAATACTGGCCATTTCTCTTTATCCACCAAATTTGGACAGGTGACTACCTATATATTGTTGTGATGTGAATATCACATTTATAACTACCGGACATAACAACTATAGTTGAAAATAGTCGTAGTAGATACCTACTTCATCGACATTTTAAGTCTGTGATTATTTCAGAATCTATTGTTTTACTGGAAATTAGTGCTGCAGATTTTTTATTCTTTACCTGCTGTACGTATCTTCGAATTCAATTCCTGTTATTGAAACAGGATATCGAGAATTTGATACCCTTAAAAAGTATTTCTAGTAGTGTAGAACAAAAAGAAAAAAGGGAGAACCGTATCATGTTTAATGATCTTATTAGGAGACATCAGATAATAATAAGGTAAACATATTTTGCCCATTTTTGGGATATCTTGTAAATTATGCAACTAAATACTAAAACGCATTCATTTATGCTAAAATCTAAGTTGTGATATTGAATCACTCTGTATAACAATTTCGGTGACGGAAAACATCGCGAACATAATAATATATCTGATAGTTCCCTGCGCCGTCTTAGCTTTATTTTATTTTTTTATTCACCTAGGATAGACTTAAGTTATACTCGTACAATAGTAAGTGATGATGTGGTAAGTGAAGACGATAGCACAACACAAAGCCTCGAAGGAAACTGGCACTCAATTACTATCTGATGGAACACCCTGGTCATTGCTTGGTGACAGCTAGGCGGGTTCTACAAAGTAACCCCACCACCATGCTATGGTTTCCTTCACCAAAAGATAAATGGAAGGAATACATGACCATCGACACTTCATTCGACTACTCTACCTATCAAAGCTGTTATAAATATATTAGTTATGTATAGGAAATATTGCTATTCCTTGGTCCGAGTTTAATACTTTAAGATTGTTTTATTATGAAAACTGTACCTATGTGTGACGTACCTAATATATAAAACTTTCATTAATTTCAGTTCATCAAATTTACTGGAAACAACTTATACAAAGTCCACGCTATTTAATTTTGTGTCAAGTTCATTTCTAATTTGCCTCACTGGATTTAATGTCACGGTAACATTTTAATTAATCTTTGAACAAAACATTACGTTCGGCTTCATTACGTAATGAAGACTTCATTTATATTCATATTTTAATAAATCATAAGATTTACATTTATTATTGTACGTACCTAACTAGTTTATTATCATGTCGTGGCTAGGTCATACGATAAAATCACACCCATTTTTTACCTACCTACAATTTAGGTTGAAAATTCGGGTGTGATTTTAGCCGATATATAAGAATACAGTTGATAAATAAATAAATTAACATTCACTAATTGTTTTATCAATAATAATTCATTCTATTCGTACAGAATACACATTTTTTTTGTCAAAAGTTGGTCATTACCGATGAGGTGCAATTGAGACCCGAGCCGCTAGGTGAGGGTCATAAGAGAGCCGAGGACGGTGATCATCAATACACACGAGTATCATACGACGTTTTTCAACACACTGTGAAGAAAATAATACAAAAACACAGGGTGCAATAATATTTTTTGTTCGGGCGACGTACTTTGAATCTCTCGCTACGTTCAGGATTCTACTAAAGAATCCCTCGCGACGCTTGGGATTCTACTCATGATACGCTCATGATGCGCATTGCTCCCTTATGATACAATCTACTATTAACTCACGTTGTGAATAATAGTAATGAAAAAGTCACAGTTTATAGGTGTCATTACGTGCCTAATTGCGGTGAAATTAGAGCCACTTTATGAACAGGTGTGTTGAAAAGTATTTTTAAGATCAATTTTTATATGTATATCGCACGAAATTTAATATAATTTTTTTTTTAAACTTCAATACAATTTTTAGAGACACTTTTTTATATCAGCCATAATAAGTGTTTTTATAAAGGATTGCGGCAAGATACGGAACCGCGTGATATCATAAAGGAGGTGGAGCACGATATTATTTCTAAATAGATCATGGTCAATTACCTACATCAGGACATTGCTTTCAGACTATACATGATATTGGATTGGTCATGACATTTGCAACTTTCCTGTTCATGAGTTTGCTGCAAATATTTTTTCTTTGTTATTTTGGTGATCTTTTAATGGAATCCGTAAGTGAACAACTTAAAATATAAAATGAAGATGCTTTACTTAATAAATAAATAAAAGTTATATATCACTTTGCAGAGCTTAGGAATAAGCACCGCTGCATATAATTGCCGATGGTACGCTGCCGATGAAACAATAAGAAAGGATTTGTTCTTTGTTCAGTTAAGGTCGTTACTTACATTTTATTGATATTTTTAACTTTAGATATCTTTGCAGAATATTTTATAATATGTTGATAACTTTTAGGGCCCAAAAACCATGTAGAGTTACAGCTTATGGTTACGCTGATGTTAATTTGATGGCGTTTATGGGGGTAAATCAATTTTTTTAACATTACCTATATGGGCACCGAAGGTTTTTAAATTAATGATAACCTAAAAATCTTGTTCATGTATCCCTGCTGGCTGACAGACATACTCGTAGGAGATAAGATACATACAATAAATAGGTAAAGGTACTAACGTACCTAAATGGTTAGAGATGAAAAGAGATTTCAGTAGGTACTTATGTACTGAAGATAAGCGTGTTCAAAGAACACGCTTATCTTCAAAAATGGATTTTCATGGGGATTTTCTCAAGACAATTAATCTTTATTTTATCGAAATCGGTGTTTAAGCGAAAACTAATAGTTTAATTAAGATTGCCAGTAGCGAAACTACGAGCTAAAAGCTAGTTTACAAAATATGTTGAAGACAAATAATTATTAAGTTACCTACCTAGCTAAGTATTTAGGTTTTGAATATGTACCTAAGGATTATAGATTAGTGTTTTTTTTTCAGATATTAAGAGCAGCATGGTCTTACTTCGCATTACTGAAAACTATTTACGGATAACACCTATTCCTAATTTTTATAACATAGCTTGTGAAATATACCTATATATAGGTAGGTTGAATATAATTAAATTTGGTAGCATGGTGTAATTGTATGACCCAAACAACAGATGTGTAAAGTAAATAAATTTTTCATCCCCCCATCTCGGAAAGAGGATTTTTGCTCTTTGATATCCGAGTGTAAAAGCCGTTATTAATCCTCTAGAGGATAAAGTAAATAGAACATCGTGTGCACTAAGTTTGTGAATTCAAAACATCATTAAACCTATTTACTTCTACCTCCATGGTGCCGAATTTATCATACATCAAATTCAAAACCATTTATTCAGTTTAGGCCCTAGAAGGGCACTTATGAAGGTTGAATTACAGAATTTACCACCGGTTCGGAAGTCAGCCTTCAACTGAGAAGAACCGGCAAGAAACTCAGCAAGGTTACATTTTTTAAATATTTTTGGACCATCTGACTATATTGGCTTTGTTTTCAAATGTTTAACAATTTTATTCTTAAACTGATACAAAAATACATTAAAAAAAATAACCTCCTTCTTTAATTTCATTTTTTAATTTGTTAAAAACTCAGACTCGGAACCTTCTTGGGGTACTTTTTTAAATTTTCTTTGCGCGCGCCATTTTCTTTTTTTTTTGCATTTAGTCATTTCCTCGCTGAGGTGGGATGAAAAATTACGTGTGGCACTCGAGTGCAAAGATTTTTCACCTCGTGCTCTTTTGAAAATTGAGCACGCGGTTAATAAACAACTTTACACTCTTGTATAACAAATAGGTAACTATTTTTTTTTTATTTTGGTCATTTTCGGGGGACAAATTAGGAAATTTAAAAAATAATATTGCAAACCTTAGGTCATATATCAAAGGGCTCGTTTTATTTATGAATGAAGACGAAAATTGACCATTCCCCCCTGATCACCGAAACTACTGACTACTGAGCCTAAAATTTTGAAAAAAATACAAAATATAGTTAATTGCTTGTAGATTACAGGAAAACCTATAAGAATTATATCAATTTAAATTAAAGTGGTAAACTCAATATAATACGTTCACTGACTTTGGCATTGTATTTATTTGTTTACATTCTTAGTTTAATTTATTAAGTAAGTAGGATGTAATTTTAATTAGAATAATATATAATGTTTTACGAATATACATATTAAATTACTAGCGGGCCCGGCATACGTCGTCCGCCCTTGAAATTAAAACAAAACTTAGAACCCGATTCCAGCGAGGTTTTGTTTAGTTTCCGGGTCCAATAATGTTTTCAAACCATCGAGAAACCCATAGAACACAAAATTTCATCCAAATCGGTCCAGCCGTTTAGGAGGAGTTAGGTGACAAACACACGTACAGAAGAATTATATCAGATATCAAGATAATATAATTATAAAGCGTTACTAGAGTTCTAGAACAACAAAATTTTAACGCTGTTAGCGTTAATGTCACAGCATGACTGTATCTACAGAAGATCACTGGATTTTACGCAAATTCCCTTAAAAGTGCCATTTTAAATATCGAAAATAGTAGACTTTTTAGTAGAATAAGGAACTCTCTTGACTTTTTGGCGGTAACTTGCAGAGTGACGTTGCGTTTTCGTTTTATTTTCATTAAATTCGTGTATTTTGAGTTTTATTGAATAATATCGGTGGTGTTTTGTCCAATAATGATCAATCTAAGTGCACAAGTGAAGTGAAATGAAATGAAATGAAAGCGTGTATCGTGACTTTCCAGGTTGTCCCAAAAAGTCCGTGAATGTTTTAGTGGAACAACCGCCAATTTCACTAAAGCCTGACTGGACATGCACGGACGAGGACTAGACATTACAGTGAATTTGAGAATGTGACTATAACATAAAAGAAGAAATTAAAACTGAATAAAATGTATGCGACTGAAAGACTTTGTATTGACTAAAAATAATAAAAAAAAATATTAAAGGAGTGACCAAGAATGATAATATAATTCTTGGACCAAGACCATTTCAAATACTTTGACATTGGCAGAAATACCCTAAAAGATTGATTGCCAGTAACAAAAAAAAAGGAACCCTCATAGTTTCACCCAAGAACTTTCCCTACTTACCCTTAATGAAAGAAAGAGATATTTTCCCAACGTAGTTGTTATCTTTCTATTTTTCGCAATTGATAGGTATTTGCTTCAAATAGGTATTTAGAATTACCTATACATTTAGAATATATAATTCTTGGTTTCACCATGTCCATCCCTCAGTCTGTCCTTTGATTATTAAACCAGCCCTCAAAGTGTCTGTCCGTGGCTTAGCTAGCTCAGTGACCCTTTGTACTAGAAAGCTGTAAGTTGGCATGGGTCCTACATAATATAAATCACGCAAAGTGGCCCATATGCATTCATAAATATAGCGAGACCAAGAGAGAATTATGAATTTGCACTATTTAAATACGTAAAAAATAGGACTGAGAAATCACTGCTTATGCAAAAAAGCTGGCAACATAACGTAGTGATTATATACTCTTTGCATGATTTTAGAATTTGACATTTTACACCTGTCAAAATTGTCAAATTAAAATATCGCAAAAAAAAATATTCTGTTCAAATATTCTGAGCCTACCTATCTACCTCTATCTCGTTTTTCATAAATCGATTCTGTTTGTACATTATTTATTTTATTACTAGTACTAATTTATTAAAAGTGTTGCTTGTGTATGAAAATTGATAACCTAAAATCGCTACAATACAAACAAGCAATCTAATCGTCCCTTTATGTATAGCAGTTATTCTTTGTCCTGAGTAAATACAATAAATACAATAAAGAACAACA
Organism: Ochropacha duplaris; assembly: GCA_951361185.1. Lineage (NCBI taxonomy): Eukaryota > Metazoa > Arthropoda > Insecta > Lepidoptera > Drepanidae > Ochropacha > Ochropacha duplaris. Next base: position 8,378,425 of record OX592703.1, read on the forward strand.
AAACGAAACAATGATATGTATACAGTGTGAAGAGGAGTCGAAATATAAATGTCCTATATGCAGAAAGCCATAGTAAGTGTTACCCAATATTACTTTATTATTTTGTGCTGTACCAACTATCATTATTTATAGAATAGAATATCTAAAATTAGTATTAAAGCTATAGAGACATTTTGCTAGCACATAGAAGATTTGACAAAAGTTCTTCCTCCTAAAGCCCTTTGAAAAAGTGAAGACAATAACCCACTCCATCACATGTCATAGAACTTGTGGAAAATATTATCAGATTTTTACATAATTACCTTTGTCTACTGGCCCAGAAACATGACCAGGGTAGACCTGCTCTTTGGCTTTTGTTTTTAAACGACTTCATTGCATTTAAATATATGAGAACAAAAATGCTTTTTAATATGAGAACAAAAATGCTTCTGAATTTTATAAACTAGTATAACACCCATTAATGTATATTATCTTTTCAAGTTGTTCAGTTGGTTGCTATAAAGAACACAAGCTCAAACCATGCTCTGCTCCACCAGAACCACCCAAAGAAATAGAGGATGCAAAGGAAAATATAGAATATGAATACCCAACAGAAGATACAGTGTCATCAGAAAGTTTAAAATTGTTGGGTAAGAAACTAATAACAAAAAAAAATGACAAAATAATATCCTATGGATTGATTTAAATTACAGATTAATTCTATTTCATCTCTACAAAATTACTCATATTGTTGCAATGATTAATTTACCAATTTTTCACTTCTTCATGCTACTGCTCTGAATTTGATAATAATACCTTTTGTTACAGAACAATCATCGGAACTAAAGAAGTGTCTAGAAAATTCACATGTCAGAGATATAATAGAACTGTTAGATAAATGTCCTCATCCAGATCAATTGATGCAAGAGTATATGCTTGAGCCAATATTCACAGAATTTGTAGATGCATGCTTAAAAGTTGTACAGCCACAAAATTATAAATAGAATAATAAATTGAACATACCCCTAACATATTTATCATTTAAACAAAATAAAAAATGAATATCCTTATTTATTATTATATATATCACTATTAATGTATATCACTATTAATGTATATCTTAGGGCCTTATCACACTAGCGAGTTGAAAGCGGGGCGAGTGCGCAGCGAACTCGCTGCGAAGACGTCGCGGGTGCGCAGCCAGTTCGCGTCGTGCGATCCGCGTTTTGTACAATCAGTGCCCGAATGGATTCCGACGAGGAAACACTGCTGTCAGTTTTGTTACTCCGAAGACGAAAACGAAACAAAAGCAGATAAAACGCCGAATATGGGAGGACCCGTTATCAAGTAATCGACTGGGAGAGAGCGACTACTATATGCTTTTCTGCAAACGAATTAAAAATAATCCTGAAAAAATCTCACACTTGATACGACTGAGTTCAGAATGCTAGTGTACAAAATGGCGTCGATAGCGCTGCTCGCCGCGAGCGTGTTCGCCGCGCACACGTTGCCAACTCGTGGCGAACTCGCTGCGCACTCGCCCCGCTTTCAACTCGCTAGTGTGATGAGGCCCTTTGGAAGGATTTTCCGAAAAGCAACCGGAAAATCCTTTGATTATTATGGTAATTGTAGGAAATACAGATATGAAACTGGGTGTAAATATTAATTACTCTGAGCAGCAAACTTCTTTATGAAGTTACTAATACCACAAAGCCTAAAGACAAGTCTTCAACCGGCACATCCTGCATGCCATGACCTAAGGAGGGGAGTTGGTGGAATAAAAAAAACTATGTTGATTAATTTTGGTAAGGGGCCATCCATAAATAACGACATATCCATCGACGACCCCGCTTTACGTGTGACGTAATTTATGGATAGCCCCCAAGCAAGAGCAATAGGAAACAAGAGTTCGTATCTATGTAAATTAAAGAATATGCTTTTCTTTATACCACACGACACTAGCCGTCCCCCGCTTCGCTGAACAACATCACATTACAAATCATTGAATCTCGGCTTTTCTTTACTATAATATGTATGTGTAATACATATAAACCTTCCTCTTGAATCACAATCTATTGCTGCAAACTGCATTAAAATCCGTTGAGTAATTTAAAAGATCGAACAGACAACGGAAGCGACTTCATTTTTAAACGACTTCATATACTATGTAAAGAAGTAACAACCAGTATAGGTATCTTCTATGTTTGCGTGCTTGATTTTCGGCCACATCGTCGCAACCAGTGCCCCTAGCATGAGTTGCCACCAAAAACACACATCAGACGCTAGCGGAGAAACGCGCATCGAATAGTTTTTGGTTAAACTTGTTCCTACACGCTAGTAACTAACGTTTTTTATCCATTGCTTTTAGAATATCGGTACCGTGAGTCACAAATTTGACAGATGTCATCGAGAAATACCGTCTCGATTATAGTTAATTGTAGGGGAGGCAATGATGCTAAATTTGTAGTTACTCGAGCGTCTTTGGGACCTACTGGAATTTGAAGATTAGGTGGAACAAAGAAAAAAAGGTTATGTGATATTTTCTCCTTCAGCGGTGGGGGGAGCGTCTACAGGGTTTCAAAAATGTAAAAAAAAACAGTCACCAAGAAATACTCGAGCGCGTCAGATATTAATAGGGTAGTCGCGCCACGTCTGTCTGATATCGGAAAAATAATAATCTGCCGTTTTGCGTGGTGGGGGTGGCCGTACGAAGGGTTCGAAAATATTTTTAAAAAAAAATTACGTGAGCGCGTCAGACATTGATAAGGGATGTTAAGTGAACCCTCCAGTAGCTCCTATTTTAAAGACTGGCGATTTGGACGCGACCATCAGTCAGGGCCGATTTTTGAAAATGCAAAAAAAAATCGTGACCTTGATTTACTCGAGCGCGTCAGATTTTTATACAGGCGGATCTTCTTGATGACCTTGTTGTACTGACCCATAATCTGACAATTATGTTGAGGGATTTCCTTAATCTGACGGTTTGAAAAAAAAATGTATAAAAAATATCGAAATCTCGAAAATGGTTCAAGATATCGAAAAAATGTTTGTGCAAAAGTTGTAGAGAACTTAATTTTCTACAATATTTATTGTGAATACACATACCAAAAAGCCCATAGGAAACGAGATATTTGCAATAAATGATTTTTTTACCTTTGACCTTGAAAAATCAGTAGTTGCGGGCACCCTAAGATAAGTAGCTTTTGAGACAAGTTTTAGGGTGTCAAAATAAAGGTTTATACAAGTTAATAGCTGACTATCTCTCATTCTGAGGTGAAACTCATAATATTCCTGGACTATACACTTAATAATGATTTTAGCTACTTCGGCTTGTGCAAATCGGCAGATTAAGATATTTCCGTGATTCGTGACTAATTTCCTTCAAAATAAAAAAAAAAACTAATCGCGCTCGAGAAAATCCATGTGAGGTTTTTTTTTGCAACTTTGCGAGTCTCCAATTTTCTTTCGTCACGCCCAAATTGTCAGATTATTGAAATGTACACTATTTTGCATGTAACTAACTTACCTTACCTTAATCTGACGCGCTCGAGTATTTCAAACCATCGATTTTTTTTTACTAATCTGACGGGCTACCCTAGGCGTTCGACACTACATAGAGGGCTCAGATTTGGTGAGAGTACTTCACAAGGTGCAAGGTTGCCCCCCTTATGTTATTCTGCCACGCTCGAGTAAATCCCAAAATCCCCTATTCGCCTCCCCTACCATAAGTAACTCACGAGCATATTGAAGTTTACTTACACTTGTAATGAGTTTACTTAATAAAGATATATTTGAGTTGAAATAATGTGGGCAATAAGTTATTTAGCATATTTTAGTTTGGAAATTCACTTGAACATATCAGTGTGGTTTATAGGCCATGATATTATTGAGAACAATTACATAAAGGAATAAATACTTAGGTACTATTACTTACATACAATTTTAATCCTAAGCCACATTCCTCAACTATAAGCATCCACTTGAAACATTCACAGACAAACACATATTTCTATAAAAAAACCTACTTATTTAAAGTACATTATGTATTGTTTATTTACAAACGTATTGTTTATAAACACACACCACAGCACACACACACACACATGCGCACGACCTAGTGCGCACGACCGACTGACTGACGACGGGGCGTGCAGCGCAGCGAGCAAGCGGGACGACGCGACGCTCCGTCTCACTGGCTCACTACACGGTGACGGTATACAACCATATCAATTTAAAAATCACTATGAATAAAAACAAATGAGCATTCGTCTATGACGTTTTCAATTAGCAGGGTTATAACTGAATACTTAGATTTTTTGGGAGTATATAACTTACTCTGCCTTTACAGTATAGTTAGAAAGAGGCAGCATTATTCGGTGTGAAGTAAGAAACGTTGCTCGAAGTGAGCACACACTAGAGTGTACGTAAACCATCACTTGACTCATGGTGCGTACCAAAGAGTATATAATCACTACGTTTTAGTACTACCAATTTTAGTTCTTTACGTGACCGCTAGTGGCGCTGTGCACATTTTCCATACAAATATTTTACGCAGTCGTGAGCGTGTGCGGTTTTTGTAAAGTCATGGTAGACGTACAGGAGAGTTGGTGGTCAAACGTAAACTTATGTGTTAAAAAAAAACCGGCCAAGTGCGAGTCGGACTGGCGCACCGAGGGTTCCGTACAAACTTGTAAATAGTTCGTTCATCACAGTAATGGAGTCTCGAGGATGTTTTCGATTACCTTATTTGAGGTTGGTGCCAATTAAGCAAGACCTCTAAATTGTATGAACGCTGATACAACTCAGAGGTCTATCTTAATTGGTGGTAACTATGTATGTATGGGGACACCCTTTAATTTTCAACTTTTTAAAATTTTTGGATTTTTTCCTTTATATGTGCTGTAAGACCTTGCTTTTTGCCAAATTTCGTGATTCTAAGTTAACGGGAACTACCATATAGGTTTTCGACCCAAAACCTATAGGGTACTTCCCGTTGACCTAGAATTGTCAATTTTGGCTAAAAGTAAGGTCTTACAGCACAAGTAAAGGAAAAATAAATAAAGTTGAAAATTAAGGTACATTTTGGTACTTAATGGTTTTCGCGAAAATCTAAATTTGCCCATATCTTTTTATTGTGTTCACTCAGGACCTAATTTAGGCATAAATTTCAACTTGCTAGGTCCGCTCGTTCTTGAGATAATCGGTGGTGACACACGGACAGACAGACAGACAAGAGAGTGATCTTATAAGGGTTCTTTTTTTACCTTTTAAGGTACGGAACCCTAAAAACCAGGCAGACAGGTCACCTGATATTAAGTGAATACCGCCGCCTATAGACATTAGCAATACCAGCGGGATTACCAATGTATTGTACACCTTAAAAGGCAACTCGCTCTCTAGTCTACGTGCAACAGCCGGAATACACAAATAGGTACTTTGCGACAGATTTTTATCTTGAGGGTGGTAGCCAGCCAGTCGAGTACTATAAAGTACCGTGCCACCGTGCTGTGGCCTTCTCACAAAGTTTTCCTTCACCGGAAGCTCAAGCTCGTTGTAGGATTCGAACCCTACTAACTATCTTATCTCAAGATTATGTCTGATTTAGAAATCTATTACTACTAGTGATAGAGCATGAAGAATGTATGAAACATCAAAATATCTACTTTTTGTGGTTAGATTGGAAATAAAAAATCATCAGAAAGTAGAATTTTATGTTAGTTGTTCGATGTTTATATCTAAACTTACTGTTTTAGGTACCTATTATAAACTGGTCAGTGTTTGATAACTTTTCTAGGCAACATAAGGGATGTTGTGAATGAAAACGAACTCATCAAAATTATTTTAAAACAACATGCTTTGTATTTAATGAATTTATAAAAACTTAAATTTGACAATAAATAACATTAACCATCGATGAGAGCCGCTCTCAATTTTTTTTCAAATTCAATTGATTTAATTCTTTCTTCTTCAATTTGCTTTTCTATCTGTTCCACAGAAATATTACACTCATTATAAATAGATATGCTCACATCAGCTGCTTTTAAATTATCTTCAACTAATGAGCAATCTTTATCTTTTAAAATTAGATAATCCATTGAGTCAATGGCTATCTTGCGTCTTTTCGCTTCTATAATTATATCTAGATCATCTTCATACTCTAAAGCCTTGTGCTTCATTTCAGACAATACATTTGTTTCAAATAACCAATCGATGTTACGATACTCTTCTAATGCTGATCTTACATACACAGCAAATCGATTATCGAAGTTATTAAGTCTATTTATCTTTTCATATATAATTACGTTTAAGAAGTGTGTTAAATCATAGTGTGCCAAATTCTTGGAATAATCTTCACAAGGCATGCTTAAATCTGATAATTCACTCGGTAAAACTGCAACAACTTTGCATACAATTTCTTCTGGGTTGTCAAACCAGCCAACTTGATTGCAGTAAGAGTGTATTTGTTGCTGCATGTTCCCTACACTCAGTGGATTGAATTCTGTTGAAGGTTCGGGTAATTTCAGTTGTTTCATTTTATCCTTAATTGCCGATATATTTTCAGCATTCCTCACGCTGCTTGGTATAAATTCATAAGGTTTTGGATATGGAGATGAACTATCTAAATATGTTTTAAACTCTAACGGAAATGAAGAATAATTAAATAAGTCCTCATTTGTAATAGCGTCTGTTAATTTATCAACAGCTATATTGTAGCATTTCACTAATTTACAAAGATCTTTGAGAATGTATTTCATTCGTCCATCCCTCTCAGTTTTAAAGCGGCACCATATTTCATTTCCAAGATACCTCTGACAAATTGACTTTAAATAATCTATATCTATTGGTGGGTTTTGTGGACATTTTCTAGCCATCCATTTTACTGCACTTTTTGTACATTCATTCAATGATGCCAATATATTTTTAGGGTCTAAGTTATATATTTTATAAGCTGATATATGATTATGTTTGACGTATTCTTTAAGAAGTGCATCTATACTATTATGCATAGTAGTATCTTCAGTTTTTGGGAGTATAACTGTCACTGGTAGAACTTGATATGGATATTTTTGCTTCAAAGTTTCTTCTATTGTTTGAATAAAAGTATGATCGTCTTCAATAGCATAAAAGAGGACACCATTGGCACCATCGATCGCTTCACCACAGTCGAATATTCTATCTTTATTAGTTAAACTGACAGATATAGCAAAATCCATCAAATGGTTCCATGATTGCTTTCTTACTTGAATTAAAGTTCCAGATGCCTCATGTTTATTATTGTCACTGAAAACATTTATGAGCCACTTTTCAAGATTGATCTTTCTATACAACCATTTCATTGCTCCCGGCGAAACCAAAGTGACTTTCCAAAAAAAGCACTTGTCATATGGATAGTTAATTTGTTTCATTCTTTTTAATAATGGTGATTTGATTAATTCCATTAAATTATATGGTTCTGGAGGTGGATACTGTCTCGGCTCACCTGTAAATTTATAACCTCTATGGAAAGCGTTCATATTCTTTAAAGTAGCATTTTCAACTAACCGCCGTAATTGTTTAGCTTCTTCTACAGGAGTATTCTCAGTCAACCAAACAGGAGTATTTTCAACCAGTCTTCGCCTTTTCACATTTCTAATATATTGCCGTCTCCAAACATCATACCATTTACGCATTAATTTTTCAGTCCAGAATTTTTCAGCTTTTATTTCTGACCAACATATTTCATAACTCAAATCTGCAAATATTTCTTCTGATACATCACTAGCGTATTTCACTAAGCTTTGTAAACTTTTCACTTCTTCTTTCGTAATATCGTTAACGGTTTCTGCTGTTATTTCATTAGTTATTTCTTCAATTAATTCTGCTGATTCTTTATAAACTTTCTCTTTAAATTGTCTTTCCATCTCTTCCAGTTTTCTTCTTAATTCAGCATTTTTTTCTTCCTCGAGCTTTTTCCTTAACTCTTCCTGTTTGCGTTCTTCCTCTATTTTCCGCTTTTCTTCGAGCTGTTTTAATTCTTCCTGTCTCTTTAATGCCTCTTTCTTTCGTCTTTCATCTTCTTGGCGACGCAGTAGCTGATTTCTTTCTTCTTCTATTCTTATTTGTTCTTGCCGTTTTCTTTCTTCTTCATTATTCCTTTCCTCAAGACGTCGCTGTTCGTTTAATTGGTCTTGTATCTCATCTTCATTTTGCTCGAAGTTGTACACTGTATCGCTTTCCCCGTCCTTATCATTTATTGACTGTAATATATTATCAGCCACCGATTGTGCTTTATTTTTGCTTTGAAATATTGCGTATCCTTGAGCATTCGAACCGTTTGGGGGATTGACGGCACTTTTAAATAAACTGCCTGGTGACATTTGGTTACTTGTGTTTTCTCCATTGTTAGTAAAAAATAATTTATTTTGACCTTCAATAACATCTGGATTACTGAAGATATGGTTCGTTTCCGAAATCTTATTGACAGATCCAAATATGTTAGTAGGCCGTTTAGTGTCTTCCCCTTCTTTTACAACTGGTTTTGAAAAAATGTTCCTACCCATTTCGACATTTGTTGCACTGTCAGGTCTGGAGAAAATATTTGCATTAGCATTGGAAAATATGTTTTTGCTTGCAAAAATAGTTTTACCTTGAATATTTTCTTCCTCTTTCTTAGTAAATAAGTTTTTATTTGTATTATTTTCAAAACTATTTATATGTGTATCTTGTTTGTTTTCATTATTTTGATCAAAAATAGACTTGACCAATTCAGATTTTTTGAAAACACTATTGTCGCTTTTTATGCTTTTAAATAGATCTTGCTTGGTCTGAAAGGGGTCTTTATTCTCATTACTTGATTTTCCAAATATATTTTGATTCCTAGGCTTAGAGTCGAATAATTTGTTCCCAACTGAAGCCGAAAATACATTCTCTTTTGGCAGTGGTTTAGTCTCAAACCAATTTTTACCAGCTGGAGGTGCAAATACATTTTCGTGTGGTAATGGTTTTGAATCAAACAATTTTTTACCAGCTGAAGGTGCAAAAATATTTCCTGAACTTGCATCAAAATCATTCGACACTAAAGATTCCTGAGGTTTAGAAAACGTAAATATATTTTTGATATTACCATCAGATTCAATTTTGGGTGAATTTTCTATTTCCTCTGTAGGTGCAACAGGTATAGCAGGGTTAAATGAAAACAATTTCTTCCCAGTGTCTTTAGGGACAACAAAGGTAGACATAGATTTAGAACTCAATGATTTTGATTCTGGTTTTATAAAAGATCTTGGTTCCGACGACATCTCTATGTTCCCATATATTTTTCCAGATTGTGATGATAGCCTTTGGGTTTCAGCTTTTAAACCTTCAAGATCTTTGTTGCTATCATTGGTGGTGTTATATCCCTGATCCTCAGCTGTTAAAGCAGATTCCTTTAATCTTCCATCTTTGTTGAAACTAGTATACAGTAAACGATTGCCGAAATCTGCTTTAGGTAGTTGACCGCCAGCAATAAGTTCTCCAACACTGCCGTTCCTTTTGCACTCAATAAGATCTACTTCTCTAGCCATAGGGTAAGGATCACTGTCTTCTATGAATTGATTTCTATCGAGGATAATTGTTGGCTCTATATCGTCTACTTTTGCATATCTCAGTCCATAATGATTGATGAAGGAGTTCATGGTTTCGAGGGACTCAAAAGCCAGTGCATTCATTAAATCTTCTGCCGGATAACGAGAGCCACCTCTAGGCGCATAAGCCTTAACAATTCTAGCCAGTGCCCGAGCACGGACATCGTTGAAGTATCGCAACAGTATACATGCTTGGAGATAAGTAGCATTCTCTTGTACCAAGCGGAAAAACCTCACGTAATTATTGTTGTCTAATGCATTAAATATTTTCATAGCAAATGTAATTGGTTCCGATTTTTGCATTTCTAATGGCAGTTGTTTGATCTGTAACAAATAAATAGATATCACTATACGTGTGACAGATCAGACGCCACACCGCGAACGTCTATGTTTTAGTTGTATTCGCTTACGCAAAATGTATGGGCATTCATTTTCAACGACATATGCACTCTGTCGATTTACAAACCCTACATACCACTTCACCCCGCCCTTTAAGGATAAATTCATTTTGTGCGGGTGTGGGAACAAAATTAAAAACAAAGGATAAGTTTTTAAAGATACGTTTTTGAAACTGAAAATATTTTGAGTTTAGAGTATAAAGAATATTACAAACCTCCCACCAAAAATTTGCGTCACCAAGATTAAGCAGTGCTATGTATCCTCTGAACTCAGCTTCTCTAGGTTTCTGTTCTGGTTCCACGTCAGCATACATATGCTTGAGTGTTTGTAGACATTTAGTGAGATTGTCAGTGTTTAGCTTTTGATCGAATTGCGTATGTTCAAGATCTGCCAAGCGGGCGGCACAGTGTGCGTGAAAACGAGCGCACATTTCCACCAAACAGATGGATTCTGAAAGTATATTAGAGAAAATTTATGTAGACATGGTCATGGCAAATATTCACATATAATACCACAAGAGCTTCAAAATTATCGGGTATTTATGCCAGTATAATTGCCAGATAATTTTGAAGCTCGTGTTTTTTTTTTTTTTTTTTTTTTTTTATACCACTAGGTGGCAAACAAGCTTACGGCCCACCTGATGGTAAGCGGTTACCGTAGCCTATGGACGCTTGCAACACCAGAGGCGTCTCGAGCGCGTTGCCGACCTTGCATAAACCTTCTTACTCCTCTTTTGAAGAACCCCATACTGTAGTCTTTAGGGAACACCTCTACAGGGAGCTCATTCCACAACCTGATCGTGCGCGGGAGAAAATGTCTCTCAAACCGCACTGTACGCGACCAATTTGGTTCTAAGGTGTGAGGATGAACTCCCTGTCGACGGCGGGCGGTGCGATGGTAGAAAGTTGCCGTGGGCATCATATCGAACAATTCCTCTGAACACAACCCATTGTACAAGCGGTAGAACACACATAAGGAGGCAAAGTCTCTCCTTAGATTTAAAGGCTCGATACCGCTTGTGAGCTCAGGATCGCCGACAATTCTCACAGCCCGTTTCTGAACCGAGTCAAAAGGCTCAAGTTGGTACTTAGGTGCTCCAGCCCAGAGGTGACAGCAGTACTCCATGTGGGGGCGGACTTGCGACTTATATAATTGTAGTCTTTGCACCGCAGTGAAGTACCGCTTAGCCCTATTGAGCACACCGAGCTTTTTAGCAGCCAACTTGGCCTTCTCTTCTAAGTGACTACGGAACTGAACGTCACTGGAGATGTCGACACCAAGGATCCCGAGGCTCTTTGAGATGGAAAGGAGTGTGTCGAGGAATCGTGTGGTATTCGGGGGATTATTTTTCCGTCCCAAATGTCGGCCAATAGAATTGCACCATGAGACGAAATGTACAGTTAACAAATACGAAAAGGTTAATTTGACTGGATTGTTTTTTATACATAGCAACGACCAGAGAAAATTTTCAAAAAATTATCAGTATAATACCATGTAGGTTGTACCACGTGACGTCGAATGGTGCAATTCTATTGGTCGATATTTGGGTCGGAAAAATAATCAAAGATATTTTTTTTTACATTTAGATAAGCTTGTGTTTTGACCACAATCTCACCATGGTAAGTGATGATGTGGCCGAAGGTGGTAAGCACACAAAGCCTAGATGGGATCTGGTTTTCAAGCTCTGATTTTCTAGACAGTAGTTATACTAACCTGAACAACACAGAGCCTGCTGTGTTATATCTTTGCGGATACCCCGAAGCCGATCCCACATGAAATGGAACCAATCAGCCAATGAAACCTATAACATATTTGGGTAACTATAGCTTGACTGCTGTAGCTGTGAACTCCTAGCGGGACTGGATGCGTAAGATACGCACTTAAGAAATTAACAATTAATTAAACATCCTCTGATGGATGGTGTGTAGCCTTGGGCTGGGCAATTACTTATCATGTAGAGCCAAAAGAAAATGGACAAAACTATCTTCAAATATGAAAAAACATCAGCTAAATTGCGATATTTATTTAACTAGTACATAAAATAAGGTTTTATAATTTAATTCAGCTCAAAAACCATGTATCCCCCTTAGCGCTCACCACCGCGTATTGTATTGGTTATACCACAATGAGATTAAACCAAGAAGAAGCTTATAAATATGGGTGTAATAGCTTTATTACTGGGGCAAGGTTATATCTAGGTAATTATCTTACTTTAAGTACGTGAAATGACCATTGGTGAATGTCCAACTTGAATCTATGCATCATTGATCCCTTATTCTACTCTATACATGTTTATCAGATAATATACTCAATGTCATGTTTTTAGTTAATAATATATTGTTTAATGCTTGTTTAAAAACCCTAATAAATCTTGTAGTAAATTAATCATTAAGCATCAGATCAGATTTAATTAAATTAAATCGACAAGCATCGGTGAATTTGTAATTAATTTGTATCGATCAAACTAGACATCCAAAACATTAAAACATCAATATTGGGAAAAATGAATATGATACATACTTGTCGCGTAGTGTCAGCTATTTCATGAAGCAAATAGGCGACAGTACGCATAAGTACTGGAGCGGGTCTAAGTTCGTAGCACATGGGTATCTCCTGGTCGGCGGAGCTGCGGCTGTACTGTTTCACAGCGCGCCACCGCTCCAGTTGGCCATCAGACTCCGGAGCTGTCTCTAATGTCATCACCTACAGAATACAAAATGAAAATTTAATTTATTACAATTTTAAATATAGATATTAAAAAAATTGTACATATCGATTGTATATTTGATGTAAATACATAATTTAATAAAAAAGAAAGAAAACGTGCGGAAGTTCCTTGCATTTTGCCTCTCTCTCTCTAATTTGTTTACTTAATTTTATTTTTTATCACAATAAATATATCAAAGACAAAGTGAGGGAAAGGTCGCCTGGAGGGGGCATAACGTAAAAGCACTTCGTTCCAATAAACTCACGACTACCAACTATACCATACCATACAAGACACATATTGACTGACCTGATATTCAGATTGTCGGTGCAACAACTCTTTCTCTGGGCACATATCTGGGCAAGTGCCAATGGTAGCGCCGCCTACTTTTACTCGCGACCCGGCACCACCCCAAGCTCTCAGGATTCTGAAAAAATACAATATACATTAAATGTGATAGGTCTAAGTTGCTTTTTTAAAGAGAGTAATTGCTGAGTTATTGCTGGTTTTTCTCAGCAAAAGCAAACTTCGAACTGTGCATTAGAGTAAAAAAAAAATATTTCATAATTTTAATATCAAACATGTGACGAATACTTACCAGTTAATTTAACAAAGATATATTGAATTTGAATTTACATGTAGCTAACAAATCGTATTATTCTGTTTGATACCTACTCCTATTATTGCAGTCAATTCTCTGTACTAGCAGCACCATATTATGATGGCACTTTGACGGGCCAGTTGCAGTGGTTGCTTAACACTATGAGGCTATGATACCACAAATTGTAGGTTACTAGATTCCCATCCAGGACAAGAGATTTGTGAGCATGAATATGGGGCCGTTTAAGTATTGCGTAAGCAAAGTGCCTTGTCAGCAAAAGTAAGCAAAGCTCTTACCCCCTCCCCCCATGCTTATCGTAAAGTATTTCATAAGTCTGGGCGTTATCTGATTTTCATAGTATACGTCTAAGATCAAAGTAAGCCCAGTTTGGGATCAGATAGCAGTGTGTCAGAAGTCAAGACCATTTATTCAGTTTAGGCCCTACGAGGGCACAGACAGAAGAAGACCGTTACAGAAGTAACCACCGGTTCAGAAGTCAGCCTTCAACTGAGAAGAACCAGCAAGAAACTCAAAAGGTAACCTTTTTTTAATATTTTATACCATCTGACTATATAGGTTTTGACCTCATCATCACTTAGAAGGTGAGAGTGTGAGACAAAATCTTGATAATAATAAAATATAAACATACCTGTCCCTAGCATCCAAGGTTCTCCATTGTTCATCTGGAGTAAGAGATACCTTTGAACGCAACTGAATAAGCTCATTTGCAGCCTCTGCGGTACTGAGACTGTTTTGTGTTGTTGCTACTAAAACAGGTGTATCAATGCCACTTATTGTTTGTGATCTGAAAGAGAGTAAAATTTATTAGACATGAAATCATACCCTGTAATCAATCATCAGACAGTTATCCCACATTATATTCATTAGGAAAATATTAACAGCTTTATCAACAATATAAATAACACTAAGTATATGGAAAAGTATAGCTTTTTTAAACTTTAGGATAAGCTTGTGTTTGACCGCAATCTCACCATGGTAAGTGATGATGTGACCAAGGTGGTAAGAACACAAAGCTGAAATGGGAACTGGCTCTCAAGTGCAGCTGTCGGAACACAATGATAGGTGCTTGGTGACAGATTTTCAACTTAAGGGTGGTAGCCAGCCAGTCAGGGTACTACAAAGTACCCTACACTGTGCTATGGTTTCCTAATGATGTTTTCCTTCACCAAAAGTTTAAGCTTATTGTAAGATTCGAACCCACGAACTTCGCCCCGGTATCAGCCGTCACTACCGCTGAGTTATCATCGCGTTGATAGCAAAGTATTATGGACATGCAAACTTACGGAATAGCTGGTTTTTCACGAACAGGAACTATTTTACGCACAGGTTGCTTTGCCACTTTTTTTAATGTTGTGGGTTTGTTTATTTCTGTTTCTACATCCATAGCTATAATAATAACAAAGTTTTTTGTCAGTCATATATTATTAGTTGAATACAATGGCTGACTAAGAATCAGTATAATGGTGTCCCTAAGTCAACCTATTCTCAGGAAGCCTCTTTGAGTTTTTAAAAAACATATAAGTGTAACCTAGCAGAGTTTCTTGCCCGCTTTTTCATTAAAATGCAGAATTGGGTAGTAGCTGCCCTCCAAGGACCTAACTTAATAAATGACTTTGTCATTTACTATAATGGTTACAATCCTGCTCAATAAGCAAAAGTTTTAAAATATCAATTTCAAAAGATGCAAATTTTTAATCAAATAACCAAAAGTAACATTACCTTTTTGTCTTAGAGTCCTGTATACGGGAGTTCCACCCATTGCAGATAGTTCCTCTTCTACATCTGAATCTGGGACCCAGTCTGGATCATCATCTTTCTTACTACGTCGCCTTCTACATATGAGAACATTTCAAAATGAATCTTCAAAAAAGGACATAATACAGTAAGGGCCTACAGTTGTCTGGTCAACTAATTTTGTTAATTTCAATAGAAATCTACACCTGAGAGGTCTTGATACTTCTGATACAAACAGTAATTTCATCTTTAAATGTGGTATTTTTATTATAATACAAACAGAATGAGAAAACCTGCAAAAATATCCATTATATATCAAGATTATATTTGACTTGCATTATGTGAAACATGTTCTATCTAAATATAATTTTAATGAGTGATTGAAAAGAATGATTTCAAGGACACTTACACTCTAGCCTTAGTGCGTGTGACATCAAACATAAAGCCATCAAAGGCACCAGCATTGAGCACAGCTCGCTCAACAGAAGTAGGCTGATCATATTCTATTATACACATCTGCCGCTTCGGGAACAGCCTTATCTTCTGTACACGGCCGAACTTGCTGAAGTGTTTCTTAGCTGTAGTTGCATCAAACAAACTCTCTGGTACATTAGAACATCTGTAATGCCAATAAATACATTCCGATAGTGTTATTGTAAAGGTTAAATAACATTTTAGACAATACACATTATGATATGGAAATTGATATCAGATGTACCGTTAATAGACGTGGTAATAGAGAGGAGCTTCATGTAGGTACGTTTAATAGTGAACGATTACATTTGTAGAAAAAGGCCTCGATACTCACGTCACCGAAGTTTTCGTGTTAACAGCCCCATCTTGCAAAGGACTTCTAAATTTCTTTCTAGGACTGGTTGCTGGCAGCATGATGATGTTCAAAATGAAAATAATAACTGCTCAACGTCTAAGTCGGATCATTTATATAATAGTAAGCCACTAAAAATTGCACGAGGGCATTTTGTTAACCCACCCTCAGAAAATATAAGGCGGTATAATTATTAACAACAGATTCTACTAAGACCAAAGAGAACATAATAATATGGCCATTACGGTTTATAGTGAGATTTTGTCAGTATTCTACAATATAATACTACAACAAGCTTCTCATCTCAAATAAATAATTACATACAATACAGTCATGCATCGCATTCTCATTTTTTTTAACTAAAATCCAAAGAGAATATAAATACTACGTAAAATCTGTCAGTTAATAGGGAAGTTTCCAATCTCGAGTTTATATCAAAATCGATATTTTGAGAAAAAAATTAAATCCATGGAATTTCAAGTTTATACACATAGAAATATGAAAAATGTTGAGCAGTTATTTTTATTGGTTATATATCCAATTCTTTTGCCTATTTCGTACTCACCAATTTAATAAAATACATCTATTATAATCCTCCAAATATATTTGGATTACTTTTTAATTTCAAGTATTTTTTGCAAATAACAATAAAATTTTTATATACCTACAAAATCCTTAAAAAAACAAAAATGATTTTTGCTTATGTACCATTTTTTTCTGAATTGATCTTGATCGACAACAATTTGAATCGATGCGTGGGATCGGTATTATGGCTATGGCAAAAGGATGATCGACATTCCTAACTGACAGTCAAAATTACAACTTGATGAGGACTTTTTGGCGGGAACCTGCGAAGTTACGTTGCGTTTTCTTTTACTTTCATCATTAAATTCGTATATTTTTATTTTTATTGAATACTGGCGATGGCTGCCACGCGCGTCATACTTGTGAACAGGTGCTGCTTGTGGGGGCTGGTCTGCTTGAGTTTGTTGTTTATTAAGTCAGTCATAATTAAATTCTATAGATTACTATTTTTGCCGCCATAACACGCAAATATTGTCAGTGAGACTAGATAAATAATAATTATTGAATGTAATAGGTGTAAGTTGTTTTTGAAAAGAGTAATTGCTGAGTTTATTGCCGGCTCTTCTCAGCAAAAACAACCTTCCGAACCGAGCATTTAGAGTCTGACTATTCATAAGTGCCTGTGAAGGCCTATTTGGATGAATAAACAATTTCATTTCATTTCATTACTATCGGTGGTGTTTTGTCCAATTAAAGTGCAAAAGTAAAGTGAAATGAAATGAAAGCATGTATCGTGACTTTCCAAAAAGTCCGTGAAAAGTTTTAGTGGAATATCCGCCAATTTCATTAAAACTAGACCGGACTTGTACGGACGAGGACTAGACTTTACAGTGAAAGTAACAATAAAATGTGACTATAACATAAAAGATGAATATTTAAAATAAAGTAATGGTTTAAAGGTCTAGATACTAAGCCAAAAACCTTATAAAAAAACAACTTGATGAGCCCTTTTTGGCGCGAACTTGCAGAGTGACGTTTTCGTTTTATTTTCATAAAATTCGTATTATTTGAATTTAATTGAATAATAGTGGTGTTTTGTCCAATAATGATCAATCTAAGTGCAAAAGTGAAGTGAAATGAAATAAAAGCGCGTATCGTGACTTTCCAGGTTGTCCCAAAAAGTCTGTGAAGTTTTAGTGGAACGACCACCAATTTCATTAAAACCTGACTGGACTTATAAAGACGAGGACTAGACTTTACTGTGAATGTGATATAACGTGACTTTAACATAAAATAAAAATATATGCATAACATAAAATGTATGCGACTGAAAGTCTGTGGTTTGTATCTATGGTCATGAATAAACATGAATTCATGAA
This sequence comes from Ochropacha duplaris, assembly GCA_951361185.1. Lineage (NCBI taxonomy): Eukaryota > Metazoa > Arthropoda > Insecta > Lepidoptera > Drepanidae > Ochropacha > Ochropacha duplaris. The sequence goes on from OX592703.1 coordinate 8,396,201, forward strand.
AGTTTAGGATTTTTGGCGGGAACTTGCAAAGTGATCTTGCGTTCGTTTTATTTTCATTGAAATCGTGTATTTTGAGTTTTATTGAATAATATCGGGGTGTTTTGTCCAATAAAGACCAATTTAAGTGCATCAGTGAAGTGAAATGAAATGAAAGCGAGTATCGTGCGTGACTTTTCAGGTTGTGCCAACCCAAAAGTCCATGAAAGATTTTAGAGGGACCGCCATCAATTTCACTAAAACGGACGAAGACTAGACTTTAATGTGAAAGGGATATAACGTGACTATAACATAAAAGAAGAATACTTTAAAATAAAGAAATGGCATAGAGATGTAGAAATCAAGCCAAAAACCTTTATAGGTATTGTACAAAATAGTGAAAATGTCCCTCACTTACCTATGCAACGATACTCCGTCTGCCTTTTTAGGATTCCGTATGCAAAGGGTAAAAACGGGACCCTATTACTAAGTCTTCGCTGTCTGTCCGTCTGTCCGTTCGTCTATCTGTTACCAGGCTGTATCTCAAGATCCACGATAGCTATCCAGTTGAAATTTTCACAAATTATGTATTTCTTTTGCCGCTATAACAACAAATAGTATAAAGAAAATAAAATAAAAATTTAACGGGTGCTCCCATACAACAAACGCAATTTTTCTCCCTTTTTTGCTCGATATCAATAATGGCAACAGGTAGGCACTTGAAATATTCACTTATAATACCACAAGAGCTTCAAAATTATCGGGTATTTATTTCCCGATAGGTTCGTTGCAAACAAATGAAGGAGTGATTTTTCCTGAAAAACTTGACGACTTTATTTGTTTGCAGGGAACCTTGAGGGAAATGCCAGATAATTTTGAAGCTCGTGTGGTATTCGGGGGATTATTTTTCCGTCCCAAATGTCGGCCAATAGAATTGCACCATGAGACGAAATGTACAGTTAACAAATACGAAAAGGTTAATTTGACTGGATCATGTTTTGTATAGCAACGACCAGAGAAAATTTTCAAAAAATTATCAGTATAATACCATGTAGGTTGTACCACGTGACGTCGAATGGTGCAATTCTATTGGTCGATATTTGGGTCGGAAAAATAATCACAAAATACTCAGTTGTATTTTTACTTTAATAATAAATTTAACCTGTCAGTTCTTTCTTGGGACAATCGGGGTTTCAGAGTCCGCACCACTTGGTTCTCAAATGTCACAATCGGGACGATGACATTTACTTGAAAATTGGGCGCGAATTTGATTTTTTTAAAACTGTGAGCGAGTTGACGAGTTGTTTGACAGGTTAATCTCGCGAGTCAACAGATTAAATTAAAATAAATATTTAAGGGGGGCTCCCATACAACAAACGTGATTTTTTTGGCCTTTTTTACGGGAACCCTTTGTGCGCGAGTCCGACTCGCACTTGGCCGGTTTTGTATTTTGGCACACAAGGTAGCACATGTTTAAAATAACTCGTGTCCTGGAATTCCTTTTTTTTTGTAGCTTCAGTTGGGTTGTCAAGATCGTCCCACTCCCACTCCCACCATATCAGTAATCTGTGCACCCAACTGCGAGCCAACATACACGTGACGTTTTAACACCCGTCTCTGCCCCGACGCTTTGTTTCGTTTAATCACAGATTAACTTAGTAAGTATTTTACTTTTGGATAAGCTTGTGTTTGACCGCAATCTCACCATGGTAAATGATGATGTGGCCGAAGGTGGTATTAACACAAAGCCTAGATGGAAACTGGCTCTCAAGTGATCTCGGAACACACGGATAGGCGCTTGGCGACAGATTTTCAACTTGAGGGAGGGTAGTAGCCAGCCAGTTGGGTACTAGGTACAAAGTACCCCCTACCACCGTGTTAAGGTTTCCTCACGATGTTTTCCTTCACCGAAGCACAAGCTCATTGTACTTAGTGTTTACAAATTATTAATCACCAAAGAGTGAAATCATCTAATCACGGTACATTAATATAGATCTCTACACTAGGTCGATATAGGTGCCTCCCTGCTGTAGGTAGGTAGGTACCTATTATGTGATTGAGTACAGATATATTTCTGTAGTTAAGCATAATTTCCTCAATTTAAGTATTCTCTAGTCCATCATTTACACAGTTGTTTGAACATCGTGACGACAGTTCAAGCGCCAAGCGGTGATCAGTAGCCCAAGCACGAATTTTTTGACATTTCGTAACGTAACCGTCTCGAGTTTACCATACGATGACGATAGTTGGTAGCACAAGTCACTTACTGTCGACTATCGAGAAATCGATACCATTACGAAGATGACGTCATACTACGTTAATAGGGACAGGCTTGATTGAATGAAAACTATCAAATTGAATGTACGAAGAACGAATCACTCGTTCGAAAACCACGTAAAAATATACAATATGTTAAAATATATACATTTTTTCAATGAAAACACATGCATACATTGAAATGGTTTATGATTTATGAACGATCCATGTTTGACACATTTGATTAGTGGGACATCTCTTTGACATGTATCCCAACAAGAAGAAAAGTTTATTTCCAGCATTTTAATAGCAGCTTATGATGAGAACTAGTCACCTCCAGTATTTGACGATGGTGGAGTTTATGGAGAAGTAAGTATATACATATTTTGATTCCTTATCTTGTGATTGCAAATTAAATTTGTTTGATAATTTTATTTGGCTTCGTAATGCCATAAACAAACAATGTTTATAAATGTACACTATATATTTTCCAGGCATGGAGATGTATCGAACCTTCTGGGGGACCTCTCACAACAAGGACAAATATGATAGTGTACCAAACTTGCGTGAGCACACTCTTGTATGGAGCTGAAACTTGGACGTCGTACGCAAAGCAAGAAAGAAGATTAAACAATTTTCACATGCGGACAAGTGTGAGAAGAGACACATGAGTGCGAGAGTCACTTCAGCCATCAAGCGGCCCTCAGTTTAGGTGCCAAATATGTGGACGCTACTGTCGCTCCCGTATCGGACTGTACAGTCACTCTAAGGCCTATCACACGGACGCTGTGTAGATCATCTATTTAACATGTATAAGGGCCTTTATGAGTTTATGATTATATTCCTTTTGTAATAGTTAAAAAATGAGACTTTGGCAGACTGGCACTGCAAGACAGGCAGATAGGAATATATAGATAGGATATAATAATAAGTTTATTGATACATTTTAAGTTATGTAATGAATATCCTGTCATGTCCATAAAAATATATTATTATTAATTAAGATTGAGAGAGGAAGAGTTAAGATTGAGAGAAGAGTTGCATGAAAGAGTGAGAGAGAGATGTAGAGCTTGGGTTACAAGGGCAATGGCTGGAATTTTTGAGAGAGGCTATGAATATTTTTTTTCGCTTTATGGAAAGGCAAGAAAGGAATGAAGTATGAAAGAGGATATGATTGTAATCAAAATTGTTGTATAAAATAATAAAAGGTGTTTATATCTTATTTCTAGTTTCTTATTAAGATTGTTTAATAAAGGCTATCATAATGCACATACATGGTTTTATTGTAGGTTTATTTTTAGTTTTACATTATTTTATTAACAAGCAAACATAATCATCAAATCAAAAGTTATTTATTTAAATAAGGCACTTATAAACGTTACAAATTGAATCTAACACCGGTTATTCAGTTATTAGCAGACAAGCATCCTTCCATTCACACTCTTTTTGAAGAACCCCATGCTGTATTCCCTTGAGAAAACCGCGGCAGCTCATTCCACAACCGTAGGCTTCCCCAACGAGTCTTTGATAAGACCCTGTCACAAAGAACCTGTAAGAAATAACCATTGCTTAATACACATAAACATATCGATAGGCCACTGAAACCCTTAAATATATTATTCGTAGTCTTCATACCTTGAGTTCTAAAGGGATTCTTTCGCTGGAATGAAGTGAAGTTTTAAGTTGCAGCTGCTCACAGTTACAATGCCACTTTATTGAGGCGATATTTATTTTTGAATTCTATATCCAAGAGCTCCATGGTTTTAAACACTTTCCTTTTTTTGGCTCTACGCCTAATTTCTCTACAAAATTAAATTAAAATAATTAGCCGAGTATAAAACAATAAAAACATACAAGAAATATTATAACCTAAAAAACGAACTCACCTTGTGAACCCATCTCTTTGCTCATTTATCGCTATTTCGGAGAGCAAATAGTAATGTAAAGTGCTCCGTTGCATTATATTTATGAAAAAACACCAAATGTATTAATTTTATCGATTTATAAACTTGTCGAACCTTTTCTCACTGACAAATTTATAGTGAATAACCTTGCGTACGTTCTCGACAGCACGACGATAGCCAGCCTTCGAACAAATGTCAAAACAAAATTCGTGCTCGCGATTTGATACAAAATGTGTCAAGTGACGATACGATGGCGATACGAAAGTAAACCAAAACCCTTCGTGCTGCCAAATTTAGTTCGTTTTACGTCCTGTAGGTGCGCTGATCAATTTTCATACAATTTTTACTCGATGACGTTACGAATAACTTTTCGAAAGAAATTCGTGCTAGGGCCACTGATGATGTAACCGCATTCCGTCGCGCAAGACGTGCGGCGCAGTTCCGGAACGTGCCGGATGTACCTACCTGTCACTTTCTAATTAACTATGAGTATAAACATTTTTGGCAATTTCGCTTCAATTTCGGCTCACTTGCGCTTCCGTTCTCCTTTAGGGATAAGCTTTGATCTTGGTTCTGAAATCTGTAGCTTTGATCCTAGAAGATAACCTCCATGTATTTCATCGATTGGTTCAATTAGGTACCTAATTGGTTTAATTTTTATTTCTTTATCCCTCTGCCTACCTATACAGTAGAATGTAGGTATATAAGGTTATTCAACAATTATACAACTAGTTACATAGTTATTGTGAAATCAAATAAATTATTAGTTTAAGTACCTACATATTGAATTTTACTATGGATCAAAGAATCCAACTGTAAAGCACAATATAATATTACTAGTAGTGTCCGACCGAAACCCGTACCTACTTATTTTTTCCGAAACCGAAGGTTCGTTTTTGGTTCCAATATCGACCGAAACCAAAAACGAAACTGTTAATAGGTGTAATCGTTGAACATTATGAATAAAAATATCAGTGGACCGTTATTTCAAGAATGAACAATAAACCACTTGTAAGTCGTATGAAATAAGTTCACGTATAAAAGTTGAAAAAAGATTATTCTAAAAGTTTTAATAAAAAAAATGACGAGACGAACGAGATCCGAAAGTTCGGGTAGTAAATTTTCGGCTCTACCGAAGGGCTCGGCACTTTTAAGGTTCGGACCTTCAGCCGATACATGAAACCTGCCGAAACCGAAACCGAACCTTCGGTCAGAGACTAATTACTAGCTATCTCCCACGGTTCCACCCGCGTTCTCGAGGAAAGCCTGCGAGAAAGTTTTGCGAAACGAACCATTTTCAAAATAAAGTCCAATTTGCAATTTGTCTTTTCATGGTAAAATTCATTGGCGATGGTAAAACATTGATTGCATTCCATACATAAATAAGAAGTACCTATGTTACCTACTTAGATTTATTACATAATACAACTGTAGCATTAGTACCTTCGTAAGTTCATATAAGCAAGAATTGAAAAATAGCTTGTTTCGTTTGAGAAAGTTGATATCTTGGACCTCAACGATTGGATTGCAAAAATAAATTACTGAATTAAAAGTAAAACGGCAAGCATCATCAATCTGATGTTTACAGCTCAAATCTGTTATGGCATATATGTATGGAGTTATAAGTGTGAATTTAACGCTTCGGTTCAACATTTTTTTTATTCTGGTTAAGTTTGTGTTTGACCACAATCTCACCGGTGATGATTTGGCCGAAGGTGGTAAGCATACAAAGCCTACATAGGAACTGGCTCCCATGTGCAGCTGTCGGAACACACCGACAGGTGCTTGGCGACAGATTTTCAACTTGAGGGTGTTATCCAGTGGCCAGTGGTTTCCTCACGATGTTTTCCTTCACCGAAAGCTCAAGCTCATTGTAGGATTCGAACCCACGACCTTCGCCACTACCACTGAGCTATCTTCGACCTAGATGTAAGGAACAGCTGTTATTGAAATTATGTGAAAAAGCAGTACAATACAATAAAAGCAGCAAGAATGAACATATTTTAGGTACAAGTCCTAAATAATTAAAATATGTTCATTCATATTACACATACTATACGCTTTTAGCTAAAAAATATAAATAACCTGAATGAGCAAGTTAGATGAGACAAATGGAATGGAAGGCAGGAATCATTCAGGCTGCTGGTGCGGTGAATCACCTCGGGTTGTGATGTCACCGCTATAAATTCGGGTGTCGCATTCCGTTTGCGGGCGCATGCGCATGTCAGCGATTATATAAAAGAAAGTGGCGCGACCGCGGCCGCGCAGCGACCTTGCTCGGTGAAAGGCGTGGCGCAAGTGGCACAGCCGGAACTCGCTCTTCCCACGGATCGATCCCGCGCCTCTCGCCCGCCATGCCATGCCGTTATGCGCCCGCGCAACTTTCGGTAACCGGTTTGATTTTAGCGAAAAAAAATGCATTAGGCATGTTTGGACTGGTGCCAGATAGAAGATTTAGAGCGGTGGACATTAAACACGGAATGTTGCAAATTATCTGATCGTTCTTTATTTATATGAAAGATCGTTCCGGCAGCTTGATTTTAAACAATCTTTCGACCTTTGGTAACCTTTTTTATTTACTCGCTAGAATCGCGTTTCAGGTAGGTATAATTTTGTATACAAGACCTACAGATCTGTTCGATTTTCGATGAGTGACACGAGCAATCAACCGCACTAAATGTACCACTGGCAGCTGGCATCATCCTGCTATTTCATTGAACTGAGATGGTCACGCGCTTTCGCTATTCGTCGTCAATAAAATTCAGACAGATATTGTACCTTCGATCGAGGCCGCTCGGCTCGACTCGAGACTAGAGAGAATAATGAAGAGAGATTTAACGTCAACTTTATTCTATCTAATAATGTCAGTCGTGAAACAATAATAATAAAAGCTTGCGACTAGATACGTACACTAGATCTATACATTAAGGGCCCTAATATAAAATACAAGAATAGTGGATAGGGATAATGCCGGAATTATTCATGTTCGACAGTTTACTATTTTAATTGTGCAAGTGAGACGGAATATAACGATGTTCAGATTCGTGTTGGCCTAGAATTCAGACAATTTCCGATTGCCACGGTCTCTACGGGCGGGCGCGGGCGCAGGCGCAATGTAGCCTAGCAACAGTCACTGCGACTTATATGGAATATTGTGTTTTAATAAATGGAATGGCGATTCCTGAAACTATTTTTGTTAATGTAGTTTTCGAACGACCGTCTCATTACCATTAAAAACAAGGTCAAGTTTCGAAAAATAATTATCTTCTTATGGTTTTGGTATCTTCTGAAAAATTCAGGACAGACCTACATGTGTAAAACATGTCTGTCCATCAAACATCATTATCACACCACACCTGTGCTGCGTTGCCTGGGTTGTGCCACAAACATACCACGCGGTCAATTGGAGTTACTAATCACATGATACTTAATTGTAGTGCTACCTAACTCTATTATTTAATATACTTATCATCGCTACAATAGGTAATCAAGCCAAGTAGCCCTAAAGGTCACGATTATTTTGCACTTAATCTACGAACTCAAATAGTTTGATTCTCGATTCGCAGTAGCCCAAAAACCCTATTAGAATCCTTTACATTTGACATTAGCCTACCTATCTGTAGTAGTAACTCTTGTAGTTATAATAGGGTTGTTTTTTCTGAATCATTCAAGTAAGCAAGTACCTGAAGTTCCAAATACAATATAATATTTGGCAAACCGGAATTCGTCTGGAATCTTCTAATTTGAATGTACCTACCGTATATGGCGTCAAATTGAGTTTTGTAGCAATAGTAAAAGGTCTGGTCAACTGTCCGTCCACCGGTCCACCTGCCCCAAGCTGGGCAATGGACAATACAGAGCGGACGGGCCGGGCGCGCGTGCGGCGGCCGCGAACCCGGATGCGGCCGACTGACGTAACGCAGCCTTCGCCCCCTCTCGCCTCCCACTCCTGCCATCCCCCGCGGCGTCTGTACTGTACCCCTCCCACCATACTGCACTGCACGTCTTGGCGTCTGGGCGACCGTCTGTTCCGCCGCTTGATCCCAATGTTAGCTTGTCTTGTCACTGCCTGTTCTTGGTTAATTAGCCCTTGTTCAGACCTATTTAGGGCACTGATAATTGGTGCCTAGACGTGTAACTGGGAATGGACATGAATCACGGTTACATTTACAATTATTGTATGGCTTTGCTTACCATTAAAGTAGTATGAGATTACCTATCATTTTCAATTGTCTATTAGCTGCTGAACGTCCTCTACTGAAGACAATTTATTACGGACTCTCTAAAATAGCTTAACAAGTAATAAAAGACCAGAACTAAACGGCGACTGTGGGCTGAGTAATTGATGGAAATGTTCGCCACGAAAAAGCTATCAGCATTGTGAGTTGCCTAAATGGGCTAATTAGACATGACACTAATCGATGCTTGAAAACACTTATTTGTAATTAAAATGTGCACCTATTTACAATGTTGATTTCAATTGTTAATTGTTGATAATTCTTTAGTCTAAGGTGAAGCGTTATCTATTGATGTGTCTAATACGGGTGTAAGCCTAATTAGGACATAAACTAAAACACCATTCATCCTTGAATAAAACTTATTTTAGTAACAATAAGTATCCTTATAAAAGTACTTAGTTTAAAACATGTAGTTAACGTTGTCTATGAAATGAATTGTGTGCATTATTTTTAATCACCTTATATAAGTACATTATAATTATCCTTTCCGTTCCTGTGCTGTGATTACTAACATATTTTAGATACCGTCGATTACCGCAGTTCTTTGTGGATTGATAAAAATTGAGACATAAGCAGAAAAGATAAAATCGATCTAAAAACTAACCAAAAATACACACGAATATCTAGGTTTGTTTATTATTATAAATTTTTTTTCAGTAGTGGATCTTTCTTAAATTTATTAACATTTTCGAAAGTATAATTAGATACATTTTCAAAGATTTTACACTAAGCCAGGGGGATCAGGTGCAGAGAGAAGCTACTACAACCATATATTTCTGTCTTCCATATAATGAGCCACCTTATAGATTGTTCATTAACCCAAGTTTAATATAATTTTTAAATTTAAAATAAGACATTCCAGTTATCTCACGTGGGACCTTATTGTAGAAACGAACACTTGACTTTAACTAGCCTGAATCTAGGGGTCACAATTTTATCTTTGTTTCTTGTATTTATCTTATGAATATTTTTTTTTCAAACAAACATAATATTTTCATGTACCTTGTACAGCGAGAGCAACGTTAATATCTTAAATTCCTTAAATTGATTTCTCAGCGACTCGCGAGGACCCAAACAATAGATCGCGCGAATTGCCCTTTTCTGTAAGCTAAAAACAGTATCCAAATTAGTCCCTGAACCCCACAGCAGGAGGTTCTTTACTGCAAAAGCAGCAGAACTCATGAATCTACATACAAGTTCTCAGATTTTCCATAGTTCTTGAATATCTTTGGGTACTTTGTTCTAGAAGCGTGTACAAATTATACCTATTGCCCCTTGAAAGAGTCCCTAACTTTGCTGAGCCGAGTTGTTGGTACAGCAAGATTGTGCTTTTTTCTACTTTTTAAGCTATGAGTGTCGTTTTTCTTAAGAAAGTTTTGGATATTGTATCCGAACATTAGTTCAATTTCCAAATAGGTACGTACAGGGGCGCAACTATTTAACTAAAGGTAGCTCAAACGTAACCCAATATTTTACGCAGTAATGGTAGAGCATCAACAAATTATACTGGCTTTAATTAGTGAACATGCCACAAAATAATTATTATTTGAAATTTAAAATAATGCCGCTCACCGGTCACGGTCTATGCTTAGGACGTTGACGCTCTCTTCTCCGTTTTAATTATTTCTTTGCTTTGATTTCGCTTTATGACCCTCCTGTACATACTTGAGTGTACATTTTATTACTCGTATATACATACAATTGTAGTTAATAATGCCATTAAATAAATATTCTCGGACATTTGTCACACACTGTTCGTCGTTTCGTAGTAGACCCCAAACTAAGCAGAGCTTGTAATATGGAAACCAGATGACTGATATACAACTTTTTTTGTAAATACATACTTAAATAGATAATTACACCCAGACTCATGACAAACAGATATGTTCATGCACACAAATGTCTGTCCTGGATGGGAATCAAACCCACGACCTGCGGAGTGATAGGTCATAACATACTCGTTACTTACTACCCTGAGGGCGTTAAAGGCTGATGATCAGTAAGATGATAATGTTTTTATGTCACCTCTCGGAGAAAGATCTAGAAGTAATCAAACATAGGTAGGTACTCTTACCGTTTTAAATATACGTTTACCGTTGGTAACTAATCTGAAGACCTCTATGAGTTGTGATTAGGATGTTGTCGTAAAATGACTACATACCTACATAATGACAAACAACCCGAAATAAAAATAACCTTGTGCACGGATCAAAGTGAAATGGGCTCATCACGCAACCGCACCGTTGTGAATCATAGCCGAGGCGGCGCGCGGCGCGCGGCGTACACAAAGTGAGGTGTTGGTGACTCAAACTCCGTGAATTGCATCATTATCTGTTGGCCACGACGCGGTCACTATCCCTCTGACAAACACAAAACAAGGCATGAGGTAAATTATATGAATTTAAACGTTAATCAACTAACTGGCTACTTGGAAGCATGTGTCAGTCTGTTTAGACAATTATTATGAGAGCAAAATAAGCCAATACGTAGGTACATTGCTTTTGTTAAAATTCTGCATTTGATTCTTGGACGAATTCGTCCAAGTTTAATTACCATAAAAGTATATTTCATCTCAATGCGATCACACAGTAAAACATTTTAAAATCTAAAAAATAATCAAATAAAAACTACTTATTCCCTATGAATTTTTCCGACATTAGATCGAGCTGCATAACTTATCGCCTTTTAATTAGCATGAATTCAATAAATTTGCTGTACCTACTTATCCACTCATTTCAGCTTTGAAAAACTTCTATTTAAATTAATTAATTTTAAAAATTCACAAATCGATTACGATGTCGATTAGGTTTCAGAATCGTATGTATGCAATGCATGACAATGACAACATTTAACCTTTCCGTCTCATGGATTATAATAAGGCAAAACCCGTTTATCATTGACGATGGATCCAACAACCATTTTGGTACAAGTGAACTGCATGTAGATATCACATCCTAGGTACTTGAAAAATAGTGTGGACCTTATATGTATAGGTACATGTGTTCCTACATAAAAAGTCTTCGGATTTCATGTTATCATAACTTTCAGCTTGGTACCATTTCTGACGTGTGCCATTATTTCAGGCCGTCCAAATTTAAGCTCGTTGGCAGAAATAAGAATTAGTTTGATATGAAGGTTGTGAGCATTTCTGACGAAGTCTGCTAATAAGTATATTGTTTCTTTCCTACAGCTAAAATTCGATCTATTCTCTTCCTCTTGTCGATATCCCTCGTTAGGTGTGGTCGGCACAACATGTTTTCCTCTTCCACTCCGTTCTATCTGTCACTACCTATTCGTCTCAATACTTTCATACGCATATAATTTTCACGCAGTCATGCTCAATACTCTTTTCGTAAAATATCTTTCATCCCTTCTCTTGCCCATATCAATTATTTCCATTCATTTTTTAATTTTACAACTAAAATTCGATCAAAATAGCCAATTAATTTATAAATCCGTATTAATGTTGTGTCGGTAGAGTTGAGATGAAACTCGTGATACGATCGTATCTCGATGTGAAACCTCGGCTTAGCCGCGAATATGCTCAGACAATGTATGCGACGGCATTCCTCAAGGCCGGTCGTTCCTTCCTCTTAGAGACCATTTAAGTACGTATTACTCGTATTCAAACATAATATTGAATATAAAAAACTGGTAATGAATACAAAAGTTTTATTAGCACGCAAGGTTTACACAACTATGGTTAATTAAGTTAATACTATGTATGGTGAAACATAAGAGAGAGAATCCTTTTGAACGGGACAGGTAGATGACGATGATTGCTCCTTTACTAAATTGTGGTTTTGCGGTCAAAATTAACTGTGGCAAATAATAATTTCTAAAATAAAGTTAGATTTATGTGTGTTCACTTAGGTAGGTAGTAGTTGGTTTGATTATTTACAACGTGTTTTAACGGTACCTATCTATTTATTAATTAATTGACATAAAATGGAGTAGTTAACAACTTTCTGTTAATAAATATAGGTAGGTACTGAAAAATTATTAAATATAGGATCACAGTAAAAGATTTGGTATTCAAATAAACTTACGAAGAAACACGTTCGCCATTTTAGTTTGCAGTTCATACTTCAGTATACTGTGCGAAAATGGCAATTATAGCTAAATTACTTTCAAGTCACTGAGCTTTGTAGTCGTAAAATATTCATATTCACTATCATACCCGAAGAATTCCTTGTTACTTTGTTGAGGTAAGCAACTCTCACAGAGTAGAAGCTATGGAAAGGTTATACAGCTAGAGACGTGGTCTTTTCTTTGATACTCAAAGGGTATTTTACTGCTGGTAGCATAAATAAGCTCAGTGTCACGCAGCGAGCTATGGGAACGGACTTGACATTTCTCTGTGTGACGGTCCGAAACGAGCAAATTCACAAAAGAACAAAACCTAATATAACTCGTAGAGACAGAAAACTGAAGTGGTAATGGGCAGCCCACATCGCCCGAAGAGTCGATAACCGATGGAAAAAAAAGAGGTTTTATACACGTTCACAGGATAAAAGATAGCCTGTCTCCGTTCCATATATCTCTATGCTTATAAAATCTCTCTCTCTCTCTGCTTATAAAGTCGAACCATTGCTTCAAATGCATTGCAAAAAAAATATTTAAAGAAACCCCCCACCATATTTTAATCCAAGCGTTCATTGCGTGTCGGGGGATTGCTAAGTACATAACACACTTTACAATTTATAATTTTATATGATACCGAGTTTCATTATTTTTATATAGCATTTCTTAATTGTCCTATTTAAAATTAAATTAAGTTTAAATAAGACAATTATATCTATTACTTACATAGGTACTCAGATTAAGTTGTCTAGTGAGTAAATTTTATATATCAAGCAAGAGCTAGATATACATGCCAACGTCTAAAAGGTCCATTCAATAGGACAAATCGTGCAAATCTCTGCGAGAGCAATTTTATTGGGTGAATCGTGCTACTGAGGGTTGTCATTTACCTAAATGGTAAAGATTAGACAATCACCTATTTATTTCATTGCCTTCTTTTTCTGTAGCATTATCTATTAGATTAGGTGCTCAATGTTGGGCAGTTGATAAACATCCAAGCGTGTCGGATTCCGCATGATTTTTCTAACGTTTGCCATAATTTTGACTTCGCACAGACCCTACACTACAATTTGTGTGTCCACAGTAAATATTTTGTTAACCGGTTGGTTGGTTCTGAAGGTGTACGATCGTTCCAAACAATTGAATCAAAAATTCCACGAGCCAACTTATTAATATTTTTGCCCTGGAGGTATTTGATGTGTATGTCATGTCTGTTGCACCTTTGAAACCAATTCCCTAAATAAGTATCATCAAATTTGAGAAAAGCTTTGTGTTTGTCAATGGCGTTAGACAGCCCTAGATGTGTTTGCCAGGGTAATGGCAGAATGGCAGCAACGGTACCCGACCTCGGCGGCGGTTAAGGGCGAGCCCTGAATGCTGTCCGACTAGTTTCTCCTTTGTACAAGGAATGTCACCTACATGCTATACATCTTAGATGATTTTAGTGTGATATGTGCGATCTGATGCCCCTTTACATTAGTGTTGACAGTATTTCCTGAATGATTATTATAGATGCCATAAATAAATATCTAAGTGAGTTAAAGAACACCATAGTTTGAAATCTAAAAGCAATGCTATAAATAAATTCATTATATTCTCAGAGTGTAGGTAATAAATTTAATAATTTTATTAATGCTAACCGAGCTCTAGCTGTTCGAATTGCAAACTCTAATACCTAGTGCTAGAAATCGTTTAATATACATATAGGTAAGTAACTAAGTAGGTAGGTACTATCATAAAACGGAGGTCAACGCGACTGTTTTGTTACAAAAACCTTGATGAATCAAACGAGAGATATGATAGACAACTCGTTGAGAATGTAATAAGATATGAATAGGCACGAGAGAGAGGCTGAATTTACGGTACCTCGGTGCCTCAGCGGCACAAGCAGTAGAGAGAAATCAACATTTAGACAACTGTTGCTAAGCCGGCCATGCCCGCGCACATAATCTGATAAGTACGCGCAATGGATATGCTATTAATGTCTGACAATTATTTTATTTTGAGCATTGTAGGTGTTAATTTTATATGTATGTAAGTATTCACTACCTACTACCGCAAAGGCTGAAGTTTTTAAATTAACACTTATACATGCATACCTACTTATACAGGCTTAAATTACTGTCCGATACTGTACCTACTGTGTAAGTGCTTCGAGAATCGAGATGCTATTCGATACCTCAAATTTTTATTAAATATTAGTAAAGTTCTAATTAAAACCACAAAAACCAATGCGAACTATTGCGAACGTGAAGATCATCAAGTAAGTCTGATGCAAGCGTCTGAATCTAATGATCAATCAATATTGATGTTTAATATAACTTCTATATTTTTGTATTGAAGGGTTTAGTCGTGACAATTCAGACTGACAAACGCGACTGAACAGAAAGATGTTGTAATTTTTAGAGAGGCATAGGTACCTAATTATGGTTTTAAAATAACTTAAGGTTGGTTATTGACTACAACTTTTTAGTGATGCCATCGGTTTTTTAACATTGCGTAAACCTCATAATCAGAATTAAGAACTGATATGGCAAACCTGCTGGGTTATGAAATTCTATTCGGCTTTAAGTACACTGGCATAATATGAAAATGCTGTACTGACAAGTTTGTGCAAAAGTCATAATGCGCGCGCTCCGTGACGAATCCAAGATGGCGGATTGGCGCGTTTGGCGGTCGTTCACCCGCACCCGGTTGAACGAAGCATCGGGAGCACTACATACAACAGCTACTGCATATGTAAATGATAATCAACTTCATTAAATTTGACTCCCATTTTCTTTAGTAGGTATATATCCTGAATAGGTAACCTATTGATTGTGTACCTTCGAATTCATTAAAAGCTTTTCTCAAATTTGATGATACGTATTTAGGGAATAGGTTTCAAAGGTGCAACAGACATGACATACACATCAAATACCTCCAGGGCAAAAATATTAATAAGTTGGCTCGTGGAATTTTTGATTCAATTGTTTGGAACGATCGTACACCTTCAGAACCAACCAACCGGTTAACAAAATATTTACTGTGGACACACAAATTGTAGTGTAGGGTCTGTGCGAAGTCAAAATTATGGCAAACGTTAGAAAAATCATGCGGAATCCGACACGCTTGGATGTTTATCAACTGCCAAACTAGGTTTATTATACCTTTTTTATATATATTGTAAATATAGAGTCAAACGGGCAATCAATGGAAATCATTTTCAAAACCGCAGCTACATTGACTTTTTGAAGACAAGGCCACTCGAACAATATTGCTGAATGAGATTAGTTCTTCGGACCTTTTACTTTTACCACGTTTGGAATAAAATAGGATCTGTTGTGAATTCGTGAAATACTTTTTTCAGCAATATTGCTCTCCGTAGTAAGTAGTAAATTTTCGTAATTTTGTATAATTTTTTTTTTAAGTAATAAATACCTACTGACTTGTATATTGAGCTTTTGCTCAAATAGGTACATATACCTACTGAAATAGTAAGAAGGGTAAATAAATGATACCATAATGAATATAATTTACCTAAGTTTAAACATCATTTCAAATTTTATATAAATCCAATAAGTATAAAAATTACCGTGGCATTGAGCATTGAGACGCGTGTCTATCACTTTTTACCACTTTATTAACATTCTTACACTCAAGCATGTACTCAGCGCATAAGCTTGCTTCCCTTGACGTGAATGAATCTAAAAATAGCCTTTAACCATGCCGTCGACAGCAGCATAGCTTCCCGTTAGTAATATTATTGCCGTGCTTGTTGCCATCCAAGTATAATTAAGCCACCTACCAGATCAATTTTAATTGCAGTAACTCTACTGTACAGCAGACATACCTACATATATAGGTCCAATCATAGGTAGATTGAAGATGAATTATGCCGATTCTGTTGTTTACAAACTGCCAAAAATCATACGAAAAGTATGATAGAAGAAATTTAGTTTTATCAAATTAGTCTATCTATGCTAATGTAAATTTACAGAGAAAATAGTCTAAATGATGGAGACTATAACCAGCAATTGGATTAATTTGACAGAACTTATTAGTAATCTACGTACGTAGTAACTATTTAGTAATCTGTGACAGAACTAAAATTCTTTTTATGTTCTGTGTTAGAATAAATGTGATATAGTAAAATATGTTATTATTATAACAAATCTAATCTATGGAACAGACTAATTTTGCAGTTTAGCTGATGATATTATACCTATGCTTTATGATCCATCCCATCCAAAAATTAATAAATGCGACAATTACTTATTCAAAATATTATACCAATTTGAGTTCTTGGAAATTGTAAAGCTGTGAGTAAACAAATATGAGGTTGTTATTTCTTGTTTAGACCACAAGGATGGCAGAGCCACTCGTTGATTTGGTGCTAATAAATCAGTTTATGTTGGTGACGTCACCGGTGCGCGGAACGCTGCTCGCGGCGGCGCGGCCGCAAGCGCTCCGCATGTGAGTCACCAGTGAACGCCTGCTCTTGGTCTGGCCTGGCGCAGTGTGCCCGGCGGATTTGAAAGTCGGACAGTGAAGGCTGTTCTTACAAATACGGTTTGATAGAAAAACGATCAGACCACTTACAAGTTACCAATGATTATATTGATTTATAACCGAATAATTAAGTAGGTGCTTTTTATAATATCGTTCTGGCACATAACATACATAGGTTGTCTTTAAAAATTTATTATTTTCTAATTAATAAAATTTATGAGGATTAGTTTTTATTAATTATTAGGTCAGTTCAAATGCATTATTAATAAGCCCTTTCCCCCAAAGCATCTGAATCCTTCTGTGGCAAATCTTAAAACTTGATATTATTCAAATTAAACTTTTAAGCTATAGGTAGGTACGTCTGTGCTCTTTTTTAGGTATTTGGATTGATGAACCCTAACCTCAGAGGGGTAACCTAACCCCTCCCAAACTTGATCCCAAACAAAATCCTGAATATAAGTATAATACTTACCTACTACTTATAAATATATGTATAGGTACTATAGGTAATATATGTATAGATATGTCCATATCCTCTCCAAGAAATAACGCAACTATTCAACTCGGAGCAGTCACTAGCTCTACAAAATTAATTGAAACTTCTCGGGTTCAGTTCTTAACCATCTACCACTTAAGTAAACCATTATGATAAAGAGGGCAGCGCCATGGACCTTGAATCCTAGACAAAATCCAGTCCTAAAAAATATTTAATCAAACAGAAATCTGCTAAATTAAATCCTTGTAGAGTACTTTCATACAAAAGACATGAACGTCGTCCAAAATACGCTACGAACAGGCATGCGTAAATAATATTTGACTCCAACGAATAGTTTACATATATATACTGTATTTTGATTTCAATAAAAGATGAGGGAGTTTTAAAATGGTAGAGTCAATTATAACGTTCATAAGTTATAGTAGTTAACATGGACACTAAGCTGAATAAACAAGTCTGAGATTAACTAACTTATAAACATTTTTTTTAAATCATTATTTGCTGCCCAGCGACTAGCCTGATATGCCAAGAATGAAGTTAAAACAGTATTTGTGACTGTTAGTACTATGGTGACATGGTATTTTTTTTTGAAAAATAATATCAGGGAATTGTCACTGGCTCTTTAAAATGCCATGGAGGCAACTGACTCGCAATAGCTTTTATTAAACTTAATTAGAATAAATACCTGATTTATACTAAACTAGCTGTCCCCCTCGGTTTAACCAGCTTTCCCAAAGGAAACTATTTGAGGCTGAATTTTCAAAAATCCTGTCGTAGTGGTTACCTATTCCCTATTAGGGATCTTCCTTTTGCCTGCCATGTTTGTAATAGGTACATATTTATAATTTCTCCGATTTCGAGATTAATCAGTGGGGAGTATTTCTCTTTGATATTCTAAATGTATATATTCGTAATTTCAGTTATATAGGTATTTATTTTATTTTTGTTGTAGGGAGCAACAGCTGGCTAAATTGTGTATGTAATCAATATAAGTACCTAATAATAAAAAAAACCCACGCTAATGATAAGTACCTACCTATCAATCGATTTCACCTATAATTTCAAAAGTCATTGGTAGTTAATAAAAAAATGTTACAAGTTATGATGACACATTTCTTATTCAGCCTATAGTTATAAAGATTTTTTTAAATACAAGTTCGTTTTGAATTTCAAAATAATACCTAGACATTTTTTTAAAATATAATATTGCCTTGATAGCAAAAATATACCTACATTATAATTTCTGTTTACTACGAAACAAAGTACCTGCTAATATTCAAGAGGAAATCTACAAAATATATCTTTATGTTATCTTTTAATTTACATATATTACTAATCAAATAACCCGCCCTTTGCTTCTATATTTGGTACATGGCATATTTTGTTGTCATTCCAATACTAACTTATTGATAATTTATGCAGTGCTCCTGTCACATTGCCGTTTTACTTCTGCTAGTTTTTAAATCAGCTTTTGACAACATTCAATGTATACCTTCAATGTATAACATTAGGTATCTGAAAGATCGAAAGCAGTTGGTAGTTAAAAAAACAAGTGAATGTCTTTCAAACAAGATTTGTAGACATTCGCGTGATATGTGAGTCATCTATCGATGTTTTTAAATTCGTAAGATATTATGATGCCTACTAGATGTGGAAACAAGTTATTATATGTATATAAGCTTGGATTAGTTTCTGAATCTCAGCCAAATTGCTTTATTTTTGGTATATAATAAATTATATTGGACTATGTAATCCTACACATCCTATTTTAAAGTTTCTAAATGTCATTTGTATAATATTTCCTACATAAATGTATAGTCTTGTTAATCTGTCACATGTGTTAAGAAAGAATAAAAAAACTAAATGGAATTGTGAAGACCGTCATTACAATTCTGTTACTCGGTGACTTTAGTTTTTCTACGGAACACGGCCAACATATTTTTTGTTCTATATTAATATTGAGTTATTGATCCTACAGGCTTGTTCTTTGTTGCGCGGGCGCACCCGGCGACGACGACGCCAGTGACTCAGTGGGGCGGTACCAAGGGCGCTACGCCCTGTCCCGCCCCGCGCTCCGCCCAGCCAGCCATCATTTTGCCGCGCTTTTTTTTTTCAATCATGCCATGTCGGCGTCATACTTAATGTGTTGTCAAACAGTGGTGTAGTCACGTCAATGACTTGGCTAACTATTGAACAAGCATTCATCATAATACACCGTGTGTCGTGATAGTTCTATTTGTTCGGGGTCTTTATCGCGTACCAGAAATCCGTTTTCGATTAAGTAGCGTGTTTGCGTCTTATAAGAAATGTGTACCTTACTAGAACTGCTCAAAATTTTCGTGTTGAAAAGAGGACCTCACTTCTTATATGGTATGTTAATTTATTCTTATACAAAGACATGTTACGCTCATAGTTGTTTATCTTCATGTGAATTTATTGAATTATAGGCAGAATTAGCCGCCATAATCTTCAATTCATCATTTTCGTTCAGCTGACATTTAAAATTCTGGTATTTAAATTATTTCTATACTTAACCAACATTTACTGTATTTCTATAAGAGTTAACCAACATTACCAGCACATAGGACGTACCAATCTAATTTTAAGATTTAAAATTTAAATATTTTTTGCATTGTTTACAATGTAATAAAACAATCTCAGTGTTTCACAGTAACATAGGTACTGTAGTACTGTGAAGTTATTAAAATTAACAAAATAAATTGAATATAAATCAAAACATTACATACATATTTATGTAAAACTAGCTATACCCCGCTTTACCGAGGGATTTTATCTTTTCCTGAGATAACAAGTATCCTACGTTTTATTCCAGGATATGATCTACCTGTGTTACCTACACCAAGTTTCATCAAAATCCGTTCATTGATTTTTGCGTGAAAGAGTAACAAACATCTTCACACACATTCAAACATACTTTCCCATTTATTATACCTATAAGTAAGGATAGGAAGTTTTCTCTTTAAAATAATAATTTCAATTAATTCATATTTGATTAACTACCTACCAGCCTACATACTCTGGTGTTATTGCTAGAAATATTGCAGTTCTAAATATTTTAATTTAGCTATCCCACCGCCTGTTAAAACTAGTGTAGGTACATTATTTTTTATGAAATTCTATGTTAATCACTTTAATTAAACTGAAAGAATTATTCGCAATTGTTATTAAAAAGATAAGTATCAAGAATGCTCTAACAATGTTTCTAATAAAATGGAAGAGAATGTACCTACTTGTTAGCTTGATATCAGAGGAAGGCGTAAATAATCATTATTTTCATGTAGAGCTGTACCTACCGTTAGTTTTCCAGTTGATTTTAATTTTCTAAAGAATTATAAAAATATAATTAGGCACTAAACTTTTGTAATTAATAATGTAGATGATTATTAAACGTTGAATATTATACAAACTCGAAATAAATTTCATTGCGTTGGAGCTAATGAAAAAATGTAATGAAATTTTAATTTTGTGAACAATAATTTATTGCTACATGGAAATCTCATGGCGATTTGTAAATGGCATACGTTGCAAAATAATGTTATTTATACTTGTTATAATGTTGTAAATCTTCCAAGAAAACATTTAAAAAAGAATGAGCCCCACAAGTTTTTTTTATTTTGTATCGCAAGTAATGGGTATTCCTCTTATTTATATTTCCAATTACCTACTGTGCAATGCAAAATGTATCAAAATAAAAAAAAACTGATCAAAGTAAGGCAAATTATTGAAATACGAGTATGTATATTAATATCTAATACTAATAATAAAAAATCTTTTACTACGAAAGTTACGGGCTATTATAAACTTGCACCTAAAATAGAACATAATAATATGTAAATATTATAATTAAAAATATATAATGAAGTTGAATCATGTAAATATTAAAAAAAAAACTAATACTATGACTGCTACGAACTCTACGAGAATATTTTACAAAATAGGCACTGGGTAATTTATAAATTATTATTATTACTTTACCACACCCTCATAAACTGAGTCACACTAAAACATATACATATATTAATTGCTACGAGGCCTACGAAATTTTCTCAAATATAAATAAACTCACTATTAATACAAATAAGTTAAGTTTTTATTACTTAAACAGTTATTTATGAAAAGCAGGTTGATAAAAAAACATAGGGAACCCATTCTTATATCTCAGGCACCTGAATCGGATACGCTGCGAGCCGTATGATTTCTCAAACGCTGTTAAACTTTCTAAATATCAATAAAATATTAATACTGCTATAATACAAGCATATAAAACAAAGTAAGTGTAAATAGGAACAATGTTTACGACATTGTTACTACTGCTACGAGAGTTAATATGTAATTTATACAGGAGTAGGTTTGTCGTGCTACTTACCGGACAACCTGTATTTTCGTACATAAAAGCGAAATAGGTAGATACACGCACGAAATCTCACAAAAAAGCTACAAACTTGAAAATTGGCAGGTAGATTTCTCATCGGGAGCAGGTATCTGCAAAGTTTGTTTTTAAATTCATCCCTTAAAGGGTACCCTCGGGAACGCGGTTTAAACGCAGGGTATAGCTAGTTTTTATATGGATGTTTGTTTCTAAATAATTCCATGGTGATTAATGGGATTTTACGTAAGTAAATATCATTTAAAATGTTTACGTAGTTACACATGTTACTAGGAAAACATAATAAAATAATTGGATTTCCGTTCTTTCAAAATACTTGTTAGGTGTAAGGTATTTTGACATACACACCGTTTTGAATGTTTTTTGTGCGACGGAATGCAATATTTCTACACGGCTGGAAGTATAGGATCTATTCATGAAAGTATTTTGAAATAATAAAAACTTTACTTTTATTATAAAACATTTTCAAACATGTTTATTTAAATCCAAAAAAATGCTTATTTAAATCCAGTAATAGTTGTGGAACTTTAAAATGATCTCCTTTACCGGTCACCTGATTGTAAGAGACTACCGTCGTCAATATACTTAAGCAATACCAGGGGGATTGCCAACGTGTTGTCGACTTTTTACAATGCCTTAGAGGCAACTAGCTCTCAAGTGCAACTGCTGGAACACAACAAAAGGTGCTGGGCGACAGACTTTCAACTTGACGGTGGTAGCCATGCCAGTCGAGTACCAAAGTACCCTACCACTGTGCAAGCAAATGTGATTCGATATAATAAAAAAAATCTATGTAAATGTTTACAAATCCTCCCATTTTATTAATATAGTATCTAAACTGATATTGTGTTTGGTTTAGTAGCAGGTTTGAAAGGTTAAATCATTTTAATAAGTGCTCTCCGTCGAGCACTTTCTCTGGGCAGCTCCGTTCATGCCTAACGCAGACTCTGAGGCGCCACTTCTATGAATGAGAATAGACAGTTATTCTTTCACCAACAGTCATTCAGTTATTTTAAAACATGCTACAAATAAGTTTGTCCAATTGATTAATTAAAGGTTGATAAGTCTAAGGCTAATTTTTCAAACAAAAGTGGCAACCTGTGCAAAAACGTTTTAACAATAAGTTATTAAATTATACTAGAATATGTTTGAATTATTTCATACACGAATGTACCTACGCGAAATGAACCGGATATAGATGTGGTTTTTTGCAGTTGGATAAATTTTATTGCAGGATGTGGAAGTAGATATTTACTTTTACAATATTTAAATATTTATTACTGAGTTAATTTTAAAATGTTCACAACTTTTTCACAAGGCCGTTTACATACACACGCACATATAGTACCTAACTTAAGTACCTAGATGATATCGATAAAATTTAAAGAAAGAAAATAATAAAACCCAGTTTCGGTCAGCGGAAAAAGAGTGGTGCTCCCTCTGTAGGAGTTAGTGTAGAACATTCATCAGTTGCTACTAGGAAAGCAAACAGCGAAGTCGCGAAACTGTGAAGGTGTGCGACGTGCGACTGACTACCGCCGAAAATTGGCGGCAAAAGAAACGGTGCGGTGCGATTGGTGCACATCGAGAGGGGAAAACGCCCGCGTCGATGAAACATTCGCGAGACGCAAATTTTTCAGAGGCGAAGTAGCGAACGTGTGTCCCCCACTACCCACCACTGTATGACAGTGACCTAAATGGAACGCCGGCGCAGTCAGTTCCGTGAGCGAGTGCGCGCTGGTCTGGTCGACGCTCGTGCGCGCGCGCCTCTACTCAACACAGTCTCGCGAGGTTCTTTTCGCTGTCGTTTTTGTGTGATTTACGATCAGATAATTACTGTGCACAAAATAGTGTGTGAGCAACGTCCGAAGCGCGGATCAAATACCACCTTGAATGGATAATGGCGACATTTTGAAGGTAAGATGTGACGATGTTAGCGATTAACTGAAAATTAAAAACCTTTTCCAAATTGCAGTCTAAATGCTAAATACGAGCAACTAAAAAGAAAATTAGTAGCGCCTGGGCAAACTCAGCGCCACGGCGGCGGCTGGGCGTCAGTGAACGGGGTGATGAGTCAGCCGCATCCACGCATCTCGAATTTTCCTTATGTACGAATAGTGGCATTGTCATAGAGGGGATGTTGGCACCGCGCAGTTAGTTTGCGATGGTAAGCGCCGCGCCGTGCCGCGCCCGCCACCCGCACAGCCCGCGCCTGCGCCCGACGGACGGGCGCCCGGCAACAAGTATCTGAGCCTATCGGCCGCGGCCGAGCCGACGACGAGGCGGCATAGGACGCAGCGTCCCTGGGCTCTCTCGGTCTCGCGGTCGCTGCAAGCTAACGGAATCAGATTCCTCGCGGCCGAAATTCCGCTGCGTACATTCACGTCGCGACCGACTGAAATAAATCGCTCGTTTAACACAAATAGCACGACATTGTCGCCGCATTGACAGACGGACGAGCATTTCCGCTTCTCTTTTTATCTGAGTCTCGCCTACTCGAACCATTAAAAGAAGCGCTTCCTCTGACGTAAGCCTGCCATCCGTCGTACGTAATTCAATCGATATATTATGGCACCGACTGATGCTAGTCATTGATGTAAGTAGGTAATTATGTATGATACGCGAAATGTCAAATGGAATTTGGTTCTTATTTCAATAGGTAGGTTCCTATCTACATACCTTGATGATATTTTGAATTCGCGGCATAGTGCTGAACACACAGATATCGACTTTCGACATACGTAGACAATTTTATCGAACCATAAAATTAATATGCTTTTCGCAAAATAATAATCAGTCTTTGTGGGATCATTTAATATTGCAAATGCATGGTCGACGTTACTAGCTTCGAAAAAGGTCACGATAAATAGCTTATCTTTTGACAATTATAATTATACCTACCTACTACATAATATTAACTAGGATGCCAAGTACCGAGCGACTTTCCACAGAAACAATTGCCCGTGTTACACATGAACGATAAAGCACCTATCATGCGCGTGACGTCAGAGCCGCGATTGCGCCCGCGCAGCCGCGCTCCGACCGAACGCTGAACTCTGCGACATTGCCACTGATAACGGAAATTTATTGACTGATTCCGAAAATCGATAGATGAATAAGTTAATTAATTATTTGAGGAAATTTTTTTTTTCTATATTTATAACGTAAAGCATACAAGCTTTCTTACAATACTTACTTTTAGAAGATATTATCACGGTTCATGCAACAGGGATGAAACATTTAACCTAACCTTCCATTTGGCAAGTAATCACGATGTGCATTTGCCAAAACGATGCTTGTCTATTTCGCGACACATCGAACACTACAAAAGCAAATAAGCCGTCTACAATTAGCAAGCCAGTCGCGATTACCACGACTATCCACGAGTCTCCTTTTACGATAGGCAGAGAAACACCGCTCCGCTCTCCTTCTGGAACATTACCTACAGTCTCGCAGAAGGTGAACAAATGTTCTGTTCCTGATAGGTACGTCAGAACTTGATCGAAACAAACTGCATAGAACCATCATCATTTGAATATTTTTTTATTTATTTTATCATTGATCTTATTAATCTTACTAATATTATAAATGTGAAAGTTTGGATGGATGGATGTATGTTTGTTACTCATTTACGCCAGAACGGCTGAATGGATCTGGATGAAATTTGGCATGGAGATAGATTATAGTCTGAATTAGCACATAGGCTACTTTTTTATCCCGGTAAAAGATAGATCCCACGGGAACGCGGGTGAAACCGCGGGGAAACAGCTAGTGATAAATATGTATACTTATTGTATGTACCACATATTATTATGTTGAACGGCAGAAACAAAAGAAGGCATTACATACCTACAATACAATATTCGGCATCATGCCTATTAATTAAGAGTACAGGAATAAAAACTCTTTTATAAATGATGTTAGGTTATCGTAAGGTCTCCGGAGGAGGGCAACTGCCTCCGAGCTTCAAGTCGAGACCTGTCGCGGTCGCATAATTCCAAACGCTATCTCACTCATCACTTGTAGCGAAACAAGCTGAATACAACGATGTTTTGATGTATGTAGGTTTTCTCGCAGGTATATTATATTATTTTACTTCTTCTTTCTTCTTTCTCTTGTCCTTATCTCACGCTAGGTGTTATGTTATTTTACAATAATTCTAATAACACATGATAATGTATGAATATAGCACACCATCATTTCTTATTGAAGAGACTATAGAGAGATAGGTACCATTTCGTAACAGTATGATCCATATTTAGTTAAAATAGTTAGGGAATATTTTATGCTACAAAATATACTGTATTTTGCGCGCTTAGCTCTGAATTTCAAGAGGGGTTTGCAAGGAGGCCGCCGCGCGCCGCCGCTGGGTCCTTCGACAGTGAGTCACAAAGCCGGTTCTGATGGTTTTGACCAATGAACGTTTGCCTTGCACATGATCTATACTATACGTAACATAGGTACACTACCTCTAACAACAGACAAAGGTAAGGCTGGAAAATGTCTCAATTCAAATTTTAAGGTAGTGATATAGGTACTTTTACATATATTTTTCTTCTTCTACCTCTCATGTATGTAAGTATATAATTAAATATATGGTGTCTTTATGTATATATGAATAAGTCCAGCATACCTTGTTCCACTTATGTCGAAGCTCATCTATATTTTATTCAACTAGACATTTTATATGCACCCATGTAATATACATATATACTCTTGAATATTCATTATATTAATAATAACTTGAATCGCTTATATACTAGATTATATTGTTATCTTATTGTTGTCCTGGGACATCTGTCCCTATTATAGCCCCTTGGCTCGATGGCTCAGATGGGACGGTTATCCCAAAACTACCAACAAAAAAAAGAATTCCAGGATTCCTGGAATATAACTTAAAAATAGGAGGAGGTTCTCAATTAAACAGTGTTTAAAACTAAAGTTAGTTTAGCCGCCATTGCTATGTTAAAACGAATAACAAAATAAATCATTCATCACAACTTGAAATTTCTAATTTTCTGACATTTGCTCATTCTTTTGTAAAGTAAAGCGACATACGAGAATAATATAAGGAACAGGCGTCGGGCGGTGTAGTGCGGGGTATGTCGGCCTAGCTGCGCGTGATTCAGTGGGTGCTGACGTGGGCAGTGCTGCGTCAGCGCACGTCACCGACATCACACGGCTGTCAGCATCATCACTAATATATTTAGAATTGTTTGCGAAAAAATGTTCCATACCCTCCCAGGCGATTCCTTTGCCTTTATGGTTCCGCAAAAAATTGGCCCGTATCCAATCAATGTCTAAATTTATGAAAAAAAAAATCTACAATCATTGAGTATTTATTACAACAGTTTTATTCTAATGATGTAGAATGTTAGTTCAATGACCTGTAATGAAAAATAGTAATAAAATTTTACTATGATCAATAAATATTACAGATTTCCTGATTCTAAGAAAGCCAATGGCGGAAATGTATAATGGCTACTAAATCTCCAGAAAATAGCAGCACCGGTGCTCTCACATTCATAAGTAACGTATAATCAATATAATAAACTACTTGCACTTCACAGTTGCACTCGCGTTACCGATGGACCCAAGCTTACCAATAGTTTTCCATGTATGTAGGTTAGGTATAGGTATATATATTTTGTTTGATTCCTGTGGACATTTTGCTCATATTATAACTTCTTGAAGAGACTTTCATTACCCATTATAGCCTATAGGGCCAATGTATTCCTAACTTTACCTTTTTATTCCTAGTTATTTTTATTTTTTACTTAATTCGAAAGCTAGCGTCCTCGGCACGATTTTCCCGGGCAGCAACTTAAATTCAGTTTTTTATTTGTAGTTTAGATGTTATTTATTTTTAAGTTATTTAGGTTTTAGTTTTAATAAATTATGTTTTTACAATGTACCTATATATACTTAGATGATATTTACGTAAGTAACATTCGAAAGTTAAATAATAAAGTTTATCTCATTAGACGCGATGAAGAAATAGTTCTGAAAATACAGTACAGTTACTTACAGTAGGTATTTCAAAATAAAATTATTTTTAAAAATAAAAAACAAAAACCGACTTCAAAACTGTAACCTATACCTACGAGTACAAACATAAACTAAAAAGTAATGAATAATATTTTAATTTCAAAGCAAGAGCCTTAAAGGACAATCAACAAAATTATTGATATTTATATATCTATTTAATATTTATAAACAGTTCTTTTTGGAGTCGGTGCCAGCCAAGAAGAAGGACAGTTTTGAACTGGACACGAAGTGTTCATACGAGAAAACGTCTTACGACACCTCTCCTTACGGTAATGGTCCTTAGGTCTGCGCCGTCGCTCCCCTACCTTTCGAAAGTTTGTTACAAAGGCAGAATTAAACTGTCTTTCTTGGCTGGCACCGACTCCAAAAAGAACTGTTTATAAATATTAAATAGATATATAAATATCAATAATTTTGTTGATTGTCCTTTAAGGCTCTTGCTTTGAAATTAAAATATTATTCATTACTTTTTAGTTTATGTTTGTACTCGTATTGTACACCGACTCCAAAAAGAACTGTTTATAAATATTAAATAGATATATAAATATCAATAATTTTTTTGATTGTCCTTTAAGGCTCTTGCTTTGAAATTAAAATATTATTCATTACTTTTTAGTTTATGTTTGTACTCGTAGGTATAGGTTACAGTTTTGAAGTCGGTTTTTGTTTTTTATTTTTAAAAATAATTTTATTTTTCAATTTTTAAAGTTTATTCCTTATTATATGTTATCCTAGGCAAAACTATTTGTCCTGAAATCGGGTCTGGCCGGTAAAATATAATATATGACTAGCGGGCCCGGCAGACGTCGTCCTGCCCTGAAATTAAAACAAATCTTGGAACTCGATTCCAGCGCCACCTACCGGGTCCAATTATATTTTAAAACCATCGAAGAACCCATTGAAGTATACACACAAAATTTCATCTAAATCCAAAAAGTCATGCTCAACGACTCAGTTTGATTCACTAAGGTTTATCAAACGAGATATAATTTTTTACGTTTTTGTTGATTTTCTCAAAAAGTGCTTAATCAATTTCGACAAAATTTAAATGGGACCACCTCTGAAGTATGATCTACCAAACAAAAAAAGAATCATCAAAATCTATTCATAATTGGCAGAGAAATCGAGTAACAAACATACAAAAAAAAAAAAAACATACAGACGATTTGAGAACCTCCTCCTTTTTTTTGAAGTCGGTTAAATAGCATGCATCTGTTACCTAATCCTACATGTTACATTATCTATTTGTTCCGACTCTTTATTTCAGATATTAGATATCTGATTCGTTTTAATTTTTCTTATTTTTATTCATTACAAACATGACCAAAAGAAGGGTCTTCTTTTGGGGGAATCGGGAGAAAATAAATTAAAATAAGTATGTATGATGTTTGTAAAATAAGTATATGTACCTATTGTTTGTGTAATAAATGTCTACATTATATTTGTTGGTATTGGTGGTAAGAGACAATAGTAATAGTACCTATGTTTTAGTGAGTTGATTGTTGGCGCCGCGTACAGGTTACAATGTAATTTGGGAGCGCTCAATGATGTTCTATTATTGTCACAATTGCGTTATAACAGTCATGTTTATAACACTATTTCTCAACGTTTGTATTTTGAAAGAATTATTAATAGATTAGTACTTAGGTACGAATGAATCTATTTATTAGTACAAACAACTATTGACAGACAAGCTTATTTTAGGTCGCTTTTTAAGTTTTATAGCCATTACATTAGCGACCACAATAAACAATAATAATTTACAAAGAAACGGATAACAACAACCATTTTGATTATCAACTATCTTTTAAACTTCTACGTACATTACATAATCTTTTTTCATGACTATCTATCCGTGATCTATCCCGTGCATATTCGTATTCAACTAGAAGATTTAAAATAGTCAAGTCCAGTCCACACTCGAAACTCGTGTTGACTTAATTTTACTATAACGCTGAGGCAAATTCATCGGACCCTCCCTCAATGTAAAAAAGCTCAACCATTTTTGTAGTTTCTTTTCAATAAATTACTACGTAAAAAACGTAATATCGCTTTTACATTCGCAATTTTTATGTGTTTATATTTCGTTGATATTCATAATAATTTAATTTTAAATATTCGAATATAGCGAACACGTTGTAAAATTAATATTTTCTATGATTTTTAATTACCAATTTAACGACAAAGAGACGTCATTTGATGGTGTATATTTATGACGTCACAACGAGATTTCATACAACACTTTTTTTTATTTAAAAACAAATTATTTTATTTTTATTTAAAAGAATATGGTTTTAAACACAATGAATTATTCCTATTAGTGATATTCTACATACGGTTATTTACATAGATATGTACATAGCCAGCACATTTTTGTAACATTACGCATTACATTTTGCAAGTACGCCAAATTTTTGCTTCATTTGTAAATTTTATGGAACTTGGGCTGAATT
Source organism: Ochropacha duplaris (assembly GCA_951361185.1). NCBI lineage: Eukaryota > Metazoa > Arthropoda > Insecta > Lepidoptera > Drepanidae > Ochropacha > Ochropacha duplaris. Next base: position 8,426,554 of record OX592703.1, read on the forward strand.
GTATTGTTACAAAGAAAATACCTACTTTTCTTCTTTTAATAATTTTGCATATTTAATTAAATTGCGAGTCAGAAATCCATTCGTGTCCATATTGGTCACAAAGGTCTTACTCGTGTTTGTCCCTGTATTACAATTAAAAGACGAGAAAACTTTTAATCTATTGTTATTTTTAAGATAGGTAATTTTCATGAATAGTAGATAGTCGGCGCGTGCATTACATCATGTATGGATGTTTGTTGCTATGACTTAGTCGTGAATTATCATTTCGGTGCATGACATCATTCGTATAAATGCTTACAAACAAGGGAAATCGTAGAAACTGGCAGAAAATACATTGGAATGTTCATTGGCCTAGTTAATCTGTTAATTTTACTAGTAGTATCAGGTGTACTATATTTATAGTTTACCGTGATAGATAATAGCGTCAGTGTATTGTAGAAATCGACACGAATTACAAGTACCTACATTTATAATGTATCTAATAAGATAAATTATTATATGTACCTACGTCATCCAACGTTACAATTCGTTAATTAAAAAAAATATTTGTGCGACGCCGACGACAGATTTCAGCCACTTTTCAACCAATAACGAGTCGGTAAGCGACAAGAAACGTCCAGCGACCACCTAATTTCGCCTATCTGATAGGTAGAGATAAATTGACAGTTACTGTTCACATTGCCAGCTAGAACTCTTCCTCCACAAGTTTATTGCAGTAAAAAGGCTTAAAAAGAACGCTCCACTCCTGGCTGGTAGAACACTTGCTGAGTGACAATCGCTAGGTCAAATACCTACGTATTCTTACGTACCAACAAGTGATTGGATTGCTCATTCGAGTAATCGACCATAGCCGTCGCACTCTCAATCATAACCGCAGAAACCAATTTGTTTATCATTCCTAGTTACCCGTTTCTAGTTCAAGTCCTAACTTTGTCGGTGGAACGAGTGCTCAAATACATAAAGTATTAGTCGAACATAATTACAAGGTGTCAATATGTAAATATTTATGAATTACACGTTCACCTATAGGAAAAACAAAAAAAAGTTTTTTAGTTTCTTTCGTAACTTTTTTGCTCTTTGCTAAAAAAAACTAAGACCCTAATTAATATTTTGGCAGCTTCATATTCCTTTTAATAATGTGTTTGGCCTTTATACAAGTATGAGCTCTGAGCTATTTGACTTTGTAAGACTTTTTTTTAATAATTAGCTTTTTTATGTCAGTGTGTTGGCACGAAGCGCTGGCGTTCCCTCAGGAATGCAGTATCAAACCTGTTTAACAGCTGTGCTGTGTGATGTAACGATAACCGTTGTATTATTTATTTGAGTCCACGTACGTCAGTCATTATCATGGACAAATATTTCTGCAGATAAACTCGACAATTTTTTGTGGAAACATTTCAGATATTTTTATCGCGTCAACAAGAAGTTATTTTTATGTATCTAATGCGTAGCTTCATTAAAAAAACCTTTAAGAGTTTATTCGATCTTGTTTATAAGGAACATTAAATAAATATAAAACGTTTATCATTAATTACTGTAGAAGATTTAGAGCGCTAGTTTTCGGAAATTGTTTCCAGCTGACGTTGACGTCACTGACCTCTTATCAGCTCATTTAAGTATACCGATAAAATAATATTATCAACTCGCACATAGACATCGTTATTGTGTGCTATCAGCTCTATCTATCGTGTGAATTTGAGGAGAGAGATACTATCGAAAGCCAAACAAATCATAGGATAGTCATTTGATCATCATTATGTTTTTTTTGGACACCATAACGTTGATGTGTTTTTTCATACCTAAGCCCCATAATCTATTACTAAAGTGATTTTTGCGCTACATTTGCAGTTTTCTCTATGCTTTATATCTGAATCAAATTAAAAAATGTTGAAACTGTCACAGAACGATAGTAATAATAATAACGTTTACAAAAAGAGATTACAATAATAATTTGAAGCATTATCTGAAACTGATAAGGTGGCAAAAATAAACCCCCCAGTTACTTTGAGCTACTCTATACATTTTTTTGCTTATGTCCGCTGTTACGAGGATTGTTAAAATATTTTCAGAAAACACTTTTATTGCAACTAGATTTATTCGTCACCTAATATCATGGTTATAAAAGTTACACATTGAGCAAGTATTGAAATAGGTACGACGTTGTAAATAAAACTAAACATGTATAAGTAATGTATAGTTCGTGCGGACTTTATCCTATACTATACCAGCTGTGTGCCTACCTAAAACGTGACATGTATTTGTTATTTGGATTTGCGCAAAATCGAAAACACGGCACCTTCGATCAAAGCACGGCACTATCAAATATCAATTGTTCACCAACTTGTGCATTATTTGTGCGCTATCACATTTCATTAAAAATAAAAAGTATTCAGCTAAAACCCTGAAAGGAAAGGAACACAGACGTATTACTTGAGTCACATATAACAGTCAGGTGACATCACCCAGTTATTGAGCAATGTGTGTGTATGATTAAATTCACTACATCGCTGCGTACGGTCCGATCGCACCCGAGCCGCCCGCACTGCTGTTTCCTCGAAAATCACGAATTATTCATGAGGAATCAAATTATTATTCTCGTATTTAAATATTCATGCCATGTAATACAATGTAGTTACAAAATTTAAATTAAGAAATAAACTTATAATACTTTTTTTCTATTTCAGATTATCGGGAACAGCGAATTAAGAAGCCATTACGGGATTCGTCTAGGTAAGGTGGAATAATTATTTTATGAATTACCTATATACTCTAGCATACAATTGCTGGATATCTCTTATTATAGGAATAATATTAAAGTTTGACAATTTTGGAACAGATTGTTTTTAAAATAAATTATATTTCTGCTACATTTGATGTCCCTTGTTTTGAGAAATACTCAATAGATAAGGAAATCGGATACCTACTTAAAATCTTTGAAATGTAGTAAAATAGGTAGTAGGTAATCAAAATGAGAATCAAAAGATGTTTTTAGAAAAGTATCCCTTGGCTAATAGTTGGACACAAGCGAATAAAGAACTCATGTTACAACTTCATCGGAAACGCCACCAATTGCGGACTATCAAGAAATGTTGCTTACTCATAATGATGGGCGAGTTTGCTAAAAATAATGACTTCATCGCAGGAAAATATCGAGTAAATTAATAGTAGAAGAAGCCTGAAGAGAAATAAACACATAAATAAAATGATTAATTTCTATCACCTTAAATAAAGGGACCATCAAACTTTATCGATACCCTCAATGACTCGTAACATGTTTTGAATACTAATAACCTACGCGAACGGAAGGACATAGACACCATTGTTGAGGTCGAAAACCGAATTCTGACAATTATTAGGACGAGGCTATTCTCTGTGACCTTATATAGCAGTCACAAGTTATCACCATTAGTACTTTTAAAATTTCGCGTACTAAATTCGTATTTGTAGATAAATATACCGGATCTATGTGCGCAAAGTTCAAATTAAAAAAATGGGTAAGTCGGTATTTTTTTGAGAATTAAGTACTAGTGTTTAAGAACTATACTTAATCGTGTGTAATTTCAAAATAAATGTATATAATACTATTAATACACTATCATCACGCACTTATTCCACCTACCTCGATTAACTTTAAATTCTACCGTTCAATTATTCTTGATAAGATTGTTTAATTAATTAAATTCTCTAAACTATTATACCCACATAATAACGAAATTATGACTTCAATTATTTTTAGGATGGCACGAAGGAAATTGTTAGTTATAACCCGTTTCACATTAAAATGTTTCTGGCTAGATAATTTCATAGAAGTTCCTAAGTCATTCGATGCACTCGTTTAATTCTTTTCTATGCTGTTAATTCCTATGAAATAATTGACTAGTAATTATTAAGCTTACATTGCATGTTTTCATTTACATTGCCTTCAAAGCACTGTAAAAAGATTGACAACGCATTGGCAATCCCCTGGCCACTTACCATCAGGTGTTCTGCACGGCTGTTTGAGAATCATGAGATATAAAAAAACTATGTAATTCCCTATCTTTATGATTCCCTCTGTATGAGATTCAATCACAAGCTACTAAACTGGACATTTGGGATTATCAGTAGATACGAGTATTTACTTATAGTAATATGTAATAAGGAATAGGCGCACATTGTAACTGATGTATCACATACGTTTAGGTAAGTGAAGTGACGCTTTTCGAACGTGTGGTCTCCGTCTGACTCATGTTCCAGGATGTAATGTTTAATAAATATTATTTTATAGGTACTATGTACGTTTCGTGAACTGACCAATAGGTCTAACTTAATATTTACAATTTAATAAATGTTATCTAATAGTTAAAGCATTTTCAAAAATGAATGAAAAAAAATTATTTGAATTAGAAAGTGAAACCTGGCACGAAGCTAGGATGTGTAGCACTTTTATTATTCTAAGGAAAGAACTTTAAAAGGGACAGTGCCACGATTTGCTTGAATAACATACATTTTCATAAAACCCAACGTCTATAAATACGTTTCTAGGAATCGCAATTCATGTTTTTACGATCTAAAATCGAGATCCTAACTATTGATATAATAGATATAGGTACGTTATAGCAGTATCGAACATTTTCTCAAAACGAAACATTCTGGGGTCAATTAAAGAACGCCGCCTCGGCCGCGCCGTGAATCGAGATGTGATAAAAAGTGGCGTAAAATGTAATGGCGGCCGACTAGGTATTGTGATGACGAGCATCGGTCGGGTTAACGACACCCTGACTCACGTCCGCGCACTCCATCATCACCACTTCGCACAAGACATTCGCTTTGTAAATGATAAGTGGAGATTATTTGAAATTTTCTTGCGTTAAAATACTTATTTTGACTTGTATACGATTCCCTAATGGAATGTTATGGTTAAAAATATTATCAATTTGTTATCGTGTGCTATGTTGGTTTTCAAACATATTTTATATATGATAATCAACACATAAAATTATATGCCAACATGCACTTTGGATATCATATACGTTTATTAAATGTTTCACATCAATCTAAAGAAAAATAAGCATAGGTAATATTTATATTTTTAAAAGAAATGCGATTCGTAGCTCCTTATCCCGCAGCCACAGCCTGCCTGTAGACAAGATGTATTTTACTTTTTGTTTGTACAGAAAACGCTCAATTATCGATGACAAATTTATCATATCCATTGCTGTCATAAGGATAATCAAAATAAGTTAAATCAATATTCTTACGGGGACTAACCGGCAGCTTGGCAAAATGAGTCATAGATACTTTGTTTGTAAATCAGGACAAACCTGAAGAGCAACTTTCGTTTTGGAGGTCGTCTATATTTTTATTTTATCAACAGTTATCAACTTGTCTCTACCTGATCACATAAAATAAATATAATTATATATATTTAAATGAGATGCTTTGTAACTACTTATTTTTACTTAAACATTTATCTAAATGACTCCTTATACATATTGATGGCGATTGGTTTGTTTATTCAACAATGGTTTCAATATATTCTTGATAATAGAATTACTGTTATTAATTTTGAGCTAATATTTCGTTAGGTACCTCAAAATATTAACAATATCCGTCATTAAATCTCGCACCAATCCAAAAAAAATTAATTTGTCGGTGATCACATTAATTTTATAATCCTAATTGCAGGCAGGCTAAATCGAAGCGCATGGGTCGAACCCATTCTAGCTATATATGCTCTGTTAATATATAATCGTCATGTTTTGCCGCTTCTACAAAAACAGTGCAAAGAATATACCTAATTAATAAAATAAGAATTGATTGTTCAAAGTAAACAATAAAATAAGAAGACTCGGTTGAAAATACTCTAAGATTTTGAGCACCGAAGAGGCAAATTATTTTGCTAAGTATATTTAATTTAATTTTTAACAACTACGGTTACATGTGCACCGAATCATTTAGCTAAATAAAATATAAAATTATAGACATTCGTATGTAGTTCTACTGTGTCTTTGATCCCGTGCTACGTCGTAGCTCTTGTCTACGAACTAGGGAAGTGGTAGAGGCGCTATGAAATTATACATTTGTCACCTATAATATTGAACACGAGCATATTACGTGAATATGGGATGCTTAACTAACTGACAACTATCCGTCCAGTGGTTTCTTATGATAAGAATGGAATCGCGTAGGTGTTAATCTACATTACTTTTCGGCAAGACCTGCACCATTCCACATCCCACACTATAATTCACGTTTGGGCACTAAGATTAAGAAAAAAGATACAGAAGTTTTATGACTTTATAGTAAACTCCTTCAAATCAGTCACATTAATTAAAAAATTATCAAGAATTACAAGCTAGGTACTGCAAATACAATACATCGCGAATTTGTCACCTTTATTCATATGTGATATTATAAAGTTAAGTTACAAATAGGGAAATATTTGCGAGGATTTTTTATTTTTAGGTATAGGTACATTACAATTTATGTTTGACTGAAAGATCGAGGCACGAACCTGAAACGAGGATAAACCTCGGCACGCGCCGCAATTATCGGTCATTTTGAACAAAATGTATCTAATAACTTACCCTTTATGTAATCTACTCATCTAAATTAAACTTTGGTATCGTAGCAATCACAATACATGAACAAGTACTTAATTACATAACGCTGTATACGTACCTATGCATAATCATTTTACTTTAATACATTTTAACAAAATTCTATAAAATAATTTATTGAATTAACCTACCTATGTGTTTGTATAGCTGCTTCACAAATTTATTACGTTGAAGACCTTCAGTAATCTGACTTATAACTGCAAAATAATATGAAGTGGTTGGTAAGTATTTTTGACTCATTAGGTTGCCAGCGGATCACTAAAGCATGACCACATTACCATTTATCTATTCGCGGTAGACGCCAGACGGCTTATTATTACCACTTTAATTGAGTAATTGAAATGGGCGTTAACATTTTGTATTATACTTAATTATTATCAAACAGAACGTAGATAATTGAGTTAGTTTCCTGTACGATTATAAGTGAAGACGCGAATGCAGGCCTTGCTTGAGGTCATTGATAGAGATTATGCGTCGGTAAATCATGATAAACCGTTGTTAAATAAAATATTGTTTGTGAAAATGTAATAAATTGGATTAGTATGTACCCCTTCGATATGTAAATTTGAATCATGGTCTTAAGTACCTAAATATTTAGTTCCACACGTCCGCATGTCATTCACAAGACTACGTCGAAAGGTCGTCATGCTGAAATCGCAGTGTTGCTGACGCGACACTCGCGCCACACCGCGGCTTGCGGGTAACATTCAGAGTGGTTCAGACGAGTCGTTCCCGCCAAAACAGTCGCAGGCTGTGGCGCGAAGGCTGGTGATTGGTTCGTGCGAGTGGCGGTGGCGGCGCGCGCGCAAGGCCGCCGGTTTTCCCGCGAACAATGCCAAATGGTGCATTTGTCAAGGTGAGTTCGTTCACCGCCGACGCCGGGCGCCGCCGCGCGCTCCTCGGACGGGCATTCGCCACAGCATTCGCTCGCTTCGCACCGATCGAAGGTCGACGGAAGGCAACCGAGCGCTTATTTCACTCCGTACTGAATTCACATTCATTATCATTCGCTGTTTCTTACAGGTGAATAATTATTCTACTTATTTACTATTTTTTTATATATTCTTACATATTTATATACTTAGATATTGTGAAACTAGATATGGTTAATGATGATTACTAGATCACGTGTCGTGATTTTGCATGAACATAATATAGTTAATAAGTGTATGATATTTATCATGGTTTGGAGTTAAATGTAAGTGGATATAAATCCCATTATGAGTATTCAACGAGCACCAGAGAAGAAACTCAGATAGAAAGAAGAAAGAAGAAGGAAGAGCAGTATCAAGTGCTACGCCCGGACGAACTTCCCAGCTCGGCCGATACACACGGGTCGGTGGGATCTTCGTCCGTTTGTATCGCTTATACGTTTTTTCTACTAACATCGCTACTAAGGGTCTACGGTGCTACGAGCTGCTACTTCGAAAATACCAGTGAATCAAAATGGAATCTGAATTTAGTATCATTACCAATAGATATACCTACCTATGTATGTGTGATTTGATTGTATAGACAAGTCCGAAGTCGACATTTGAAAGATAAATTACATTGCCTAAACGTCCTTGTTATGTATTAGACTTATTATTATGACAAAGTAATTGTTATATAAAGCTTATTTACTCTACTTACTTTTACATTATGTTCATCAAAGTAATTATGAATGTATCTCAAATTAGTGATAAATCAATGAATAATGCTATTCATTAAGACAATGTAGCAGTGGAATTTATTGTATTGGGGTTTTCTTACGTGCTTGTAGTAAATTCTGTATTTAGAAGAAAATGCCGTGGATTAAATTGCAACCCCGAGATGACAGTTATTTTAATATTAAGAAGTTATAATGTTGGCATGTATTTTACATGCCGATTTAATGCTTACAATAAGCTAACACTTAATCAATTCTAACTATTGTTTAAATAGGATAGTGATGATACTGAGGTTTAAGAAGTAACTGGTAACTTCTTGAGCAACTTATTCTTCTCTATGTACTTGACCGTGTTTTTCAAGAGTTTGATTTCTGTTTTTAATTTATAACTATTAGGTATGCCGATGTTATGTTTTAGTTAGTAAATTCTAATATAATAATCTTATTGTAACATAATAAATGAGACCAAAAAGTTGTATTTAGTAGACACCTAAATTTCCTATTTACATTCAAGGTTTGCCGCTGAGAAGTAAGTCCGACAAATATCGACATTTGGAGATTATTATAACAGTTACAAGAGGTGCGGTATCACAGACAAATTAACCAAAATAATCCATAATAAATGCCAAAGTAAACTCCATCTGTCTGCTATGAATATTTTTTTATATTTGGTTTGAGGATATCATGAACCTAGGGAAGTAAGTGGGTGAAGAGTTTCTGAGATAAACGAATTCCACGAACACGAAGCTCATTCTACTTTCTTATTTATAATTTTACTGTGCTTTCACACTTAGCTATTTTTTTTCTTGTACCCATATTATTTGCATTTATGTTTAGTTGTTAATTAATGTATTATTCATGGTAGAGACAGACAGATTAAATAAAGCGGTAAACCTAGAATGGGTTCTTGAAGCTTCTTGCACTTATTATTAATTTTATTATTTTATGGAATGTGTGGATTATATGTACTAACTGGCATGAATAACAAATGTTATTGAGGGTTAATCACTGTTAAACAGGATTACAATAATCATATTCGAACCTATAGAAAATATCGCCACAGTTTTTAGTAGTTTAGTAGATACCATCTCCTTTTGTTTTTTTTTTTAATACAATAGGTAGGTAGTATCTTCGTAGTAATAACGTGATTAATTCTTATTTTTAATGCTACCTGCGTTCTCGAGGGAATACAAAAATACTTATACCCTATGTTAAACGATGATAATCTAGCTTTCCATAGGTGAAATAATTTTTAGAATATTTTCAGTAGTTACAAAGATTACCCCCTACAAAAAACAAACCTTAACTCTTTAAAATATTCGTAAGCACCTATAGATACTTAGTATACTAGTAGGTACTCATTTCATTTATCAAGAACACATTAATTTGCCTGAGTGATTAATAGTTACGAACTAATGCGAAGTTTTGCGAAGTTAATAATGCGAAGAAGAATAGATATTATGTACAAAAATAAATAAAACGTGCTGTAAGTACGTACTGGCTGGCTATATGGAGCTATTCCATAGCGCTATAAAATTAAATTTAAAAAAATATCCCGCCAATTTAGGTTCTTTTCTATCTGTTATCGTGGTTGTTTTTAAGTCATGGGATAAACTAATAACATAAATTATAATTAAATGAGATCTTCCAGTGACGAAAATGAGTCACTAGACTCCGGAATAATTTCGAAATAAAGCAGCAATAATTATAGTAGATAATTTGTTGCCGCCAAAATCTTATTATTTATATTTGCCCGCAGTCAATGGTAAAAAATATATTACTAAACTCGTGAAAAAAAAAACATCTCGGTCCTTGTATCCCTCGTTCCGCACATGATTTTAATCTAGAATACCTACCTCGCTACGCTCGGGATTCTTTTCTAGAATCCTTCGCTATTCTCGGGATCCAAGTTAGTCCCTCGAATTAAATTCCCTTTTTAGGGTTCCGTACCCAAAGGGTAAAAACGGGACCCTATTACTAAGACTCCGTCTGTCTGTTACCAGGCTGTATCTCAAGAACCGCGATAGCTAGACAGTTGAAATTTTCACAAATTATGTATTTCTGTTGCGGCTATAACAACAAATACTAAAAACAAAATAAAATAAATATTTAAGGGGGGCTCCCATACAACAAACGCTATTTTTTGCCCTTTTTTTGCTCGATATCAATAATGGCTACGGAACCCTTCGTGCGCGAGTCCGACTCGCACTTGGCCGGTTTTTTTTCACTTGTTTATATAATCTACTATTTTTACCTGTAGTGTGTAATTCAACGCGAAGGGCTTTTCAAACTTATAACGCAACGGGAACAGTAGGTATATATTTATTTTAAACCTAGAGTGCCTCCAGGCCGTTAATCTTATTTAGTCGACATGTATTTATATAATGTCAAACAAAATAGTACCTAAGTAGTTAGGTACCTAGTTATCTTCTACTCGTCGTTATACTCCATGCTGCATTTATATAGTTAGATAGCTAGTTAATGTGTGGAATAGTCACAAGTATAATTCGTATATTCGTGCTTGTTCCAAATTCAAAATGTTTTTATTCACTCAGTAAAAGAGAGTTTTATTCACTGTTATCAATCTATCTATATATAAAAGTCAAAGCTGACTGGCTGACTGACTGACTGATCTATCAACGCATAGCTGAAACCACTGAACGGATTGCGTTGAAATTTGGCACACAGATAGGTATTATAACGTAGGGTTTCGCTAAGAAAGGATTTTCCAAAATTCACCCTCCAAGGGGATGAAACGGGGATCCAAAGTTTGTATGAAACTCTGTCATTTTTTATTTGAAATGAATGAAATTTGGTATTTAGTCTCTAAATGTAAAATAAATAAAATACGTATTTAAGAATTTATTTAATTTCAACCCTTAAAGGGGTAAAAAGGGGGTTAAAGTTTGTATGAAAAAAAATTATTATCAGATTTACTCAAAATTTAGTACTTATGCTCTTCAATCAAATTAAAGATAATGTACGGATTTTTTAAATTTCAACCCTTAAAGGGGTAAAAAGGGGTGTTAGAGATTGTATATTTTTTTTTAAATTTGAAATGAATGAAATTTGGTTTTTCTTCTTCTCTTCCTTATCCCACGCTAGGTGGGATCGGCACAACATGTTTTCCTCTTCCACTCCGCTCTATCACTAGTCGTACTACCTTTCATATGCATATACGCAGTCCATCCATACCTTCTTCGGCCTTCCTCTACCTCTATATCCATCCACACTCATGCTCAATACTCTTTTTATTACATGCCTTTCATCCCTCCTTATGACATGCCCATACCAAGCCAATCTATTTCCTTTCATCTTTTCAGTCACTGGTGCTACTTTCAAGCTTCCTCTGATATACTCATTCCTTATCTTATCCATTCTCGTAACGCCACACATCCACCTCAGATTCGCATCTCAGCCACATTCACTCTTATCTCATTCACCTCTTTCATTGCCCAACATTCAGATCCATACATTACGACAGGTTGGTTTTTAGCCTCTAAATGTATAATAATAAAACACGTACTACAGGATTTTTTGAATTTCAACCCTTAAAGGGGTAAAAAGCGGGGTTAAAGTTTGTATGAAAAAAATGTTTATTATCAGAATTACTCAAAATTTTGTACTTATGCTCTTCAATCAAATTAAAGATACAAATGTACGGATTATTTGAATTTCACCATTTAAAGGGGTAAAAGGGGTGTTAAAATTTGCATGAAAAATTAAAAACCTATTTTTGGATAATTTGAAATAAACTGGAAAACGAATCAGCCAAAATCTTGTATCCACGTAAGCGAAGCTGCGGGCGGAAAGCTAGTAATATATAAAAGTCAAAGCTGACTGGCTGACTGACTGATCGAACAACGCACAGCTGAAACCGCTGAACGGATTGTGCTGAAATTTGGCACGCAGATAGCTATTATGACTTAGATTTCCGCTAAGAAAGGATTTTTCAAAATTCACCCCCTAAGGGGATGAAACGGGACTTGAAAATTTAATTTTTAATTTGAAATGAATGAAATTGAGTATTTAGCCTCTAAATGTAAAATAATAAAACACGTATTTTTTTAATTTCAACCCTTAAAGGGGTAAAAAAGGGGGTAAAGTTTGTATGAAAAATAAATGGTTTATTATCAGCATTACTCAAAATGTTGTATTTATGCTCTACAATAAAATTAAAGAAATACTTATTTAAGGATTGAATTTCACCCTTTAAAGGGGTAAAAGGGGTGTTAAAATTTGTATGAAAAATAAAAAAGCTGTTTTTGGATATTTTGAAATAAACTGGAAAACGAATGAGCCAAAATCGTGTAGTCACGTAAGCGAAGCTGCGGGCGGAAAGCTAGTCGATGAATAAAATGCCCTTTTCGAGGCAATGGTAAAAAAGGAATTTATGTTGTTTTTAACGTTCTTAGTTGTAGTAAAGCCGTTTTTGCAGCTTCAGATAATATGCTTCATATCTGAATTAGTAATATTGTTTTATGTATTAATGTTAATATAACCGTTTAGTCGCATTTTAAACATTTGATATGGGGATGATACCACAAATACGACGAAACTTAATTTTTTAATTACTTTTTAAATTTTTAACTTTTTTTACGTATCAAAATTTTGATAATAACAACGCATTAGTTATTTTTTAGGGTTCCGTACCCAAAGGTTAAAAACGGGACCCTATTACTCAGACTTCGCTGTCTGTCCGTCTGTCTGTCACGCAGGCTGTATCTAAGAAACGCGATAGCTAGACAGTTGAAATTTTCACAAATTATGTATTTCTGTTGCCGCTATAACAACAAATACTAAAAACAAAATAAAATAAATATTTAAGGGGGGCTCCCATACAACAAACGCTATTTTTTTGCCCTTTTTTGCTCGATATCATCACCAGGCTGTATCTCAAGAACCGCGATAGCTGGACAGTTGAAATTTTCACAAATTATATATTTCTGTTGCCGCTATAACAAAAAAATACTAAAAACAAAATAAAATAAATATTTAAGGGGGGCTCCCATACAAAACACGCTATTTTTTTGCCCTTTTATGCTCGATATCATCACCAGGCTGTATCTCAAGAACCGCGATAGCTAGACAGTTGACATTTTCACAAATTATGTATTTCTATTGCCGGTATAACAACAAATACTAAAAACAAAATAAAATAAATATTTAAGGGGGGCTCCCATACAAAAAACGCGATTGATTTTTTTGCCCTTTTTTGCTCGATATCAATAATGGCAACAGTTAGGCTCTTGAAATATTGAGTTGTATTTTTACTTTAATAATAAAATTAAAATAAAATAAATAGCTCCCATACAACAAACGTGATTAATTTGCCTTTTTTACGGAACCCTTCTTGCGCGAGTCCGACTCGCACTTAGCCAGTTTTTATTGATTCCCTTTACAAATTTCCACCCCTCTTTTACACCCTTAGGGATAATTTCAGGGATAAAAACTATTCTATTTCCCCACAACTCAAACTATCTCTGTAGCAAATTTTGTCTAGTTCAGCGGTTATTGATTCCCCATATAAATTTCCATACAAACTATCCTATATCCTTTCCCGCGTCTCAAACTATATCTATACCAAATTTCATCTAAAGCGGTTTAAGCGTGAAGAGGTAACACACAGACAGACACACTTGCGCAAATATTATATTATTGTATGGATATTAAAATTAAAGTAAACGCTCTAGAATCTTTTTTACCTACTTGGAATAAGCTTGTGACGAATACTCTATCAGCGTGGCAGAGATGATGTGACCGTAGGTGATAGGTATGCACACAAAGCCTAGAAGAGAACGACTCTCGATTTAATGTTTTTTGGACTCCCTTATCACACTCTGTTGTCCGCCCGCCACCTTACCTTGTGACGTAGGTACCTAGTTTATGGATTACCGGTAAGTTGAAATTCTGTCGCCAAGCATCTATCGGCCTGTGGTTACAACCTTCGGCTACATCATTACATAATCATGGTTAAGTGATGGCAAAACACAAGATTCAATGTAAAAACAGTGCTCGTCTTCACTATAACTAGTGCTAAAAAAAATCAACGCAAACGCTCACTAGGATTCGAACCGACCTTCTCATGGTTGAAGCCGATAGTCAATTCATAAAATTTTAAATTACTAAATGTTCAATGTTCATCCTTCGTCAAATTCTTCCTTCAGTTTGCATTTTTTTTTATAAATACATGTGATTTTGGTTGGGTTATATAGCATAATATCTGATATCATAAAAAATTACAGAAACCAAGTTAAAAATAATAAAGAAAATAATCACCCAAACTATTTCGTGCTCATCTTAAACAACTGTCGGTATGTTTCTTACAATTTCGTCGAATTTACCAGAGGTTTTACGCTAAACTTCAAATTCTTCGAGCTTCGTAATGGTAGATAGTAGTGGACAATAATGTAGGTACAATATCAAAATAACACTGTAGTTGTATCGAAGTTGTAGATTTACGTAACTCATTAGTCTTTCTTCACTTCTTCTGCGTCATACAGCGCTAGGTGTAATGCAATGCTTGCATATTTTTTGGTTTACTTGTTTATTAGCAGTTACTGAATAATTGTACTTGAACTTATTACGACTATGATGCAATTAATGAAAAGTTCGTAGTAATAATAAATGAGTTTGGGAGCTCATATGCAGCCATCAGTCAGCGGATGTTGTAGGAATGAAATAAAATAACAATATTTAAACAAATCAATATTATTTTCAATTTATCAGTACATCCACATTGAATGCATATTAATTTTACTCCATAAAATACAACATAAAAGTCTTCGACATTGTGAAACTAAACATATGAACGAGTATGAGACATAATATATTTACAATAAGGTGGTTTAAACACAAAATAAAACATTGAACATAACAAAAATCAGTGCAACAATAAAATAATAAATATTTATAGACAGTGGACTTCAACGTGGTAAAGTTATAATAATTCTAAAGATATAATTAATTAATCAATCGTTAGTTATACAAGTTTGTTACAAAAATTATCTATTGGCCTTCACATCACAGAGCTAAGCGATCTCGAGGGTCGACCAAAACTTGTCTTGCGGAGGACCACAACACTCGAGTGACATAGTGACATTGTCATCTTTACTATTCAAAAATACACCCTCTCATTCAAACATAAACCTCTAATGGTAGTGTATACGAAAACTAAACAAGTAAAAGGCACTTAATAATATTGAAACCAAACAGCAAACTTGCATGCACAAACGAAATCTCTAAACGTCTGGATACGGCAACCGAAAATGTTAACGATTGTCAATAAATCTATGCACAACGTTAAACGAGCGCAGTAAACGCATCCATCAAATTGGGAAAACAAAGGATTCGGTAAAAATCACCAACACTATATTGTAAGCTATAAAATTGTAAAGAGCGCTGGAGCGCGAAATTTCGTGCAACTGAGTCTATATCGATTTCAAAGACTAGAAAAATGCAAACGATTCGAAGAAACTTAAACTTCCCAGTCGTCGACGAGTAAATGCCCCACGGCGCGCCATATAAACCTAACAATGATATGTTTAGCTCCCGAAAGCGATGCGTTAACAATGAGATAGCTCTGCTGCTGCGGCCTCGACGGTTGCGTCTGTCATTCGTCCCTACGTAATAAACATATGAACACACAATGAAGTATCATTACCTAAATATTCAACAAGGAAAACCGGTCGATTCGAGTAGTATCCAAACGTCGCTCCGCTGATCATTTCGATAGACCTCGTGCAACAATAATTATCATAACTTAGGACAGTCGTTAGGCCTTAAGATATAAAATGTACAGTTTATTTATTATGGCAGATATCAACAATCAATTTTAAATATACTATCAATATGATACTGACACTTTTTACAGAAACAATACTAAGTTATATACATCGACGCGATAACAACGTGAACCGACCACCGCGGCGTCGCGACGCCTCCCTTTCATTAATGGCACATTCGAACCGAGCTCGCTCCAACGGCTCGTTCCACATCATCGACTCGGACCCGCCTAGCGTATACCGGATAGCGTGGGGCGTCAACCGACCCGAAGGCGTACAATAAACCAACATCTATAATATATTATATTCTAAATTACTCTAATCCATAAATATACCGAAACCTTCGGCCGGCGACAATATACTAGGCGCGCATATAATATTAGAATCGAGATACGACCGAAGGTGGGCCCGAGTCGACCGAGATCACCGAGACTCGTTCAAATTTAATCGAAGTCGTCACAAAAGATACAGGTATAGTGAGCAAAGAATCGGAACTGGAAAAACGTCCGCACTGTACGAGCACCGGTGCGGGCGCGGGCGCGTGTGCGTGTACGTGTGCGTGTGCGGGCACGGTCGGGGGTAGAGCGCTACGCAAACCCGGGCGGGTCCCAGGTGGCCGTGCATCAGGAGATGTACGGCAGCAGCAGGTAGTAGAGGCAGGCGAGGAGCACGGGCAGCACGGCGAGCAGAGCGTGCGTGAGGCTCGGCCGCGCCGGCTTCGCGTGCAGCGCCGCTAGCTGCGCCGCCAGCCGCGCGCGCTCGTCGCACACCTCCGCCCACCGCTCCTTGGCGCGCACCAGCTCCTCCTCGAGCGCGTGCAGCGACCCGTTCGAGAGGGTCACCTGCAGCCGCTCGGCGTCGTCTATCCGCACGTACTCACTCCCCGCACCCACGACCCCGCCCCCGCCCTCGCCCGCAGCCACCAAATCTGTTGTCTCGTCGCGGTTGATCTCTGTAGCGGCGGAGTCGGTCTCCTCGTCGTCGTCCTCGTAGTCGAGCCGAAACAGGTCGTCGATCTCGGCGGAGATGTTGCCGGCGTCGAGGTTGCGCTCGGCGGTCTCGTCGTCGGACCGGCGCAGGTCCTCGAGCGAGCGGGAGGTGGCGACGCCCTTGTCGGCGCTGCGCCGGTCTACATCTCTCGCGGCGAGGAGACGGTCGCACTGGCGCTCCTTAGCGAGCAGCTCCTCGCGCAGCTTGGCCACGACGGTGGTGAGGTCGTCTATGTCGGCGCGCGTCGGCCGGAACGCGAGCTCGGCCTGCATGTCGGCGCTGCTCGACGCCAGTCGTTGTATCTCGGCTAGATTCGCCTCCTCGGCCACGTTGGAGCGAGTGAGTTGGGCCTGAAATCGAAAGCGGCAATGTAAAAATGAAACAAACATCTTATTGTCTATTTGATTTTTTTAAATATCACATTGCATTTGTAATATCGTATAACACAAGTCAGTGTACAGTTATACCATATCAAATTCTACTACATACTACTAAATATAGAACATCTAAACATAATTAGACACAAACATAATGACAATAAAATTGTTAAACATTTGAAAAAAAAAACGCCGATATAGTCAGATGGTCCAAAAATATTTAAAAAATGTAACCTTGCTGAGTTACTTGCCAGTTCTTCTCAGTTGAAGGCTGACTTCCGAACCGGTGGTAACTTCTGTAATGCGACCTTCATAAGTGCCCTTCTTCTGAATTATTTATTAGTGTACCTGCAGGTCAGCTATCTTGGCGCAATACGCAGCGGCATCATCGTGATCGAGCGGCTGGGGTTCGTCTCGCACGTCAGGTTGCGCGGCCAACAGTTCGTCGCGCAACACTCGGAGTTGCTCGTTCTCAGCGACACTAGCGGAGAGACGTTCGCGCAGTACCTTGATCTCTTCGTTCAGGCCTGCCATCACGCGCAGGATATTCGCATACTCCACGCCCGCTTTGCTCTGTATTAATATTAAATACTATAAGTTACATATGTCTCATATTATTTCCTCAAACATTTTAATGTGCTTTTAGGCCAACAAGACACCTTAAATAGCTATGACGACTACAAAGATTTACTTGTTATGCGCTCTTGTTTTCTTTTTTACGTCTCCATAAATTGACTGACTATTCACTCTAGCCTGATGGTTATATTTTGTTCTCTTTTATTAAAAATAATGTTATCTAAACTAACATAATAAAGAGAAAAAAATATGTTTGTATGTAATGGATAAACTCGAAAAATACTTAACCGATTTTAAAAATTCTTTCACCTCTAGGAAGCTACATTATTAGGGAGTGACATGGGCTATATTTTATTTTAATTCGCTCTGGAACGCGGGTGAAACCGCTGTCTGAAAGCTAGTTTTAAAGGACGAGTCATCAAAGGATGGCAAATTGCGTTTATAGAAGTGATATGTTAAATAAAGACTTAATAAAACAAATATTAATATTTTTATAAGACAATGCATTTTTATTTCTACCCTGTCATCTAAATCGGACATCGAATCTATAGAAATAGTTCCGTGATCCAAAATTATCCTACATCTGTAGGATATCTATCCATCCTATAATACCTACAACAACGATGAACGACAACACAGGTATTATTTATTAACAATAACATAGGATTTACATTATTTTTCAGTAATATTGGCAACAAAACGATCCCTATTAGCACGACGCAACTTTAGAGGTTATGCACCTCACATGACGGCGCGGGCGCGGACGTCATGTTTCCCGCCATCCGTCTGCAACACAAGGTGGGGATACTAAGTTACGATTGGGTGGAGGGAGGCGTCACCGTCACCTCTGGCGCCCTTGTGCCGCCCCCGTGACTCACTGTCTTGAGCTCGGTTGGAGTAATAAACAACAAAAGAAAGAGGATATACGAACGAACTTGCCGTAGCGTGAAATTGATCATATACATACGTAATAACATGTTTTCCTTATATTAAGTCCGTTCCGAATGCCACCCTATGGATTTAAATGAGACGTTTTACACACAAGCTGAGTATTTAATTGTCTGAAAGCAGTTTAGTAGCAGATATTAAATAGATATGGAGTGCTGCATGCCACGCCGTTTCATTGTTTGAAGATGTAGATACCCTTAATACCTCTATAGGTATTACTTACTAGCAAAATCGTTTAGTAAACTAAGTTCCTCTTAAATCTTTAATTCAGAAATTTAAAACCTTATAATTTGTTATAGGATTTGTGGATAATTTCATATCTCTTTTAGTGCATATTAATATTGAAAATAATGAATTTGTATAGTAACCTATGTTTGTACAAATGTTGTTAAGAGTCATATTGCAATATAAAGACAGAAGTAATTGCTTTATGCATTTTTTATCAGTTGCAGACACTTACATCATCGACCCTAATAGCGATCTGCACATCTTATTTACAAACATGGAAAGTAATGCGACGCAAATGGATTTTTATGTGTCTGCGTTTCGGTACACTAAAGATGAAATCAATTATAGATAGGTACTAGCTAGATCTACCTAATTAAAACTTGAGATCAATTTATTTCATGTTATCGTTACCTGATTTATTGGAAAATTGTAACTGTAAATCTTAATGTATAACATTCCCGTGCCACGATGTTAGTCTGCGATTTACTCAGAAACTACTGAACCAATCTTGATGAAACTTGGCACACAAATAGATAATATCCTGGAATAAGACATGGGATTTTTAGCCCGGCTAGCTAGTAAGGTAATAAATAGACAATAGTTGGTGAAAGCAAAGCTCACAAGGCTGGCTCTTCAGCGAAAGGTTATATATTCATGTAATAACAAAAATATATTTGAGACCCTCATAACGAGCCCTTTTATTTGATATAAGACACAAAACTTTTTCTTTATTTCCTAATTTAACCCCCGAAAATGACCCTTATTAAAATATTTATTTACTTTGCACATCTGTGTTTGGGTCATAGAATTACACCATCCTAACAAATTTCACCTGATTTGGTCCAGTAGATTCGGAGCAAATGTCTGTGACATGACCGGACAGACAGACGCACGAGTGATCCTATAAGGGTTCCGTTTTTTTTTGTACGGAACCCTAAAAAGAAATACGCCTTTACTTCGCTGACTAGTATTTAGAGCCATTCACCGAACTTCACACACAGCTAATGAAATTACTATATGTATAAGTCATTATTTGTTGGTAATTTACTAAAAACCTTGAAACACGACTCGCTTCTCAACAATAGGGCTAAAAACAAATTTTGCATAAAAAATTATAGATTAAATATTATAAAAGGAAAACTTGCGTAAAATTGCACGTACCCAGCCCCAGGGAAAGGGTTTTACGGTGATATGTCAATCAGTCATTTAAATTTTCCTTTTATATTTAGGTATTATGTCCGCCGCGTGTTTCACCCCCTTTCCCGTGGAGATTCTACAAAAATATATTCCCGGGACAAAAATGTAGCCTATGTTACTCAGGGATAATGTAAGTAATTATAATGGTGAAAGAATTTTTGAAATCGGTCGAGGTGTTTTTGAGTTTATTCGTTACAAACATACAAAAATCTTTCCTCTTTATAATATTAAGTATAAGTATAGATATAGATGTACCTAAATGTATTAGCGTTCTATAGAAAACTAGCTGAACTCCGGTCAGGTTTTAGTGAAATTGGTGGCCTTTCCACCAAAACTTTTCACGGTCTTCGCACAATTTGAAAAGTCACATACAAGCATTCATTTCACTTCACTGGTGCCAACCTCTTCTGTGTAAAAACGCTTAAGTCTGTATGTAACTGAACTCCTAAATGATTGATCATTATTGGATAAAACACCACCGGAATTATTCAATAAAACTCAAAATACACGAATTTAATGAAAATAAAATAAAAACGTAACGTCATTCTGCAAGTTCCCGCCAAAAAGTCTACAGTCACGTTATATTATATTCACAGTAAAGTATAGTCCTCCTCCGTACAACTGCGGTCAGGTTTTAGTGAAATTGGTGGCCTTTCCACTAAAACTTTTCACGGTCTTGGCACAATTTGAAAAGTCACATACAAGTGAAGTGAAATGAAATGAAAGCGTGTATCGTGACTTTCCAGGTTGTCTCAAAAAGTCCGTGAATGTTTTAGTGGAACAACCGCCAATATCACTAAAGCCTGACTGGACATGTACGGACGAGGACAGGACATTACAGTGAGTTTGAGAATGTGACTATAACATAAAATAAATTAAAACTGAAGAAAATTTATGTGATTGAAAGACTTTGTATTGACTTAAACTTATTTTAAAAAAAATTGTGACAAATAGACCAAGACCATTTCAAATACTTTGACATTGGCTGAAATATCCTAAAAGGATGATTGCCAGTAACAAAAAAAAACCTGACTGTATTAACATAGGATAAGAGTATTAAAACCGAAAACATTGCTTAACGGTCTGGATACCAAGTCAAATACATTTATAAAAAAAAACCACAAGTATTGTGCAGGCAGATGCTTGTGTAGTATTGATTGAGTGCAGAGGATGTGGCTTCAGTTAAATTAAAAATAAAGGTCATTAAACTCACCGGCGATTCCTCCCGTGTGCTGGGTGTAGAGTTGGCATTATTGTCGGGGCGTAACTCTCCGTCCAGCGGACTAGAACTTTCTACGTCGTTTACTGGATCTATAGGACAAAACGTTGTATGAGTAAGTATCCTACTAATAATAAGGCGATGATAGGCAGTGGTAGTGACGTCGGATTCCGCGGAGAAGGTCGTGGGTTCGAATTCTACAATGAACTTGAACTTTCGATGAAGGAAAACATCGTGAGGAAACCACAGCACGATGGTAGGGTACATTGTAGTACTCGATTGGCTGGCTACTACCATCATGTTGGTGTGATCCGTCAGTTGCGTTTGAGAACCACTTGTGCAATCTCCCTGGTATCGCTAATGTCCATAGGCGACGGTATTCAGTTACCATCAGGTAATCCGACTGCCTAGTTGTTACTTGTGGTATAAAAAATAAATAATAATATAGATGGAATTGTGTCGTGTATGGCTGGCTGCGTTTTGTATAATGGTTACACAATCACATTTAAAGCAACGTTATCTCAGTGGTAATGCTGAAGGTAACATAATTTACTTATGCAAATGCAAAAACATAACTCTCTGAATTTCTCTTAGAATCGCGCGAAAAATAGTAGGAACGAAACGGAACGAATGCGGGAGAATACGCCATAAGTATATTTTACTAAGGTATTCATTATTATGCATTCACTACTGACCAGTAAAGAAAATAGGGATGTTGACTGACATATCAAATCAGGGTTCCGTACCCAAAGGGTAAAAACGGGACCCTATTACTAAGACTTCGCTATCTGTCCGTCTGTCTGTCACCAGGCTGTATCTCAAGATCCGCGATAGCTAGACAGTTGAAATTTTCACAAATTATGTATTTCTGTTGCCGCTATAACAACAAATACTAAAAACAAAAAAAAATTAAGGGGGGCTCACATACAACAAACGCTATTTTTTTGCCCTTTATTGCTCGATATCAATAATGGCAATAGGTAGGCACTTGAAATATTCACAAAATACTCAGTTGTATTTTTAATTTAATAATAAAATTAAAATAAAATAAATATTTAAAATAAAATAAATATTTAAAATAAAAATTTCCCATACACCAACCTTGTTTTGTTTGCCTTTTTTACGGAACCCTTCGTGCGCGAGTCCGACTCGCAATTGGCCGGTTTTTTATTTGAAATGTCATAACGATAGTTTATATGGAGGGTTGTATGAAATACTCCCATGTGACGTCATAAATATCAAAAGATCTACTCATCGTTGTAAATTGCTAATTAAAAATCATAAAATAGTTGAATTTTACTAAGTGTTCGCTATTTACGAGTATTTTACGTGTTTTATACACTGGTTTGTGTTAGATAATTTTATTGAATATAGGTAACATCCATCCCTAATATTGTGAGGTAACCAGTATTCGTAATAAGTTTCCAACAAGAACTTATCAATAAATAATCCTGTGAAGGCTAATACAATAAAGTGTATCTCTTTAAGGGACTCAACGGTTAAGTTTTAAGATAACTTATAAATATACTGGTATTTACCGTGATTGAGTCGCGATTGTTTTTCATCGTCAGTACATATATCAGGTTCGGCAGTCTCCTCATCGCCACTGACGCCAACATCGTCCTCTTCGGTTTGCTGTTTTTCTGATAACAATGATAACAAGTTAATAAATAAATGATAAATCCGCACAACTTAAAATATTACAATTAGGTACGTATTTAGAAGCAAGTTATAAAATCAGCAACTTATCACATAATTTATTGGACAAGTTTTACAATGGATTGTATCAATCGCAAACATAATCTTTCACTTTTTCGCATATAAATGGAAATGGACTGACAAAATGTGGCTTCCAATATGATCACTTCGCCTCAGAAATCGGACCATTTATTTGTGAAATATATTATAACTTTGGGGGAAGGCTATGTCCAGCTGTGGACGTCTTTCGACAGAAATGATGATGATTATAAGTCAAAAAGGTTTAGTGACCAGCCAGCCCTACCACACATTGAATGGGCTTTTCTTACCTTTGCATTCGGAGTTGTAAATATTATTTTTCTTGAGGATTAATTCGAATTCTTTGGCAGATTTTCCTTCTGCAGAAATTGCTTTAATGCCAATCTGAAATCAAAACACAATAATATTATCAAACAAACACTCAGTTCGGTCAACGCAATTGCAGCTATGTTATTCTTACAATATTTTAATGAAATCCAAAATTTCTGAAACGGCCATGCACGCCGTGCATTTTGATTGTTTGGATTATTTGGATTACTTGGGTGTGTCCGGCGTTAGATAAATTGGCAGACTCTTGCGAGCGTTGATACGAAGCGTTTTTAAAATGACGTCAATAATAACTAAATCATTCAGGTAAAATGAACAACAAAAAGTTGATTTTATTATTCATCCTGGATGCTTCATATATTTTAACGGCACACCAATAGGTGACATAAACAGAAGTAAAATTATTTTTTGTCGTATTATAGAGTTCACGCAATAAAGCCCGATTTACAAATTAATTTGTTAAAGAAAGAAAGCCAGTTCCCATCTAAGCTTTGTGTGCTAACCACCTTCGGTCACATCATCACTTACAATGGTGAGATTGCGGTCAAATACAAGCTTATCCAAAATTTTTAAACAAAAACCTTATTCAGCAAATTTTGAGGCAACAGTAGCTTGATGTAGTCGGGCAGAGATCGAATGGCGTCTTCCAGCGAGCCGGTGCGCTTCGCTTCCTGCATCTTGTTGCTGTCCGTACTTAGCACCAACATCTTCGCTTCTCCATTTTGTACTGAGTACTGGAAAGTATGTAATATAAAAAGTTATAAGTAAAAATCTTTTTTTAAAACAAGATTTGGTTTAGAGTGACGTCTCCTTATTTTTCGAGTTATTCTCAGCAAGCCCTTTCATTTGATACCGATATTGTGGGAGTGCATTAAATATAATAGTCCGCTATGTTAGGAGAATGACCTCACACAGCTAACGATGCATTGTCATCCAAACTAAACGTGTATACAAAATTTCTGCTCAATCGGTTAAAGCTTTCTGCTTCAAAATTGAGTTGCAAGATTCACCCCGAACAAACATACATACATACATTGCAAGTTAAATAAAAGCTTGTAATAGAACGTATTTACAGTTGAAAATCGAATATTCAACTGTTCAACCTTAATACCCAAAATAGCATACACTTTAAGTATCTTGTTCAGTTTCAGCAAACAGCTTCTCATATGTAATGCCGGTGTAAGTTCATCATATTATTATGAAAACGATAAAAATTGTCAAGAAAATTTAAAAGACTGGCTGGCTCACACCCTCAAGTTGAAAAATTGTCGCACCTATCGATCGGTATGTTCCGACAGCTGCACTCGAGAGCCAGTTCCTATCTAGGCTTTGTGTGCTTACCACGGCCACATCATCACTTACCATGGAGAGATTGTGGTCAAACAGAAGCTTATCCAGAATTAAAGAAAAAAGCTATACCCAACCCATCAACTGTACGCTGACGCGTGGTTCTTTCCGAATCCACACGTGCAATAAATCATATGAATTAATACGTATTGAAAAAGTTAATGTCAGTTAACGAATCAGCAGTCGTTGCTTTTACTAAGGTAATTTTATGTATATTCGGTAGGTGACCCACCCACTTATCCCCCCCTTAAGTTTGTCGTACTAATAACCGAACACCCTGTAAAAGTATACGTGTTAACTATCAGTTCGTTGGTATGTTCATAATTAATAATAATACTAAAAAACACAATTGAGTTACAAACATAATTAGAAGTACATACAACTTACATTGTTATCACAATTTAGTACAAACTACTACCTAATCTAGGACAAGCCTGTATTCTAGGCAGCAGCCCCCAAAGCTGAAGTGGTTGTAAATGATCTTGAATGTTGCATACTAACCGTGAGCGGTAGATGGTTCCGTACTAATTGCTCTCGCTCCTCGGCGGCGGCGATAGCGAGCCTCGCCGCATACATTCTACGCTCGCACCGCGCTGCCAACTTCTGCAACATAATTTGCACTAACAATTTACACCTGCCACATCACTTCACCATATACATATAAGAAACAATTATTAAATTGTGACACTTAGATTCAGGCTAGCTAGGGCTAAGGCTTGCATGATGTAACTGGAATGTTTTATTTTAAATTAAAATTTTAAACTTAGGTTAAAGAACAATGGCTACTCAAACAATAAGGTAGTTCATTGCATGGAAAACAAAAATATATGGTTGTAGCTTCTCTCTGCACTTGCATCCCCCTAGCGAAGTATCAAATATATGAATAAGTAAATGTATTTTTTTGAAAAAAATAGTTAATAAAATTAAAAGATCATTGCCGGAGTAATCTCTGTTCAAGTGTATTCCGTACCGATGGTAGAGCCAATTATTACGTTCATAAGAGCTTCATCACGACCTAAACTGAATAAAGAGTTTTATGTGGTACAACCATTCGCTCACAAAAACAATAAAATAAATGGTGACACTTTTACTAAGGTAATTTTTGGTATTTTTTGGTAGGAGTCCTGCCCGCCTATCTCCCCCTAAGTTTGTCGTACTACTTACGGGACACCCTGTACCTAATATATATGTAGCCTGAGGTGACCTACCCTCACCTTTCTACATAATATGTGTAGTGTGTGTGTACCTGTAGCTCGGCGAGCGCGTTGTTGGCAGCGAGCCGCAGCGCACAGTTGTGATGGTGCAGCGCCGCCGCCTCGCGCCCGCGCCGCTCCAGTGTCTCCTCCAGCGCCAGACGCTGCTCATGTGCCGCGCGCAGACTCTCCTGGGCAACCTCCTACAACACACACACAACCTTCAAGCATTCCTTTATTTGATAACATTGTTCAAACATTACCAATTTTTTAAATGGTCACCAGACTCAGAACAAACAGACATGTTCATTCATACGACATAACGCACATTAATATGATACCAGCTTTGCTCGTGTCAAATTAGCTGGCCTAAAGTTAACTAATCTTTTCATTCAGTCTTTAAATGTAATTTATTACATAAAATATAAATATTATAAATATGCGGAACTAGTAATGGTATTAAAAAAATTATTGTGCGATCGGGGGACCCCTGACAGTAACGAACATGATGGACAAGTGCGCTATAGACAGCGCTAGGACACCCTACAGGCTGCGAGCTAAGAAGCTACCAGTGCTACGAGTATCCTTTAAAATCCTGGTACACGACATAACGCTTTTTTCTTACGTGAGCCGCGTAATAGAATTTCGTTCCAAAAAGTTCAAAATGTTACATTAAGACACCTAGCAAAACTGTTTACATGATTCCGAATATAGTATGTACTTTCATATTGGAATAACCATAGGAATATATGGATTGTGTAAAGAACACTTACAATCAATATTTAATCATTATTATGTACTCATCAACATTTCATCACCATAGCCAACATTTTTAACCTTAGTCAAATGACTGCAAGACTCGTTATTTTCTACGGCACCTAGCACCTATAAAGGAGAATCAGACATGTACCAACCTGATAGTTCCTCTTGTCGCTGAGTAGCTGCGCAACGAGATGCGGCTCGGGCTGCTTGCCCACGGCGAGCATGGTCTCAAGCGTGTGCACGCGCATGAGTAGTCGCTGCTCGCCCACGAACAGCTCCCACGACGCCTGCGCCTCCGTGCGCGTGCGCTCCACACACTCGCGCAGGGTGCGCAGCCGCGTCTCCAGCGACGCCTCCCGCTGAATTGCTTCCTACACCAACAAATGCATCTCAGAAAATCGATATTCCAAAACATTTTTATTCAAATTGTTTTTCACAAGATAAACTCTGCAATTACTATTTATTTTCAAAAACAAGTAATATTACATCAAATTATTTATCAAGTTTATTTAATAACAATCTCCTGTTATATACCAAAATTCTTAACTGACAATATTTTCGTGCTGTGGCGACAAAAATACATTAAACATACTAATTATTAACTAAGTAAATAAACTCAAGCAGACCAGCACAAGTAACATGATGTTGAAACGTAACGGCATATTAGTGGGTACCGACCGACCGACCGACCGACCGACCGACCGACCGACCGACCGACCGACCGACCGACCGACCGACCGACCGACCGACCGACCGACCGACCGACCGACCGACCGACCGACCGACCGACCGACCGACCGACCGACCGACCGACCGACCGACCGACCGACCGACCGACCGACCGACCGACCGACCGACCGACCGACCGACCGACCGACGCGGCGACGTCGCGCGGTACACACGCACATTTCACAAACGAATAAACTGTATTATTGTGACCATTAATTGTTTTGCTAGACTACTTTAATGGTTCGGACAAATTGTTTACTCAAAATATGAGTTCCGTTATCTAAAATTGCGTATTTAAATCACGCAGTTCGAACTATACCTAACGCATATAAACGCAAACACACAGGTCGGTAAACTATGTTGATGCAAGTGGATATCACAATATCCTTTATCAACTAATTTATTACTACATCAATTTAAAAGTTCATTCCCTGTACATCTGAAACTTATAAACAATGAGTATATCTGGCGACGTGATGATGAAATTATAAAATTACTATTCAAAAGTACATTATCTCAAAATGGTTCGGATATATATCCCACTTGGCTGACACGCTGCCATGAATTTAGCTAGATATATTACAATTTGAGTCAAAAAAAATACATATGATACAGAATGACTAGACTCGCGAAAGTTTGGTCTTTTTAGGTAATAAATTCACATAACTTAAACTTTCGCGAGTCAGTGAGGTATGTACCTATTACTTACAATAAACGTATAATTTACCTGAACAAAATTATTAAGCTGATACAATTCCTTGAGATGCAGGGGAGTCGTCATAGTGGGGTTGAAGGAGAGCTTGGCCTCTTTACCATCGGGGTGAAATAGCTTGAGGAGCGCGACCACTGGCGGGAACGTATTCTGCTAAAAATATAGTCGAGTTTCTATTAGTTTTTAAAGATCAATTCATCAGAATATCCAGTTGAAAATAACAACTCTTATATTGAAATCGCACAATCTAACATTATTTCCACCAATTAGTTTTTATTTAATCGACGATAGAAGATGGGAACAGATTCTGAAGTTCTTATTTAGAGACTGACAATGAATATTGAGTAAAATTATCAAGGTAAGGTTCAAGGTTTAATTGAATTGTAGAATCGAATAACTACGGCAACATAACACGAAGAGCTTTGCCTTAGTAATGTTCAGTTGTTTCATTTTAAACTAATACTAATTACTAATATTATGAACACAACATGTGATTAATCATAGAATAGGGAACCCTATGCACGTATAGGCTATTTATAGGATGATTAGTAATACAAGACTTGTAATTGCATAAACCGCATTATAAATACCTAAGAGGAAACTACCAACTTCATCTTAGAAAACACTATAGTAATTTTAATACATTATTTGTCATTAATTTGATAATCAGTGACGCTACCCCTTCTTTTCATTATTGTATCAATTTAAAAAACCGGTCAAGTGCGAGTCGGACTCGCGCACCGAGGGTTCCGTACAAATTTTGTAGTTTATTTTTAGTTATTTGTTGTTATAGCGGCAACAGAAATACATCTGTGAAAATTTCAACTGTCTAGCTATTACGGTTCATGAGATACAGCTTGGTGACAGACAGACGGACAGCTGAGTCTTAGTAATAGTGTTTCTGTTTTTACCCTTTGGGTAGGTACGGAACCATAAAAAGCTCCAAGCTAACAGGAAAGTAAAATTATTTAGAATGGCGTAATACCTACTTATATTTCAAGATCAATAAAAACCCGGCCGAAAAGTGCATTGGGACCGTCGGAAGTAGCTTTACCCAACTTCAAAGTAAGTTTTCGATCGCAAAGTTGATAGAATATTGCTCGTGAGCTAAAGGCTCTCATTAGTTCGAACATTATTATTCACAACGATGTAGAGGTTATATGTAGTTATTTAGTTATACCTTATAGTTTACAGTAAATAATCTGTGACGTACAGACGGACGGACGGACATGATGAATCAATATGGGTTTCTTGTTTGACTTCAGAAGCCTAAAATAACTAAATATTTATTCAAACAGGGATCAAAGTCACACAATATATAACTCAAGAACGGCTGAACGGATTTTAATGATCTTTGACTAGTATTCGTCTCCGCCCCGAAATATCACAAAAAAATAATCTTTCAAAATTCTAAATTAATTAGGTATGAAAAAAAATATCTCGAGATCATATTGACTGAAAGTTTAAATTCACAATATGACCCGGTAGGTGACGCTGGAATGGGGTTCCAAGTTTTATTTTAATTTTTAGGGCAGGACGACGTCTGCCGGGCCCGCTAGTTCATAATAAACAAAATTAGCACTAGGTACATACCTTTTCCGAATTACTAGCATTCTCAACGACAGGAATGCCGAACTGGACCACATCACCTGAAAAAACTTCGTGCGGCTCTTGTTCCTTGGATATCGAACACCGGTTGTTGTTTATAAACGTACCATTGCTACTCTGATTGTCCTGTCAACAAATAAACATTCGAGAATACCATCATGTGTTTTCATGTAAAGATGTTTACAAATGATTCAATGATGATAGATTAATTATTACGTATGCATCAATCGGAACAGGTCTTGAGCCCTGGTTCAGAATAAGCATTATATGGATAGAACATTCATAATTATAATATCCTGAGACATTGTTCACACGCGGTCCCCTGACTTCAAACATAGCAGAGCATGTACTATGACATGACAGGTCCCGATATTAGTTCAAATTATTGCACTATGTATCTATTCATTAAAACTATAAATAATAAAGATTATAAACATTAGTCAATCGAACCAATTTAAGTAGAACTAACAATACACGATGTACTATTATAATACACGGTCGGTAACGCATAAAAGATACATATCTACGCAAGATTGCGAAACTAAATATCAAACGGAGTATTTTGCAATACCATCAGATGGTATTAAAACATGCGACCTCATCTCATCACATCACATCAGAAAGTTGTCATTTATCTGTGGAAGTAACCACTTAAGGTAGTTGCATCGAGTATTTTTAACAAACAATCACCGCAAGTTGTTCAGTTTAAAATACATCCTGAATAGACTTTAACGACTACGAATAACCTTAGCCGCACAATACAAACTCAAGTAGGCAAACAACCTTTAAAACCGGAGACGCAGTTTGGTAAACTGGAAATTAGAATGAAGTAGCGAGCGTACGATCAAAGAAATCACCTGTGGGCGGAAACAGTGAGACCGAGAATTCGAACCATTAGGCCTTAGAGCGCATAACCATTCCAAGGTCTTCTATCATTTAAGATGAGATTTATTACTTAAAATTCGTAATAATGATATATCTGACCATCGCGCTAGTATTAACTAACAGTTTTTTTTTTTGTATGTCACAAGTGACAACGAGGCAGGCGGGTCACCTGATGGTAAGTGACAACCGTCGCCTATAGACATTGGCAATACCAGGGGATTGCTAATGTGTTGTACACCTTATTACAATGCCTTAAAGGCGAACTGGCTCTCAAGTGCAATTGCCGGAACACACCGACAGGTGCTTGGCGACAGATTTTCAACTTGAGGGTGGTAGCCAGCCAGTCGAGTACTACAAAGTACCCTCCCACCGTGCAAGTACCCTACCACCGTGCAATCTGTCTAGTAATCTTATTAATATACTGATGATAGAAAGTGGGTGAGTTTTTTATGTTCTAGGTATTCATTCAGAGGAGTATGCAACAGATTTACTACTAGTCTACTATGATATATGTAGTTTCCTTTTTTTTTATTATGTCACAAGTGACAACGAGGCGGGTCACCTGATGGTAAGTGACTACCGTCGCCTATAGACATTAGCAATACCAGGGGGATTGCCAATGTGTTGTACACCTTATTACAATGCCTTAAAGGCAAACTGGCTCTCAAGTGCAATTTCCGGAACACACCAACAGGTGCTTGGCGACATATTTTCAACTTGAGGGTGGTACTGCCAGCCAGTCGAGTACTACAAAGTACTCTACCACCGTGCTGTGGTTTCCTCACGATGTTTTCCTTCACCGAAAGCTCAAGCTAATTGTAGGATTCGAACCCACGACCTTCGCCGCGGTATCCGTCGTCACTACCACTGAGCTATCATCGCCTCAGATGATATCCTGATGATCCTTCCTGATGTTTTCCTTTACCTAGCCCGAGTTTAGTCACTGGTCAATTATTATGAGGAACAACATTTAATTTAGCGAAAAAAATACTACCCGAAAACAGACAAAAAGGTCGATAAGAATGTGTAGTAATAATACAAGATAACACGCGAATATGACTGTGAAGATTCCACTTCTATTGAGTACTATACGATCTGATCAGATCTAAACAGTTATCTGCTGTCGGAGATATTTTTCAATTTCTTTAGATAGTTTATCTACCACAAATAATGCCTATTTAGGTAACATGGCATTTGAAAAGAACTGTAGATATTCCATTCCGTAACTGGTTTAAAAGAATACCTACCAAACAAGCTAGGTAGATTTGATAAAATGTGTTAATTTATTATTAGACAGATCTATGGTAATTTTACTATACTTTTTAGGAATAAGCTGATATTATGAACATGTTTTAAAAATATTTAGTAAAATTGATCAGATTTGACGTTACTGCACAAAAACTAACTTGAGAATCATTCAATTTAGAACATTTACTAACACCCATCTATATCTCTTAGTAGTAAATTGAAACAAGTGACATCGAATAATATATTATTAGTATCTTATAATGACAGTAAAATAAGAATAAAACATTTTTGCTTTGACATTTATAGATTTTATGATATTTTGGACATATATTTTTTAATAATTTAATGTACACATTTATACTTTGAACAAGGACTGGCACGGTTTGTAGTATTCAACTGGCCGACTACAACTCTTATGTTGAAAATCTGTCGCCAAGCAGTTACCGGTGGGTTCCTGCAGTGGCACTTGAGAGCCAGTTGTTAGTGGCGTAATAAAAGGGATATCAAAACAATTGCAACCGCCCGCTTGCCTGCTGATATTAAAAAATAATTGATGGAGCATTAGATTCAGTACATCTAAGCTCTGTACTATTAACAGTGTATTCTCCTTCTCATTCTTTGATTCAAT
Organism: Ochropacha duplaris; assembly: GCA_951361185.1. NCBI lineage: Eukaryota > Metazoa > Arthropoda > Insecta > Lepidoptera > Drepanidae > Ochropacha > Ochropacha duplaris. The sequence continues at coordinate 8,459,299 of OX592703.1, forward strand.
TTGCATTTAAGAAGGTGGCATACCTTACGTTCGAATTATCTTGTATGTAGGTATCTCTTTACGAGAGTTATCAGAAGATATTAAGATCTTCTTACAATTGATTAATTCTTAAAAACGTTCATTCATTCTTTCAAGCTATATTTAGGTTGGAGTCGCTCTAAAACACGAATGCTTAATCGACCGTCAGTGTTTAGACATCAGTTATAAGAATCACTACAAAACGAATGGCAATAAAACTATGTACTTACCACGAGATAAAAGTGACCCTTGTCATAATATAGAGTAGCATGATGTCGAGACAGCACCCGACATTCGAATATAGTATTTGTAGTACTTGGAGTCGCTCTATACACATTGCGTCCAATCTGTAACATAATAACAATTGAATGAATGAAAGTAATAAGTACTGCTGACTGCTCAGCAATTCCTTGTATGATTTGTTGATTCACACAGTTGCAAGGCGACCTTGTTTATGAATTAAAGATACAATCAAGATCAACTGAACGGAAGCCGAGCCTATATCACGGCAAATATGGTGAACTGTATTTTACTGTCAATGCTTAAGTACATATGTTTGTCAATACTATAACAATAATATTATAAAGAGGAAAGATTTGATTGTTTGTTTGCATTGAATAGGCTCTGAAACTACTGGACCGATTTGAAAAATTCTTTCACCATTAAAAAGCTATATTATACCTGATGAACATAGGCTATATTTTGTCGAGGAGAAAAGATAAGACCCCACGGGAACGCGGGTGACACCTCGGAGACAGCTATTTATTTATTAAAATGAACCTATGTAGTTAGATTCCCGAATCTCTTGGCACACTTCACCTTAGAGTAATAGTTATTTATTTACCGTAAACATGTCCGAAGTCCGACTGCATATTTTCGGTAAATTTATCGAACTATGACCTACTTGATATTATCCATTTAGATGTTATTTATTATCTATTATTATAATAATGAATTCATTATGTGATTGTGTGCATGAAGAGAAATAATGGCCGCGGTAACATGCTGGTGCTCTGTGCATGGATGACAGCATTGCATACCACCTTTATTGTTAATCAATTCATGTTTACATTAACTACAATCATAATTACTATAATACACGAATTACGATAGATTATTACCACATTACTAGTCTGGTAGGTATTTTCGCGTGCTGCCCAGAATAAGAAGGCATTATTATACATAATAAGAACGTTATTATTTGAACTAAAAACCCGCAATTTTCTTATAAGAATAAGAATAAATGCTAGTGTTGTATCAAATACGATATAAAAATACTTTTGCATAAAATTTTACTAGTTAAATGTTCATATTTCCATAAGAGGGTACAGTCTACTCCTACATGCATTAGAAAATTAATGTTATCAACAAACTAAGTGATCGCTGACTAGTCTCTGACCTGTCTGATAAGCTCTTTTCCTCATCAAAGGATCTAGATATCCTTTTATTATATTTTACAACTCGAATGCATCACGTAACTTCACGTAACTACTAGTATCCGGAACAGGAAAATATTTACATGATACGTTTTTGCTATTAAAAGTGATTAAAGTAAATAAGACAAAGGCCCCACACGAATAATTAGTTTTAATAGATACTTATCTGTGCTACAATCGACAGTGCTATTTTAACATTAACCAAGATATTTATATGCTTCCTGTATTATAAGTTATAACATCAAACTGATAAGTATCAACTTCCTTACTATCATTACAAGCAGATGCGTAGTCTAAAATAGTACAATTTAATCTCATTAAATTTAATTGCCAGTGCACAATTGTGGCCGTCTCGAGTACTTCGGGTCGCGCTGACTCAGGAGCGCTCTGGCCGAGCAAAACCTCCATGACAGACATAAACATGCCTGAATTGCATACAAAGTAACTTATGGAAGAACAGCTGTACAACGCGATTGGAAATGTTAAATAGGTTTATCTGTACATGTGACATTCCGTTTAATGCTACTTTGCCCTGTTAATATTCACTGTTTTAAATAATATTCTATTAGATAAGTATATTCTTTATGTTATAATTTATAATCAAATAGCTGGTAGCTTATTATAAATTAGTAGATAGTCCCCCGCGGTTTCATCCGCGTTATCGAAGGATCTTTTCTTACCCCGCGATAAAAAGTATCCTATCTCTTATTCTAGGAAATAGTCTATTTGTGTGCCAAGTTTCATCAAGATCGATTTAGTAGTATCGGAGTTTATCGCGGACCAACATCGTGAGACGGGAATTTTATATATTAAGAAACCCAATTGAAAATATACTTATGATAAATTTGTCAATGAAATAATAATTAAACTGCATTTTATATCATCGACATTCACTACTGAATATCAAAATTTAAGATATATATTATCAGCATCTCCCAAGAACCTTTCGACATAGTCGTTTACCTATGTTATACACAGTGACAGAATTCTATGGGAATGCTTAACATAACAATAACAGTTTTAGAAGGATAATAAACAGGTAGAATATTTTATGGATTCTGAAGATTTTTTTACCAAGCAGGTCAGTGAAACAATGAAAGTTATTTAGTCATGAATATTTGTGAAAGGGTACAATAATATTAGTCCTGCTTTCATATCTACCAATGAAACAAAATTGATCCTTATTATTATAGAGCTTTACAGTTGAAATTGTTTTAACAACACATGCCTGCTAAGAACTTAAAACCAATGCATGTTTAGAATTTGAATAGAATTGTAATTTTCATAAAGGTTTTATTTTTTTCATTTGATGCACATATAGTATAACTATTGAAGTTTTTAGTACAGCTATTTAATTAATTCACAAGATTTATCAGTTAATCTGTTGACTCGCGACATTAACCTGTGAAACAACTCGTCAACTCGCGCACTGTTTTCAAAATTTCTAAATTCGCGGCCAATTTTCAAGTAAATGTCATCGTCCCGATTGTCCCATTTGAGAACCAAGTGGTGCGGACTCTGAAACCCCGATTGTCCCAAGAAAGAACTGACAGGTTAATGGAGTCTCCATGAATTGCGGGTCCTAGAATTCTATTTTTTTTGGTAGTTTGGGACAATAGTCTGATGGGCCAGCCATAAGGTATTTTAATATCTAGTATGTAGTTGTGCTCTTGTACACTACTCAAAATATATAACAGTGTTTCCATACAAACATTAACACTATTTAACACCACTTAGGGGCCGTTCAAGTATTACGTAAGCACTATGGGGGAGTGGGGGGTCTTTGTTTTGCTTATTTTGGGTGACATGGGGGGTAGGGGAGTCTAGATGATGATTACGTCATCGGTAGTTATTTACTTTTTTACACGAATGGCAACCCTCACATTGTCTATGCTTGAAAACGAAACGCATTTTCGGGGATTTCCGCAAATAATGCATACGTTTAGGCACTCGCTTTAGAACCGATTAAGGGAATTATCAGTAAAATCTCATCTTTATCCTAAATCTATTTTCTTATTTTTAATATAAACATTCTAATTAGAATATTTAAAAAAAAAACATTTATAATTGAAAAATGTTTACGTAAGCATGGGGGGAGGGGGTAAGAGCTTTGCTTACTTTTGCTGACAAGGGTATGGGGGCGGTAAATAATTGTAATAAATCTGCTTACGTAATATTTGAACGGCCCCTTATTAGGTGTTAAGGTGATGTAGATAAATACTAACATGTACCTCAAGTTTTAACTTCAAGAGATTTGTTGGCAAGCAAAGCCAGCGAAATATTTTTTCCATTTTGAATATTTTATTCACAAATAGTTTGAAGAATAGGACTTTTAGGAGCTTTGTTTTCTATATTTCATATGAGAAATATTTCATTGTTTTTGAGCATATTAAGATAGTTATTATTTTACATTAAACTATACTTATCCGTATCCATGCTAATATATAAAGCTGAAGAGTTTGATTGTTTGTTTGAATGTGCTAATCTCAGGAACTATTGAAAAAAAAATCTTGTTGTCTAGGAAGGTTATATAACATCACGCTATGACCAATAGGAGCAGAGCATCAATGAAAAATGTTGCAAAGATGGGGATTATTTATTCCTTTTGAGAGCACTCGATTTTCCTGGGATCCCATCATCAGATCCTAACTTGGTGACAATGGGACCACCTCAGGCGTACACTCGATCAAATAAAAAAGAATTTAAAATCGGTTGGCAATTGGTGGAGAAATCAGTGAACATACATTACAAAAATACATACAGTCGAACATATAACCTCCACCTTTTTTGAAGTAATTTTAAAGGCGCCAATCTTAAATATTTCTTTTTCATGGAAAAATTAAATTGTATTTATGCAAGCAAACATTTTATGCATATTTGTACATCAAAATATAACATGAACACTATCAATATTAGAAATAAGCACGATCTTGTGACCTATCCTTATAGTATCCAAAAAAGCAAGGTTCATGTGATGGAATGCATTTGCCTATACATAAAATTAACCTGTTGAATCGCTGATAAACATAAACTACCTACATAAGAAATAGAATTCCAAGAAATGCAACTCCAATGATAAGTAACATGTTAAGACCATTTCATTACAGAAGGCTAATTCAGTAGATCAGTGTATTCTGACTGGTGAAAGCTTATTTCAATAGCATAGTAGTCTAATATGCTATATGTAAAATTATATTTTAAGGTAAAGGACTCTCATGAGGAATCACTGGAACATCACTATCAATCTACAATATATTTTTTTTTACTTTTATAGAATTTTACTTACTTTTTTTTTTTTTATGTCACAAGTGACAACGAGGCAGGCGGGTCACCTGATGGTAAGTGACAACCATCGCCTATAGACATTGGCAATACCAGGGGATTGCTAATGTGTTGTACACCTTATTACAATGCCTTAAAGGCGAACTGGCTCTCAAGTGCAATTGCCGGAACACACCAACAGGTGCTTGGTGACAGATTTTCAACTTGAGGGTGGTAGCCAGCCAGTCGAGTACTACAAAGTACCCTACCACCGTGCTGTGGTTTCCTCACGATGTTTTCCTTCAACGAAAGCTCAAGCTCATTGTAAGGATTCGAACCCACGACCTTCGCCGCCGTATCCGACGTCACTTACCACTGAGCTATCATTGCTTTTTACTTACATAAACCTGAACTATGAAATCATTCAAATAAGATTTGATGATGTTGTAGAGTCATAGATAATCACAAATATATTGAAACTTTTTTATAAAATGATCTTAGAAGAAATAAGGACTTTAGAAAAAGTTATCAAGTAGGTTATTCCACCTAATACTAACTGGCAGTTTTAGCCAATGGAAATTAGCAATATACCAATGACTGCATAGAAAGGTACTTTTTATAGCACCATCTATACAGGGTTACAGCGAAAGTCAACCTATCCATTTACGGCTTGTAGTAGAGGTCATTAGAAACAGATTTGACTGTAGAATGCCCAGTTGTCATGTATCTTTATGTATCATGACATTCACAAAATGCTGCAAGTCAATGCAGGTTAAGGTATCTCCTTGCTCACCCATACATTTACTCCCTTATACCTACTTAGATTGTTTATTGTGTACTTATTGTTGTTGATGGAATTGAAAAGTGGTTAACCGGTTAGTTCTTAAGTGGGACGGCCATACCAATCAAACAATAGCATAACAATTGATTAGAAATTGCTCGAGAGTTTAGTTATTTAAGGATATAGGCTGACTTTCCCTGTCACACTTATGAATTAACTAAATTGAAGGATTCACAAAATACTGAAAATAAAATATAATCCTTTACCAACCTTATGAGAGATGTTTTTAAATGTGACAACTTTGTATTTATATAACTATAGCTGAAGAACTACCTTATTTTTGTAATCAGATAACTATTTATATTTACCTTCACAGGTTGCTCCAAAGTAACGCGTCTCTCGTCAAATGGCAAAGAATTCGAATGAGGTATGAATATTGCTCTTGGAGCACCAACATCCTGATTGTTGGGTGGTTCCGGCCCTGGCGCCCAGTTGTAATCCATACTATTCTTAATAGTGTTATTCATGATTGATGGTCGGTAAGAAGCCTTTGGTCTCACTTTTTTGCTCTTTGCTATCACCATCGCACACACCGCTCCTCAGAGTCAGCATCCGTGCCTCGTTTATAGGATGACGAGAAACACATCGATAGTTGAAACCAAATTATATCCAAATCTATTCACTTACTGCAAGGTGAAAGGTCTACACAGTCCACTGCCCTTTTGAGGGACAAATTAAAAGTCCCGCAGTTAAAAAAGTATAATTGTACGACTGATTGGACGTTTCAATTTTCGGAGCAATTATGCAAACACCATTATTTATGAAACTTGATTCCATTCGTCTACGTAGGTATCGACGACATCAAAATTTAAAAACATATAAGTTACAAGTTAACGAATTTAGTTACAATAATTTATTAATAAAAAAATATGAAGTTTGTGTTGCCCAATTAACGATATATATTATTTCCTGGGCGTTATTCGAAATATAATCTTCTGAGGAACTTACGAAATGGGCGCACGAATCGGACATTTGTTTTGTTTAGAGATGTGCTCAAATGATATATTTGCTAAAGTGATTGAATAATCGACTAGTGTAAAATGTAATCGACTTTCGAATTAAATCAAAGAGAATGTAAACTTTTATTTGACTTAAATCTAATGATTTCAACCATAGATGACAGAGATGACTTAATCAAAGCTTAAATCTCGGAACAATAACTAGCATGGAAGCCGGGCTAAAATAAAAACCGAGTACTATACAGTTTATTCATTTATGTCAATTAGCATATCGTAATGTGGGAATGAAACAAAACATGGCTGTTTGTTTTTATTATTTTTGAACGTGTCACAAGCAAAATGTCAAATGGTCCTCTTTGGCCCTCTTATAATGCTAACAAATACAATAGTTCTATCCAAGACGTCAAAATACTTACGTTGGCTATCGACTTAATTTTGTAGTTTTATGTTTTGTTGATACGAGTCGGGAGTTTGACGAATTTACTAAGTGAAAAAAGCGAGTTAATGATTAATTTCTGGCTGAGAACGTGGCCAGAAAGTATATACGAGAGGTGTACAGTGCCCTGGACAAGATGTCTTGTGTTGTTGAAGGGTTTAAAGCCCATAGTTCGAGAAAAGAAAATGAGAACGAAACGTTAACATTTCATCGGTGAGATTAGAGATATATTTTTCAATATTGGAAATAAAAAAAGTGATAGACGATAAATAAAAATAGTACTTTATGCCTATCTACTCAAAAGAATTCACGTATTTGCTTTATTTTATGATTTTTCTGAAAAATAAAATTGTCGCAAGTATAGGTTACTAGTGATGTAAAAATGGTTATCGATAATCATTTCAATACTGTTGCAGATTTCCTAATGATGGTGAAATGAAAATGAAATGGAGTCAGTGCATCAATAGGTTTTTCTCATACAAACTTCCACCCCCTTTTCACCCCCTTAAAGGGTGATTTCTAGGATAAGAACTATCCTATGTTTTTTCCCGGGACTCCAACAATCCGAATTTCATCTAAATCGGTTCGGCGGTTTAAGCGTGAAGAGGTAACAGACAGACAGACACACTTTCGCATTTATAATATTTTATAATTATAATATTAATTAGTAAATTAGTATTAGTATGGATTTTAATGATTAATAAAGACATTAAATTAATAATTGTAGTTTAAATTATACTTGTGTCAAATTCTTATTGTCTCTTTCCTACCACACTTGATTGATATTCTGACGCCGAAGTTCCGTCGTGGTAAATCCGTTAGTAAACCACAGCCACACTTGGCAGATTATCCGTCGACAGCCAGCGCCTATACTGATAATAAATTATAATAACATGGGAATGTTAAGAAAAGGATAAACTATATTAATTAAAAAATATATAATAGAAAACTATTCTATCTATAGGTACACATAATAAAAATGTAACGGATCGCTATCTGTACATGGAAGATATATGAGAAAAAATATTATTGGGTCCTTTATCAACGCAATAGCACCCAAAACAATGATTGTTAGAATTTTGTCTGTTTGTGCAAGCTAATCTCAGAAACGGTATATTCGGATGTGGTTTTCACTAATATATTGTGGTAAGCTTCACTTAACATTTAGTGTTTGTTTCATGTCAATCGGTTCTTAAATAAAAAAGTTATGTCAATTTAAAGAATCACGTCGAACATTTGTTAATCCAAAATAAACCAAAAGATTTGCCCAAAGTCACTATTCCACGCGGACGAAGTCGCGGGCACAGCTAGTACTAACTATATTTACTTGTTTGCCTTGATGACTTATATCGACACGACAATGTCGATGATAAGCCCATCACTAGCCAAAAAATAGCTTGTGACAACCTGCATAATAACGAAACAGAACGGTATTATATGGCTTAAATATAAAAAAAGTAGCTTTCCGCCCTCGGAACAATAACTAACATGGAAGCCGGGCTAAAATAAGAAATGAAATGCATATACTTTACCTTTTTTTACTTTCGACGCTAATAATGCGTGGGAAAGAGACATATAATACCGTTCTGTTTCGTTAGTATGCAGGTTGTCACAAGCTATTTTTTGGCTAGTGATGGGCTTATCATCGACATTGTCGTGTCGATATAAGTCATCAAAGCAAACAAGTAAATATAGTTAGTACTAGCTGTGCCCGCGACTTCGTCCGCGTGGAATAGTGACTTTGGGCAAATCTTTTGGTTTATTTTGGATTAACAAATGTTCGACGTGATTCTTTAAATTGACATAACTTTTTTATTTAAGAACCGATTGACATGAAACAAACACTAAATGTTAAGTGAAGCTTACCACAATATATTAGTGAAAACCACATCCGAATATACCGTTTCTGAGATTAGCTTGCACAAACAGACAAAATTCTAACAATCATTGTTTTGGGTGCTATTGCGTTGATAAAGGACCCAATAATATTTTTTCTCATATATCTTCCATGTACAGATAGCGATCCGTTACATTTTTATTATGTGTACCTATAGATAGAATAGTTTTCTATTATATATTTTTTAATTAATATAGTTTATCCTTTTCTTAACATTCCCATGTTATTATAATTTATTATCAGTATAGGCGCTGGCTGTCGACGGATAATCTGCCAAGTGTGGCTGTGGTTTACTAACGGATTTACCACGACGGAACTTCGGCGTCAGAATATCAATCAAGTGTGGTAGGAAAGAGACAATAAGAATTTGACACAAGTATAATTTAAACTACAATTATTAATTTAATGTCTTTATTAATCATTAAAATCCATACTAATACTAATTTACTAATTAATATTATAATTATAAAATATTATAAATGCGAAAGTGTGTCTGTCTGTCTGTTACCTCTTCACGCTTAAACCGCCGAACCGATTTAGATGAAATTCGGATTGTTGGAGTCCCGGGAAAAAACATAGGATAGTTCTTATCCTAGAAATCACCCTTTAAGGGGGTGAAAAGGGGGTGGAAGTTTGTATGAGAAAAACCTATTGATGCACTGACTCCATTTCATTTTCATTTCACCATCATTAGGAAATCTGCAACAGTATTGAAATGATTATCGATAACCATTTTTACATCACTAGTAACCTATACTTGCGACAATTTTATTTTTCAGAAAAATCATAAAATAAAGCAAATACGTGAATTCTTTTGAGTAGATAGGCATAAAGTACTATTTTTATTTATCGTCTATCACTTTTTTTATTTCCAATATTGAAAAATATATCTCTAAACTCACCGATGAAATGTTAACGTTTCGTTCTCATTTTCTTTTCTCGAACTATGGGCTTTAAACCCTTCAACAACACAAGACATCTTGTCCAGGGCACTGTACACCTCTCGTATATACTTTCTGGCCACGTTCTCAGCCAGAAATTAATCATTAACTCGCTTTTTTCACTTAGTTTATTCTTCAAGCTCCCGACTCGTATCAACAAAATATAAAACTACAAAATTAAGTTGATAGCCAACGTAAGTATTTTGACGTCTTGGATAGAACTTTTGTATTTGTTAGCATTATAAGAGGGCCAAAGAGGACTATTTGACATTTTGCTTGTGACACGTTCAAAAATAATAAAAACAAACAGCCATGTTTTGTTTCATTCCCACATTACGATATGCTAATTGACATAAATGAATAAACTGTATAGTACTCGGTTTTTATTTTAGCCCGGCTTCCATGTTAGTTATTGTTCCGAGTTTCCGCCCCGCGGTTTGAAATGAAATGAAATTGTTTATTCATCCAAATAGGTCTTCACAGGCACTTATGAATAGTCAGACTCTAAATGCTCGGTTCGGAAGGTTGTTTTTGCTGAGAAGAGCCGGCAATAAACTCAGCAATTACTCTTTTCAAAAACAACTTACACCTATTACATTCAATAATTATTATTTATCTAGTCTCACTGACAATATTTGCGTGTTATGGCGGCAAAAATAGTAATCTATAGAATTTAATTATGACTGACTTAATAAACAAACTCAAGCAGACCAGCCCCCACAAGCAGCACCTGTTCACAAGTATGACGCGCGTGGCAGCCATCGCCCTCCTCGCACATTTTATAGGGAAGTGAGCGACCCGCCACACGACGCCGCCGCAAGCAAAGGCCTTAAAGCGAGCATGACTAACTTAAGCTTGCTCCAAACAAAAAGAAACAAAACGAATTAAAACACACAATATGTTATCACTGTTACTACTAACACGGTTTGTAAAATTAGGTAATATAATAGTGTATCTAACATTCCGTTTCACCCACGTATCCATTTTTTACCCATTTATAGATTGAATTTCAAAGAAAATTTTCTTATTCCTCGTCTACATCTTAAAAACAATACCTGTGAAAAGATTAAGGGTGTAGGCTGGGCGTTGATGAGTCAGTCCTTCTCATTTTTCATACCAAGAAACGGAAATAACTCCTAACTTTGAATCCCCGTTTCACCCCTTCAGAGGTAGAATTTTAGAAAACGCTAAAACACGTGTTTCTTTATTTTTAATTGTTAGCCTAAAAACGAAGTTTCATGGTTCTAGCTTCAAAAAATGGCGGACTTCCATACAAACTTTCAACCCCTTTTTCACCCCCTTAAGGGTTGAATTTATGAAAACGCTAAAATAAGTATTTCTTTATTTTTAATTGTTAGCCTAAAAACGAAGTTTCATGGTTCTAGCTTCAAAAAATCGCGGACCTCCATACAAACTTTCAACCCACGTTTCACCCCCTCAGGGGTATAAATTTAAATAACGCTGATACACATGTTTCTTTATTTTTAATTGATAGTCTAAAAACAAAGTTTCATGATTCTAGCTTCAAAAATGACCGACATTCATACAAACTTTCAACCCCTTTTTCACCCCCTTAAAGGTTGAATTTCGAAAAATCCGTTCTTATTCCTCAGTCAAGTTTTAAAAACAACACTTGGGAAAAAAATCAGCTTTCTAGGTCTAAGGGTTTAGGCTGGGCTTTGATAGATCAGTCAGGACTTATCCTTTTATATATATAGATGTATGAATATTCTAAATAATAATTATGACCTTTTTGTCATTAATAGTTTCAAAAGATTTATTTTGAGAATATTTATTTATTTTATTTTATTTAAGCCTTTTATTTCCCTAATAATAATTTTACATTTAATTAGAATTGAATTAATTAATACATAGTTATAATAATAGCAACAAAAAAATAAATATGAGACAAATTGCATTCTTTGTATATAATATTAAGTTTTTTTTTTTTTTTTTGAGAATATAGAAAGTGATTATTATTTCCGAAAAATGATGCAATAAAGTATAACGACCACCAGTGTCAAACGGAACCCATTATCACATTTCCGATACAGAAGATACTAACCGAGGCAATCTAAGGAATACTCTCTATAAGATGTTATGTACCTAGGTACAGGGTTATTTTTCAATCACCATCAAAAAACTATGGGTGTAACTAAAAAACTTACTAATACAAACGACTTTTAATGCGATGATAACTCATTGGTTGGCGGCAAAGGTCGAGGGTTCAAATCCTACAATGAGCTTTTGGTGCAAGAAAACATCGTCAGGAAACCATAGCACGGTGTTAGGGTACTTTGTAGTACCCTACTGGTTGGCTACCACCCTCATGGTAGGGGAGGTGAAGCGGGGATTTCGGGATTTACTCGAACGCGGCAGATTAACATAAGGGGGGCAACCTTGCACCTTGTGAAGTACTCCCACCAAACCTGAGCCTTCTATATAGTGTCGAACGTCTAGGGTAGCCCGTCAGATTAGTAAATAAAATCGATTGTTTGAAATACTCGAGCGCGTCAGATTAAGGTAAGGTAAGATAGTTAGATGCAGAATAGTGTGCATTTCAATAATCTGACAATTTGAGCGTGACATAAAGAAATAGGAGACTCGCAAAGTTGCAAAAAAAACGTGACCTGGACATTCTCGAGTGCGGTTAACTTTTTTTTATTTTGAAGAAAATTATTCATGAATTACGGAAATAACATAATCTGCCGATTTGCACAAGCCGAAGTAGCTAAAATGATTATTAAGTGTATAGCCAGGAATATTAGGAGTTTCCCCTCGGAATGAGAGATAATCAGCTACAAACTTGTTTAAACCTTTATTTTTACACTCTAAAACTTGTCTTAAAACCTACTTATCTTAGGGTGTCCGCGACTACAGATCTTTCAAGGTCAAAGGTCAAAAAATAGTTTTATTACACATTTATTGCAAATATCTCGTTTCCTATGGGTTTTTTACTAATTGAATTAATAATTTTTTATTTTTACTCTTATCGTTTTTTTTAATTAGTTTTTATTTTGTTTTGTATCATATCAAATTTTGTATTATTTTTTTTGCCACAAATAAATTTATTTCTTCTTCTTCTTCTTTTTAATAAATATTATAGAAGAATAATTTTCTACAACTTTTGTGTTGAAATTTTTTCTAAATCTTGAACCATTTTCGAGATTTTATATATATATTTTTTTTCAAACCGTCAGATTAAGGAAATTCCTCAACATAATTGTCAGATTATGGATCAACACGACAAGGACATCAAGAAGAACCGTCTGTATAAAAATCTGACGCGCTCGAGTATTTCAAAGTCACGATATTTTTTTGCATTTTAAATATTTTCAACCCCTTCGTACGGCCACCCCCACCACGCAAAACGGCAGATTATTATGTTTCCGTTATGAGACAGACGTGGCGCGACTACACTAATAACTAATCTAATCTACTACTCTCGACTAATCTGACGCGCTCGAGTATTTCTTTGTGACTGTTTTTTTTTACATTTTTGAAAACCTGTAGACGCTCCCCCCACCGCTGAAGGGGAAAATATCACATAACCTTTTTATCTTTATTCCACCTAATCTTCAAATTCCAGTAGGTCCCAAAGACACTCGAGTAACTACAGCATCGTTGCCTCCCCTTCCGTCAAGTCTGCCACCAAGCACATATCGGTGTGTTCCGTCCGTGTACTTGAGAGCTAGTTTCCTTCTGAAATTTGTGTGCCCACCACCTTCGGTTACATCATCCCTTAATATGGTGAGATTGTGGTCCAAACTCAAGCTTATCCAAGAGTATTTATTTTTATTGTAGAACTAATACCCTGAAATTGCGTACCTATTACATTTTAAACTTTCCATAGAGTTAGGTGGGACCTTAGAGGAGGGCGTCATAGGATACTTTTTATCACGAAAAAAGATAAGATCCCTCGGGAACACGGGTGAAACTGTGGGGGGCAGGGCAGCTAGTTCTAAATAAAAATCTCACTTTGTTCATATTTTTTGTTGTTTCAACATTGAATGTTGATTTACAGACATTGAATATTACAGCACCCAGGAATAACTTAATACACAAATAAACAACAGTGATTTCACTTTGGGTTTATTAAAAATAATGCTATAATTATTATTAAATCCGTTGGGTAAAGTGAAAGATCATTTATTTTTTACATTCTTACTGATATTAACCGAAATATCGTCTGTATCCCTGAGGAATGTATTTTAGTTGATAAAGGGTAAATTAGACGTGTGTTTATGTTTTCAACTCTTGGACGAATCTTCCAAGTCTCAACGGGTTAATTCGACAGATTTGTTATCTTACTCTTTTTCGCAATTGATAGGTATTTGATTTTGATTGATTGATTCAAATAGGTATGGAGAGCTTCCTATCCAGGTAGTATATATAATTCTTGGTGGAAACTATAAACATTGTCAAAGACGCGCCACATTTAGGTTATCTCAATCGGAACGCCAGTTATTGACAAGTTATTGATGTGAATGGTAATAATAAATAAATAAATAAGCTCTAATGGTAATACCATCAGGTGGGCCGTAAGCTTGTTTGCCATCTAGTGATATAAAATATTTACTCTCTGTTTTGAGAAACTGTTGGCAGCATTGGTGTAAATCATTCATTCAATTTTCCATTCATTCCAACTATACGAATGAAGAACGAACGAAAGTAAGTTATTGAAAGAAAGAAAACGGTTTTCTGCTGCCTCGGGTCTTGTGTGAAGTGTGTTGTAAAATAGTGTGTGATATTTATTTCAGACAAAAGTGCAATTTTTAGTGTTTCTTTTGTGTTTTTGTAAGTATATTTTGTAGAAATCTCTCGTTTTACTCTATAATATTTATGTAATTGGAAAAAAAATTATCTACGAACGAGATTTTCGACGAGTACACGTTCAATATGGCCGTTCCTCTTATTTTTTGCAATATTTACTGTAAGTAATTTGTAACGATTTCAACAGATGAGATTACGTTACTTCCTTGTCTTTTCATTGCTGAATCTTGAAATTAATTCACGAGTTTCGTTGATGTGGCAACTGACAGCAACCCTATTATTGGTTTTTTAAGTTTTGACATTTGATTTCTGAGTCATTTTCGTGCAATTTTTATATTGTAGCACCAGCTGCGTATTTATCTAATTTGCGCTTAATATAATTTATTTTAGGATCAATACATTAAAATAAATTATGTAATGCCTAAACTATTTATGAAAACATCATACTACATGGATTATTTCCAAATTAGTGAAATATTTGTACATGGCCATCTAAATTACACCTAAATTAGATTAAAAATATCTAATAATAGAATAGAAATACCTAATTCATAATAGTCTAGCAATCTATCTATGATATAATTCTGAAAATTCCAAGTCTGATAATAGGTAAGTACTTTAATTTTTAATTACAATAATGTTAGTAACATTAGACTTTAGCTATTTACAGATATTATTTCTGGATACATTAAAATAAAAACTATGCCAGATAGAACCATCAATAAAACATTGTAAAAATAATGTAGAAGATGATAAATATAAAAAAAGTGTCTAATATTTCATGCAATTTTAATGGTTTTCAGTCACATTTGACTGAAACAAGTATACAGTAACATTGTATTTATAAAATATTCAATTTATTGAGTTGTTATGGCTTCATTTACTCAAATCATTCAAATAAAGGTAGATTTACCCTTGACATAGAAGCCATAGATAATTTTGATTACCTCAAATTACATGTGCATAATAATATTGGTTGGTACTGTACTTTTAAACTTGTAATAATGTGAAGACTTTGAAGTGATGTTATGATCTTAATTAATAAGTAAGTAGAATCATGGAAAAAAATGTCTCGTATGTAGATTGTGGATGGCCGTTCGTCTCGATATTCAAGAGGAGAATAATAATGTTCATTAGAAACTATAATCCATATTAATATATATTAGATGCAAAAGTTACTTACGAGTATAAGTGTTAACCTTATTATCCCAAATCAAGAAAATGTTGACACTTTTACTAAGGTCATTTTTGTATATTTAACTATTTCCCCCTTAAGTTTGTTGTACTACTTACTGGATACCCCCTGTATAGATGTTTTGTGGTGATCCATGCTTGTATTATAAATGTACTTCTGTCTGTCTGTCTCTTTAGTTTACATTGCTAAATGGCTGAATAGCACCTTTTAGGCTTTTACCTTGGGCAAGAACTATTTCAGTTTTAAACAAATTGATCTTAGTTGTTGTAGCTAAAAGCTAGATTATAATATTTTTCAATGTTGTTACAAGCAAACATTTATGAGGGTTAATTGGATAACGTAAAGTAGCTTTGAAGAGCACTGAAACATTCCCATCAAAACCATTCTGATGTATAGGTAACATATAGTATACACATGTATATTCTAAATAGTATATTTTTGCTAAAAAGTCCTTGATTTAAACTTATATAAGGATTCAGGTCAAATGTATTGCTTTAAAAAGGTTGATAACTTGTAAATTTTACAGGTAAACAAGCTATTCCCTGTGACTTTGTCTGCATGGAATTTGTTTATCACAGGATCATGCCTGTTTAACCCTTTTCCAAGTCATTACCCTGTTTGATGGATTTAAATAAAAATGACTAAGGTGTAGCTGTTAAAACTATGTAGAGAGACAGATAGACTTACCTTGCATTTATAATATTATTATGGATTAATTTTAATGACTTGAAGATATTGATGTGTTTAATTTTCTTTTTTGCTCTAGATAAAGTGACTAAATTATTAGTGCAGGAGATTCTGGATTAATGGAACAAATATTCAGGACAAGATTATTATTGCCACAAGTCATAAATGAAAATTAAATGATCTAATTTCTTGTAAATTTACCAGATTTTGAGATGTAAATTAAATACCAGTTATTAGTAAAAAAAAAAAATGAAAATTCAAACAATTACATGTACCTATAATAACTCATTATGATAGTGGGATATTTCCAAATACATGTATTAAGTATTTACTAATTTTTGCATATTGTTATCCCTAAACAAACAGTAAAGTTAATAAAATGACAGTTAAAATGCAATGCAATTAATATTTTGGTTACTCTTATGAATTTTCTGAAGAAATCATTATTTAGTATTATGTAATATTGGGTGTTTTTTATAAAGTTTTCAAGATTTTCAGAGATGAAGAAATTTTTATTACGTTTAACATTTAATATGAGATGGAAAAAATGAACAAAAACCAAATACCTACCTATATTTGTCTAATTAACTCTATTAATTTATAATATTTAATACAACTTTTCATTAAAGTAAATGCTACTCATCTAGGGTTTACATTACTAGGTAGGTACATGAGTCAGTTATAAACTTATAACCTTTACATATAGAACAAAAAAAATGGATTTTACATGTAAACAGTGACCTCACAGTATTTTCCTTGCTCAATTATAACCTTCAGTCCAAGTAGTTTTTAGGGTTCTGTACGTCAAATGAAAATATCCGTCTGTAAAGACCCTTTTCTCAGGAACATGTGGAGGTATCATCAAGCTGTAATTAATATCAAATACCCTGAGTATTTTTGCTTACTGCAGCAGTGAAAAATCAAACTTCCAAGTCTATGCAATCAAAAGATGCCACTTCCCGTTAACCTAGCTAAAACTATGAATGAATTTGTATTTACATGAAATAAAATTTCATGTTATACATGTAAAGGAATAAATCGTAGATTTATAGTTAAATTGGAGATTTTGCGGGAAATTACAACATAATCAAAAATATCGAAAAAGAATCTCCGAGATTCGATTCCCGTGATGAACGAACTATGTATTTACATACCCACCTACAAATTTATACGGAATCCTCGGTGCGCGAGACTCGCACTTGATCGGTTTTTGTTATAAGATTTACCTTCTTTATTATTATACCTACACACTATGCTATCATATTATAAGAACATCATTAGGAAAGTAAGGTCATCCTTCAATACTACAAAAAAATGTTGTCAAGTTCATTTAATGATGCGCAAGAACTAAATGTATTCCTAATACAATTAAAATTCAGCACATGTAAACAAGCTTATATATTAAAGATTCATATCCTATACTAGCATCCGCCCCGCGGTCTCACCAGCGTTTTCGAGGGAATTAAAATTATCCTATATATGTTTAGAATTTGTAGTCCTAGTTTGGAATTTTATTTTAAACCTGCCTAATTCCGTTTTGTAATATTTCAACCTATAGGAACCTTTTAAAGCAAAACATATCGTGTTTCAGAAAGTCATCGTTACAAATACCGCAAGACCCCGTACTAACCATTAAATCGACACATTATTTGTATCAGTTTCCTATTATTACTGTGTCAGTCGAAACCTAGTTGTACATGGTATAGCTATTGATAAGAAAATAACGTTGCAATCGTAAAGAAAAAAATACAAGTGTTGTAATGTGCACAGGTGTGATAATGGCAACGGTGCTCCCGCCGTCGCCCGCGTGAATCAGTGACTAGTACAATAAACCTTCCGGGCCTACCGCCTCAAGCGTCACCCGACCACGATGAAAATGGTGTTGTCTCAACGGCAACGAGAGGAGCTGTAAGTAATATGACTTCCTTATATTTTTTCGATTAGATTTACACAATTATCTGATAGTATTATAAACCGCTGGATGCGAGCAGCACAGGACCGGTCGATGTGGAAAACTTTGGGGGAGGCCTATGTCCAGCAGTGGACGTCTTTCGGCTGAAATGATGATGATGATGAATATATTGTGACAGTTTAAGAGTGATATAGTCACCAGAGGTAATCGAGGTAGCTCATTGGTGTTTAGCTTGCCACAACAAGATCTCTGGCAGAAATGCGACCTTACGCTGGTTAATTGGAGGTAGTGCTTCCAGTAGTTCCAATAGCTGCAATGTTGGTTAAAATTAATACCGGGCCACATAACTAAGTTTTTTTGTGATGTATTTTCGAGTATTTCTATAAAACTGCTAGTAAGACATAGTGTTCTATTTTATTTAGAAAAATCGCGTTATATAGTAATGGAGATGGGAGAGGAAAAAATATTGCCCGGTGATTTTTGATACTAAGGCACAGGCTAAGCTAAGCTACATGGCGCATCGTTATTGGTACTTCTTTTCTTATTAGCAGGAAAACTGTGTAACACTTTATAATGTATCTACATTGAAAGCTTGCAATGCGTCGTGCACGATGCATGAAGGTATAATATTGTTTGAATTATATACGGCGTAATTATAGTATTTGAAAAATTAAAAAATATGGTTTTTGACTGTTAAATAAACAGCACCAGCGGCTATGCAACACCTAACGCGATAACCAGCGTGCCTCATGTTAGAATTACATAGGGTATAAAATTAAAATATTGCGTGGGCAAAAATTAAACTAAATAACAAACTAAAATTGTTTGAAATAATGAAAACATGAAACCCAACTTCGTTAAAAAATATCCTCCGAAAAAGCTAAAAACAAGCTCTGTGTTGGAAAAGGCGACGTATTGCACAAGCAAAGAAAATACATGTTATTTTTACAGCAAACATTTTTCTTGTAATAATTTCAATATTTTCACAAACCACTACTTGGACTATAACTACATCTTGTCTGAAATCATCTTTATTTTAATGAATTACATATAAAATTTTTACATATAACATAACAGGAGCCCTAAAAAAGAAACTATAAAAAACGTGTTTTTATTTGATTGCGAGTCTATACTGCACAGTTCAATGCACCTGATAATCATCATAGGTGTATCAAATTTTATGTATATTTTAGTTTCTGATAAAGCTAAAATAGTACTTTTGCAGGAAATTATTTTCTTTGTACATATTTTGAATAATAAATTATTTTTTTGATAACAACAGATTTAAGTTACAATGAATTCGATACATCGATAAATGCGAAAGTAATTTAACTTCGAAGGTCATGTGTTTATTTAGATATATGTATTGCGAATAGGATACAACTAATTATAACTTACTTTAAAACTTTAATCTGAAAAAAAAAAACGGTACTACTGAAGCTTGGGGTTCTTGCCGTCGCCGTTAAAATTGACAGGTCTTATATACAACTATTCTGTAGTAAAAGTATAAGATAGAACAACCAGCCAAGTTATATTTTAAACATAACTTATGGACCATTTATAAGTACATAGGTATATGCCAGCAATTACTGCATTCTTGATGTTCTAATTCTTCAGTCTTTCGTTTGTTCGCTTTAATATAAACCTAATATGTGATCCGTATTTCCTGCGTAAGAGGAAAAGTTACCATTTCTGTCAGTCCTTATCATTTCATAAATTTTATAATCATGTTGATTATATTATCTAAGATCTCTGTATCCGTTTATTTTTGATAATTTCCCTTATCAATTAATATGAATCTAGAAAAAAAATGATAAAAATCTAATTAAAAATAAAGTAGGTATCACCTGTCAGTATAATATCCCTATAAATGAACGACCATGATGGAAACTACTGTCGGTTGCTTATGGTCGCAGATAGTGTGTTCCTTCAGATACTTGGGATACTTAATTTCGGTATGTATGGTTACAGCTTCGGATATCTTACATATTCGCAAAATCAATTCGATATTTTGTCTGCTATGTTTTACCATTATTTAATTCAATTCAGATATGAAGCTGTAAATGTGGCGAAATTTACTCCCGAGCTGTATGTCGATGGCACGCTCTATCAGAGAGAAAGGAGGTTACTGCTATGGGCCTATAGTTAATCGGTCCGAGATAATCTGTGAGAAAATATTCCGGAAAGACCATGTCCCTAAACAATTAAGTGGAGGTACCTAATTGTTGAGTTAATTCCTTGATGGGAATCGGGTAGGAAAGATCAAAGCAATTCACTGCGAGCTAAGCACGTTCGGCCATATCATCACTTACCGCTTAACACGGTAAGTGATGATATGGCCAATTAATGGCCAGTTAATGATCAATTTACTCAAGCCTATTTATTCATCTTAAAAATATACATATCCTATAAGAGGCAGGTGGCCCCGCACCATTCACCTGCGAAAGAGAGACGGTTGGGTAAACGTACAAACGAATAGAACTTTTAAAACTTTCGCGAACTAAATTCATTATAGTAGATTATACCGGGTCTATTCGCGCACATAATAATCAAAATATAATTTCGACTAACCTCGACGTTTCGATCAAGTTACATTGACCGTGGTCACGAGTGGACTGAACTGGCGGGTATCAGCGTCTTGAGGGGCGAGAGTTATCTCCAACTACCCGCAATTGGTCTTGTGACACGAAACGATCACGATCTCGGCACACCGTACTAACTGTATCCACTCTCGAACTCGAACTTAATTCACGGCGGTGCGAACACTTTATTATCACTGGATTCCACGCAGCAGATAACTTGAAACCATCTTCCCGATTGAAATTACGATGTTTTTTGATTTCAATCGCTTCTCGAACAATTCTGGGATAGAAATGTCGATCTGTGGAAAGGATTTTTGGGTCATGAAGCTCAATCCAGTGGTTTGGTCCCGATTCCAACAAGTGTTCGGCGATCGCTGATTTATTTGCCAGGCGGTTCTTTACGGCAGCCATATGTTCTTTGACCCTTTCAGCAATAGTTCTCTTCGTCTGTCCGATGTAAGAACTACCACAGCTACAGTCAATCTTATATACTCCAGGTGTTTGGAATGGTATTACATCCTTCGCTGTCCGGACTTTTTGTGATATTTTTGATAACGGAGTGTATACAGTCTTAATGGAGTACTTTCTCAGTGCTGTTCCAATTTTGTCCGTTATCCCTTTCACATACGGCATAAACACTGGCTGCCGGCCGACATCAAAATCAGTCCTTCTACACTTCCGCCTAGGACACCTCTTATGCATTTTATAGCCGTTGCGTTTTAGCACCTCCTGAATATGCGACAACTCAGATTCTAAATATTCAGGGTCACAAAGATCATAGGCTCTGTTCATCAAAGACGCAACGACAGACTGTAAGTGACGAGGATGGTGATGAGAAGATGCATCTAGATACTTGTCAGTATGTGTTGGTTTTCTGTACACTGTATGTGTCAGGGACCCATCCGGTCTCGCCATTACCTTGACATCCAGAAAGGCCAAAGCTCTGTCTACTTCGATTTCAAAAGAAAATCTTATCTTAGGATGAAAAGACTCTAGATGATTTTTGAATGTTTCTACTTCTTGCATACTACCTTTCATAATACAAAAAACATCATCCACGTAACGTTTCCATAACTTTACCGCTGACTGTTGCAGATTTAATGCTTTTTCTAAGTGTTCCATCCAAATATTGGCTAAGACTGGTGCTACAGGACTACCCATAGCAACTCCATCTATTTGGAGGTAGTGTTGTCCACGGTATACAAAGTAGTTGCCTTCCAAACAGTTACGAAGCAAAACCATGTAGTTTTCCGAAATATTATTCTTCTTCAGCCTTTCCCTGACGACCTCAAGACATTCTTTAATAGGAACATTAGTGAAGAGTGACTCCACATCAAAACTCACCATGATGTCATCTGGTTCCAACTTAATGCCGCCAATAATATCAATGAAATGGCGAGAATCCTTCACAAATGAAACCGTTTTTCCCACTAGTGGTTGTAATATAGACGCAACGTGCTTCGCGAGATAGTAGGTAGGTGAATCTATTTGGCTCACGATAGGACGTAATGGTACGTTGGTCTTATGCACTTTCGGCAGTCCGTAAAACTTAGGTGGTTGCACTATTTTGGGTTTATACAAGTGTTCATAGGTAGATTCCGTGAAAAGTTCCTGATAGTCCCTGATTACGGCTCGTATACGACGTGTAACTCGGGCGGTCGGGTTGTACGATACTGGTTTGTACGTATTAGTATCACTTAACAATTCCATTATTTTTATGTCGTAATCAGCAGTGTTCATTACAACAGTGGCATTACCCTTGTCAGCTTTTAATACTAAGATTTCACTATTTTTTCTAATGCTGCTAAGTGCTAGCCGCTCTTCATTAGTGACATTGCTCTTAGGTAGTTTTGCTTTCCTTAGTATTATTGACACATCCTGCCTAAGGGCTTCTGCATCAACAGGTGGAATTTTATTGCGAATAATAGCTGCTTCTACATTACATATAACATTTTCATATGGAATTTGTTTAGGTGTTAAAGCAAAATTTAACCCCCTTTCTAGTATTTTCTGTGTTGTATCATTCAAAGCAGTATTTGAAAGATTAATTACTGTATTCAGTTGTGGTTGTAAAGCAGAATCGATTTTTACTGACTTACTTGAACACAGTTTTTCGAATTTATTGTGATGTCCCGTACTGCATAAGTCATATGTACGTTGTGCTTGTTGATAAGTTATCCGATCACATAACTCAAAATCACTACTTGACAACACTTCACTACACTCTGTATGTAAATTGTATAACGACCGTTGCACTCGTTCTAGATCACAGTGACTGTTACGTATCAGTTGTTTTAACAGACGGATACTCGCACTATGCAGAATCTCACCGGAGAATGCGATATCACTGCGCGGTTTTATACGCACACATGTCGGTAGTAAGTTGTAATCACGACACTTAGTTAAAAATATTAACGATGTTTCTAACCGTACTCGTTTCTTCCGGAGAAATTCTAGGTGACGAATTTTGTTTACAATTTCCGGCCCGTATCGGTTTGCAATAGTACTTTTAAAACTTTCGCGAACTAAATTCATTATAGTAGATTATACCGGGTCTATTCGCGCACATAATAATCAAAATATAATTTCGACTAACCTCGACGTTTCGATCAAGTTACATTGACCGTGGTCACGAGTGGACTGAACTGGCGGGTATCAGCGTCTTGAGGGGCGAGAGTTATCTCCAACTACCCGCAATTGGTCTTGTGACACGAAACGATCACGATCTCGGCACACCGTACTAACTGTATCCACTCTCGAACTCGAACTTAATTCACGGCGGTGCGAACACTTTATTATCACTGGATTCCACGCAGCAGATAACTTGAAACCATCTTCCCGATTGAAATTACGATGTTTTTTGATTTCAATCGCTTCTCGAACAATTCTGGGATAGAAATGTCGATCTGTGGAAAGGATTTTTGGGTCATGAAGCTCAATCCAGTGGTTTGGTCCCGATTCCAACAAGTGTTCGGCGATCGCTGATTTATTTGCCAGGCGGTTCTTTACGGCAGCCATATGTTCTTTGACCCTTTCAGCAATAGTTCTCTTCGTCTGTCCGATGTAAGAACTACCACAGCTACAGTCAATCTTATATACTCCAGGTGTTTGGAATGGTATTACATCCTTCGCTGTCCGGACTTTTTGTGATATTTTTGATAACGGAGTGTATACAGTCTTAATGGAGTACTTTCTCAGTGCTGTTCCAATTTTGTCCGTTATCCCTTTCACATACGGCATAAACACTGGCTGCCGGCCGACATCAAAATCAGTCCTTCTACACTTCCGCCTAGGACACCTCTTATGCATTTTATAGCCGTTGCGTTTTAGCACCTCCTGAATATGCGACAACTCAGATTCTAAATATTCAGGGTCACAAAGATCATAGGCTCTGTTCATCAAAGACGCAACGACAGACTGTAAGTGACGAGGATGGTGATGAGAAGATGCATCTAGATACTTGTCAGTATGTGTTGGTTTTCTGTACACTGTATGTGTCAGGGACCCATCCGGTCTCGCCATTACCTTGACATCCAGAAAGGCCAAAGCTCTGTCTACTTCGATTTCAAAAGAAAATCTTATCTTAGGATGAAAAGACTCTAGATGATTTTTGAATGTTTCTACTTCTTGCATACTACCTTTCATAATACAAAAAACATCATCCACGTAACGTTTCCATAACTTTACCGCTGACTGTTGCAGATTTAATGCTTTTTCTAAGTGTTCCATCCAAATATTGGCTAAGACTGGTGCTACAGGACTACCCATAGCAACTCCATCTATTTGGAGGTAGTGTTGTCCACGGTATACAAAGTAGTTGCCTTCCAAACAGTTACGAAGCAAAACCATGTAGTTTTCCGAAATATTATTCTTCTTCAGCCTTTCCCTGACGACCTCAAGACATTCTTTAATAGGAACATTAGTGAAGAGTGACTCCACATCAAAACTCACCATGATGTCATCTGGTTCCAACTTAATGCCGCCAATAATATCAATGAAATGGCGAGAATCCTTCACAAATGAAACCGTTTTTCCCACTAGTGGTTGTAATATAGACGCAACGTGCTTCGCGAGATAGTAGGTAGGTGAATCTATTTGGCTCACGATAGGACGTAATGGTACGTTGGTCTTATGCACTTTCGGCAGTCCGTAAAACTTAGGTGGTTGCACTATTTTGGGTTTATACAAGTGTTCATAGGTAGATTCCGTGAAAAGTTCCTGATAGTCCCTGATTACGGCTCGTATACGACGTGTAACTCGGGCGGTCGGGTTGTACGATACTGGTTTGTACGTATTAGTATCACTTAACAATTCCATTATTTTTATGTCGTAATCAGCAGTGTTCATTACAACAGTGGCATTACCCTTGTCAGCTTTTAATACTAAGATTTCACTATTTTTTCTAATGCTGCTAAGTGCTAGCCGCTCTTCATTAGTGACATTGCTCTTAGGTAGTTTTGCTTTCCTTAGTATTATTGACACATCCTGCCTAAGGGCTTCTGCATCAACAGGTGGAATTTTATTGCGAATAATAGCTGCTTCTACATTACATATAACATTTTCATATGGAATTTGTTTAGGTGTTAAAGCAAAATTTAACCCCCTTTCTAGTATTTTCTGTGTTGTATCATTCAAAGCAGTATTTGAAAGATTAATTACTGTATTCAGTTGTGGTTGTAAAGCAGAATCGATTTTTACTGACTTACTTGAACACAGTTTTTCGAATTTATTGTGATGTCCCGTACTGCATAAGTCATATGTACGTTGTGCTTGTTGATAAGTTATCCGATCACATAACTCAAAATCACTACTTGACAACACTTCACTACACTCTGTATGTAAATTGTATAACGACCGTTGCACTCGTTCTAGATCACAGTGACTGTTACGTATCAGTTGTTTTAACAGACGGATACTCGCACTATGCAGAATCTCACCGGAGAATGCGATATCACTGCGCGGTTTTATACGCACACATGTCGGTAGTAAGTTGTAATCACGACACTTAGTTAAAAATATTAACGATGTTTCTAACCGTACTCGTTTCTTCCGGAGAAATTCTAGGTGACGAATTTTGTTTACAATTTCCGGCCCGTATCGGTTTGCAATAGTACTTTTAAAACTTTCGCGAACTAAATTCATTATAGTAGATTATACCGGGTCTATTCGCGCACATAATAATCAAAATATAATTTCGACTAACCTCGACGTTTCGATCAAGTTACATTGACCGTGGTCACGAGTGGACTGAACTGGCGGGTATCAGCGTCTTGAGGGGCGAGAGTTATCTCCAACTACCCGCAATTGGTCTTGTGACACGAAACGATCACGATCTCGGCACACCGTACTAACTGTATCCACTCTCGAACTCGAACTTAATTCACGGCGGTGCGAACACTTTATTATCACTGGATTCCACGCAGCAGATAACTTGAAACCATCTTCCCGATTGAAATTACGATGTTTTTTGATTTCAATCGCTTCTCGAACAATTCTGGGATAGAAATGTCGATCTGTGGAAAGGATTTTTGGGTCATGAAGCTCAATCCAGTGGTTTGGTCCCGATTCCAACAAGTGTTCGGCGATCGCTGATTTATTTGCCAGGCGGTTCTTTACGGCAGCCATATGTTCTTTGACCCTTTCAGCAATAGTTCTCTTCGTCTGTCCGATGTAAGAACTACCACAGCTACAGTCAATCTTATATACTCCAGGTGTTTGGAATGGTATTACATCCTTCGCTGTCCGGACTTTTTGTGATATTTTTGATAACGGAGTGTATACAGTCTTAATGGAGTACTTTCTCAGTGCTGTTCCAATTTTGTCCGTTATCCCTTTCACATACGGCATAAACACTGGCTGCCGGCCGACATCAAAATCAGTCCTTCTACACTTCCGCCTAGGACACCTCTTATGCATTTTATAGCCGTTGCGTTTTAGCACCTCCTGAATATGCGACAACTCAGATTCTAAATATTCAGGGTCACAAAGATCATAGGCTCTGTTCATCAAAGACGCAACGACAGACTGTAAGTGACGAGGATGGTGATGAGAAGATGCATCTAGATACTTGTCAGTATGTGTTGGTTTTCTGTACACTGTATGTGTCAGGGACCCATCCGGTCTCGCCATTACCTTGACATCCAGAAAGGCCAAAGCTCTGTCTACTTCGATTTCAAAAGAAAATCTTATCTTAGGATGAAAAGACTCTAGATGATTTTTGAATGTTTCTACTTCTTGCATACTACCTTTCATAATACAAAAAACATCATCCACGTAACGTTTCCATAACTTTACCGCTGACTGTTGCAGATTTAATGCTTTTTCTAAGTGTTCCATCCAAATATTGGCTTATACTGTAGCTGTGGTAGTTCTTACATCGGACAGACGAAGAGAACTATTGCTGAAAGGGTCAAAGAACATATGGCTGCCGTAAAGAACCGCCTGGCAAATAAATCAGCGATCGCCGAACACTTGTTGGAATCGGGACCAAACCACTGGATTGAGCTTCATGACCCAAAAATCCTTTCCACAGATCGACATTTCTATCCCAGAATTGTTCGAGAAGCGATTGAAATCAAAAAACATCGTAATTTCAATCGGGAAGATGGTTTCAAGTTATCTGCTGCGTGGAATCCAGTGATAATAAAGTGTTCGCACCGCCGTGAATTAAGTTCGAGTTCGAGAGTGGATACAGTTAGTACGGTGTGCCGAGATCGTGATCGTTTCGTGTCACAAGACCAATTGCGGGTAGTTGGAGATAACTCTCGCCCCTCAAGACGCTGATACCCGCCAGTTCAGTCCACTCGTGACCACGGTCAATGTAACTTGATCGAAACGTCGAGGTTAGTCGAAATTATATTTTGATTATTATGTGCGCGAATAGACCCGGTATAATCTACTAAAACGAATAGAAACAACATTAACACGCATTTTCAATAGTAAGCAATTCTTATCGACAATTAGCAATACAAAACATACCTATCTGAGTAAATAAGAGAGATTGATGTCGCTTCTGTTGTGCACAGAACTTAAAGAAAGTAATAAATTACTAGGGTTTACTATTGTTTATATTTAACTACACCAGCGCTGAACACCCGATGAGACGAATTATTGGACCCATTCATTCCTGAGTATCAATTCTAATTCAAAGACAAGAAAAACGAGATTCACTTACTATTGTTAACTAAAATGGTAGCTGATAAACGTTCGCCAAGTCGGTTTACAATTGCTCCGCGAATCCAGTTATGTTTGTGTAACCGTTTTTAACGATAGACTTCCTTCCGCGTTCAAGTAACTGTGTGATATTATAATATTCCGTGGTCTCCTAGGATTTGGATGTGAGATTTAATACGAGTATGAATAAAAAAATAATTGTTTCACAAACTTTTCATATGCGCGTTACATCAATCACAAGGAAGCGTCTCCGTTTCATCTTGGGCAAAAATACTTTCGTATGTCTGTCCAGCTGTCTGTCTGTCCGGCTGTTCTCCGCTACAGGTCGCATTTCTCAATAGATTCTCGTGAAATTTTGTGAGCAGGTTCGATTATATGGATATGGTATTTTTTTTGTGGATTCAATTTTTGGAACGTAAAAAATGCGAAATATGTTAAAAAATCTCAAAAAATTTACGATGTCTACCGCTCTCAGAGTACTAGTAAATAACTAACCGATTAAATACTAAATCCCACTGCTAATTTTCCACCGTAAAATAACTCTTTTTTTTTTGTTATGTAGTTTTGGGACGACCATCTCATCTGCGAGCCAAAAGGTTTAAGTTATTGTAAATACTCGTGGTTGCCTGTAGTGTATAGGGTGTAAGCACAGAGGTAGGTTCTGAAATCTGTCGGTGTAAGCAATCACTTGCCTCACATCCCTTTTGTTTAACATTTGACCCTTTGTCGTCGTTCTGGAATGTTGGTATGTAGATATTGTAGTTATGGGTCGACCCGAGTGCCAATCGACCTTTGAAAGTGACAGTTGTTTTCAGAGCGTCATGTCATTGACCCCGTCGCCGCCGGCGCCTTGGTGTACGGCTTTCATCAAGAACCTAGAAATCCCATCATTATTATACGATTATTGATGTTGAAATTGCGATAACGGTTTACCTTATTCATCCATAGATTACGGTGTACATAGAAGCTATCAATATAATATTGAAACTTTGTTTTACCTTGCTTGTATGAGGACAATCAGATTACTGTTATGTTATATGAAAAACATGGATTACTATGGAAACTACGCAATGGATTACCATAATGATTTTAGATAATGATATTAATAGATAACAAAAGCTTTCTTGTACACCTAAGACGCTGAAAGAATCAGAAGAATAGACGATATTCAGGCTCTGTTGAAGATGGCAAGAAATACAAGTCTCATAGATTGTTTTTTTTAAATCTAATATAAATGCTCTTTGCATTCTTTCGTTAGGTATAACAAACTTTTCATTTCCTTTTATATTGAACGGCCCAGAACTCGTGTCCTGATCCTTATAACCCTTACGTTTAACCTTAAAAGTGTGCCCTTTAACTTCGATGACTAAAAGTGAAAGGCATTTGTGATCTATTTCACAGGTACATCCAAACAAAGATGTGGTCACACTGTTCACACGCTATTGTTATACAAGTCCAAACAGACAAGTTGTCCAAATTAAAAGTGTCCGTGTTACGTAATTAAAGCTTGCGGAGACGTGGGATTACGCTACTTTATTACGTTAAACGAATCACAGCTACGTCAGTAGTATGATTTAATTGTTTCTCACAGCATATCTTATGGAAACCAATATAGATAACGTTAATTGCGTCAAATTTGAAATATTGGCATTTGTGAAGCAAAGATTAGAGTACTGTCTTCCAAACAATTGCCAATCACGATAGTGCGGGTCCATTCCGCGTTCCGTTCGAATTTACTGCGACGAATGGAGGTCATTGAACGCGGCTCTTGATTAAAAATAACGATCACAAATGAAAATACCAACAGGCAATGGAATTTAGACCCGCAATATTCTTGACACGTGGATATTGATAATAGCAGTTAGCAAACTTTCCAATATCTTCAAAATGGCGAAACGTTTTCCCAGACTATAACACTGAACAGAAACCAGAACAGAAGGGTGATAACCAATAATTTTATCGAATAGACAGACTGTAGAACCAAATAATACTGTAGTATTGTTTGTACTTTATAGAAATAGCGATGGCAACTACTACAATATGGCACATAGATCTTGAATGGAGTTAATTAAGCCAATAATAATACAAATAAAAAAGCCAATAATCATAGTTGCATTATCATCATATCTCAATTTATAATGTATATTATTTTTAAATTCTTATCCGAACTTCCTATTTTCAAAGCAGGAACAGGACCGTGTCTAATATCACATTTTATTAAATATCAACCTGAATAGTATACCTACTCATCAGTTGTATAAATTTATCAGAAATACCTGTTACAAATGTTTTTTTTTAGTAGTTATAAAAATAAAAAAGGGAGTGAATTTAATTTGCCACATTTAATGTAATCTTGGCTGGCATCTTTGCAATAACAACAAAATGTTCAATACATACTCGTATATTGTATTATTTTATTATTACTTTTGTAAATAAAATAAATTCAATACTACCTGTTTATACTGATTTTGAATTACTGTATGTACCCATGTCGTCCAAGTGACTTGCTTGTACCATTTAATAGTAAAGGTAACGGTAGTAGAGTTATACTTAGGATAAACTATTCGAGTGAGTTTATTACAACAATATTCTAGAGACTCTTACTTCCTATAGTGTAAAAATATTACAATTAGTGAAAGTGAATAGTGAATAGCAAATCATAATTCATTTTTGTCTAGAGTAATGTTATTCAAATTAGTTTAGTGATAACAATCTCGTTACAACGCCCGCTTTATAAAACCTCCTATTGGCTCTCAATGAACTAGGTCGAATCGAGAGTTGTCTTACAGTTGAATACCCAAACAGCAAAATCGATTGCGTCATACCTGGTTATTACCATAATCGATCAAGATCTTAACCTGCCTTATGTAACTTCCTCGAGATAGGTACATATGCAAGTGTTTATTAAAAAAAATAACTGTTGATAGGATGTTGATGTTTTGTGTGCATAATTAAACACAACTAATACCTCTGTAAAATATTATTAGATAGTTTCGTGAGTGAAACAAGACTTGACAAATTCGAAATTTTACTGTGGCATGTGAGTGAGTATAACCTGCGAATTTTGTGTAACGTTTACTATTAGTCAATAGCATGGTTTATGTTTGTTACGTTACAAACAGACTTATTATGCGACTAACCTATACGAACGAATTAGTCATCGTATGTAATAGGTATGTCATCATGAGACGAAGCTGTATCAATGTCAACCTGCTTTTATTAGTACCATTGTTCAAACAGTTAGGTTGGAAATTAATCTTTTATCTTAAGATCCTTACATGTTCATTTAGAATTGGTTGTTCTGCAACTTTAGCGTAGGCAGGTGTCGTCTAGATTGCCTATATTATGTGAAACGTGAGACGATTCTTATTTCTAATATTCTTTGAATTATGTGTTGGAATGGGAAATATCACATTTTCTTATTAAGCATTTATTATTTTTTTATTGTTTATTAAAAACGTAGGTAGGTACACCTACATATATCGCATCTGCATAGACTGCGCGCCTTTTGGTCGTTCCATAGGACGGACAATAAACAGACTTGAATTTACAAGTGAATTTCATTATAGCTTATCTCACCTTCTCCTTCATCATAATTAGGACTGTGGTAGATACATAGCAACTAAACAATTTATTTACGTCTAAGTAATCTTTAATACAGTAAATTCTAAGTATAAACTTATAGTGGTTGGTATTTCTAATATCTGTTGAAATTTACTAACTACAACCGGCTGGCAATATAACAAATGAAGCGACAAATCTCCATATATAATTAGTATAACCATATTCGTAATTAGGTATAACCCATTGGTTTAATAATGATACAAGGTATGTAAGCCATTGTGAAGTTCAAGACCCGTTGTCCATCCGCTAAACGACTCATGTCGGGGATTGCGTGGAATGTGGTCCTCGGCCGGTCGGCTACTCACTCAGCTGCATGCGTCTTGCTAACCACGCTCACAGAATAATTCTACTGTAATAATACCCCATAACTCAGAATATTCTATTATTATTGACCACTCCATTGAATTATTTATAATATCAATTTCTCACATCCTATTATGATTCTATCTATAGATAGACATGTACTAATGATAGTTATATTTTGACAATTGATCGAATATGCGATCTTTCATGCGATTTTTATCTCGATTTTAGCATTGCGATGTTTTATTGTTAACACATCATTAATTTGGATGCGTCAATTAATTAAATTCTGACTGTGTTCAAATAATTTAAATAGCTCTCGTAAACATCAACTTTACGATCTTTGGTGAAATTTCAAATGAGTAATTAGACAGAAAATTCACCGGTTCACTTTAAAGGATTTAAACGTCCGGTCACGACATGGTTGTAATTAAATTACCATGTAGAAACTTCCCGGTGAACTTATATGTTTCTTTACAAAGCTGTAGTGAATAATATATTCGCTGCCAATGTCGTGCTTCATGTCGTCGAGTAAAACTTAACTATATCTTGTTATATAAACACCTGAAAAATTCAATTAATTTAGTATAGGTACTTAGATACGCATAAAAAAATTCACCCATGGCTCTGACCTTTCCCCTTCAAAAATGTCTGTGTTGATGGAATTTTCCCCTAACCTGATGGCTTTCCCGATATTTCATTAACCAGCCCTTTGTTTACTGAAAGTAATGCAACCGATGTTTGCGTGACAAAGTCACAAATATCCCGCTGATGTCACGAATAGAATATTCAAAATAATACAAATGCATTATACTACATTATTGTGACGAATCTTATATACAATCGTAGTATTCTAGTTGAGTAGATATATGTTGAGACGTAGTATAAATAAATATTGGTATGGTAAATTTTGCTTTATATAGGTAGGTACCTTTTTTTTAGCTCACTGCCTGAATCGTGATTTCTGGAATAATATCTTAAGTAGTTTTGAGACGAAGTTCTCATCCGTGAGCCATGGTAACTCAATCAATGATTATGTAAAAATGCTATTATTCGCACAGCTGCAAGATTATTCCAAAAATCTCTTAGGACTTCAGCTTATGCTTACATTTCCAAACGATTGATTAAAGCGAAAGTAGTTTTTCCATTTTATCATAAAAGTAGTATAATTGATAGTGTCAAACATTTAGTAATGGGGTTTTAAACCTCGAGGGAGGTTGGTAACTCTGTAGAATAGGTTAGTAAAAATGGGATTCGCAATGACGCAGCCAGGCGCTGACGTAGCCATCGCTAGGCGCCTGGTGGGTGCGATCGATACGGCGGCATGTCGCCCCCACCCTTCACCCCTCCCACGCGGAAAATTGCTTTCAACCTTAACCCTGTCCACTCAAGACACAATTTTGATCGATAATATTGCAACCACTAAGTATAGCAAATTAACAGAAGATCCAACGTATTTAGTTTATTATTTCGTATTTATTGTATATTTGAAAGTATGTTAGTTAGATTATTTAATCCGACGACATCTTGTGTATATTTGTTTACTTATGCCAAAAACGCTAGAAGAATCTGAATTTAATTTTGAAGTTTTATTTTTTACAATTTATTTGTTTAATTTAACATGGTTGTATTATTTTTTTGTGTCACACATGTGTGTTAGATAGACAAATCATCGTCCCAGTAGTAGGTATTTATCTATGTACAGCAAAGACGTTTTCATTTTTGTTTACGAAACGGTATCTTAGAAATTGAAGAAAAACCCCTGACAAAATCCATTTATGCACATTTCTTCGTAATTTAACAGTAGTTGGCGTTTACGTTTCATGTCACGTGTGCGTATGCAAATTGTAGACGTTACGTGCTCCTCATACGGAAGTGCAATGTGGTTTCTTTCTTCCACTCTTAACTTCGTCTTGCTTGGTTACATACACCTAGTACCTACTACACTACCTATTTGTTATTCCGTTATTTCATCTGTTTATGGCATCTCAAATTCTTCAAATCAATTGCATTACAGACTTTTTGGATGGTGATCCTCAAGGAAGTTTTCATTAGACACATTATTTAGCCAAAGCTAGGTACGGTAGCTAAAATTTATCTGAGTCAAATCCTATAGACATACATTTAGGATATTCCAAAAGTCGATTGGAGAAAATATATTTGGCTAGAGAATACGATACCGCTAGATTCAGACCGTAGAATGACCAAAGGTTATGTTGCTTATTAAATTATACCTAACAAGTTATTGTAACATGATTTTATTAATGTTTTCACCATAAAATAAATTAATTGAACACAATTAATACTAATTGTTTTTATTTAATGTTATCATCAGGAACGTTTTTTTTTTGTTGTTGTTATCGATATATTGACATGGTTTAGTGAAAACTAGAGTCAGGACAAACGTTCGCCAAATTCGAATACCCAAGTATAAATATTTTAACAGCATTGTTGAACTGAACATATTGAATTATATTATCATATTATGATGAGTAAGACATTCGTATCACTTGTACACGCCACATTTGTCCTGCAATCAGAATCATAACATCGGAAATGTATCGTGAAAGTTATTTTCTCAGGCTGCGGTCCCAGATCGGCCCGCGCCTCTAGCTCAACGCACGAAACCACTTTCGCTGCTCCGACATTGCCACTGAACTCTTACTGGCCAAAACTAAAACTGATCACAATATAAAGTGCTGTTTATGTATTAAAAACCTTATTTTAAACAAAATTTGTTTCACCATGAATTATCTTTTAAAAGGTTAAAGATTTACTTAGTTCCAATATGTATATTTTGCTTTTTATATGCAACAGATTAAAAGTAGTAGAAGTAAAAGACATAAATCGATTGCTCCCACCCGAACAATAGGGACACCCGCCAGACTGATTGTCTTTAGAAACGATTCGGTTTCACCGTTCAGATACAGAAGCCTAACATTATTATCAAGGCAGAAGTAAGCTTTAATCAATGGAGATATTGTGTACCTACACGAACGGTTCCTCTCGCCATTTTTTCCTTATAATTTTTTGACCATATAAAGTATTGTCGATCGATGTTATCTGATGATGCATTGACGCCATAATCAAATTAAATACTTACACAGAAGTTGCGACGTTAATATTGTTCTATGAGCAACGTAGTCGTTTATAGAATAGTTAACGTGTGACGTAATGTGAGGTAGTGTGAGCGTGTGACGTCCACAGCCTGTTTTACTGTAAAATTGATCACTGTCTCAGTTACTATTTATAACATGATGTACCTGAGGACTCACATCACATAGGACATCGCACGCAACGTTCTCTATTTATCCTTTGCCATGATGATTCTATTGTTAAACCACCGAATAATGTTATGCTATCTGTTCTGTGACACAGCTTCAGCAGTCCATTCTGTTGCAGGTGTATTCAAAACAAATAATGAGGGTTTACTGGCACGAATCTGCAATGTAATTTGTAAAATCAAAGAATCTCGTTTCAATAATTGCCATTATGTGCGCAGAAAATTGTTCAATTCACATTGTTATAATAAGAAACCGCATTCTCACATTTCATTTCTGTACAATAGTAGATAGTTACTTAGTTCATTGCCAATCTTTTCATTCAAATAAAGTTTTCTCTTTGCTGTACAGCTTGCTATTTTTATTCTACTCGTATTGAAATATGTAGGCGTTAACGTTAATTTTATTTGGGTCCACTACTACCTACGCTTATTGTCATGTTGTTTTAGTTGATTAATTCGTTTTTTGAAAAGATTGCTTCAGGTTTTTCTTGAAAGACGGATCAAATTGTCATAAAGTATAATAAGTGTCTATCTATTGTCGTGTTTTAGAAACTTAGTTTAACAGACAGTTGACCGTATAAAATGTATTAATATGTAACAGATGTAGGGTCAGAACATGTGAAGTAATTCAGTATCAGTAAACTTGCAACAAATCATTTCTCTTAGAAAGTAGAGTGGGCCGATTGAACAATCCCTTAAGTCTATATAGGAGCATTTTATATGGCAACATGAATACATAGGCCTTGTACTAACCGTTGAATCGATTGTTAGAAAAGCGTTTTATAATAGGAATAGACATAGTATTAATGCTACTTGAAACCATCTCCATATTGTTGTTCAGCCTGCTGTGAGATGCCCATATCGCTGTCTTGACAGATAGACTGATGTATCCAACGCTAAGCCTAAATCGCTAGTTACAAACTTATCAATCCAATATGGGTATATCAAAACTGATCCCCTAAGGGCCTAAAATGGGTTTCCGCATAGTGAAACCATGGAGCAGTATGCTCTAAAAAATACTGATAGGTAGTCCAAATCAAAAACAACGGTGTGAATTGTTTAAATAAGAAACAGAGTAGTATGTTTACGAAATATTTTTGCTTCTCTATATTTTATTATTGGTTTTCGTCACTTATCAACTAAGTCCGTGATTTTGAAAAAAAAACTGTACCGTCATTTCTATTTATCACATTACCACGTAGATAACATTTAACTTTAAATATATTAGTAATTTTATTAAACGAGCGAATTCGAACGAGTTGGTCAAAATTAATGCCGCATGTATTTTTTGTGATTTTGTCTGTTACATAACTTATTATACACATGACCTCATCTTCGATTTAACACACACACAAGTGATGTGTCATACAAAATAATGTCAAATTCTTGTGGTACAAGAACCTGAATAGTGACGGACGACTCGCATCCTAATGAAATTTATTGGATATCAAGCTATTCAGTGAAGTTGCTTTATTATTACTTACTACCTAACCTTAATTTCTTGAAACTATCAAAAAATGGTAATGTTTTCTCAAACAGTTTTCAAGCTACCACTAAGCTTATCGCTTCAAAATACCTATATTTTATCGTTTAATTTTATTTCTAGCTTGTTTATTTAATTTATTAACTGTGTATAATCTCAACACGCACTAATTACTTTGCCGTATATCTTGATTCTATGTACTTATTATTTATATATCACCCATGATGGGTGTCCATTAGACCATTTTTGTGCTGTATGTATGCCAGAAGAATGCCTCCGATTCAATACACGCTCCATAGTTTTTAAAAATGAATGGATGGAGAATGGAGATACATGAGTAACCCCTCGATAATCAGTGAATTCGGCAAGCCTGGCCTTTTTAATCATAGATTGCACCTAAAATACTTATCTCTAAATGATTTTTTCAAAAAACGTGAATTCCACACAAATAAAGAGACCAACAAATTTGTCTTTGCTTAGGACGTGAGGTCGAGTGAGTGATCCATCAAGCTTCAGCAACGGGTCGCAGACGCAGAAGTTAGTTTCGATTGATTTGGCAAGGGCCCAGAAAGCGTCACGCCCAGAAGGACTGATGCTCTGAATACAGACAGCATTAATCGTTTGATTGTAATATTCAATTCATTATTAGTCAAACCTAAAATGTATGTAAAGTCGACCATAATATTATGTTTATTTATGTACATTGTTGTTCCTGCCCCCTTACTTTAGTAGTAGGAATTGTAGAGTTGTAGTGACACAGTTGGTTGCAGCGATAATAACGGATATGTGTGATTAGACCTGGCGCAAGGGCATCTTATCAAATTGGGTCAGGTTCGACGTCTGCTCTACTACTTATTCTTGCAGAAAGTTACAATTAATTAGACCAATGTTGATTCCGATCCTATTGTTTACAAACTAATCTGACAATTAGTCCAAAGCATTTTTTGATGTCAGAAGCCTGACATACGAGCTGGCGGGCTACCAAAGTCTCCTATAATTTTTTATGTTTTGTGTTAGAAAGAGTTATGGTGTGAATATATCAGTAATTACGATGATTGCCTAATATTGGTGTTAGCCTTAGTAAAAAAAAACTTGAGAGGTGTCAAGGGACACCCGGATGGAACGAAGTTATATAAGTCGAGAGTATATATATATATATATATAAAAATAAATGTTTTTTTTTTTTTCTATTTATATATATATAAATAGAAATGAAAATATCTGGCTTGCTTTACTACAATAGCTACTTACAATAGCTTACTATAGCAAAAAGTGTCGTAAGAATTTTTTCCGTCTAGCCCCCTTTCACAACGCGCGATAAGGAACTTCGTGAACTTTTGAGTTTTTTGACATTGTAGCGTATATTTTCGGAGAAGCTTTGTATACATTATATTTCCTGCAAAGATTCATCTAACCTTCCGGGTGCGCTATTTGAAATTTTAATGTTAATGTAAAGAGTATCCTTTTAAAAAATAGTTTTTTTCATATCAACTACTGCCCTTGATATGTTTACAAAATATAAAAAGACTTAAGTACTCATAAATAATGAACCAGAAATAGCATCATTATCACATTTACCCTGTTGATAAGTCGTTAAAGTTCTTACTGCGATACTTAAAAATATTATTTATTAAATTTGTTTGCTCATCATCATTAAAAGTCTTGATATTAAGTTTAGTACATGCACTCAATTTCATCGAAGATAAATATGATTCTGAAGAAACCTTCTTTCTATACAAAACATCACGTCACGCAACCAAGAAACATACTTTTAATTTGTAATGATTTTTCCCTTCCCTTGGGTTCAACCTTTTTAACCTGGTATTATTATGTTTCTTTTGAGACGTGGATGAACTTCACAGGGCAGAAGTTACTAATGAGTATTGTAAAAAAAACTACCTATTCACTGAAGTCACAACAACTTAAAGACAACATCTGTAACCAAAATAGATTCGATTTCCTTAAACACAACACTCAAGGAACTGCGCTCTTGTAATCTTCAGCTGTTAGTTTTTTTACACATGTTTTTACTAACACTCTTTTTGTTTCATAGATTTAGTTATTTTTTCTGACACGCATACTGTTTATGCTTGCTTCCTTCTATAAAAGCGGTTCATTGGTTTTCATGCACCTACCTTTACCTACATGAATGAAAAAATATGCACGTAAGTAGGTACATTACAAATGTTACTTAATCTCTACACGAAAAAATGCAATAATATTAAATGGAACTATAACACAATCGTAATTAATTAAACATGGAGAGTCATACAAAGAAACCCGTGTCTTGTTTGTCTACTATCAGAATATCAATGCAATTTCTATCTTTTTTACGTTATATACTAACTAAACCAACTGGATTACTGGCCCAACTTTAGTCATTCAAACTAAAATCATCCATCGGGCTTCATTCTTCTTCAAATGTTGAATATGGCATATTTTCAGGGTTCAAACAACGCTAAAACACAAATCAATAATTGAGAAACATGTTTATTTCCATAAGAGTTACAATGTTCTAAGAAAATATTTTTCATATTTTTTAAAAAATAAGTTAATTAATTTAATTTAATTTATTATCCATATTAAAAATTACAAAAAAAAAAAAATTACAAACTAAAGAGCCTGCACGGAAGCCTCGTGGGCTTATCTGTGTAGGCGGTCGTCGCTCACAACTATATTAATATTAAATTAGGTAGGTATAGCTATCTTCTCGTGCTTTTTTGCTACTGACAATTTTGACTAATTGGATTTCGATTATTTTCTTGTTCCTCGCT
Organism: Ochropacha duplaris; assembly: GCA_951361185.1. Lineage (NCBI taxonomy): Eukaryota > Metazoa > Arthropoda > Insecta > Lepidoptera > Drepanidae > Ochropacha > Ochropacha duplaris. The sequence goes on from OX592703.1 coordinate 8,498,877, forward strand.
CAAGAATTTAAGTCGTTTGTCGTCATACATTTTTATTTTAGCTAACTATATCATGTTATTATATGCAGGATATTTCATCTATTTTGTAAATAATATTTTTAAACTACACCTACTCGATACGTTAACATTACGAAGGCGATACGAAAGTGGTTCGTGCTCCAGTGCCTCTGATATGATTTGAACTTTTCTGTTTAATGTTTCAACTTTCGAGATTTACCTTTTCCTTAAGTGTTTCGTAATCTCTTTAGGACTCATGAACTTTATTTAGGTACGTATACCTACTGTATGTCCTTTTCTCCCTCGGCTTCTCTTTAACTTATTTGTGTATCTCTCATCCGTTACGTACGACACATTACTATAATAAAGTCTCCCACACATTTAAAGATCTATATAAGATAATTGTAATATTTTCTCGAGACTAATATATCCGAAAATAAAGGTCCCAGTACTGATTATAGTACACCCATATATTTACTGCTATGTTTCTCAAGGTACTTTCCAAAATCATATTGAAAAATAATGTAAATCAAATTAAAACCCTATAGAAATTGCCAGCGGTTTGTGCAAGGTTAATTGCAGTACATCATCCTAAACAATTCTTATATCTACGTATATAAAAAAATATGTTTGTATGTTTGTCCTCTACGCGTTCCTAAACCATTGATCCGATTGTGATGAAACTTAGGTGGGTTCTGAGTACCCGCGAAGGTTACTGGCCCAAAAAAGAATAATTGCAACGCATGCCGAGAACGGCTAGTATATATAATATATAAATTAAATACTGATCAGTGTTATGTTATTGTTACAGGAACAAAGCGATCGCCGACTATTTAGGTAGCAATGGCTACACGGACGCGCTGGAAGCCTTCAAGAAGGAGGCCGACATGACCGGCGAAATGGATCGCAAGTTTGGCGGCCTCCTCGAGAAGAAATGGACTTCGGTCATCAGGCTGCAGAAAAAGGTAAGAACATCGTTATTAATTAGTTACCGAAGTTACTAAAGTAGAGTACAAGTACCATTGCGTTGAAATAGATACCTACACACTTGCATGTAATGATGATGATACAATCAAGTAAAAATGTCTGGACGCTAATGCGATGCTAGTAGTCTTCCAAACACATTCGGGACTCTGCAAGTAGACTATAGCAAATGCAGTCTGAATATTCTATAATAGTATCTCAGACCAAATAAAAAAGGTAGACAGCGCCCCGCGCACTTAAAGTGAAGCACAGTAAAGGAAGCCGATCGCGATTCACGCGGCATAACGTACGTGCAGGTCACGCACACAACTTCATGCATGATGCTTCACTTCATTGGAGACTGTTGTTTACGTACGCTCCTCTACTTTTTTTGTGTTCTGTGAATAGTATAGGGAACAATTATTTTACTCATTATTAGTGGCAGAATAATCAGATGTGCGAACGTTAATTATATTATTTACCAGTAACTGATTCATCTATCAATATTTCATTATTCATGTTGAATTATTCATTAGTGATACGATGTCAACAGTTTTCAGAAGATGTATTCCCATATGTTTTAAAAGTTCAGATAGGCTAGCTTACCTACAGTGTTATTAAGAAATACGGCGACTATGACTGTTGACTACGCTTGAGCAGTCTTGAGAAATACCAAATGCAGATTACATCATAATGGAATACCTATATGTTTTGAGATTCATCTCTCAATTTTCACTGATCACTATTATTGTTATTCAATAACTTAATCGTTAATTTATCTAAGAGCTTTAGAAATACATTACATGTCTTGTAAAAAGAAGGTCACTGTTTAAATATTTATTTTATCTAGACACGCGGGAGCGTGTCAAGACAAGTTCAAGAAACAGAACTGGCGAGCCGCACCGTGTGTAATATTACACGAACCATTTGGAGCCACTTTTGACCCCCTCATAAATCAAAAACTATTTTACATAAACGTATCAAATTTGGCTCATATATTGAGACTTGCGAGATACATATGTGTTCTAAATTTCATAAGCTTATCTCAAACGGTTATTTAGATATTAATGTCCAAAATTCCTCATTTTTATCATTGACTGACCTATAGACCAAAACTCTAACCCAGTTCCAGATGACCTAGAGAGTTAAAATTTGGTATGCGCTGTGACAACCGAATCGAACCGTTGACGCGAACGTGGCCGAGCGAGCGGCAGCCGCGCTCATAAGCGCGAGCGCCGTCTTGCTGTCCGGTTGTCTCTCGATATCTGACCTATAAGGTTGCGATTTATGCTGCGAAATTGCTAAGTTTTCTTAAAGGATCCTTTTAAAAGGACCCACGGCGTTACGAGGATACATATCCTCGTAACGCCGTAAGTACATACTTACCTACAAAAAGTAATGATATCCCACCAAAAACATAAATGTAAAAAAGGAGAGCCAAGTTCAATACAATTTTATTCTCTGCTAGGGGCTTCGCCGCAAAAAGAATGGAGATCTGAGATTGAGTGCCAAGTTCTATGCAAAATCCAAATATGTAGTCTAAGGGCTGACTTGGCTGGTTTTCCCATACGAATTATATAGCCTTCGCATGTTCTAAACCTTTCGGTTCTTATTTTATTATTTCGAAAATTTGGCTTGCTGGTAGAAACTACCCATCGAACATAAGGCTCTTCCATGACTGTGTAAAAGTAGGTACTTAATAATAATTCGTATGGGAAAACCAGCCAAGTCAGCCCTTAGACTACATATTTGGATTTTGCATAGAACTTGGCACTCAATCTCAGATCTCCATTCTTTTTGCGGCGAAGCCCCCAGCAGAGAATAATTTTTGTATTGAACTTGGCTCTCCTTTTTTACATTTATGTTTTTGGTGGGATGTAATCTACAGGCTGACTAACTGACTGACGGCCCTATCAACACAGTGCCTAAACCTCTGGTATTAGACACTTGAAATTTTGCACACATGTTCTTTTTTATAATGTAGGCATCAACTAAGAAAGTGTCTTCTAAAACTCAACCACTTGAGTTTGTCATTTAGCAAGTCACTCAGAAGTTTTTTATGTTTTTGTTGCCATGACATGCAACTATTGTGAATAAGACTAGATAAATAAATTATACATAGATATATACCTATGTATATGTAGGTCTAGGTTGCCTTTTGTTTGTTGTTCCCGTTGCCTATCGGTGTGTTCCGGCGATGGCACTTTTCTGAAAGAAGCCACGGATTAAAAGCTAGTCGATTTATAAATCACCGAAGATCACGGCTAGTCCCCATGTTTCCAAACAAACACTTTCCGCTTCGTTCATAATTAATAACATGGTTACATTACACTCATTTGTTTTCCAGTCGTTCGAATGGTAATTGTTAAACTCTAGAGTTTAAACCCATTCATTGTTAAAACTTATTGTGACATATAGGTTGTGAAGCAACGACAGCACGACACAATTCGGTCTAGGCAATGTAATGTACCCCATCGATCTGCGAGTCGTGGACGTTTCTAGGTCGCTGCAACGATTATCCAAGGAGTCGGTCGTTGGATACAGACCGAGTCGTTCTAGAATATAAAAATTCTAACGTATTCCTCTTATACATTGTGGCACAATTTATCCAACATGCTAGACCAAAAATAATGTGAAGTCTTAACAAATAAAACTCAAGGTGATGGTAATTGGTTCACTGCGCTCATTTCAGTCTGAACCTTGCTCTAGTAATAGCCAAGAATGTTTATATATCGGAATTGGGAGATCTCTTCGACGTGAATGTAGGATAAAAATAGCACCATTATTATGTATTTTACAGTTTGTGCAAGATGAGTTGTAGGTTTGTTAGACATTTATGACTACATAACACTGTCAAAAATTGGCATACGTAATTTTCAGAGCGAACACGTAATTAACCATTACGAAATCGTGTTCCATAGAAATTAGTAATCCATCGACTGCTGGCTGACAGATCCATCTATCTATCTCTTAACGAGCACTGGAATTACATACTATTACATTAGAGATACATCTTTTAAATTATAAATAAAGAACAGAAATAAGGCTGATGAATCAAATTTACAAAAAAAAGCCGTCATGATAATATGTGCGTGTTAACTGGAAGAAAACTTGACATATATCATAACGCTCTGTCGAGTGTTAAAACAGTATATTATCACTAAGTTCCATACCTTTCCAGCGTATTGCCTTTATCGCAACATAATCCCTCTTCAGGTAATGGAATTGGAGTCGAAGCTGTCGGAAGCTCAGAAGGAATTCATCGAGGGTGCACCGACGCGCGCCAAGCGCACTCCAGCCGAGTGGATTCCACGCCCACCAGAGAAGTTCTGTCTCACCGGTCATCGGGCAACCATTACTAAGGTAAACATTGCAAAAAAAATACGATCCGAAATACGATTCCACGAGTCCACTGGTTAAGCATAATATCCCTATTTTAGATCTAGATCCGTATCAAATCATCATCATCAATAAGACTTCCAGTGCTGGTTGAAGGCCTTTCTCCAATAGTTACTACGTCCTCTGATCCTCCTCTATCACAATCCCACGCTGCCTCCCATGTTTCGCAGGTCCATCTAGCGGAAAATAGTCCTGCACAAAATAGTCTTAGCTCCGCACGATGAAGTAATATTAAGAAATTGTAATATGCATCTTCTCTATTGATATCTTTCTTCTTTGAATCGCACCTTCCAGAGACGCGTTTTCTTTTTCGAAGCATTGTTTAGGGTCTTGTTATTGTCTAACTTCTTGCTTACATCTCGCGATGAATTCCACACAATCAATATAATTCACAGCTTTCCAAGAATACTAGTAATATATCTGTTCCGTTATGTTTTATGTTCATTCAAAGTACTTCTCATGGTTACTGAGTAAGAGTATTACATTGTAAGATGTGAAATTCATTATAAATTACCTCTGTGATATTCTACTATAAAATTGTTTTATTTGCAATTTATTATTAAATCTTATTTGCTTATTAGATAGAACTTATTCTAAATGATTTCGTGTCGTTTCATCCAAAGTGTTATAGATGTACCAACATTTTGTTTTCGTGTTATCCAGGTAATATTCCACCCAGTGTTCAGTTTGATGGTATCCTCGAGCGAGGATGCGACCATCAAAGTGTGGGATTTTGAGAGCGGCGAGTACGAACGAACCCTGAAGGGACATACGGATTCCGTTCAGGACATCGCCTTCGACCATCATGGAAAATTACTTGGTAAAGAACTTTCAGCTATATTTTAGGTGAATTCACTTCAATCGCAAAATTTGCGTTTCTTTCCTCCGCTGTGTTACCAGCATTCCTACGATAAAACGTATCTGTATAAATTAATGTATCTAATACCAAACGATTATCGTCAAGATCAGTTCCATTTTCGTGCGATATTCCCGTAAAAATGGGTATTTGCAGTATGTTTTATTTACCTAGGACAGTATTAGAAAAACCTAATTCAAAGATAAGATATCTTTCGCATTTTCTATGTCCTTTGTTAGCCCTAGTCTTCCCCTAACTGTCTCGGATATGAATATAATACTGTAAACTTATAATTGTGTTACATTATTTCAAACATCATGCATGACAAGTATAAAAAGAATAAGAACATAAAAAGATTATAGTTTTTAAGGTCATTGCGTTTAAAGTAAAAGGCTAATGTTACTCCGTAAGTATGCCGCGTATGCCGATTGAGTGGGTATATTGATTATTTGTTGGGGTCAATTAACTGAAACAAATCCATAACACCCAAGCTGATTTATGTGGTTTAAAAAATTATGTTAAAATGTCACATATTTCTACGAATACAAGATCTGTTTTGAAGTCGGGACTAGCCTCAATATTGTCATGACTTAACATAACCTAACCTCCTATACTATAATATGGCATACTTATACTCTCGTAAATGAATATTTCCTTTAATTATTATTATAAAATGCTTGTTTCCAGTATCCTGCAGCGCCGACATGTCAATCAAGCTGTGGGACTTCAATCAAACGTTCGAGTGCATGAAGACGATGCACGGCCACGATCACAACGTGTCCTCGGTCGCGTTCTCGCCGAGCGGCGATATCGTCTACTCGGCTAGTCGGGATAAGACTATCAAAGCTTGGGAGGTGGCTACTGGGTATGGAACAAGTTCGATATTTTACGAGACGAGATACTATTTGAATTTACAAAATACCTAAATATTTTAAAAATGTATGTACATTTTTAAAATATTTAGGTATTTGTCGACACATTTACACTTTAAATTCCGTATTCCCAAGAAATCTTATCTTATCCCGGGATAAAAAGTATCCTATGTTTTATTCCAGGATATGATCTACCTGTTGTTTGTTTGTTTGTTTTGGCAGGGCTGTTTCCGCACTTAGCCTCTTGACTGGGCCATTGTACGTATTTAAGCTTGTGTCTTCTCACTCCAACCAGCCCAGGTCATCCCAGAAGGCTAGCAGCCTTTGTAGACTGCCAAAGGCTTCCGGAAGTGACGCTGGTGAAAGGAGGATTTGTGCCCGTTTGTCTGCCACGCTCCTGCATTCCATAAGCACGTGCTGTGGCGTTTCTTCCGCCTCCATGCATCCTCTGCATAGGGGGCTGTCTGTCAAACCTATGGTAAATAGGTGTTCGTTCAGTAGACAGTGGCCGGTTATAACTCCTATAACTTTGCGGATTCTGTCCCTTATTAATCTGATGAGGTTGCGAGAAAACTTTTTTGATGCCACCGGAACTGCATTCTTTGTTTGTCTGCACCCTTCATTGGTTTTCCATTGCGTTAAGTGGGTTTCTTCAGTTTTTTGACGTAGCCATGATTTTATTTGGGCCTTAGGTATGGGTAGTAATGGTTCCGGTCCATATACTATTGTCTCCGATCCTCTTTTGGCCAGTTCATCGGCTGCGTCATTGCTCAGTGAGTTGCTATGTCCTTTGATCCATTGCAGGGTTACTTTGTTTGTGTTTGCAATGGATTGGAGTGCGTTGTGACATTCCAGTACAAGGACAGAGGTTATGGTGTTATTTTGTAGTGCTTGAAGTACTGATGCACTGTCTGAGATGATTTTTATATTGAAATCTCTGACATCTCTGGCTGCAATCACTTGAGCTGCTTTGGTGATACCAATGCATTCCGCTTGGAAGATTGTGTTTAGTTTGTCTAGTGTGGTTGATATTTTGATATTTAGGTCATTTGAGAAGACACCAGCTCCAGTGCCGTGAGTGGTTTTGGAGCCATCAGTATATATCCTAACTTCATGGATGCCAGAGCTATCTTTTTGTTCCTCGGTAAGTTGGATATTGTATCTTCGATCAAAAACATGGTGATACGGTATTCCGTCTAGGGGTGCCTCCAGGAGCGGTATTTCCTTTAAGGTTTCCTGCAGAATTTTCGTATGTGTTGTTGGCGTGTTGTTTTTCCATAATCCGTTTGCTTTTAATCTTAAGGCAGCTGCTTTGGCCTCCTCTTGTATGATGAGATCCAGAGGTCTCAGCTGCAGAAGATACTCTAAAGCAGCCGATGGAGTGGTTTTCATACATCCAGTAGCGGCCATACTTGCTAAGCGTTGCAAGCTCTGGAGTTTTGCTTTCACTGTGGTCAGTTGTGTTCTTGGCCACCATACAACTGAACCGTAGGTGAGTGAGGGTCTGATAACTGATGTGTACAGCTAAAGTGTTATTTTTGGGGTGAGGCCCCATCTTTTACCAACTAATCTCCTACATTGGCTGAAGGTTATACAGGCCCTCTTTGTTTTAGCATCTATATGACTCGCCCAATTAAGTTTGTTATCGAGGGTGATGTCTAGATATTTTACTTGTGTTGCTAGGGTGAGTTTGGTGTTAAATAGTTTTGGTAGTTCAAGTTCTGGTAACTTCCTCTTGTTGGTGAAGAGTATCAGTTCTGTCTTTTTTGGGTTAACCGACAGCTGATGTTCTTCGCACCATTCTTCTACGATCTGAAGGGCTGAACGCATTACTTTGCAAAGTACATTTTCAGCGTTCCCATTTATCAGTATTGCTAGGTCATCTGCATAGCCGATGGTGGTGTATCCTCTTTCATTTAGTTTTTTTAAGAGGCTATCCACGACTATGTTCCATAGGAGTGGTGATAGGACTCCCCCCTGAGGGCATCCTTTAACTACCTTAACTCTTGTGGTATTCACCGCTATTTGCACTGCCCTCTTGCTAACCAGCTCAATGATCCATTTCCTCAAGACTGGTTCTACCTTAAATTTTTGAAGAGCGTGGTTAATACTATTGTGCATAGTTTTGTCGAAAGCCCCTTCTATGTCTATGAAAGTGGCGAGTGTTGAGGAGTTGTTTGTGATGGCCGACTCTATTTTTTGCACTACCATATGTAGTGCTGACTCTGTAGAACTGCCTTTCCTGTATGCATGTTGTTGATGATGAAGTGGTTTGTTTTTTAAAACTCCGTCCCTTAGGTGTCGATCTACTAGTCTTTCCAGCGTTTTCAGAAGAAATGATGTTAGACTGATGGGCCTGAATGACTTGGCGTGTGTGTAATCTTCCTTTCCTGGTTTGGGCAGAAAGACTACTTTCGCCTCCCTCCACGCTTTAGGTACGTATTTAAAAGCTAAACAGGCCCTGTAGATTGGTAGCAGATATTTTGTTGCTTGATTGGATTGCCATTGGAGTAGTGCTGGGAATATCCCATCCAGTCCTGCAGATTTGAATGGTTTGAAGCTCTTTAAGGCCCATTCAATTCTGTCCTTGGTTACAATCTTGTTTGCTACTTCCCATTCTTGGGGTGTTGGTATACTGTGGTGCTCACCTTTCCACGCTAAGTCTGTCACGACTTGACATCCTGGGAAGTGAGTTTTCAGCAGTACTGTGCTGGTTTCCTCATCCGTGTTTGTGTAAGTACCGTCTTCCTTTTTGACGGAGCCCAAGAGATTTAAGTCTCCTTTGGCCAAAATTTTCTTTATTTTTGCGGCTTGGTTGGTTGAGTTTATACTACTACAGAAGTTATGCCAGGCTTCCGTTTCCCGGAATCTGATCCGCTTCTTATAGTGTTTTTGAGCTGCTTTAAATTTGCCCCAGTCCTCGGTGGCCCTGGTGTTTTTTGCTCGGTTAAAGAGCATCCTAAGTCGTGTACGAAGTCGTTCGAGTTCTGGCCCCCACCAAGAACTTCTGACTTCGTTTTTAGGTGTTACAGCAGGGCACGCTTGTTCGTAACTTTCTACTATAGTTGTGGTTAGAAATTGTACGTTTGATTCTATATTGTCTACGGTAAGGGTTAAGTCGGTCGGTTGTGTGTCACCTAGCCCCTCGGTTATTAAATTTGTATACCTTGTTTTGTCCGTTTTACGGGGGTTGCGGTATGGAACAGGGTCTGTTGTCTTATGTTGTATTTGGAAACACACGCGGCGGTGGTCTGCGAAGGATGGCTCGTTTGATACGTGCCACCCATCGATCAGTTTTGTCGCCCCATGCGTTGCCAAAGTAATGTCTATAATAGTTTGATACCTGGTGCTTACAAATGTTGGTTCCGTACCTCTGTTTATAATGTTCAGGTTTGTTTGGAATAAATATTCAGTTAGTAACTCACCCCTTTTATTTGTATCCTTACTTCCCCACAGCGGATGATGTGCGTTGCTGTCTGCGGAGATGATCAGGTCCCAGGCTTGCGTTTCACAGTGCTGCACCAGGTCGGCAAGTTCCCTTGGGGGTACTTCACCTTCACTCGGCATGTACGCTGACGCCATTACCAGGGCTGTTTGGTTTTCTGTTAAAATTTTCACCGCAGTAAGGTCTCTAGAACAGAATTGGTTAAGCAAGGTGTTCGGTATGGTGTTAGGCATATAAATGCAGGTTCTCGGTTTGTCGACGGAAGTGTCTACCAGTAACTTACCGCTGGTGTTGTTTAGACCACAGATTTTGTTTTTTCTGATCCAGGGTTCCTGGATCAGTGCGATGGTCTTGGTGTTAACCTCCAGCACTCTGTGGCCGTCGCTATCTGTTTGTGCTGGAGGTTGGTCTGTATTATGTTGGTGTTGAGGGGGCTAGGGGCTGCGAAGGACGTTGTCTTCGTCGTCCGTGCCTCCCTCAGTCTCCAGCGGCGGGCTCTTCCCTACCTCGCTCAAACCCCGAGGGGGAGCTGAGGTGGACGGCTCCGGAGTTGACGTCTCCTTCTCCGCTGGTCTGGTCCTGGCCGTTACTTCTTCTTCCGAGGAGAAGAAGCGGATGTACCCACTTCCAGACATGTGGGCTACCCGGCGGTCTCTATCTAAGATGGTCTGCTTCTGGTCTTCGGGGATTCCTAGGATTAGGTGGACCACCTTTTCCTTGGAATCCGCCTCTTGTGGTTTGTCATCCGCCGTCATATCGTAGCACTGCCAGGAGTCCACTTTGTACCACGGATTTTGGGCACACAGGACTTTGTTCAACGTGGCAGCGTCTGTGATGCGGGTGTGAATGAGAAGCCCTGCTTTGAGCCTCTTCTTCATCTCCGATTGTCGGATGACGGTCAGGGTGGTGTCCGGTATGGGTGATGCCAGGGTTTTCACGGCTCTCTCCAACCAACTGAGAGCATTCTCGTCTTCGCACCACATCGCTAGTACCCCCTCCATCAGAAAGGGGCGTCCGCGGAAAGATGGAGCCCGAGTGCCCGGAGATGGTGGAGACAGTACCGTTTCCAGGATGCTGTCATCTATGGCTTCCCTGAGCTGGTCTGCCTTCTCCTGCGAGAGGTCCCTCGGCGGGACGGTGATGACCGCTACTCTCAGGTGCGACTGACTCGCATCTGCATAGCTCACCGTTCGCTTCGGTTTCGCGTCGGTTTTCGCGCGTTTGGCTTCCCCCCTGGGAGATTGGGTCTCGTTCAGACGTGCTCGCTTCGATGAAGCGCGCTCATCCGAGCTCCTCCCGTTCCCAGGCTGCTCCTTTCCAGGAGCAGTTGGAGCCTTCGCTGCGATCCGCCGACCGCGAAAACCTCTCTGTTTTCGCTTCTTCACTTGCGTGTTGGCTGGTGGTGGTAGGGGTGGTTTCCCTTGGGTTACCTCTGCCGTTGCCGTCTCCTTGCTGGTGGACGGTACGGGTTCGCGCTGCGTTTCCGCTGCTGCGGCTGCAGCAGGTTCGCGCTGCGTTTCCGCTGCTGCGCCTGCTGCAGGTTCGCGCTGCGTTTCCGCTGCTGCGACTGTTGCAGGGTGTGGTGTCTTTTTAAGTTTTGCCTGAGGAACCTCCCTTCTCGCGCGCCCGTTAGGGCGACTGCGTTCTGTTTGGTCCTCAGGACGGCTGCTTCTGCAGTCGCCCTTTTCAGGGGACGCTTATGAGCGGCTACGGTCGTCCACTGTGACACAATGGTGGTGTCGACTGTGGCTGGTATGGCCTCTGCGAGGCCTGAAAGGTCCATTGTGTTTGTTTCTTTTTTGTTTTTATTTGAGTTTTCCATTTTGGTTCCCACGATTCGGGTCGTAATAAAAGTCGCTCATGAGGTGACGCCCTTCCCCCACGAGAAGGCACAAATACGGTGATGCTGCCCGACGCATCAGAGTTGGCGCTAGTAGCTGAAACTCCCTTCAGCCATTCATCCCTTCGGCACGTTCCCACCTTGGGATTGGGGTAATTTTTTAGAGAGGTTTTCTTCCTCGCAGCCCTGGTGGTTAAGCCAAGACCCCCGGCCGCCTGGTTACGGGTTGTGGAGCTTATTTCCTATCTCCAACTAGGCAGGCTTGTTAGGCCCGCGTGTCAGGTTTGATGACCGCCGCCTGATGTTCGGCGGGACGAGCGATTTTTGCCTTCGACTAGCAAGGGTCGGGATGTTCCCGAAGGTTACTAGTCGAAGCCCAGGTTACACCGGTCCACAGTCTTTCCTTCCAGGCCAAAATAAATTTTACCCTGGACTAAAAGACCGTAGGCAACGTGGAGGTAAAGCCGTCACTAGTATCCCTAAATCCTATGATCTACCTGTGTGCCCAGTTTCATCAAAATCCGCTCAGCCGTTTTTGCGTGAATGAGCAACAAACATACAAACTTCCACAATTATAATATTAGGATATTATGGATAGTTCTAGTCTAGTATACAGGTGTTTTGTAAAGAGGTACTTTTGTTGGTGACGGTACGTATACTATAAATGGAACATTATGTTGGTAGGTATTGCATCAAGACATACAAAGGACATCGCGAGTGGGTGCGCATGGTGCGCGTATCTCCCGACGGCACTTTACTCGCCTCCTGCTCCAACGACCAGACTGTGCGAATCTGGAACGCTGATACTAATGAATGCAAGGTACAAATTAATTTTAATGAATGCAAGGTACAAATTAATTTTAATGGATGAAATTGATTGAATTGAACACACACATACTAATAAAGTGTCTATGCTGGATATTAACAAAACGAAAGCTAATGCGATAAATGTATTTTTTACATGTTGATATCAAATAAACTTATAAAGAAGACATCTAACGGTAATTAACACACATTTTTATTCTTGAAAGTATGTTTTAAATTTTATCACATTAAGTTATATATAATAAATAAAAAAACGAGCTAACCTTACAGTAGTCACATATGATCTGACATCTCACCTTATACCAATAAATGAGGTTCGAGCTTGAGGCTGTATGGGCTAAAACCCTTAGCCTGCACTGCAATAGAAGAAATCAAATTACACACCTCCGTCCTTTTATCGAAATCACTCCCACAGATTGCAGTAAAGCAAGAAGAAAGATGTATCAAAATCAAAAAGTATATTGATTCAAGCCACAGCCGAAAGCTAAAGTCTTTGGCAAGTAATTCCTACTACAGCTACAGATAATATAAGTTTGTATCTGTCAGATGGAACTCCGCGAGCACGAGCACGTGGTGGAGTGCGTGTCGTGGGCGCCCGAAGCGGCCGCCGCCGCCGTCAACGAGGCCGCCGGCGCTGACAACCGACGCGCCAACCACGCCGGACCATTCCTCGCTAGCGGCTCAAGAGACAAGTCCGTTAAGGTTGGCACACCACACTTTATATATCTATGATAATTTTACACATGGACTTTTTGGCGGGAACTTGCGAAGTGATGTAGTTAAGTGTAGTGAAAAGAAATGAAAACGTGTATCGAGAGTTTTCATCATCATCATCGTCTATTAGACGTCAACTGCTGGACAAAGGCCTCCCCCAAATTGTCTCAAAAAGTTTGAAAATTTTTTGTGGAATGGCCACCAATTTCGCTAAAAATAACTTGCCTGACGATGTCTAATCTTGCCCGAGTCGTATCATAGTAAATCGTAGGCAAGATAGAGATTAGACTCGAATAAGCAACCAATGTCAACATTGTTCATTTTAGTTCTTACAGTTAGCACAAAATAAGTTGATACTTGAAAGCATGGAAATATTTTTGTGTTTTTTTTTATACCTGTATATGTACCAAAGTGTAATGGACACTGGTATTAATATAGTAGTTTGTATGTGTAGATCTGGGACGTGAGCACAGGGCAGTGTCTGGCGACGCTGGTGGGGCATGACAACTGGGTGCGCGGCGCGGCGTGGCACCCCGGCGGGCGCTACCTGCTCACCGCCTCCGACGACAAGACGCTGCGCGTGTGGGACGTCGCGCACACGCGCTGCCTCAAGACGCTTTACGCGCACCAACACTTCGCCACCAGTCTTGGTCAGTATCCAACACACCATACCAAACACATTCATACACACCTTAGATCTACAAACAAGTACTGATTGGTGCAAATTTTGTATGGAAAAACATTTTTTTTAATCTATACTAATATTATAAAGAGGTAATGTTTGTGAGTTTATGTGGTTGTAGGGGGTAATCTCTGGATCTATTGAACCGATTATGAAAATTCTTTTGTCAATAGAATGCCACGTTATTTGTGAGTGTCATAGGCTATATCTATCCCGAGAAATGATAAGATCCCACGGGAACAGCAGTGAAAAATAAGAGACTACACTTTTTTACAGATTCCTTTACTACGTACAGTTTAAATTGGGGATTGTAGCTAAAATAAAAATTGCATCGGCCGATTATCACGAAAGTTGTTATAAATAGATTATAGGTAATTGGCATAGTGTACCTAAAAAAGAAATTACGGAAGTTTCGGCAGACGGTAGCTTTGATCACTGAATAGATTTTTATTTGAGGAGCGGTTCCACCGTGAGAAACAATAGGCTAGTTATATAAGTAAGAATAAGACAAAGCTGAAAACTCAATCATCACAGAATAAGTAGAACTTACGTTCTTACGGTTACCTCCATTGTAAACTATTTGTGTGTGCATTGATGTTCAATATTAAATAAATATTATCTGTTTCAGATTTCCACAGGAGCTTGCCATACGTGATATCCGGCAGCGTCGATCAGACTGTCAAAGTTTGGGAGTGTCGTTAGGAGCGTTGCCATTTTAGTAACTTAAACTCACCGATGGTATCTTTATCATTATTATTTCACATTCAATAGCTGCAATGAGAGCGATATGAGTTGCTATACCAATGGTTACTTCATTTTGAAACGAAGAAATAGTTTTATTGCTTCGTACCGCTCATTGTACTACTTGATGTACACTTGACGATGCTATGTCTCTATATTTCTAAATTGGCAGTGTACGCCCAGCTCATACAGCGTGTTCACGTATTTCGGTTTAGATTCACACATTCCATTAAACTATAATGGTTTATTATATTGTACTTAGTTTCTGTATATTTATTTTATTTAATTTATTTGATCCTTCCGACTTTAATATAGATTTGGAAACACGACAATTAAAAAGGTGACTTAGCATTCGTCATGTACCCGATCGGAACGATGGATGGAGTGAGGAGTAAAAGCTGTGTTATTATTTAACATTTCATTATTCTATTTTATAGTTATTGTTTATTCATAAGAACATTTAGATATAATTTTTATTTGGTACGAATAGTTGATATGATTTCTTACGTGTCCGCTCTAGAAAACTTGTACCTTGATTTGTTAATTGATAATTTTAGTTTTATTAAATTTGATATTGATGGTTATTCATGACAATCATCCAGGATTAAGTCATTTTTTATGTATAATCATACTCACAACTCATTTATAATATCCCATCAGCATTATGTACATAATTGGCTTTTGATGTGTGTCTCAGCTCGATTTGATATTCATTATGTTTGTTTGCAAGAGTGCCAACAACATTAATGGAAATCTATGAAGACAACTAAATTGAATTTGATAATTTTATCTTTATTATACGATAAAGCAGGGTTGTTGGAAATGTGCGCTTTTTATAAAGATTTGCAGTTTCATATGGACTTATTTTAAGTTTTGGCAATTCAAAACTATAACTATAAGTTAGAAAGTTATTTAAAAAAATTATATTATATATTATTATCTTCGCTGCATGTGTAATTTCATGTCTCTGACAAAATTTCTGTTATGTTATATTACAAGCATTGATTTGCTAGATATGCGATTCTCACGTTCACAATCCATTTTACATTAAATTATCATTAATTTTGGTGTAATTGGTTTCGTTTTGTATGATACGACGATTCTACGTAAATCAAAGTGTGATATGATTGTTTTAAATTTCAATCCCATTTGCGGTAGCTAAATGCAAAGATAATTATTATTAATAGGTTAATATGAGCCTATAACGTTCGATACGTTAGTTATTTATTGCGGTTTTGAAGAATTTGTTTGTCCGGTTTCAAATAGAAGTTAGTACATAGCTGTAGTCTAGTATGGTCATATTGTTGTAAGCTTTGCCGTGTAAGTGCATTATAATGTACATTGCCTTCAAACAACTGTGACGGTGGACGGTAGACGGTGCCAGCGATGCGATACTATGCTAAGAGAGCAAGCTAATCTCTATAATCATATTAATATGTAATGTATTTACGATACATCTTTGTCGCTTGCGTATTTAATAATAAAGGTGTATGTTTGTGCTTGTGTGAATCTGTGTCTGTCGAATTATTTACTAAACATGGTATCGAGTTTCATTATTTAATACAATAATTCGCTTAATCAGCGTAACTTCGTAAAAACAAAGGAGATTATAAAAATATAATTTTCTCGCAATTAGAGGGAATACTCAATAAAAATACACAAAAGTTTCTGCTTTGTTTTATTTATTTTAAAACATAAATGTATGTATTATTCACTCACATCGTTTGGGATTTGTTGCGTTATAGATATGTAAGTTTTATATTATCTTATTACATCACAATATGACATTTTCTAGTCATTTCTACCATTGCACAGTCTTAGTTTTTTCTCTGATAATGAAATATTTGTTGAGTCTGCAGACTGATGATATTCTACTGAACTGCACACAAAATAATGATTATTTTATTGAGTTGTTCCTTCTAGATTCTTAAACTTGGTGTAGTAATATAATCTCAGACATACTTGCTGTGTCTTAAAGCTTGCAAATGTATTACTTAATTAAATAAGAAGTTTATTATAAAATTATCGAGTATAGTAGGTATCTGCACCGATGTCAACATATAATATGCTTACCATAAGGTTAACTATGGAAATATGTATACCATATGAGCAAAGTTCTCTGGTACATTAAAAATATCATACACCGTATCACACATTACAAGAGAATTTTGTATTTACATAATAACCGCTGTAATTTGTCTAAATTTATATAGAAAATTAATTACCAAAACTAATAGAATTTGGTTTAATATTTTCTGTAAATAAATCGATTAAATATCTAATTTATTTTATTTAGAGTTTTGTCATTAACCTTTTCCCTTAAACTAATAATAGGTCGTCGCGAGAGCGGCGCGATGACCTATTATTAATCTCTGTTACCTACTGAATGCAACATAAAAAAATTGGAACTGCGTTCCTAACGGGAATCCCCCGACCACACATTTTTCTTTTAAGAAAGTTTGCCAAACCTTCCAAGATGATGAGATTAAATTATGTACATTCAATCTCTTTGATTCAATGACATTATTTCTCCTTTGATGGCAATCGTTCTTTAGGACATTTCTGTCAATGTCAAGTTATTATTATAGTTATTTTAATATCATACAGTAAAGTAGTCGAGTCCGGTCATGTTTTAGTGAAATTGGCGGCTGTTTCACTATAACTTCACGGACTTTTTGGGACAACCTGTAAAGTCACGATACCCGCTTTCATTTTATTTTACTCGCTCGTGAACTTTAATGGACAAAACACCACCGATATTGTTTAATAAAATTCAAAATACAAGAATTTAATGAAAATAAAATGAAAACGCTTTGTCACTTCGCAAGTTCCCGCCAAAAAGATTCTCAATTACTTTATACCAATTTGTAGTTACAGGACTCGGAACAATAACTAGCATGGAAGCCGGGCTAAAATAAAAACCGAGTACTATACAGTTTATTCATTTATGTCAATTAGAATATCGTAATGTGGGAATGAAACAAAACATGGCTGTTTGTTTTTATTATTTTTGAACGTGTCACAAGCAAAATGTCAAATGGTCCTCTTTGGCCCTCTTATAATGCTAACAAATACAAACGTTCTATCCAAGACGTCAAAATACTTACGTTGGCTATCAACTTAATTTTGTAGTTTTATGTTTTGTTGATACGAGTCGGGAGTTTGACGAATTTACTAAGTGAAAAAAGCGAGTTAATTATTAATTTCTGTCTGAGAACGTGGCCAGAAAGTATATACGAGAGGTGTACAGTGCCCTGGACAAGATGTCTTGTGTTGTTGAAGGGTGTAAAGCCCATAGTTCGAGAAAAAAAGTACTTTATGCCTATCTACTCAAAAGAATTCAGGTATTTGCTTTATTTTATGATTTTCCTGAAAAATAAAATTGTCTCAAGTATAGGTTACTAGTGATGTAAAAATGGTTATCGAAAATCACTTCAATACTGTTGCAGATTTCCTAATGATGGTGAAATGAAAATGAAATGGAGTCAGTGCATCAATAGGTTTTTCTCATACAAACTTCCACCCCCTTTTCACCCCCTTAAAGGGTGATTTCTAGGATAAATCCCTATCCGAATTTCATCTAAATCGGTTCGGCGGTTTAAGCGTGAAGAGGTATCAGACAGACAGACAGACAGACACACTTTCGTATTTATAATATTTTATAATTATAATATTAATTAGTAAATTGGTATTAGTATGGATTTTAATGATTAAAAAAGACATTAAATTAATAATTGTAGTTTCATTTATACTTGTGTCAAATTCTTATCGTCTCTTTCCTACCACACTTGACTGATATTCCGACGCCGAAGTTCCGTCGTGGTAAATCCGTTAGTAAACCACAGCCACACTTGGCAGATTATCCATCGACAGCCAGCGCCTATACTGATAATAAATTATAATAACATGGGAATGTTAAGAAAAGCATAAACTAAATTAATTAAAAAATATATAATAGAAAACTATTCTATCTATAGGTACAAATGTAACGGATCGCTATCTGTACATGGAAGATATATGAGAAAAAATATTATTGGGTCCTTTATCAACGCAATAGCACCCAAAACAATGATTGTTACAATTTTGTCTGTTTGTGCAAGCTAATCTCAGAAACGGCGTATTTGGATGTGGTTTTCACTAATATATTGTATATGCATTTCATTTCTTATTTTAGCCCGGCTTCCATGTTAGTTATTGTTCCGAGTTATAGGAACAATATTGTCTATGAATATTAGAGCTTATCAAAATAAAATACCGATAGGTATTCTACATTTTGGTTTATCATTGGCATTTTGAATCCACTATTGATTGGGTGCATTCTGAATCAAGCTAAAATGGGCAGTGCGTTTAAATGCGTACAGCTTTGATTATAAAACAGGTACCTACTGAAACTAAGTGACCACTATTATTACAATGATATACCGTGAATCGTAACAGCGACCTTTGTCATAGACGATGTCATCACCACAAGTGCCATTTTGAATTTTGATGCATTTTGCAACTACACTGCTCATGCTCCAAACCGATATAACACCAATGGATGACTTGCGACCCTTGACTGAACTGAGAATTCCAGTAAGCGAGTCAATTAATAAAACACAAGAAGTGCCAGGTTCTAGCGCGATGGCCATCAAATAAAATGTCAATTCAAGCATGATGGTAGGCACTAGGCAAGTCGTTTCCTTGACAGATTTTACCTATCTTGGGTGTGATATCCGTATCGGAATGTAAATTATTTATGTTACCGCTACAAGCGATAATGTCATGAGTCGGAATGCATCCTTCGTCTAAATTCTAATGTCATGTCAATGTCAACAAGTGTCAGTTCAGTTACGGGCAAACGTGTGAGTCAAACTAATAAAACGAATCCGCGCACGGCAAAGAAGGAAAGTTAAAGACGGGAAATGGATTTCGACAATATCGAGCAATAGATTTTCATTTAATTTTTAATAAATATTTTCCACAATGCTCTCAAATACTGGTAATCCTGTCGAGGAGTGTTTGAAGGAATGGGAAGATTTGGTTGCAGATTATAAACGTCTGGAGGTACGATTTGTATACGATTGCTGCCGTAAAACATGTATTTCTGCTTGATATGTGATCCATCCGTCGATTATTTTCTTTTCCTTTAAATAATACAACATTATTTTGTTTTACGGACATGGGCTTTTCTATGAACCATATCCAAAATTACCTACCCTAAAATATATTTTTCAGTAATTTACCTTAGTCTAGTCATTCATAATCTTATACTATATTTCTACTTTAAAATACCCATTGTTCGTACAAATCGTAAATACGTACATGAAGACAAAATTCTCGTCAAATATAGAAACGTTTTTTTTTTGGTAGTATATATATACTAATAATGGTATACTTATTTATATCTAAGAAATTAGAAAGTACAGACAAATAAAGTTTTGTGTATGTATATCACATTTTCTTTTGATGCTCATAATACTTAAATTTACCAATTTCTCAGACCTAAGATCTGGAGAGTTTATTTATCTGTATTCTATTTAGGTGAATTTGTTGTTGGTCCCACATGTATGTAATGATGAATAATTATTGAATGGAATAAGTTATGAATCCTCTTGGGGCTCTGTCTTTTATTCCTTTATAATAAAAAACTGAGCCCAAAGTGGATTCAATTAGATTTGAAATTTGTGAACCCCTTTGTGATTGCAGCCATATAGTCAATATTAAATATGTTGACCTTTACAGACTATAAGCAAGGACTACACAGCAAAATTAGAAGAAGTGGGTGAACTCCAAGCAGCATGCTTAAAGGAGATTGGTCATCAGAAGTATCGCATGTCGATTATCACAAGTGCATTGAAGAGGTCAGATTGTTAATCACTAATATTTCCGTATTTACAATGAGCAACTGATAAAATTAATTAATTAGGACTACTGGTAAACATAGATTATGATAATGACTATTGCACACTGTGGGACAAAGCATGGTGTTGAAGGTTTCTAGACATATTTCTAAGCATAAAAAAACAGTGTTATATGTATATTACATACAATGTGGTTAAACAATATTCAAGTATAGGCATCTACTAATGTTTCCCTTTAAAGTTTAGGATAATGATATCTTACTTCACCCTTACGTAATGAGAAACTGTAATCTGTATAATGTGTAACCTCCTTACTCTATTCTATCCTTGAAAAAGACACCATAAAAATCTTAGGTCATATTACACCAAAAAAATGTTGTATATTAAGTATCAATCACATGGCAATTAGATAAAGTCTTCATAAATATTGGATTTAATCAGTGGGGGATATAAATTAACTTGTGATAACAAAGTAAAGAGATAAAGTTCTTCCATTTTTTTATTTATAAATTGGATGATAACTAATCTATAAGGATATTTGTAATCCATAAAATTATCGACACTAATAAAAATGTTTGGTTGTTTGCGGGGAAAATTTACTTGCAGAGTAAATAAACATTATTTAACTGAATATTATGTTTGAAGTTAAATATAAAAACTCTTAGCATCACTCTGCATCTTATTACTTTTTATGGTTGAAATTTTGACTTAAAATGTTTTTGCATAAGATTAAAATATACTATTTCATAGTACACTCTCTGTGCCAGTTACAGAGTACCTACTTGGTCGTCATCATAAATATTTATTCATAGACCCCACAGCACAGTATAATGTGATGATAGCTCATTGGTAGTGACGTCGGATACAGCGGCGAAGGTCGTGGATACAAATCCTACAAGGAGCTTGAACTATTGGAGAACGAAAACATTGTGAGGAAGCCACAGCACTTGTGTTAGGGTACTTTGTAGTACTCAACTGTCTGGCTACCACCCTCAAGTTGAAAATCTGTTGCTAAACACCTTTTGGTGTGTTCCAGCAGTTGCCCTTGAGTGCCAGTTGCCTTTAAGGCATTGTAAAAAGGTTCAAAACACATTGGCAATCCCCCTTATATTGTTAATGTCTATAGGCGACGGTATTCACTAACTATCAGTGACCGGCCTGCTTGTCACTTGTGGTATAAAAAAAATACTTAAACAAGTCCTTGACGATTATTTGTGCCGACAGGCTAGAAAAGAAAGGCGTAACAAAAGATGAACGCGTGGCGAACCTCGAAAAGGAGATTATGAAGAGGAAAGCTATGTTGCATGAGATCAAAGCAACACTACCAAAACAAAACAGTCTCTACTTACGTATCATACTGGGCAACGTCAATGTGTCTATATTGAACAAAAACGACAAGTAAGTTTGCATCTCTCGGTTCATAGTTTGGTGGGTGCAGATGGGATGTGCTTTATGCTCACAACCTTCGGTCACCTTAACACTTACCATGACAATATCGTGTTCAAACACAAGCATATCCAATGTAAAAAATTAAGACCACGCCAAGACTATGTACAATAATTTTTCTACGGACTTCCAAAACTAAATGGTAATTGACGACGATTTACGACTATTTATAAAACCCAAGAGACTCTACTGGTCATTCTTTCCAAAATCTCAATGTATTTGGAGACTGTACTGGGATATTTATGTCTCTTATACAATTACATGATACATGGCGTATATGCATATATGGTATAGTATATTACTTTTAATATATAAATAAGCATACATTTTATATTTGCGTATAAATGTTTAAGTCATCAAACAAATTGGAAAATGGTTATCAGATTTAATTACATAATTTTTCCACTTGTTTGCAGGTTTAAGTACAAGGATGAATATGAGAAGTTCAAGTTGATCCTCAGTGCTATAGCTTTTGTCCTAGCTGTGGGAAATCTATGCATAGATTTCAGGTGTGTATTAAATTAACATAACATTATAATATTTTTATACATGTATTGATTACAAAACAGATGTTTAAATATTGAAGTGATGGCATTGAATTGTCAAGAACCTACGTTTGACATGTCTGCTTTTATAGAAGTATTAAACACCTATAATAACAATAATCTTAGTATACAAGGTATATTAATAGCATACTAAGATATTATACAGCTAAAGTAATCAACATTCATTAGAATCTTTTTCCATTTAAGAAACATTATAGTGTAAGAAGACTTCAGAATTTAAAGGTGCATATTTTAACTTTTATGTGCCTATATACATAATAGTAAAAATAACTTAATATAAAACTGTTCCAATAACATATTTTTTTCTTAGGAGAACTCACATTTGCACATATTCTTCCACAAACAGTTTTTGATTTATAATGTTATTTATAGGCCATTGCAATTGATTCTGATATTCCTCCTGGTATGGTACTACTGCACCCTAACGATCCGTGAGAGCATCCTCAAAGTAAACGGGTCAAGAATCAAAGGATGGTGGCGGTTACATCACTTCGTATCCACAGTAGTTGCTGGCATATTACTTATCTGGCCCCAAAATGAACCGTGGGATGAGTTCAGGCATACATTCATGTGGTTTATTGCTTATATCAGTAAGTATAGTTTACCATGACGAATTTGTTCATAATTACAAAGCAAATTATGATTATAACACCAATATACCGAACTTAAATATGTGATACTAGTTTTCCGCTCCGCGGTTTCACTCGCGTTCCCGAGAGATATGATCTCTGTGTGCCAAGTTTCATCAAAATCCGTTCAGCCGTTTTTGCGTGATTGAGCAACAAACATACTTTTACATTTATAATATAATATTATAATATATACTATCTATACTATAATATTATAAAGGGGAAAGATTTGTATGTAAGTATGTTTGTAACGAATTGGCTCAAAAAGTACTGGACCGATTTTAAAAATACTTTCACCATTTGAATGCTACATGATTCCAAATTAACATAGGCTATATTTTATCCCGGGATAAGATAAGATCCCACGGGACCCCGGGTGAAACCGCGCGGAACAGCTAGTTTATAATATTAGTACCTAGTATTGACATATAACTGCTGCGTTTTTACCTTATTCGTTTTTTTTTTCACCCAAATCCTTTTCAATATTTAAGTTTTTTTTAGGTATCGCAAAATTTTTTTTGTGGGTAAGATATTTAATTGTTCAATATAGAGTGATTGATGATGAATATTTTTATTAACTGAATATAACATTTCTTTCTATAATCTAATCAAAGAATATTTTCGTCATAAAGATATTGTAGCTTCAAAATCGATTACGTGTCCTTTGTAATAAATCGTGTTCTTAATTTGCTGTAACGGTTAATTTTTTCGAGGCATAAACTATTCTCCTTTGTCAATGTTACCTCAAAAAAATCCGCGAATGATGCAAAGTTAGACTAAGTCGATAAAATATTTACTTTATTATTTAAATATATTTTTGTACCAAATATTATGTTACCTTGTGAGTTAGTACTACGCAATATTCTCATAAGAAGTCCTTTATGTATGACGTATAAGATTGTCATAGAAAAAATCTTATCAATGGTACGACGATATGGATGCACCTTATTGCAAAGTAATAAAGAATATTCTTCAATGACATGCTGACTTATAATGAACTGAAATCATTGTAATTTTTCTTGAGTGTCACATAATATCATTATCTTTTTGTCATTTGCCACCTTATGGATGGTTCAAGGCCGTCTAAATTATAAATAAATAATGTGTTTTTGAGTTCTTAGGAGACAAAAACCAAACTATATTTATTAAGTACCTAGCTTTATGCTAGCATCTACAAATCGGTGCTCACTAATTCCATATAGATACGTACTAGCTGTCCCCCACGGTTTCGCCCGCTTACCCGTGGGATTTTCGCAACATAGCGTGATGTTATATAGCCTATAGCCTTCCTCAATAAATAGGCTATTCGACGCTAAAATAATTTTTAAATTCGTTTCTGAGATTATCGTGTTCAAACAAACAAACTCTTCAGCTTTATAATATCATAGTATAGATTTTAAAATAGAGTAGATAATTTAAAAGATTACTCATATTAGAATAGTACATACCTTTAAACGATCACGTTATATAAATGGAGACTGAAAAATAAAATCCGGGCAAAAAAAAGGGGCAGCCGTCGCCACCCATAATTATACCTAGGCATAAATTTATTTATCATTCACTATGTAACAACTGATACAAATTTTTCATCACATTACTGCAGTTGTTTTTACTTAACAATTTATTTTTAAATATCTTATTAATTCATAACTACTATTACGTAAGACGTTCAATAAATTCATGTTAAAACGTCGGAAGTCATAGTAAAACACTACTTTTGATTATGACTATATAATAATATGTTATATTATATTTTCTGCTATATGCTTTATTTTCTATATCTATTTCCAGGTGTGGTACAATACATGCAATTCAGATATCAAAGCGGAGTGCTTTACAGGCTTAAAGCTCTGGGAGCCAGGCATAACATGGACATAACCATTGAAGGTTTCCATTCATGGATGTGGCGAGGACTATCATATCTGTTGCCATTCCTCTTCGGTGGCTACGTGTTTCAATTATACGTTGCGTATACTTTATATCACATCAGTTATCATCCGGAAGCCACTTGGCAGGTATGTAAAATATACTAATATAATATTTCTAAAACCTATAAAAAATAATTTCTGACAGCCAGTTAAATTTTTATCATTTCATTATTGATTCGTTAGGAGTTGAGGATGTTTAAACTGATGTTTTAAGATTTGAAGGTTACCACTTAAATAATAGTTAATGGAATGTTATTACTGGCTTCGTGGTACTTTGCTGTTTTTTAGTCCAAAATGTACAAAAATAGTTTACCTTTGATGTAACGCCTTAACAATTTTTGAAAAACCGAATATACTTTTGCCGCCATACTTATAGTTACAACTAGCTTACGCTCGCGGTTGTTTTCACACTCCCAAGTAATCTAATGTTTTTACGAGAAAATTATCGTAGGTTTTATTCCAAGGTACGATCTATGTGTGTAAAATTTCATCAAAATCCGTTTCGTCCATATGGAGCAAATGCAAAAAAAGCGGCGAGACGTTTTCGCTCAAATGAAATTCGGTGTAAAAATTTTAAGCATAATGATAGATAACAATATGGATAGTTAATTAAGATATTTGTCATTGTTAACTCAAATTATATATCGTCACATGGTAACAAAAATTGTTCGGAGATTTTTTTTATTTTGTTTAAAATATAAAACACATTTCCCTATGACGAATCAACTACAGGTGCCAGCATTAAGTATGTCTTTTCTGCTGCTCGGCATTGGAAATACGGCGACGACACTGATGGTAATACCGCAGAAACTCAACGAACAGGTAGAGTGGAAATGAGAAATGTAGCAACGAACCAACGCAATATTGTGTGCACGCCGCACGCCGCTCTGTCAACTAGTGAAATAAGTAGATAGTCATGTCGGTTCTGTTGTCAACAGAAATATACTCAACTTGATTTGATCGGACTAATGTTTAACTAATGTTCAGTCTAGTTCTGTGCACAACAGAATTGACACCAATCTTGCTCTAATAATTACCAAAATGCAATGATAGTATAATTAAAAAGGTGTATATAGGTTATAAGCGCTCCGCGAGCAGTAAGTGCGAGTCCGACTTGCGCACGAAGGGGTCAGTAAAAATGGCAAAAAGATCACGTTTGTTGTATGGAAGCCCCTCTTGAATATTTATTTTATTCTGTTTTTAGTATTTGTTGTTATAGCGTCAACAGAAATACATTATCTGTGAAAATTTCAACTGTCTAGCTATTGCGGTTCTCTAGATACAGCCTGGTTTTTTTTTTTTTTTTTTTATATTCGATAGGCTTGTGTTTGACCACAATCTCACCATGGTAAGTGATGATGTGGCCGAAAATGGTAAGCACACAAAGCCTAGATGGGAACTGGCTCTCAAGTGCAACTGTCGGAACACACCGATAGGTGTTTGGCGACAGATTTTCAACTTGAGGGTGGTAGCCAGCCAGTCGGGTACTACAAAGTACCCTACCACCGTGCTATGGTTTCCTCACGATGTTTTCCTTCACCGAAAGCTCAAGCTCATTGTAGGATTCGAACCCACGACCTTCGCCGCGGTATTCGACGTCACTTACCACTGAGCTATCATCGCCTCGTGACAGACAGACGGACAGACAGCGAAGTCTTAGTAATAGGGTCCCTTTTTTACCCTTTGGGTACGGACGGAACCCTAAAATCTGGCAAATTAGCACGTACCGTGTGCAATTATATGTAAAAGAGTTCCAAAACTAGTAATGTTAGCTCAATGCCCAAAACAATCAAAAATGCCGCCGTGTGTTATGATGAGATATTGCAATATTACGTTATTTATATGTGAGTTAGTGTGCAAATTATGGCCCATTTTTGAAGAGCGAATGCCGTGTAGGTAACCTATCTACGCCTTGTTACTTATAACATCATTGCCTAAATGTCGTAAA
Organism: Ochropacha duplaris; assembly: GCA_951361185.1. Taxonomy (NCBI): domain Eukaryota; kingdom Metazoa; phylum Arthropoda; class Insecta; order Lepidoptera; family Drepanidae; genus Ochropacha; species Ochropacha duplaris. Next base: position 8,525,571 of record OX592703.1, read on the forward strand.
GTTTAGACTACAATAGACCAAAATCTCAGTAAAAACACTCATAAACTAACAAATTTAAATATGGCACCTGTTGTGTCCGCGGTTGAAATTAAATTGACAAAAATATTGCATGAATGAATATCTTCAGAGAATTTTCTACTTATTAAAGTGCGGATTCAGATGAATTTATTAGCTTCTCATGATTGTCTGGACCAATTTCGTTCCATATAGATTGTAGTTTAAGATGTTATTTATTACCATGTAACATGCTTACAGTGAAGTAGGTAGTTATTTTGACATCAATGTTATAGTCTCTATAAGGTGTTTTGTTTCGTGTTCCCTTCAAACACATAAAAAAAACAACTTTTCATACAAATTGCAACTCTGCAAATTGTAGTGTATTGTAATGTTATTTGAGGTCAGAAAGCTTCACGAAACAAATTACACTTTTTCAAAGTTTTTTAGTGTATATTATAACGGGATATGCGTAGCTATTAGATCATTTGTTAACATTTTATATAACAATTTAACTTTTTTATGCATTAAAATATATCTGAACGTATACGAGGTTAAAGTAAATTAGTTGGCGAAATTTTGTTAGGTAGGACATGATCTGTCAGTGTTCGCAGTAGGTATACATTAAACTGCTCCCGTATTGTCTTAATCCAACTCGACATAGAGAAACATTGCTGTTTTCAAAAATAAAATTTATGGGTACGACTGAACGGTGTTTATTCTCCACATTACATTTTAATAAGGATAAGTGCATAGTGCATAGATTCTACATCAATAATATCTTCTTAAAACGAGCGTAACTTTAAGCCTATAGCTACTCTCCGCTCGCACCGGTTACTTATTATACTTTTGCTTCCTCAGCAATCAAACGGTGTATACCTATGCAACAATTATCTTTGCCCGTACCCGTTCTTGCTGTGTGTTTTAAATTTTCCGGTCGACAACACATTTGCAACTCTCCTTGTATTGCTAATATGCAGGTGACCTGCCTGCTTGCTTGTCAGACTATAGGCGACGGTATTCACCATCCGGTGACCCGCCTACTACCTTGCTTGCCATACTTATCTTTACATTGAACGAAATGAAGTCATAGTTATAATGTAGAAAATACCACATCCTGCAATCACTGGATCGAAATTAAAGGAAAAATTTATTGAGATATATTTAGTAATAGGTACCCAATTGTAATTGCAAGTTTCGCTAATTTATTTAACTTATCTTCGTATAATCAGGTATTGATTGTCGTTTAAATAAGCTGACTCATGTTATATTCTAATTCAATTTTAAATGTGTCTTAACTTTATTGGAAACGTTACGTTCTTTAACATTTACTTAGGTGGGCTGTGTTATGCTTCTTACGCATTTTTTATAAGAGTAATGGACGCATTATTATTATTAGAAAAATTATTGTTTTATACCAAAAAGTATGTATTTATTGCATTTTCATATGCATGCTCTAATGTTTAGTAGCCTAGTAATCGCACAAAATTTATTTAACCGCCATGTTTTTTTTATATTATGTACTTGTTTATAGTTTTTGTACAAATCTATGTATGGATTTTGACATGATTCTTTGTGCTGAAAGAACACGGGATTTCTAGTAACAAGACAAATACTACTTTTTCAAGATATGCAATTAATAAAATTGATTATTGACTATCATTATTATTATCCCAACATATTAATTATTATTTTATTGTATCCTTGTCACTATCTCGTATAGCTATGAAAACGTTTAGTATAATACTGAAACAGCAGTTAATAATTCAATTAGATAATTTATCTTAAATGTATTTAAGTTTGCTGTACGGAATTTTTTATGCACAAATTATACTTTAGTTTAATGTGAACTACTTTCTCGTGGTCGACATTTATCCAAAAATAATATGATAAACTATTTAATGTCTTAGGCCTGATCGAGCCTTTGGTTTATACTAATTAACTGTAAATGTATATCGACATCACATTATTATTTAGTCAATTGTGGTCTAGTTGACATAAAAGGTAGATATCTTATAATCAATATAACGCATAGGTATTTTGTAATAACGAAATAAATGTAAATTAATTAATACATTTCTTATTGAAACTTGGCAGTAAATAATTCTCAACCTTGATTATGAATCTCTGCGTTTGTTCACTTTACTGGTTAGTATAGTATTATAGGTACTACCTCTTATTTTGGTAATTGGTTTCAGTTTATTTACTGTTTTAAGCTATAACTATCATAGTACGATAAACAACGATCTGTAGATATTATTGTATTTCATGTTTTTTTTTTTCAATGAAAAAAATGTTATGGTAACATTTCTGACAGCATTTCATTTTTGTAATATGCAATTTAATATATAATTTTAAATGAATGAAAAGTGTACGCCCATTTTAGTTGACTCGTGTCAGTGAGACTTATGTAAATGTTATGTAGGTTCAACTAAGCTTGTTTAAATTTTTTATGAGTTAGATAAGGGCAAAAAAATTAGATATCCGCCCCGAAAGGGCAGACTTGATAGTACTGCAAATCTATCAGACCCAAAATAAGCATTTTAAGTCTACATTCTAAGTAAGAGAAAGATGTAGACTCTTAACTGAGGAGAGAAAAATAAAGAAAATAAAATGATGTCAATTGTATTATCATCGCCAACAGAACTGGATTTCCTACTTAAAATTTGACTTCTCTGACATGTTTTTCTTTAGTGATAACTCATAGTTTTATTATGTACTTCGTTAGCTAAGAACTCAAGGTTACGGACTACATCCTGATGATCGTACGTAGTCGGAGCGTTCACCACTTTGTGATGATGATCTAATTAATTGGGTCGAGTCATTCTTAGTAATGATTCTATAATTTTGTAATGATGATATCGTACTTACAATGCTTTGTATATTGTGGTTAATTTATAGAAAATTGTTTTTACTTTACAAATATCTGAATTTTGTAAATAGTGTTATTTATTATTGCATTGCTAATAAATTGTCTTTCAGTGGCACACGCTTTTTTCTATTATTTTTATTTTGTTTTGGGAAATTCTACAGGTGTCTTACTTGGCGGCTTTGTTCCTTCTGTTGCACTGTTGCAATATGTACACGATACTGAGGACGTTGCGCAAGAAAATTAAAGGTGGCTTGAAACTGCGATACAAATTGCGAGCAATTGCCTATCGTCTATCCAATGAAATCGCTGTTTTGGTATGTGTACGAAATGTCACACTTTTTTAATATATTGGAATACTATTCTGAATTAATCAGTCCTGTTTAGTTTACTACATGTTTGTAAAATAGGGTGCAATAATCTATCTGCCGTCCTATTTATCGGTTTTTTATTTATTTTTTAAATAATGTATGTAGTCGATTTGATTTCTGATTTATTAATAACTAGGACTGATTATAACCAGGGTAAGAGCAATGGAGGATTTTGTGCAGTTTGATATGTGGGAGTTGGGTTATCCGTCAGTTATTCGACACTATGTTTCGTGACGTTGCGTAGGGAATAGGTATGTGTTCATGTAGGTACCTAACTAAATAAATATACTAGCTTTCGCCACGGGGTTTTGCCTACGTTCTAGTGGGATTTAATGTTATCCCAGTATAAAATATTTAATAAAAATCGACGTGGTTGAGTAACAAACATTAAATGAAAAAACGCCAAATCATTGACATACATAAACTTATTAAAAAAAAGGCTTAAATTAAAAATATAACCTCTTTTTTAGATATTTTAAATTTTTGTTTCGAATGGCTTAGTTTTAGTTAGGCTTATTTTTACACCTATGTAAATGTTATCTCAAATTGTCGGGGGTTTACCTAGCGAATGTGGCATCACTCGTTAAGTCAGACGCCATAATTCCAATTTTTTTGGTGCACTGCAATTAAAGCAACACTATTATAAACTTCGTCTTTATTACCTATAGAAAACGTCAGAGCCGAAATTAACTTTTGTTTTGAGCATGCAATAAAGCATTTTTATTCTATGGCATAAAGTGGTTTTTCGTTTAAAACAATAGGTATAATATTCTTGAGACTTGACTAAGTTTCGATTATCGTTCTAAGGGAGTTATATACGGGCCTGAAACTATTAAAAATATGATATTTTAAATATCTCTTTGATTGGAACATTATTTATATTAATTTTGAGAGTGGCGCCACAATGGCCAGATAAATTAGCCCCTTAAGACAGATCCAAATATTTTTACTTTATAATATCGTGTAACTTACATTACAGGGTGAGTTTTGATATCGTTTCAAGATTTAAGGTTACTAAAGTATTATACTTCAGCTAGACTATTAAAAAGACATCGACAAGTCAGGTTTTTGAGCTCGTGTTGGTATTTAGGGTTAAATAGTGAATGGAGGCGTGGTATTATGGTGTTGGTGAGTCAATTTATTGTTACAATAACGCAGTCTACAACAGAGGCTTGGCCACGTTAGTATTATTATTTACAATAGCAAAGTTGTGGTTACTTAAGAATAAATTGGGTTTTGCTTTCTCGTCAAAATATAGGTACCTAATATAACAACTAATTAGGTAGTTACCTACAATTTTATTTTTTTCTGTGTGGTACAAATATATGTCAGTGAGATTATTTTTTGTTCCAAACTGAAATTCTTCACCCCTATTAATTTGACGAGAATACAAACCCACAAACTATTAAATCAATTCAGATGCCATATGTACCTGTGTTGTAGACTGAAGGCGGGGTGGTTTTGGTGTCATTTTTTATTCATATTAATGTTGTATCTGTGTCCTTATTAGTTTTAGGTGAAATGTCAACTATCGTTAGTCCATTGTGATGCATGCCTGCTTTAAGAATTACAGGTATATCAGTAAAGTTACAGTTATCCAGTTCATTGTAATTAAGTGGGTTTTTATATCAATTACAGGATCAAAAATGGCGACAGAATAAAGTGGAAACAAAGTCAGATTAAGGTTTTAGACCTTATCAGATACTAACGGATTAAAGTATATTTATAATTAATATCCATGTTCGAGATAAATGGACATACAATTTATATTTTCGTAATTCATGGTGTTTAAAATGTATATGGTTGGTGTTAAATATGTATACCTAACTCTTTTGTAAATATAGTTTACTAACTTGATTGAGTAATGTTTTATTGCATTTATAATAAACTAGTTTTCCGCCCCACGGTTTCACCCGCGTTCCCGATGTATCTTTCTTTTCCCGGGATAAAAAGTATCCTATGTCCTTATCCAAGGTTACTTCTATCATATAAGGTTAGGTTCTATCTCTATACCAAATTTTATCTCAATCGGTTCAGTGGTTTAATTAAGCGTGAAGAGGTAACAATAATATTAGTATGGATATCACGTTCATTACACACACACAAGTACCCCGCAGTTTTACCCGCGACTAATATCTTCCGTGCTAACAAGTAAAACATCGATTCCATGATTTGATGATTTCTATGATGGCACATACCTACCTACATATCACCTATCTATGGGGAATATGCACGTAATTTTTTATCGTTTTAAAAGTTTCTACGGGTTATTACATTACCCAAAAAAATATATACATAATTAATGTAACAATATGAATTACATAAAAAAAACGTCCATTTTGAAGTCACGTGCATATTCCCCATTATTAAAATTTATTATTACTTATTATTACCGAGTGATTTTCACTGAACACAAACTTTCGCTTAGGTATTGTAGTATTACCTACACGCATTACCGCAGTTGTTTATTTCATCCGTTGCCAAAATTCCTAATTTTCGGTCCTGACATAAAAACATTACTTATGAACTGAATTTCGGAAAACCCTCTCTGGTGACAAGCGGGTACTTGGTCAGAGAAAAAGATAATTATGACTTTCATATGTAGGTACGTACATACAATATTATGTATTTAATATACCTAATATTTCATGCGGATTGAAATAAATACTAGGTATTTTGTATATTTAAATAACTAACGACGATAATAATCGGCGTGTGTGCGTCCGGCATTAAAGATCTCTCAGAACAATAACACAAATTAGGTATTAAATAATATACGTTAAAGATTTTTCAATATTTTAATAAAGTATGACAAATTAGGAACAAAAACATTTTTCGTAAGTCATTGCCATGCCGAAGCAGTTGCATGCCCTCTTGGAGGGATTTATTAACGTGTAGGTCATGTATTGCAAAATGTTACTACATTTGAATCAACTCGGCAGTTACGTACCTACAATTCAAAGAAAAAAATATGCAGTGATACAGTTTTATCAATTTTCATTCAACTTAAAATAATATTATCAAATATTAACAACAAAACGTTTAATTACATTACATATCTGTATTATTATTAAGCTATATTCGATAGACTACTATTTACAATTCACATGTCAATCTTACAAATTATGAAAAATAATATTTACATTTTTATATTATCTATGATACTAACATAGCATTGTGATGCTGGTCCGCATTTTAAAATTTAATAGAAATTACATTATTAATTAAAGACATTATTATGTTCACGTTGTGAACGCCAGCCAGTACTGTACTCGATCACATTATGTACAGAGTTCGAGTTGTGATCTGCAACTTGTGGACCAAAAATGAACGAGAAAAAGCTGTATGCCATCTATTATTTTTAATTTTGATTAATTATTTAAAACAACACTAATGTGAGTGCGATACAATTCGCATTGTTTATTCTAGAGCGGGCTCTAAAACATATTAATTTGATATAGGTAGATTAAAAAAAAACAAGAGTCGTTTCTTTATAACATATGGAAGAACATTATTATTTTGATAATGCGGACCATCGCCAACTAAATACAATACATAAATGTATATTTGACTTTTTTTTTAGTAAAATCTTTTTCAATCAGTCTGCAATACCTACTCATATCTATTTAGGTATGTTTAAAAAACAATATCAAATATGGCTTTAGCTGCTAAAGTAGTTTTCATGAACTACACCGATCTGCGTCGACGATTACACACCAAGATACACCAAACATTTATAGATTGTTACATAACACAGAATAAAAAAATAAAAAAACCTTTTGCCGTCGTCTCTCTCCAAGCGAGAGAGAGATATAGTGGCATGTGGAGGGAGATCCTCTGAAGGTTAACACAAACGCGAATAAATGTAATCGTTCAATTCTTTACACTTTGGGAGTAGGTACACTATGAGTAAATAGGTATGAACATAATCATAGCAGTACCTACTGCGAGCATGGATACAATATCTTTTTTTTTCAGCCGATGTTTGGAATTCTGTGAAATGAGAATTACATAATATATGGTTGCATGGGCATACATTATTAGTTATTCACCAATAGTGATTAAAGGGGTGGAAAAGTATTCAACAATATATATAATTTGTTAGAGTTCCGTACCCCAACATTTAGAAACGGAACACTTATATGATAATTCTTGTATCTGTCTGTCTGTCAGTCTGGCACAGCTCCGTCTCTACTGAAGAAGAGAAGTTGAAATTTAGCACATATACCTATATAGATAGTTCGATGACCAAACGGTCGTATGACGTAAATAAATGAATTCCGATTTAAGTGTTACCTACGTTAAGTGAAAGAAAGAGGTTGAGGTGAGGAGCTCATTAGGGAAATACAATAATATGCATATGAATATCTCCAAAACGGCTGGACCGATTAGCCGGTTGGCAGATAGCTGATATTATAAGGGGTAAGTAACATATGCCACATCTTTGATTTTTTTTGCTCGCCAATGACCGAGAAATTACTAGGTCATCCGTGAACTACCCAAGACTGCACAACACTGAACTCCTACTGCACGTAGGAATGCGAGTCACATACCTAATACTTCTCGGCATCCATGCTCGCACCACAGCAACGGGATGAGGCTTATGGGTGTGATGCTACTCGGAAGGAGTGAAAAGGAGATTGACGAATAAATTAACATCAATCATTTACTTTTCCGAAAACAAGGTTTTCCTTTAGTATATCACGTATCCAAGTGTTAGTATTAAACTGAACAATAAAAATTATTCGTAATAATTCTCCATAAATGCAAAAAATATTAAACAAAAGTCAGATCTCAGACTCATTAGAAGGTCCAAAAATCTATGAACCGGAAATAATGGATGAAGGTAGAGCTCTGCAGGGCATCAGGATCAGATTAATAATTTCTATATAAAATGCTTCGAATAGATCGAACAACTTGTATTGAAAAGCTAGACCAACATTTTTTATGATTGGTTTGGATTTATATCGCTCCGCCCAAGTAGCAACGCACCCTAATGCTAACTACGTTGCACTGGCAGTCGTCCGGTAACCATATCCACACATAATTTAGCAGCTAAAATAAAAAGTTAATCATCGTTTTCGTCTGTTGAACAGTAACCTTCATTAGTAACATCACGTGATTTTGAATGTTCACTCGCTTCATCGACGTCTAAACGAGGTTTTTTCACTAACAGACCCTGTTTTTGTAATTTCTGTATCGCTTCTAAAGTAGACTGTTTTGGAGCACTTCTTTCATATTTTTCTTGAAATTCAGATTGTTTTACTTGGCTGGTTTTTATTATTTTAAGACCTGATACACTACTGAGTTTATTCAGTTGTTCGGAAGAAGTACAGACTTGCGATTTCATTTGCGTTGATGTAACTACTGAGTTTCCTTTGACAATCTTGGTTGTGGTAATATTGGATTTACTCATGTGTGAGGCAGACGTTAAGTGTGTGCTAGAATTAGCATCACTGTTGCTGAATGTAGGAACATCAGATACAGGAATGAGAGATTCTTTTGGTTTTTTGAAACAACTAAAGGGTCCCGAAGTGTCTTCAGACCTAGGCCTTTTGTTTACCAATGTAGTAACTGCATGGGGTGAAATTTTTAAACTTTTTCCAATGACTGGTTTTTGTTGACCGGATGTTGAAGGTTTTGGTGGCATCCTTGGAGTAGTTGGCCTTAAAGTCAATCCAGGTCTAACAGGAATTTGTTTTGATGGTCGCACTATAGCACCAGGCCTTATTGTTGGTGCTGCATTTCTAATTTTCGACCCTATCGATGGACCTATGTGCCTTACTGCTGTACCTTGAAGAGATTGTTGAAAGGTTGGCCTGATTCCTTGTATTATTCGTGGCCTTACGACGGATGCGGTACTAGATTGACTTTGGATTTCTTGTTGTACACTTTGATTAACTGTTCTTATAGTTTTTGTTACGGTTGTTGTAATTTCTTGAATCACTGTTTGTGTTTGAAATGTTTTCACTGTTACTTCTTTGTTAATTGTATTTACATGGTTTGATGTACCTACATTCGATTGACTATTTGAAGAACTGTTTAAACTTCTAGCCATCTGTTTTATATTTTGATTTTCTAATTTAGCTTGCTGGTGAGGTCTTATCAGTTGGTTGCTTCTGTTATTTGGAATTTCTCGGTTGTCTTCTGCTATTGATGAGGGGAGGAGATTTTGTTTAGAATTATCATTTAGTGATTTTATTGTTATATCTTTGTTGATGCTTTTTAGACTATTTAAACATGTAGAATTTTTTGATTGAATTATATTTTGTTGCGGTTTTGCAAGCCTATGTAATCTTAACTGACTTTCTATATCTGAAGCTTGATTAGCTATATCTTCCATGTCCTCATTCTCACTACATGAATCATTTGGAGACTGAATAATTGCATTTTGACAATGAGTATTGTAATCAATTTCATTATTCTGTTCAGGATCTATTTCATTTTCAGTTTCACTTATGTGATTGTTTTCGATTTCAGTAATTTTTACATGATTTGAGCATGAATCCGAATCACTGTCGTTTTTGTTTTCGATGTTTGTATCTTGTGTATTATGATCTTGAGAAGTAACAGATTGGCTGGGGGATGAATTTCTTGACTTTATAATGATATTCTTCCCTAAGTTTTTGAGAACATGTTTTATTGTAAGATTCTTCTGACTATCAAGGGTAGGTAAATCAACATGTGACTTTCTTTCTTTTAATGAAGGTACATGATCAAGATCAGTATCATTAGAGTCATCTGAATGTGTGCTATAATTTTCATTTGGTAATTTAGGTTCTGTATTTTTATTAAATCTAGTTATTTGCTGATTCATATTTTTTATAGTGATATTTTGTCCCAGATTTTTCAATGCATGCATGGGATGCACTGTAGATACTTCTGACTTATTGGTTGGTGTAGTGATGTTGGTCGGATTCTCCATACTTTTTTGGATTTTATCCGTTTCTTTATTATCATCACTATCCGAATCATCTATATTAAAAATTTCGATGTCCTCATGCATTTCTTTCGACTTAATATATTTCTGTGTATAATTATTTTTAATTGACTGAGATGATTTTTCAATAACTTGTTTCGTTACTTTTTTCGTTAAATTAAATGATTTCGCTGAAACATTTAAAGGTAGAGTCGGAAAATTTATACTTGTTTGATCTTTAATATGTTTTTTCTCATTTGGGTTATGATCTTTTTCAGGCAAAGCGATGGATGTATGTTTAACTGACTTTAGTAGAGAATGACAATCCATTTTTGGCTGTTGTAAATGATTTTGTGTATTTACATATAGCTCAGCTGATTCAGTTTTGATACCAGTATTTATATTTTTCATTGGATGCTTATTACTTGTACTTATATTAGTTTCGCTGTCATTATCGAAATAATCATCGTCTTCTGAATGATCTTCTTGCTTAACTTTATTACAAGATTGGGGAGACTGTGTTAGAGATTTTATAGTAATATTCTTGTTTATGTTCTTTAAAGCATCTATAGCTTTCAATGAAGTATTTTTCGGCCTATTTTGGCAAATCTGAGACATATCACTTTCATTTAGAGCTGTAGGCTCGGAATTCATTGGATGACTATTGTTTGTATCTAGATTAGGTTGACTTAATTTAGTATCTTTAAAATCATTGACACTTTTAATCTGATTAATAGGTTTCACAGTTATAAGATGACTCAAATGTTTTAAAGCAGATAAAGATTCTGTATTTTGTTCTGTTATTTTAGATTTTGTATCAAGTATTTCATTGTCTTCAAAATCATCTTCATCTGACTCATGGTCACTCTTTCCAAAATTAATCAAGTCAGGTTTTCTGTCATTATCATCAGTATTTTCAGATGTCACTGTAGTTTTATGTGTAGAATTATTGACACTTCGTAAAGAATCGCCTGAACCTTGTTTAGATAATGATATAGAATCAACAGGTACTTCAGGATTAGGAATTTTTAAAATTACATTGTCATCCTTATCAAGATTTTCTTCATTTTCATCACTAAGAGTATCTTTTACTGGACTATTTTCAGCATCTTGAGATAAAATTTTTACGTCATTGCATAATACAGAGTTGTTTTTTACTATTTCTTTACATTTTTCAATGTCACTCTCATTAAGTTCATTCTGTGTTGTTTTTATTAGCATTGTATCATTATTAACTATTTTTGACTGTTCAAAATCGGGATTTTTATCTTCAGGCAACAAAACTGGTTTTTCTTGCTGGTCTTCGTCAATATTTTTGTCTTGAATAGTTTTCTTCACTATTTTAATTTGATTGTTACTTTGATTTATAAGTTTCGATAACATTTCATTTGATGTACTTAAAATATTGGATTCATTAACAGCTTTTGTATTAGGTTTTATTTTATTTATTATTTGTTGTGTTCCTTGGAAGGAATTGCCTGGTACTTGTCTACCATCATCATTTTGCATTATACAAGTATTAATACTTGATTTCTTTTTAACAACAATACCTTGTTGTTTTAACTTTTCCAAATTTGTTTGGGTAATAAATTTAGAAACTTTTTTGACATTTGCTGGTTGCTTTTTATTTACCTTTAATCGTTTTGCAACCACTTGTGTTGGAACTTCTTCAACACCCTGAAAATCAATTTCTTCACCAAAAACATCCTTGTTCATATTTAGGAACTCATCCAGAGTAATTGCATGTTTCTTTGACTTTTTATGCTTCTTTTTCTTCTTACTCTTTTTAGGAGTACTATCATCCGATTCGTCCATTGCTAACTGCAGAAACTGGTCCTGTAGAAACCATACATTAAGTACTTTTAGGGTTCCGTACCTCAAAAGGTAAAAAAAGGAACCATTATAAGATCACTCTCTTGTCCGTCTGTCTGTCTGTCACCACCGATTATCTCAGGAACGGGTGGACCTAGCAACATGAAATTTACACCAAATACTAAGGTCTATAATAGTCCCTATTAGGTGTATAAAAATCAAGGTCCTGAGTCAACATGATAAAAAGATATGGACAAATTTCGATTTTCGCGAAAACTTGTAAGTACCAATATTTACCTTCATTTCCAACTTTTTTTATTTTTCGGAATTTTCCCTTTACTTGTGCTGTAAGACCTCGCTTTTAACCAATTTGACAATTCTAGGTCAACCAGAAGTACCCTATAGGCTTTGGGTCGAAAACCTATATAGTAGTTCCCGTTGACCTAGAATCACGAAATTTGGCAAAAAGCAAGGTCTTACAGCACAAATAAAGGAAAAACTCAAAAAGATAAAAAGTTGCAAATTAAAGGGTGTCCCCATACATACATAGTTACCACCAATTAAGACAGACCTCTGAGTTGTATCGGCGCTAATACAGTTTAGAGGTATAGCTTAATTGGTAAAACCCTCAAATAAGGTAATCGAAAACGTAATCTATTTACAAGTTTGTACGGAACCCTCGGTGCGCGAGTCCGACTCGCACTTGACCGGTTTTTTTAGTTCTGAAAAAGATATTATTTTTATATATCTATACTCATATTATGTTCATATACATATATATATATATATATAATCATGTATATTTAGGTTATCTATGTAAATGTTTGTGACTCAATCATGGAGAATAGGCTTAGAAGAATTCAATGGCATTTGGCTCAGAAACATTATGTAGGTGGTAGAGTCAATTGTAGATGTTCATAAGTGCCTTACCAGGGCCTTAATAAGATAAATGAATTTTGTTTTTTATTTTATGTTCTGGATTTACACATATAATTTTTAATTTTCAGGTTTGTGTAAAAATGTAGGGTTTAAATTAAATATTTAACTTACAATTCCCATAGCATTCATAGTTGACTCGGCATCCTTTGGCTCAATGTTCTCAACTTTTTCTGTTATAGGTGCTACAGTCTCAAGGGAAAACTCGGAAATCTCATTTCTCCTGCAAAAGTAAAAAAATATGTGGTAGATGAAGAAATAATAATAAGTAATAAATTTGATAAGCCACTTACATTTCGTTCTTGTCATTATATAAATCATCTGTTGAATGAAAAGTTAGATGAATTTCATAAGCATCTAAATGATAAAATATTGCTTCACAGAGAGGGCATCTCAGCACTTCATCAGGACTTTGATTTTCATCACTGTGGTCATCAGATATATGTTTCTACAAGTAATATGAAAACATTTCATCAATAACCTAAACATACTGAATAATATGTAAAAAAACCCCCATTGTTTTTGCGTCTGGGGTTAAAAATATTGAATGGTTTGTAAGAAAAATTATACTTACTTGGAGATTAACTTTGTTCTCATATTCTTCACCACAGAAAGCACAATAATATATTTGTACAGCTTCCTAAAAACAGCTAATTATGTTATGTTTATTACATCAATTTGAATATTACTATAAAATTATTGTCTCATGATTGTTCAAATAGGTGATAGAAGGATAGTTGTAAATCCTTGCCAAAATCAAAACTAATAATACTTTAAACATGCAAAAAAATATTCTAATATAAGTAGTTAATTTTCTGAATCCTTTTCTATTTAAGTATACATCCATTAACATGTTCATTGCTAATTACATGTATAAGCATCAAACCCATATAATCTCAAGTGCTACTCGCTATCTAAGCATAGATTAGCGCTTGGGATTATAAGCCTTAAAACTTTGCAGTGAAAGTGTTAATAAGGCAACAATGCAATACCACACCTGTATTAAGAGTATTTATTAGTTCAAGTATAGGTGTAATATTTAATCACACAAATCATATTCACCTGATTATAAAGTTTCAGCTTCTTCGAAAGACCTATAGATGGCATGTCAGTATCTTGTCTATGAAAGAACTTGTTGTGATACAGCATAGCCATGGGTATAAAGAAGTCTACATTACAAGTGTCACAGTGAAAACACTTTTCTTCACTCTTCTCTACATCATTGTGATTTGCTTGAATATGCTTATTGTATAAATGCTGAAAATCAGAGACATGGTATTATTTGATAATGAAAAACCTATAATCATAAAACAATAGTCTTATATAGAACACCTCTATGTATTCTAGGACAAATATACTTTATCTGTAGGCATGTCATCATTTCAAATAAAATTTAATTTTGTACCTAGTTATTATGAAGCAGTTTTGATATAAGGTAAGTAATAAAATGATAAGATATGGCATAACAATTTCTTACCAAGTAGTGGGGAGAGGGGCATAGGTCGGTTGCTTATTCAATTTCGCCACACACGCGCACGAAACATAGTAGGTACATAATAGTTTACCTTCATAGTAAAGAGCTTCCCGCACCAAGGACAGAAATACTTGGCGTCGTGATCCGGGTGCACTTTGTGTTTGTGAGTTATCGCTTTCGATATCGTAGTAAATACCTCGGGACACACATCGCAGTTAACCATCTCGACATGGTCGTTTGCTTTTTCGTTCGACATCTTTGTATCATTCTGTGTAACTAAAAACCTTTTTTGATTGAACTTCGGATCACCGTGTTTCCTACAATAAGATTTTTGATAGTTATTTTTGCAAACATCAGTCGGTTTTCAAAGGAAATTTTAAGTAAATTTAAAAAATACCTGAAATGTATTTGTAATGACTCTTTATCCTCGAATGTCTCTTTACAGAAAATGCAATTGAATTCAGAGACCGAAGTCATGACTTTATTTGATAACACTTCTATTCAATCATGTCACACACATGAGCAATTTTTTCGGCAAAAAATACACAACGTTCCCGTGATAAATAATTGTTTTTACTAATTTGTTCATAGTATTCAAACTGTTACTAAATATGTAAAGAAGAAATTACAAATTCCGACCCAAACAAAATCCAGCCATCCATTTTGTTTTAATAGTGATGTACCTGGCCTGGTTGGCCTCAAAGAGTATATAATCACTGGTTGGCCTGTCTGTCTGTCTGTTCCATAGACAATACAATATATACGTTTCTGTGCGTGCTTGCCTTGGTGTTACCGGAAAATCATATATAATATCGATAGAACAATAAAATTAATACTATCGATTGAATCGATATTATTTTGTATTGTATTAATATTTAATTTTAATAATATTTGCTTTAAATCCATGATACAATACAAAGCTTTTGGAGGGACTACTAGGACCGGGCGCAGGAATCAAAATAATGAGAATTTTGTAACATAAAACCTTTGATTTATAATAGTAGGGGAGGCAATGATGCTAAATTTGTAGTTACTCGAGCGTCTTTAGGACCTACTGGAATTTGAAGATTAGGTGGAATAAAGAAAAAAAGGTTATGTGATATTTTCCCCTTCAACAGTCACCAAGAAATACTCGAGCGCGTCAGATATTAATAGGGTAGTCGCGCCACGTCTGTCTGATAACGGAAAAATAATAATCTGCCGTTTTGCGTGCGAAGGGGTCGAAAATATTTAAAAAACAAATTTACTCGAGCGCGTCAGACATTGATAAGGGATGTTAAGTGAACCCTCCAGTAGCTCCTATTTTAAAGACTGACGATTTGGACGCGACCATCAGTCAGGGCCGATATTTGGAAATGCAAAAAAAAATCGTCACCTTGATTTACTCGAGCGCGTCAGATTTTTATACAGGCGGTTCTTCTTGATGGCCTTGTTGTACTGACCCATAATCTGACAATTATGTTGAGGAATTTCCTTAATCTGCCGGTTTGAAAAAAAAATACATAAAAAATATCGAAATCTCGAAAATAGTTCAAGATATCGAAAAAATGATTGCACAAAAGCTGTAGAGAATTTAATTTTCTACAATATTTATCATGAATACATATACCAAAAAAAACCCATAGGAAACGAGATATTTGCATTAAATGATTTTTTGAACTTTGACCTTGAAAAATCAGTAGTCGCGGGCACCCTAAGATAAGTAGCTTTTGAGACAAGTTTTAGGGTGTCAAAATAAAGGTTATATATAAGCTATACAAGTTAATAGCTGACTATCTCTCATTCTGAGGTGAAACTCATAATATTCCTGGACTATACACTTAATAATGATTTTAGCTACTTCGGCTTGTGCAAATCGGCAGATTAAGATATTTCCGTGATTCGTGACTAATTTCCTTCAAAATAAAAAAAAAACTAATCGCGCTCGAGAAAATCCACGTGAGGTGTTTTTTTGCATCTTTGCGAGTCTCCAATTTTCTTTCGTCACGCCCAAATTGACAGATTATCTGACGCGCTCGAGTATTTCAAACCATCGAATTTTTTTTACTAATCTGACGGGCTACCCTAGACGTTCGACACTATATAGAGGGCTCAGATTTGGTGAGAGTACTTCACAAGGTGCAAGGTTGCCCCCCTTATTTTAATCTGCCGCGCTCGAGTAAATCCCGAAATCGCCTCTTTATTTTTTTTATCATAAAGAACTTTTAATTAAAACTGGAGTCAAAAATATGCTAAAATATGCCACCTATATTTTTTTTTACGGTTCCGTACCGTAAAAAAACCGGTCAAGAGCAAGTCGTACTCGCGCACCGAGGGTTCCGTGCAAACGTGTAGATATGTAAATAGTTCGTTCATCACGACCCTTGGATGGGGGATGAAGTTATGAAGCTCTAATTAAATATTTTTTGCAGCATTAAGTAAGACAGGTCTACATTTAGAGGTTCTGATGGCTAAGGCACTTTCTCCGTTTCGTACAATACTACGCTATTACTCTGGCGTAACTGGTAAAGTTAAAGCTCAAAAATATGTACTTACGAATTATTTTCAAGGGGAACCAAAGAAAAGTGATTTTAAAGTTTTTGAGGAAGAACTTTCAGAACTTAATGATGGAGGTGAGTAGCGCAATAGTTAATATTAAAACTAACAGTAGCGGCTCTTAAAACAAGTGTTGAAACTGCGTTTAGAGCATCTTCAAAAAGTCACCTTGAAACTAATTGGCATAAAATAAAGAAAATAAATAAGAAAAAAAATATCTGATCAGACCCAGGGCCCTTATCAAGGGGAGTTTTATACCTAATGATTATTTTTTCAGAAATACTAACTGAAGCAGAATATATCAGTATAGATCCATACATGCGGGCCTACATGATAGGATACAAATTACCCACTGATATGATTGGAGGACAAGTCGCTAAGTACGTTTGTAAAACTTTAGTAGGTACACGTACGTGCATCTACTAATTACGATTATATACATATATTCATTCACCCGCATTCCTGAGGGATCTTATCTTTTCCCGTGATAAAAGTATCCTATAATTTTATTCCAGTAAGTATATGATCTACCTGTGCGCCAAGTTTCATCAAGATCAGAGTAGTAGTATCGGAAATTAGCCCCTTCGATCAACAATAGCTATATCTATGATTAGCCCGGAAAAACATCGTGACACGATATATATATATATATATATATATATATACCGGGTGACTTTTTTTACCGTCTTGAAAAAAATTGGGCGTGATAGGTAAATGGAATAGAAGCCTATGGCATAGTTACTTTATTTATTTAATTATTTTACTAACATAGTCTGAAATTATTCTACCTATATACACTACTCATTTACACTCTATTTTGCACATTAAAAGATTTAAAATATAAATTCGAAAAAAAATATTAAAATAATCCAAAACCGTAAACATAGTTACCCTAATAAACGCGCGACAAATTTTATGAATGATTTCGCTACAAATGCCTACAACTCTGTCTCAAGCACACTCGCACCCGCCGGGCGCCCCTTCTCGCCGGCCGCCGTCGGCGCAGGTAGGCACAGGCATCCCGAATTCCGCCATTTACCACCCCCCGCCCGGCCGCCCGGCCGCCCGCCAACCATCCACCGCCCGCCGCCCGCGCAGTCGCCTGCGATTAGGCATTCCGTGACGTCGTGTTTGTGACGTATTACCTACGTCATCTATTCGCATTGTTTACATTACCTTCGGTCGCTCGCGCTCGCTGTGATAATACCGTAAACATGTAGGAATACAACAATGTAGAGTATTGAGCAATGGTGCAGTGTTATATCATGTCTGGTGAAAGCTTAGATGGTGCAAGGCGAATGTATACAGAACCACAACATCTTCAATCTCTTCGCCGGCAGGTTATTCCGGATCCGCAAATTCCCAGCACTACTTTGATTTTGAATACGTATCAGCTGTCCAGCCCTTTACAAAAGATCGGTGCGGGAGTATCTAGACAGTCAGTTCAGTGGCAGGTGGATAGGTCGCGGGGGACCTGTGAACTGCCAGACCTAACCCCTTTGGACTTATTTGTGGGCCGAACTAAAACGGTTGGTGTACACTGAAGAAGCTCGCAGTGTCAGTGTGTTAAAACAGCGCATAATAGACGCTTTTAATATTTTAATAAGTGATAGAAACACCCTTCGTAGTTTAACAAACGAGAGAAACGGTGGACACTTTGAACAATTACTGCGATATCGCTAAAAGGTACTTAATTATTTTGTCAATAATCAGTGTAATTTGTAAATAAGTTGATTTCAATCTTTTAAATACGCCTAGTATGTTGCAGTTGTAGTTAACGTATAATCATGTAGGTATCAACTATTTTATTCGTTCTGACAAATAATGTTATGAGTAATGATAAAGTTTAACATGTAACACAACTACAGCATGTTAGATGGTCCTAAGCCCTTAAAAGTATGAAGGGAAGATCGAAATCTCTAAAATAACAGTTTGTTAAACCGCAACGGTAGAAATGCGTAGGTACTGACGCTATCTATTTCGCTCGCACTTTTCATTCATGCGCGATCCCGTTCTTGGTAGTAATAGGCAGTGTAGGCACCTATTTTATTTACTATTACGCACGCGCCGCCGCGCCGTGTAGTATGTTATCTTTTTATGTATTTTATTGGATTTTCTGAACTTTAATAACCGAAATGCTAGTACACAAATATTAACGTCCATAGATTCTATTCCACAAATATAACACACCACATTATCAAGACGGTAAAAAAAATCATCCGGTATATGTATAGGTCTTATACCTATGAAATTGCCATTTTGTATGAAAAAATTTAAACGTTTTTTTTTCATATATTTTTTATTTGTATTAATCGAAGTAATCCCCCATGCAATCAATGCATCTTTGCCAACGCAGTGAGAGTTAATTGATGCCCTTCTTAAATAAATCAGCTGGACGGGAGGCAACAAATTCATCAAAGGCATTTTGTACTGCCTCTCGGGTATTGAATTTTTTTCCCGCCAAGAAGTTATCCAAATTCTGGATAAAGTAGTAGTCTGTAGGCGCAAGGTCTGGTGAGTAGGGCGGATGACGGAGAGCTTCCAACCCCAGTTCTTGCAACTTGGAGACTGTCTGCTGTGCAGTATGAGGTCGCGCGTTGTCGTGCAGGAGCAGCGGAGACGAGCGATTAACCAATGCTGGTTGGAGATGTGCCAGCTTCTCCATCATTGTGTTCAGTTCTTCACAGTACACATCTGCAGTAATGCTCACCCCGTTTGGTAAGAAGCTGTGATGAATCACACCGGCGCTAGACCACCAAACAGTGACCATCACTTTTCTAGGGGAAAATTGCGTATTTATGCTCTACAATAAAATTAAAGAAACACATATTTAAGGATTTTTAGAATTTCACTCCTTAAAGGGGTAGAAAGGGGGTTTAATGTTTGTATGAAAAAAAAAATATCATCAAGATTACTTGAAATTTTAATTTAAAGATACAAATAGTATTTCACCATTTAAAGGGATAAAAGGGGTGTTAAAAGTGTGAAAAATAAAAAGCTATTTTTGGATAATTTAAAATAAACTGGAAAACGAATCAGCCAAAATCGTGTAGTCCACATAAGCGAAGCTGCGGGCGGAAAGCTAGTGTAGATATATAATAGGTCTTTCCCTATGAAATTGCCGTTCTGCAGTACTGGCCATTTCAAATCAAAATAATTTTTGTTTGGCTAAGAATTCTAATTTCAAATTAATTTTATTTTAAAAGCATGGTTTTTTTTTTCCAAAAGTAGTCATTTGTTTATTGATTAGTGTTACATTTTCATCGCATTTCAATCTTTTTCATCATCATGGATACGTTAAAAATTCGAGTAATTATGGAATATGAGTACCGTCGTGGCAGCAACGCGGCACAAGCGTAAGCGCAAACCAACGCACCACCTGTTATTGGTTTGCTCGCTTCCATTATGGAAATTTCCACCTGAAAAATGAACCTCGCGGTCGTCCGAAGACTGGTCGACAATGACGAATTAAAGGCGATTGTGGAAGCTGATGATACACAATCTACGGCTGAATTGCAGCATCTTTCGACGTTAGCGTCAAAACAATATTGGTCAATTTGCGTCAAATTGGCAAGGTGCCCCACGTACTCAATGATCGCCAGCGGCGCGAAGTACGCGTCGAGACGTGCCTTGCACTGCTCAACAGACACACAAATGAAGGAATTTTGAACCGCATTGTTACCTGCAATGAAAAATGGATTCTGTTTGATAACCGCAAGCGCTCAGCAAGTTGGTTGGATCCTGGTTCAGCACCTAAACATTGCCCTAAACGAAAACTTACCCCTAGAAAAGTGATGGTCACTGTTTGGTGGTCTAGCGCCGGTGTGATTCATCACAGCTTCTTACCAAACGGGAAAAACGAGCAAAGCTCGGTCATCCAGGTATTACGATTTAAATGCATAAAATACATTTATTTTAGAATAATAGCAAGTCGCAATGAGAATTATCCTGTGGGTAAATATGTAGCTGGTTCATTTGGATGGCGTACGCACACAATATGTGATCCTAAAACATGGTCTACTACACCGGGTTTCCTGCCATTTACTCTTCTACCAGACTTAAGACCTCATCCTGTTTCCATTGCCTTGGGTATACTTGGCATGCCAGGGTAAGTAAATTATTTCTTAAAAGAATGAATGCCAATTTCAAGTTATTCTTATGCTATAATAATGCCTATATACTTTTATGAAGTTTTATGTTATAATGCTTCGGCCACATTATCGGAATTCGGCGAAGTTTTTGGAGCCATCTGCCATCTCTCTCCCCCAAACTGACGAGTGTGAAAGGGATAACAATAGAAAAGTTCGACAAAACCTTATAATGTGGTCCAACGGTTAGTCATCGCTCGTACACAGGTTAGATTTTAGTGAAATTGGTGGCCGTTTCACAGGCTTTTCGGGACTACCTGAGAAGTCACGATACACGCTTGTATTTAATTTTACTTCAACGGTACACTTGAATTCATTTTATTGGACAAAACGCCACCGATGTTATTAAATAAAACTCGATATAAATAGAACTCGATCAAAAATACACGATTTTAATAAAGGAAAACGAAAACGTCACTTCCCAGTTTCCCGCCAATAAAAGTAAAAACAAATAAGTATTTTTAAATAAATCAATATTTTTACCAAGTTTTTTTTAACCGATATGTTAGCAACGTCTTTTAATTTTCTTTTTGGAATTTTAACCAGCTGTGCTTAGGGCCACATCTTTAGGAATAAGGTGTTTATGAATTTTTATTTTTCCGTAGAAATACAGCTTACTTTGGCTTGAAGGAGATCTGCAAACCAAAAGCAGGTGAAACTCTAGTGATTACTGGTGCAGCGGGAGCTGTTGGTTCTCATGTAGGGCAAATCGGCAAAATACTAGGTCTGTAAGTTGATGCCGTCTGTTTATAATAACGACTACCTACCTATTCACCAGCTTTAAAATTATTGGATATTTTTAGCTTGGTGAATAAGTAATCACCAAAACAATTATATAATAGCAAAAAGTTTTATTCATTTTATCACACATACTAACCTACTTAAAAAATTTTAGGTTGTCGAGTCGTTGGTTTCGCAGGAACTGACGCTAAGTGTGAATATTTAGAAAAAGAACTAGGTTTTGATCGTGTTTACAACTACAAGACTGTTAATATAAGGGCAGCTTTAAAGGAAGGTGCACCGAATAAAATTGATTGCTATTTTGATAATGTAAGTAATTACTATCGTAATACGTATATCACTTTGACCCCCGACGTAAACAGAGGGTATAGGTTGAATTAAATTTGGTAGGTATCCTGATATTTCTAAGATTTTGGAAGAAAATGGTAATCTTGACCTGCTGCTGCAGGATACCCTACTCCTCCCCAACTTATAATAGAAGTAGGTATCGTGTTTTAGGCTCAATAGAATATTTTAGTTATTAGGGTTATTTTTGGTGTCGGTAGTGTTTTTAATTGTATAAATGAATTTCGATTCCACATAAGAAAACCCTCTAACAGGTTAAGTACCTAAAGGTAATTTATTCGATTATTAAGTGAACCTTTCTTCAATTTACTACAGGTCGGTGGTGAAATCAGTTCAACGATTATCAATTATATGAATAAATATGGGCGGGTGGCAGTTTGCGGCTCCATTTCATCTTACAATGATTTATCATTGCCAAAAGGTACCTGTGACACTTTTACTTCTTAATATTTTATATAGTTAAATTCCGTTCACTGACTTGCTCTTTCAAAATCAAAAACTCATTTATTCAGTTTAGGCCCTGGTAAGGCACTTCATTATGAACGTTACAAACTGTTGCACAGTCCTATCCTATATACCCGCCCGACTGAGGCGAAGCAAAAGGGAGAGTTATTAAGTTTATCAGCGATTTTACAATATAATTTCATTTACTAGTCTTAAACTACAGAAATTACGTGATATTACAGCCTAATTAAATAATTTTGATGTGAAACATTTAATGGGGCGGGGGTACATAACATAACATACCATGACTCGTTGTTTTTCTCTTTTTAAACTTATCTGCATTTTTTTTTATTTAATCAAAATTTATTCCCTGCTAACCTGTAGGTATAGGTCAAAATCTCAGCTTATAATTTAATATTTTTCAGTCACAATTTTGCAGCCTGCGATAGTCCTCAGGGAGCTTAAAATCGAAGGATTTTTGGTAAATCGATGGTATGATCGCTGGGAAGATGGAGTCAGCACTAATCTACAATGGCTCCGAGATGGAAAAATTAAATATGAAGAGAAAATATATCACGGGTTTGATAGCATGGTAGATGCTCTAGTGGGTTTATTGAGAGGAGAAAATACAGGGAAAACAATTGTTAAAGTAAAGTGAATGTTATTACGAAATAAAATAAGCGATAAATGCTTTAATTTTAATCTTGTTACTTTGTCTACCCCATGGTCTACCCTCTAACTATAGAACTAAGTAGGTATGTGATAAATGGTAGGGGAGGCGAATAGGGGATTTCGGGATTTACTCGAGCGCGGCAGATTAACATAAGGGGGGCAACCTTGCACCTTGTGAAGTACTCTCACCAAATCTGAGCCTTCTATGTAGTGTCGAACGCCTAGGGTAGCCCGTCAGATTAGTAAAAAAAAATCGATGGTTTGAAATACTCGAGCGCGTCAGATTAAGGTAAGGTAAGTTAGTTACATGCAAAATAGTGTACATTTCAATAATCTGACAAATTGGGCGTGACGAAAGAAAATTGGAGACTCGCAAAGTTGCAAAAAAAAAAACGTCACCTGGATTTTCTCGAGCGCGATTGGTTTTTTTTTTATTTTGAAGGAAATTAGTCACGAATCACGGAAATATCTTAATCTGCCGATTTGCACAAGCCGAAGTGGCTAAAATCATTATTAAGTGTATAGTCCAGGAATATTATGAGTTTCACCTCAGAATGAGAGATAGTCAGCTATTAACTTGTATAAACCTTTATTTTGACACCCTAAAACTTGTCTCAAAAGCTACTTATCTTAGGGTGCCCGCGACTACTGATTTTTCAAGGTCAAAGGTCAAAAAATCATTTATTGAAATATCTCGTTTCCTATGGGTTTTTTGGTATATGTATTCGTAATAAATATTGTAGAAGGTTAAATTCTCTGCAACTTTTGTACAAAAATTTTTTCGATATCTTGAGCCATTTTCGAGATTTCGATATTTTTTACATATTTTTTTTTTCAAACCGTCAGATTAAGGAAATCCCTCAACATAATTGTCAGATTATGGGTCAGTACAACAAGGCCATCAAGAAGAACCGCCTGTATAAAAATCTGACGCGCTCGAGTAAATCAAGGTCACGATTTTTTTTTGGATTTTCAAAAATCGGCCCTGACTGATGGTCGCGTCCAAATCGTCAGTCTTTAAAATAGGAGCTACTGGAGGGTTCACTTAACATCCCTTATCAATGTCTGACGCGCTCGAGTAATTTTTTTTAAAAATATTTTCGATCCCTTCGTACGGCCACCCCCACCACGCAAAACGGCAGATTATTATTTTTCCGTTATCAGACAGACGTGGCGCGACTACCCTATTAATATCTGACGCGCTCGAGTATTTCTTGGTGACTGTTTTTTTTTACATTTTTGAAACCCTGTAGACGCTCCCCCCACCGCTGAAGGGGAAAATATCACATAACCTTTTTTTCTTTATTCCACCTAATCTTCAAATTCCAGTAGGTCCCAAAGACGCTCGAGTAACTACAAAAGCATCATTGCCTCCCCCAAAATAGCTGACCGGACCACATGCGTTCCTGTCCTGAAAATAAAAAACCTATAACTCAATTGCAGCGCCACCTACCTGAACCAATTTGTTTTTCCAGCCAAACTAGTGTTGCCGAACTATCGATAGTATCAATAGGTTTCTATGTACTAATAACAATACTATCGATGATATCGATAGTTTATCCTTTGCGAGCAACAATAGTATCGATAGTATTGCACTCATTCGATATTATCACCTCGTCCTGAGCTATCGATACAATCGATAGTGTTGGACCCGTTAAATATTATCGCCTCGTTCTGAGCTATCGATAGTATCTATACCATCGAGTATATTATACTCTTTGTTTCTTACTTTATAAATCTAGAAATCCCGCCAAGTGAATTTAATCACTATTGCATTGCATCGCGCCACTCTTTGATCGCGCCGGCCGCCTGTATTGAAGAAAAATAATGGATCTTTCTACAATCGTGTCAAAGTTTTCCTCCAATATCAATAAGACTGTAGTATCTGCATACAAGTTTAATAGTCCTCCTGTTGGTAGAGTTATTTGTGCCGCTGATGAAAACTTTTTGTATATTGTTTAATTTTGAAGACTCGAAAAGTATTGAAAAGAAATTTGAATTGCTATGTAAAGAACTTTCGTGTCATTTAATCGAGAACAAAAATAAAATACTGGAGAAATTTGAGACTGAACTTGCGAATTACTTTGATGGTAAACTGAAGAAATTTACTGTACCTATATAAACTATTGGTTCTGAATTCCAAAAGGCAAGTAAAATATCGCAAATATTTATCTATCACTGATGTATTTTATAAGTTTAAGTAGAATGATTAATAAAATTACTTTTGTGCAGGAGGTATGGAATAAGCTTCTAGAACTTCCATTTGGTTCAAAACAGACATATGGTGACATAGCCAAAGCCTTGGGACGTCCAGCAAGCCATTCACGAGCAGTGGGTGGAGCTAATTCACATTTAATAATCATACCCTGCCACAGAATCATAGCATCAGGCTCCAATGGTGGTTTCACTGGCGGGCTTGACCGTAAGGAATGGCTAATACAAAATGAGAATAAGTATAAATAGTTTTTCATAGCCAATAATAATTATTACATTATGGTTTAAAAATCAAGTTCCTATGTACTTATTTCACTGTTATTTCATACATGAGTTGGTGAGCAAAATATTTTTTTATACTTGTTTTAAGTTTTAATTTCTTTGTATAAACGCTGCTCTCTGACGTAAATTCAATATATTATTTTATACAAGAATTTTGTCAACTTTACATGTAGACTTAAATGAGTGATTGATAGTTAGATTCAGAATTAATATAAATAAAAATTACTCTCACTGAAACAATTCTTAATTTTACTAGCAGCAGAGCTGTCCATCGCAGTTTCACCCGAGTTCCGGAGATCTTATCTTTTCCCAGGCTAAAAAGTATCATATGTTTCATTCCAGGTTATTATCTACCTGTGTGCCAAGTTTCATCAAAGTCCGTTGAACAGTTTGATGAGAAATTAAGTAGGTACCTACCATCAAATGACCTACTTTTCAAAGAGAATAATAATATAAACTACTTTTCACGGATTTTTGATATCATTGGGCTGGCTATATCGTAAATAAAAATTTTAAATTGCACGCTTTGCATTTTGATTTTGTTTACACATTTTATCATAGAAAGAAATACCCAACAAGAATTTTTAAATTTTCATTTATTGTACCTAGCACCATATATTATTATACTCTTTGCTAGCACCCAAAGAGTATATAGTAATATAATTTACTAGCACCGTGTGTACTTATTTAAAATTTACGAGCAAAGAGAACAAACAAACACTACGTTTTATTTACGAGTAATTTTATTTGTAAAAAAAATAGGCATTTTACCAACATAACTGTACGTAGTATTTATATTCTCTTTGAACATAACGTAACCAATTTAGAGTTGCCCAGACATGTTGTGATCTTTCGAGTATTAAGCCAGCCGGGAGTGGGCATTGACAAATTATTCTTTGATTGACAGGCGTTCCCCTCTGCCAAAGGTCCATGATTACCAATCATACCAGTTATATAAAAACCTAAGAGGATAAAAACACTACGTTTTAATAAAACCATGGACTTTAATATAACTTAGTTTCCGAACGCTCTCGACATTCTATTTCATTACATTTCTTTTATGCATTTGAAACAGAACGCAGCATTTATAATCAAGTAATTCATACAGAAAATAGATTAAATAGGTATTTTTTGTAACCATAAAAGTTTATTACTTTATCTAAGGAGAGACTGTCTCCTTATGTGTGTTCTACCGCTTGTATAATGAGCAGTGTTCCGAGGAATTGTTTGATATGATACCCACGTCAACTTTCTATCATCGCACCGCCCGCCGTCGACAGGGAGTTCATCCTCACACCTTATACCAAATTGGTCGCGAACAGTGCGGTTTAAAAGACATTTTCTCCCGCGCATAATCAGGTTGTGGAATGAGCTCCTTTTAGAGGTTTTCCCTAGAGACTACAGATACTACTTATTTTAATATAACAAGAGGAGATTAAAACAGGGTGCCGTGCCTATATTATAATTATTTTGGGGTTTTAGCTAGTAATATTTTTATTAGAAATGTGCTGGCTGAATATGCCTTTTCATTTGATACCCAAAACGGCACATGTAGTCGGGTGAAAATTATGGTATTTCTTGCAGTTTCACACATGATCATACTGACTTATTGTGATGAATACCTCTGTAGATTTTGATGACAAACGACAACCCAACCCTTTTTCCTTGAGATTCATAAAAAAATAGTTTCGTTAATAAAAATCTTTTTGGTCACTTCAAATGAAATGAAATATTTATTCGTCTAAATAAGCCTTCACAGGCACTTATGAATAGTCAGATTCTAATGCACGATTCGGCAGGTTGCTTTTGCTGAGAAGAGCCGGCAATAAACTCAGCAATGAAGAATGTTAACTAATTTTGAATATTAGCTCTCCATATTCTCTGTCAAAAATACAAGTGAAAGAATTACTTCGATACGTCAATTAGTTTCCGATTTATAGAAGTAAACGTGCGATGTGGACTCGTACTCGATTTGACGTACTCGTGTGACGGTGTGACGTCATCTCGCAACACTAGCATAATTCCGCCAATGTCACGTTAGTTAAAGATAAACGAAGGGGACTTTTACACAAAAAAAATATATAAAAAACAAAATTGGCGCTGATGCATAGCGGAGCGTTGTAAATTGACGTCGCATGCGGTCACGTGACTGTTAGCGGGACTCGATTTTATCGTAAGTTTAAATGCCTGTAAAATCAAAACTAATAGGTATTTTTGACTACAACAAAAACTAGTGTATTTGTATACATACAAGCTTTACTGTAACAAACTTTCAACCGATTTGGCATACCTATTAACATTCTTCATTGTCACTGTTCTGCTGCTCATATTTCGACATAAAAATATAATAATTGATTCGAAATCTTTAAGCACTTTAAAATCAAAAGGGAGGCGAGAGCACCAATGAGATGTTTTACATTAAAAAAAACTACCTTTACATATATGTTTAATTAACTGTTGTCACAATTATTGGCAGGACTCATCGAAAATACAATATCGATAGTGTCAAGCACTACAAAAAATTGATGTCATTAATTGTCATTTCGTCACCTCGTCCCCCCCAAAAATTGACAGACTTTATTGCATAGAAATTAGTGCGGGTGACGTATCCAGGCTGGTTTAATAAATTTAATAATCAAAGCATAACCACAATAAACGATAACACTTATTTATGAATTAAAAAACCACTTTCCAGATGAATCTCCCTTTTATATTCTTTTTTGCAACAAGTTAGTACCGTTTTTAAGCAATAATAATCAATAAATAAACCAAACAACAAAATATCAGCTGTAAGTATTAAATAAAACGTTCGCCAAATTTGTTTACAAGTACAGTGTGGTATACGTTACTTTAATAATATTCTACCATAAATATTACCATTGCATTTACTTAGCTTTAAAACACTACAATAAAAGAATTTCATGTATTTAGTAGCTAGTTATTTTCTAATTAAGTACATAATTCAACTATAGTAAAATTAAATACAGCCCTATAAGTTAGTCCCAAATTAGTACTATTTCCCACGTCTCGTTTTTTTTTAGGCTGGCCATCTGTTAGAGAGGGACACACTCCTAGGGAGGTGTCTCTCATCGAGACCGTTTTTCCTGATAAGTTTACGATAACTGAGAATGGACTGTATGAGAACCGCATAAAGCTTACTTTGCTTTGAACAAATGAGATGTTTCAGATTTGTATGGAGTCTTGTTCTGCACATTGTACAATTGACTAAAAGTCGTGGAAAAATAAATAAAACATGAGAAAAATACTTATTTCTAATAAATTTTACGTTGTTTTCTTGTACAAAGCGTGTTTCGACATTTTCAATGGCAATTTAATTGATTTTTTTTCAATGGCGACGACGATTACAATTACATCAAACTGACTTTAAATACAACAAAGAGAATATATAGGCAGGTAGGTACTAGATAGGTAGATAAATTGATTGACTGACAATGATTTATTGACCGATTCACCACCCAGTTTTACTTTTATAATAAATACTATACTACCAAGTTACTGAATTAGAATTTTAAAATTATTGATAATGAGAGTTATTATTATGTGAAAGTCGAATCTGTTTTGTACATCTTGCTGGACACAAAGTCCGAATTCAAATACTCAAAAAACAATAAATGAGAGCAAAAGATGTGGCTTTCGAGTTACGCGCTGTCTGTCACATCCAAGAATTATGTATACTAAATGTATAGGACTAAATACAGCACATTGTACAGCGTTTATCGAGAACAAAAATAAAATTAGATATTTTTTATCGGTTTGAATAATTATTTAGCTTATTTTTAATATGTGTACAATGTCCAGTCCAAAAATGAAACATCTCCTTTGACCTTAGCCTTTGACAGTACTCGATCCTTCTTTATATTATATGATCCTTGATAATGGTCACTACTAGAAGCTTTGATTTCTTTGAGTATTAGGCTGCACGGCTGGTTTAATAATCAAAGTTTGAGCAATATAAGCAAACCGTTTAAAAATTACCAATAAGTACTAACTAGTGAAACGAACGAAATGTGTCTGACGCTTTAATTTCATCACATTATAACCTTGACCAAAACGGGGTAATCCTCGCATTGAGTATCACGGACTACGACTAGGGCCGCCTGTTTACTAGAATAGGGATTTTCCTACATCTACTAGTACTAGTAAATACGAGTTAATAGGTATAATACTCCACGTATTTAATTTGATACCAAGTATGATGATATTCTTTTAGGGTTTTCATAATATTAGTATCGAACAATGATACTCAACCACGACTGAATAATTCGTTCAGCTTTTTACCAATCAAATAACCGGTAGTTCAGTTAAACACCAATTAGTCTCCGGTACTCACCCTAACCGGTGATTATCCGGTTTTTTGAGAACCGGTTCACACCCCTACTAAGCACTGCACAGTGAAGTTATAATATAGACTTTTTGGCGGGACTTTTTGGCGGGAACTTGCGAAGTGACGTTGTGTTTTCGTTTTATTTTCATTAAATTCATGTATTTTGAGTTTTATTGAATAATTTCGGTGGTGTTTTGTCCAATAAAGATCAATCCAAGTGTACAAGTGAAGTGAAATGAAATGAAAGCGTGTATCGTGACTTTCCAGGTTGTCCCAAAAAGTCCATGAAATATTTGGGTGGAATAGCCTCCAATTTCACTAAAATTAGACCGGACTTGTACGGACGAGGACTAAACTTTATAGTGAAAGTGACAATAAAACGTGACTAAACATAAAATATGAATATTTAAAATAAAGAAATGGCTTAAAGGTCTCGATACCAGGCCAAAAATCTTCTTAAAAAAAAAAAACTTTTTGGGGGGAACTTGCGCAGTGACGTAGTGTTTTCGTTTTATTTTCATTAAATTCGTGTATTTTGAGTTTTGTCCAATAAAGTCTCAATCAATCTAAGTGCACAAGTGAAGTGAAATGAAAGCGTGTATCGTGACTTTCCAGGTTGTCCCAAAAAGTCCATGAAATGTTTTAGTGGAATAGCCGCCAATTTCACTAAAATTAGACCGGACTTGTACGGACGAGGACTAAACATTACAGTGAAAGTGACAATAAAACGTGACTAAACATAAAATATGAATATTTAAAATAAAGAAATGGCTGAAAGGTCCCGAAACCAAGCCAAAAATCTTCTTAAAAAAAAAGTAATAATATAAATTACAAGGCCGCTTTCCGAATTACACCATAATCGATTTGAGCGTCCATAAACCCGTTCCTAATTAGCGTGAGCGCGATAACGATGTCCCCTATGTCGTCATAGATGACGTCATTACATGCGCCATCTTGCGCTAACGCCGACCCAGCTATAAATTAATATCACCGTGAGCGCTGTCAAAAATGACAGTTGTGCTTGTGGTTCTTTGTTGTGGTTGTGCTTATATATAAATCTTTGGTTATGCACAAAGAGTGGTTGTGCTGTTTTGCTTTGATTTGAGTCGCTTTTGATGATTCAGTTATTATTGCTCTGGGTGAAATCACTACAGTAACAAAGGAAAACAAGAAATTTGTGGCTTAGACACTACGAAATATTCGAATCATGAGTATTCAAGTTACTATAGCCGACGAGCCTAACGACCGACAAATATCTCTCATGCTCACATTAGAGCAATACGAGAGGGCTCAGAGAGGTAAGTGGCCTAAGGGCTGAAATTTCTATCCTTTGAGTTGTCGTTAGAACTGCAAGGGACCTCCCTTGCAGTTCTTTGTGCAAAACATTGTATGCTTTCTGATAAATCATTAAATATTTACTGAACTGGTAGGTACTTGCTGTTTACAGATACTGAATATGTACAGCAGTTGCTGCATGACTTAGACACAAATACTTTGATGCAGAATGAACAAACAGAACAACATGGTAATTATTGAGATATTTCATATCTGGTTATGTGTAGATACTTTTTAGCTGAAGTAGTAGCCTGTAGTGTTTTCTTAACATATCATGTTGACTAACCTCAGTTTGTGTGGTCACTATACTACAATACTCAAATCTTCAACAAAACTAAGATAAAAGTGTTTAAAACTGATGGTTTGGTCATAGAGTAGTATGTTGGCAGTAAATTCTTTAGGTGCTTGTAAAACTTGCTGAATTTAAAGAAAATTATTTTAGCATCTTCTTTAGTATATTAAAAATTTCCTGTTTTATTTCAGGGCATGATTATCTGTGTGCTAAGTTCCATTCAAATCTATTCAGCCATTATCAGTGAATTCAGTAACGAAAATCCTTACAAATTATTACCAGTTATATTAGAAGTACTTATTATAATTTTTCTATTTCAGTAGAACAAGAGTCACCATCTCTATTTATATGGAATGAGGCATGCATTTTGTTGCTACTTACATTGTACAGTGAACATAAAGAAGATTTTGAAAAAATGCGTCACAAGATGGTGTATGACACCATAGCAAGGAAAATGTGTGATGCACATTATAATGTTAATGGGACCCAGTGCCAGTCTAAAATTAATAGTTTAAAAAAAAATTACAAAAAGATAGTGGACCACAATGCCACATCTGGCAATGATAGGGCAACATGGCCTTACTTTGATGTAAGATAATTTTTGTACTTTTAATATTTGTTGTCAGCCTCTGCGTTGACTCTACAATCTAGACAATCTTAGCACAGCCAGCCAAGAGGTTGGACTTCGAATGAGTATGTCAAAGACCAAGTTGATAACAAACAACAAACAAATCATGCTTGATGTAATTATTTTTCAGCGAATGAATGAGTTATTTGGCTCAACTGGATGGGCTAATCCTGTAGCGCTGGCTTCAGAGCTAGGACCCACACCAGATGAAAATATTAGTACACGAGCTGAACCAAAGAAAAGAAAATTTGATAATATTTTAGAAGATTATAGAAAAGACATGAAGAAGTATAGGGAAGAAAAAACAAAACTAAAACAGGAAAATTTTAATAAATATATGCTAATGAAAGAGCGGCAGCATAGGGAAAAGATGGAAATTTTGCAGAAATTGACTTAAGTTGTGATTTTTATTATTTAAATAAAGATTTGATCAGTACATGTTTTAATCAGGAGTATAATAGGCCTACTCCTGATTTTGTTAGGTTAGATTTGATCAGTACCTCTTTTAACTAGATGTGTAGGTCCACTTGTGCTTTTTTTATTAGTATTAAAGATTTGATTTGTACCTCATTTTAATAGAACCATATGTCTACTTGTGATTTTTATTAGTTTTTAAGGTTTGATAGAACCATAGGTCTACTTGTGATTTTTATTAGTTTTTAAGGGTTGATTATTTTTTAAAGTACTTAGTAAATTTTAATATAATGTATATACCTGTTGAAATCTGTGAATTCTATTAGCATTTAATAGTTTTTAAGGTTTGATAGAACCATAGGTCTACTTGTGATTTTTATTAGTTTTTAAGGTTTGATTATTTTTTAAAGTACTTAGTAGATTTTAATATAATGTATATACCTGTTGAAATCTGTGAATTCTATTAGCGTTTAATTGTACTATATGTCTCTGATTGAGTTAATATGTAAGTACAGACTTAAAAATGTGTTACTGTTTGATATTTTTCTTATATTAGCATTTATTAATAATTAGGAAGAGAATATGACCTGGAGTGCAAGTGTGGCACCTGATGTTAAGTCTGATTAATCTGTGATCCAAAAATTATTGATAATAGAAACTATTTTATTACTACTAGTGTTGAATATCATTTACTTACCTATCCCAAAGATAACAAGATTCCTCTTCATATATTTTAAACACTTGAATATGAGTACATAATCATAACAGCAAATTTGCTACTTGGCATCTTACATATCTTACATACAATACTGAGTGCCGAACACTGTAATCTTGCCGAAAATGAATTGCACATTCTCTCACTTACCAGTAACATTATGTATAATTTAAGTTTTAAATAAATATATTAATGACTAATATGTATGTTATAGGATGTTAAAACTACAGAATATACAATAATTAAATCAATATTTATTGATGAATATTAAACTGTCCTTATTATTAAATTATTGGTCAATGTGTGTCGCTTCCGCATCCCTTCTTCTCTCCCGTCAATGCCGTCATTAATAAGGCACCCTCTTCGCGCCAACCGTAAATGCTCTTCAATTGGTATCATATCTTTCTGCAGTATACAAATATTATGCAGTACTGCTAAAGCTAATATGTATTCAGGTATTTTTTTTACTGTTACCATGGGTAAACAGTCCAGTATACTGCGCCAACGCGTCTTCCACATTCCAAATGCTCGCTCAATGGACATGCGAGCAGACGAAATACAAAAATTGAAATTTTTCTGTCTTAGTGATAAATGTCCATTGTTTTTAAATGGAACCATAAGATTCCGGTGAATTCCATATGCAGCATCACCAATAATGTGGCTATCACCTTCAAAATAAACATCTGGGTTCTGAATAAAGTTCTGAACAGGTGACAGCCTAAATACTCGAGCATCATGCACACTCCCTGCATAACCAGCAAAGACACTGGTGAACAACAGGTCATGAGTACAAACAGCCTGGAACAATGTTTTAATATTATAATAATTATTAAATTATTTGAATTGTAATTTTAATAGATACTATAAAGAGAACTATCCTCACTTGCACTTGGATTGAATGGGTTCCTTTACGGTTAATATAGGATTGTGCATCCTTGGTTGGTGCATTTATTTTAATGTGTGTACCATCAATGGCTCCCACTACTCTTGGGACTGCACTGTGCCTCTCAAACTCTCGAGCCACTTCTCTTGCATGCTCCCCTCTAGGCCATCTTATGAACTGCGGAGCAAGATAATGGAGAGCACGAGAAACGCGTCTTACACTTCTTAGGGCAGTGGCCAGGCCTACATTAAATTTTTCACACACAGATCTGAAAAAATAAAAATATAGAAATTAATAAAATTGTTCTTATTACAACTTGTTTCCATTAGTCAAAACACATTTTCTGACCTGTGTAACTCCCTCAAAAGTGTATGTTTAGTACTTTTTAACATTGAAAATCACATTATTTCTTATATAGACCAGTTTTTTTTAAATGTTACTTATTAAACAGCTAAACAATGAGTAAGCTAAATATATGAAATACATGTAATTTTTACCTGTAACAATCTGGTGTAGCCATCATCCAAAGTGCAATGAGAAGCTGTTTTTTGGCGTCTATTGGTTTTCTTCCAAATGCTATTCCTGTTTCCATTATTTTTGGACCAATTAATCCCAATATGTATTGGAATGTATCAGGAAACATTCTGCAAAATGAAAGCATTTATTTATATATACCTATAATTTTTTTTTGTGGTTTGCATTTAAATCCAATTCGTAACGTGGTTGTAACATCATACCTGAAATGAGATTTAAACTCATGCGCATTGTAATTAATGATCGTTGCATCCATGAAATTTGTAATGCGTGGTATTTTCCTTCTGGGCACATCTTTGTCGGGAGCATATAAATACGCTACAATAAACATTTCGTCATCTTCATCGCTGGACGAATCGTCGTTCTCAAACTCAAAATCTGAGTTATCAGAGTCGATACAGTCAATCAAACAAACAGAAGTGCCAAGGCGTTGCTGTTGATCTTCCATTTTCAAATAATATATATCCAGTCGGTTTCTTAGTTTTCGATATTAGTTGTTATAAAAGGTGTAGAGTACTTATGGGATTGCAAGGGATTATTGACGTTTGACGTTGAGGTTGAGCGCGCACTGTGAGCGCGGTCACAAGCGTTCCGAATTGTTGACGGCTCTTAGCTGTCATAATCGTGATATCTAAATCGGAACGCCAATTATGGATGTTAGCGCTGTGAGCGATGATGGTGTAATTCGGAAAGCGGCCATAATAATAGCGAGCGAGTGTATATACAATTGTTTCAATGAGAGAATATTATTATAAAACTCATTAACTCAGTATAAATAAAACTTCCACAAGGCAAGTCAAGTTCCTTATAGGCGAGCCCTGGCCCCTGGGTGGCGAGCTGGCTGGCACCAAAGAGTATAGTAATTATACCAAAAGCTGGCACTTATACCACGGTAGGTAGCTAGCATAGATAGATAATACCAAAGAGTATGTAATATATTAGATAATACACTTTAAACTGTAGCTCAAAGAGGATAAAAACACTACGTTTTACTGTAGCTAGCTGGCATGTAATGTACATTCAACAAACAAGAATATTAGGTAAACTAATGAATAAACTGTATTTTTGTCAATTTCCAGTTTATAATGGGAGGTTGTCGTTGTTCATATCCCAATTGCACAGTAAAGAGTGATGGGGTGACACACATGTTTCATTACCCAGTATTTGATAGAGTGCGATGTCACCAATGGCTTGTAAACACTAATAGATTGGAATTTCTTAACTTAAAAGTTTCACAGCTGAAAAATCGTGTGATATGTCAACATCATTTCAAGGATTCATATTTTATGAATTTCAAGGTAAGGCAAGAGATAGAATATTTTATATTTAACATAACATACCTTGTATGTATACTTACATAAAAAACTTGTAATTTTTTATGAAAAGCATCCAGACTATATAATATAACCAAGTAATTTGAATATGGCTTTCTAAGCTTTTTTAAGGTCTTAGCCATACTTTAGCAATCTTATTCAGGTGATGGTGGCTACTTATCATCAGCTGAACCGTATGTTAGCTGATTATTTCAGTATAAGGGATTTCAAATGTTTTGTTTTTCAAATCTGATTTCTATTCTTTATAAGGATTATCTGTAGAACTATAAAAAAAAACTAATAAAAACAATTCAAATACCGGGATTGGTATTGGTATAATTGTAATTTCTCACATCTGTGTCAGGTCAGCAACTATTGAGTCCTAATAGTTAGTTTTGTGTATGTTGAAATTAAAGGTTTTGTGTTTTCATCTATGTTTTCCATGTTCACTGGCAAGTTTTAAGCCATATAATTCCAAGAGCTACTAGACGCGTCAGGGCGTGTGTGCATTATAAATTTTATTGCTTACACACATTGAGTAGCACATGATGGTGGTAACAACCATTCCAGCCCACCCGATGATAAGTGGTGACCATAGCTTTTACACACTTGCAACACCAGAGGTATCACTCACTTGTTACCGATACTGCTTTAAATTTTCAACATGCATACAATAAATTAAACCATCTATTTTATTTAATTTTTATATAACCCGCTTAATCATCTATTAATTTCTTGTTTATGGATTAATATTTTACATTATTATAATTTCAGAAAGAAAAACTCAAATTTAATGCAGTTCCTACAGAAATGGGTCCATATTGTGATTTAAAGCAGGGTCTGTTTGAGAGCACTACAGAAGAAGTACCCAAAGTATATGATATAAGTCTTGATGATATTGAAAATGAATTTATATGTTGTGAAGATAAAAAGGCAAATTTTTCAGTAAAGTATGGAAACTTTTTAACCAATTGTGATTTGAGTGAATTGGACACTTTGAATCAAACAAATAAAAATGAACCAGTTGAAGAAAATATAAAAGCTCATAGTAATATTTTTATTGAAATTGATGGTAAAAATCAAATTGTCAATAGTGCTGTCACATCCTATGATAATTTACAAGGTTTGGTTCAAAATTCAGAATTTCCATCAGTCTTCGAAGGAAATAAGCCCAATTTACTTAGCATTGAATTTGAAGATGTTAACTCACTTGACCAAAATAAACTAAATAAAAGCAACAATTTTCCTACAAATAATTCAATTTTAAAACATAAAACTAACATCAAAAATGAAAGAAGAATCCAGATTATATCAGAAAAAAAAATATCTGAATCCATACCCATAATAGGCAAACTTGAACCAGTATCTCCTTCTTTAGTTTTAAGAATTCCCAATAAAAATAAAAACATTGAATATAATAAAACAAACCATGAAGTGACTTTTCAAGTTTCACAAAATCTACAGAAATATTCAAATGATTTAATGGTCAATGAAGAAATTGAACAAAATTTGCCCATGGGTGCAAATTCTAAAGAGAGTAACTTGTTCATAGAAATAAGCAATGTGAACATTGAACCTCATAATAATGCTGTAGATGATACTGAGTTATCTAAAAAATCTTTATCTCACTATAAAACTCAAACAGAAAATAAAGCATCATTATTATCACAAAATATATCAAACAACAGAATAACAGAAAAGCGCCAAATTAATGTTAAAAGAAATGTGCGACAGGATAAGCCTATTTCATTTCCAACAAATAAAATTCCTGCCGCTCGCATTGCTGCTATTGATAAAAAAAGAAAATTTAATATGAAATTAAGGGACATTATAGAGTCATGTCTGGATAAAATTGATGATGAGGATACATGTAGTGTTCTAAGTAAGGCTAAAGACAAAATTGAAGAGAAAAAAACAGATGTTCCAAAGCCAAATGTCCAAGAATATTCACTTGCCTTTTTAGAAGCAAGAATAAAAAAAATGGAAGATAATTTACTGAATAAAATTGACCAAAACTCACAAAAAATTGTAGACTTGAAGAATTCATTTGTGCCCATTACTAAAAATAAGTTGTCTCCTACTCATACTTTATCTGATGAAATGTCACACAAAAAGTATTTATACAACGAGATATCGAAATACCTAAGTCCTGAAGCTAATAGCTTAATTTATGAAGAACTGTTCATCAATAAAATAGTACAGAAAGTACCTAAAGCTTCATCACCATCTAAAAGGCGTAGGTGTAGATGATATCGAGATTGCTCAGGTTATAGTAAATTAATAAGTTTTTAAGTAAAAGTATATACTGTTTATTTCCAGATGTAAATGGCGTGTGTATATAAATATAGATATGTAAGTGCCTGTAAATCACATCACTTTACTTTGACAAGTGTTTTTCCTGTATTTTCTCCTGTAAATAATCCTATAAAGGCGTCAACGGCTGAGTCGAATCCATAAGTAAAGTGTTCTCTATATTTTATTTTGCCTTCCCTAACCCACTGCAAATTTTGATTAATACCTTCCATTGAACGTTCTGCAAATCTATTGACTAGATATCCTTCGATTTTTAATTGTTTTTGAACGATATAAGGTTGAAGTGTTGTTGCTGCAACAAATAACATGATTACATTCCATAGTGATCAGATAAGATGCGTGTTTCGTTTATGAAAATGTTGCACACCTTTTCGTTTGTCAGGATTTGTTTCATTATAGCTCGAAATTGCGCCGCAAACTGCCACTCTCCCAAATTGTGTCATTTGTGAGAGTACGGTGCTACTGATTTCACCACCAACATTGTCAAAATAACAATCCACGCCATTTGGTGCACATTCCTTCAGAAATTTAGCTATGTTTATATTTTTATAGTTGCCAGCGTAATCAAAGCCAAGTTCTTTGATTAACCATTCACATTTTTCATCAGTTCCAGCGAATCCAATAACTCTACAACCTGAAAATTTCAAATATTTTAAACTAATAAAACAACGTATTAAGTATACCTATTCACTGTAGGTAACCTACCCAGTATTTTGGCAATTTGCCCAACGTGGGAGCCGACAGCACCTGCTGCTCCAGACACTACTACCGTCTCCCCTGGCTTTGGATCGCAAATTAAACTCAAGCCGAAATAAGCAGTGTTCCTGGTTAAATAAAAAAATATATAACTGAGTTTTTATAAAGTACAATTTATCATTATTCGAGCAAAAAATACTTCTCAAAATAGTAGGGAGACAGCCAACTATGTCGAGATATGGAACGTAACTACTGCCATCAGTAGATACCTAAGTCATTACTTCATACTAATGTTTTAGTCACAGCAACTATTTCTACGACTTCTGGGAGCAAAAAGATCTTCGCTAGTTATTATATTTTTGTAGTTCTTGAGGTGACGGTCTGGCAAGGCTATCTATGAAGCCTCGGAGACACTCGGAGTCACAATTTTTTTAATTTTATTGACGTATTGTTGACCCTACCAGTATGGGCCACGCATCCATCACTTACCCCACCCTTCCACATACACCCAAGCCCAATGAAATTGGCAAATCTTGAAAGTCCGGTAAAATGTACAGGTACGGCTTCTGAGCACATTCTGTTTCTTTGTCTGGATTCGAGATTGTATATGTGCGCCAACCAAAATGACCCATAACCCATTTCCCAACAGGATATTGAGAGTTTCTACTCTCTATTATCCTGGAATAGAGTAGAAAAAACATTAGGCGGTTATTTTTTAGTAGGCTGGTAGCGGATGGGGATTGTTATGTAGGAACTTGTAGGCTTTGCCTGGTTGGCTACCACCCTTCCTCATGTTGAAGATCTGTCACCAAGCTCCAACCGGTGAGTTAAGACAGCTGCACTTGAGAGCCCGGGCTCTTTTAGGCTTCTTATGCTTACCACCTTCGGCCACTTCATCACTTAGTACGATTGTTACTGACCAAACACATGACTAGCCTAATTAAAAAAATGTCCCCTTTCTACCTAATCCACTAATAGTCAAATAAATATGTTAATTTTGTACATTAAATTATATCTAGAGGGTAGTATTTCTTTAGGTAGGTATTTACCTGGCAATTTGGCCACCGATCATTTCACAAGGGTATCGGTCACCGAGTTTCATTCGTTGATACGGATCGACACTGATGTATACTGCCTCAGCTAAAAAATCTGTTATTGGATAAAATTAGAGTTGTAGCAAACCGCATGTATTCGTTACTGAGTAACGGGTACGCCATCTAGTACCGAGTAACGAAACGTTACTCACGAATACTTTTCGTTACTCGCATGTTTCGTATCATGGTTACATACGCTGTTTCAATGACGCAATGTTACGATGCGTTGATGCGTGTATTGAAACGTTTCTTACAGATCGTTTCTTTTGCGCATGCGTGCGTATTTTCCGCGAATTAAAAAGGTAATGTAAACTTAAGGACGTACAAAGAAAATAACGTTGTTTGATGATTTGTGAGATTTCTACAAATTGAAATTATGAATGCTGCGATGCCGCACCTAGTACATAAGTCATATCTTATAATAAAATTACAGAAAGAACAATACGACTCGATTAACGATTTGTTTCTCTAGCATAACATAGCATGTTATGAGGTATTAGGAGTAACGAGTAACGATACGATAGTAACGAGTACTGAATGTATAGTAACGAATACATACGGGTACGTTTTTTTTCGTTACTTTTACACCTCTAGATAAAATAAATTATAAGATTCAGCACTACAGAAAATACCGTGACCCGAATGTCACAAAATATACAAAAAAAAAAACTTGAGAGGTGTCAAGGGACACCCGGATGGAACGAAGTTATATAAGTCGAGAGAGTATATATATAAAATATAACTATTTATATACATATACTAACACATATATATATATTGTCAAGTCGGTATATATATAGTCTCG
Source organism: Ochropacha duplaris (assembly GCA_951361185.1). Classification (NCBI taxonomy): domain Eukaryota; kingdom Metazoa; phylum Arthropoda; class Insecta; order Lepidoptera; family Drepanidae; genus Ochropacha; species Ochropacha duplaris. The sequence continues at coordinate 8,566,694 of OX592703.1, forward strand.
GTATATATGACTGGTGATTTTTTTCCGTCTAGCCCCCTTTCATATTTCATAACGCGCGATAAGGAACTTCGTTCCAAAAACCATATTAATAATATCCTGAGAAATTCGTCAGGTCACACTGATCCCAAACTAAGCTGACCTTGTGCTATGGAATCCAGACATGATATACTACGTATAGGTACCTACATTGTAAGTATAACCTATAAACCAATAAATATACTACTTCAGCCATATTTTATCGTGCACTAGCTGTTCCCCGCGGTTTCACCCGCGTTCCCGCTCTTATCTCTTTTATCTCGAGATTAAAATATGTTACTCAGGGATAATTTAGCTTTCTAGATCTTTTAGATCCAGAGATTACCTACCCCTACAAACTCACAAACTTTAGGTAGGTACGGTCGGCCAAGAAAGTGGTTTACCACCCTAATGAATACCGCTTGCAGATTCATAGGTGATAAAGATTAGTTTCGCTTGTAAATCAATCTGACAACTTATGACGTCATTATTATGCATCTCTTTCAGTGATACCTTTTTAGTTTGAACCTTGTTGTAATTTTCGATGACTAGGAAACTAAATCAAAACTGGCACACCACTTTCTTGATTTTGACCGTACCTCTTTATAATATTATAGTAGTCCGGTCACGAAAGAGTTACATAGTATGGTTGAATTGATAATTCCTCCTAACTACCCTTATGATACTAGGCACCTTACACTTATGGTAAACTATTACTAACTACTTATGGTATAACTGCTTAACAATTCCCAGCCACTTACCATTTTCTTGTAGAGCAGGCAATTCTTCTTCCTCAATTCTAAAATTACTCTTCTTAGGTAATCCTACAAAAGGAGCTAAAACTATATATTTTTTTGCTAATACCATGTTTTGTAGTTAATTCGCAAAACGTCGGAATCAATGTGAAATCGTAAATTTTATAAGTAGGTAGGTATAAGAGAGATAACTTGAGATAAGACTTATGAAAACCTGTTTTGTTCAGTATCATAAGATCATAAACCTTATCACTATCGCAATAAATGTCATATTATTCTAGCAAGAATTATTTCGTCTGCTCTACGTCATTATTTATTCGTACCTACCTAGTACGTGGTACGTCATGTTATAATTAATTATGGAGTTCTTATCTTCCAACTTTAAAAATCATCGATATACGAAATATGGTTAGAAAGGTATCTATTGTATAATTTGTTTGTACAGCTACTCAACTAAAATACTAATCATTATACATAATTATTATGATACTCTTTTAATTTACTAAGTAGGTTACGTAAGGTACCTAATTAACAAGGGTGCATTTCGAATCACGCTGAAATTTTTTTTTTTTTTTTTTTTTAATTAAAATAAAGAACAAAGCAAAATATTAATAAATCGATATGTAATTTAATAATGTTTTGGTCAAAGAGAATGTATCCGCGATTTGGTGCTACAAGCGTTCCGAATCCTTGTCAGCATTCAGCTGTCAGACATCCATGACACATTACTCTCTAATCTGTGGATGCGAATTATCGATAATAGTTATAGCGATAATGGCATGAATCGGAAAGCACTATAAGTAGATTAAATCGTATTAAAAGTATTCTAAGATTAAATCAAAGAATTTTTAAATGAACACCGACATTTTTTCTTTTCTTTGTCAATTGTCTCGTATTTTTTTCTTGTATTTAAAGATAATACCATAATTTTATTTTAAATTACTTTGTACCAAGAAATATACGTGAATATGAGTAGTGGAGGGGAGGGTATGTCTAAAACCTCACTATACAGTTTTAGTTTTAATCAAAATCGGCCTCGAGACTCCTTTCAGAATTTTTCGATATTCCCTTTAGTTTAGGATTTGGCCATCCACGCCCACTTGAAAAATTCAACCTGTATAGGTATATTATATCGGGGAGCGTTAAAAAGTTGCTAAATAAACGTTCTGTACACCATTGCCACACAATCGATAAGTCTGTAGAATGTGAAGAGGTGTCAGATCGAGGAATATGTTGAATTTGGAGTGAGTTATCTGATACTTTTTTTTTTATTAAGATTCTAAGTAATGAATTGTGCTGATTCTGATCCTGACTCACGAGTGGCCATGCAAAGGCTATACCTCTTAGTATAGAGCTTTAAACCAAATCTAATGCTCTATACCTCTTTTGGGTTAGAACGTGGATAGAACACTTTAGCCTCGGAACAATAACTAGCATGGAAGCCGGGCTAAAATAAAAACCGAGTACTATACAGATTATTCATTTATGTCAATTAGCATATCGCAATGTGGGAATGAAAAAAAACATGGCTGTTTGTTTTTATTATTTTTGAACGTGTCACAAGCAAAATGTCAAATGGTCCTCTTTGGTCCTCCTATAATGCTAACAAATAAAGTGATGTAAAAATGGTTATCGATAATCATTTCAATACTGTTGCAGATTTCCTAATGATGGTGAAATGAAAATTAAATGGAGTCAGTGCATCAATAGGTTTTTCTCATACAAACTTCCACCCCCTTAAAGGGTGATTTCTAGGATAAAAACTATCCTATGTTTTTTCCCGGGACTCCAACAATCCCTATCCGAATTTCATCTAAATCGGTTCGGCGGTTTAAGCGTGAAGAGGTAACAGACAGACAGACAGACAGACACACTTTCGCATTTACAATATTTTATAATTATAATATTAATTAGTAAATTAGTATTAGTATGGATTTTAATGATTAATAAAGACATTAAATTAATAATTGTAGTTTCATTTATACTTGTGTCAAATTCTTATCGTCTCTTTCCTACCACACTTGACTGATATTCCGACGCCGTAGTTCCGTCGTGGTAAATCCGTTAGTAAAACACAGCCACACATGGCAGATTATCCGTCGACAGCCAGCGCCTATACTAGAAAAAAAATATATAATAGAAAACTATTCTATCTATAGGTACACATAATAAAAATGTAACGGATCGCTATCTGTACATGGAAGATATATGAGAAAAAATATTATTGGGTCCTTTATCAACGCAATAGCACCCAAAACAATGATTGTTAGAATTTTGTCTGTTTGTGCAAGCTAATCTCAGAAACGGCGTATTCGGATGTGGTTTTCAGTAATATATATTGGTAAGCTTCACTTAACATTTAGTGTTTGTTTCATGTCAATCGGTTCTTAAATAAAAAAGTTATGTCAATTTAAAGAATCACGTCGAACATTTGTTAATCCAAAATAAACCAAAAGATATGCCCAAAGTCACTATTCCACGCGGACGAAGTCGCGGCCACAGCTAGTACTAACTATATTTACTTGTTTGCCTTGATGACTTATATCGACACGACAATGTCGATGATAAGCCCATCACTAGCCAAAAAATAGCTTGTGACAACCTGCATAATAACGAAACAGAACGGTATTATATGTCTCTTTCCTTCCCACGCATTATTAACGTCGAAAGTAAAAAAAGGTAAAGTATATGCATTTCATTTCTTATTTTAGCCCGGCTTCCATGTTAGTTATTGTTCCGAGACTTTAGCCTTAGAAAGGAGGAAATAAAAGGAAAAACTCTTTGATGGCAGTCAAATAGAAGTGTCTATTTAGGAAGAACAAAATATTTTTATCTAAAATAAACCGAAAAGAATTTAAAGATTTTGGTACGCACGAAGCAAAAACATGGAATATGAAGTCAGGTTAGGCCTTTTGGCAGAGTTGTTATATACGTACTTTGTAATTTGGGTCTTAGATGTGGTCTCCTGCATCTTTAAACGGATATACTTAGGTAGATAGATAACTAATTATTTATAGAAAAAAAAATGGTAAAAACATATGTACCTAGCCTATTCTCAAAATAATAGACAGCGAAAAGTTAACGAGCACTTTATTCTTTTTATTATATTTTTTACTTCGATAATTTATGATTCATTACGGTTTTAAGATCTTGATGACTGTTGTTAAGCTGGGTATTCACATACCTACGGTTTTACTCCATCAAGCAAACACGTCGACGGTCTGCATAAATTGCATTGCTTCGAGTTTTATGGTCCACTAAGTTTTAATCGCTAGCCAGTACGCAGCTTTAAATAAAGGACCAGCTTTTAAGATTATGATAGCTATTGGTAGGTTGGTACCTAACATTGGAATTACGCTTAAAGACGTCGAGGGTTCGATTCCCACTCAGGGCAAACATGAATAGTAGATACCTATACATACCTACACTGATATAACGGTTGTTTGGTTTCCATGTTCAAGTTCTGCTTAATGTTTTGTGTGATGTTTGTCTCTTGGTAGGTATTATAGTTATATTATTATTATTTAGGTACAGACAGCATTACTTCTAATTTTTCTTAAGGCAGTAATATGCCGATGTATTTTTCCAGAAAGTCTGAAACAAAATGCAAGGAGAGTGCACCGAATATATCATATTTCAAACTGGTAATGTAACGTAATTCTCTTTAGTAGGTATGTATTGTAGTAAGATTGTACCTACATAGTACAATGTACCTATTACCAAAATAATAAAAACAGTAAGTACCTAGCTACGATAGTGTAGTGATGTCGGATGCCGAAGTGACGAAGGTCGTTGGATTCAAATGGCCTTAAAGAAGAACATTGTGAAGAAACCATAGTACAGTGATAGGGTGCTTTTTGGTTCTCGACTGGCTAGCACGTAGGTACCGGTCTATTCTGGCAGTTGCAATTGAGAGACAGTTACTTGTTCGAACATAAAAAATATATACTACCTACCTACCGTTCGAATGGCAGTACAAAATTCCGTTGAAGACTTCTTGAAAAATTACCACTGCTTTGGCAGAGATGCATCGATAACAACATCATTAACAGAAATAAAAAATACTATAACTTTTTGTATACTAAATGGCAATTTCATAGGAAAAGACCTTATATTAAAATAAACACAAAATTATTCAAGTCCCTGGTACTGGAACTATACAATTTTTTGGCTTCCAGTACAGATTTGCAACCAAATGGGACACATTTCTAATAGCTGTTTCAATATCGTCTGCATTTATTGCGGGTCTAACGTTACCTTATGCCATAACACTAGTTGCCAAAGTGTTCCAAAATATGATAGACTATGCAAAAGCCCTCGAAAATGGCACTCAAAATGACGAAGAGTTTTTGAGGAGTATGCATCAGTTTGGAGTTAATTATGCTTGTGTTGGATTGGTTCTGCTTATAAGCGGATATATAGGAGCTGCATTTATGAATATCACGGCCATCAATCAAGTAAATAGAAACTCTAATTGTGTTTTATACCCTTCGGCCGTCTACGAAACCTGTGCTACGAAACAGTACCACGCGTTATTACCTATTTCTAAAAAACCTCTCAAACACAGTTATGTTACTAGTTCGGGAGCTTATAAAAATAAGGTGAAACATATTTTATTCTAATTATAATAATAATAATAGTCAATACCTGAATACACCATTCTAACAGCTTTCATTTCATTTACGCTTATGTATCATATATTATACAGAAATCTCTGCGTTCAACAGTAGTAAAACGCGATACAGACGAGACGAGCTTTGAACGCGCTACTCGCGCGCGTTTAAATCGATAAAAATGCACAATTGCCGTAAATGCGCGCTTTAAAAAATACGCCGTGGGCAATGGCTCTAACGAAGCACAAGTTTCGTAGGTGGTGGGGCATTTAAAGCTAACATGTAGTTAATTGTTTTTATTTTGATTATAAACTTGACAAGCTAGCGGACAGTACACTTGGTTTTGAATGGTACCTATACCTATGTGGTTAAAAAGGAAAACCGTCATGAAGAGTATATTCCACATCATGGTCTGCAATTCGAAAGTCCGACTGAATTAATTATTCCCGTAATATGACTCTAAAATAGGTTCGGAAATTTGCATTTGCTGAGAAGAGTCGGCAATAAACTCATTACTATTTCGAAACATAGGTACTAGATTAATAACTTAGGTACCTACATAAGGTTTTCGTTCTAATCCCACTGATAATAATTGTGTGTCCCGGCGCCAAAACGTCTCAGTAACTAGACACAGCTCACCTTTTTGGTGTAATGTAACATCATTCAACTTCACATAATACGGTGATGAGTGTGACTTAGGTATATTAGCTAAATAGTTTGTCTTTGCAAATTTTCAGATTTTTAAATTAAGACAAGAATATTTCAAAGCTGTCTTGAATCAGGACTTCGAGTATTTTGATTTGCGTCAAACTGGAGACTTCGCTTCAAAAATGGCTGAGTAAGTTTAGCTGTTATGTCTAAAACAGTCTGTTTATAGATTAGACTTGATACCAAGATGGCTCCTATGGTAACAAAATTGTGGGAAATATTTTTGTACCTGGATAAGCTTGTTTCACTCTGATAAGTGATGATTTGGCCGAAGGTGGTAAGTACATAACACGCAGGACAACTGGCTTCAAATGCAACTGTCGGAACCCTGTCGGAACACACTTGTATCGGTTTTCAAATCGAGGGTGGTAGACAGCTAGGCGAGTACTACGAAGGTATTCTATGGTTGGCTCCGTGGACCTCACGATATTTTACTTCACTGGAAGAATAAATTGATTGCATGATTCGAATTCACGACCTTCAACGGCATTCGACATCACGTAGATTTTGGTAGTTGACAGGCAGACTCGCTGGCAACAAGGAACTTGAGTTACTAAACTCTGGTCACACTGAATCCGCAATTTAATTACAAAAAGATAAATAGTGGTTAGATACGTAAGGTACAACAAACAATTTAAACAAAAATACATTTGTTTCAGTGATGTTATAAGATTAGAGGAGGGTATCGGCGATAAAGTGTCTGTTTTTGCGTTTAACTTGAGCATAGGAATCAGCTCCATCATCATGGCTCTCATTAAGGGTTGGAAACTTGCCCTCATATGCATTGCCACCACGCCAGTTACGTTGATTTTTGTTGGATTGACTGGTAAGGTAATAAATATAATATAAATACTGACGTATCTACATAGTAAATATTGTTCCCTACATTAAGATTTGATGATTCTGTTAACCTCTTGAATATGAAGACGGACGGACGTCCGCAATCTACATCCGAGAAAAAAATCTCGCGATTCAACTTAACATACTTACCTATGTTTTTTGTTATGCAGATATCAAATCGTTTAAGTAAAAAGGAAGCCGAGGAGGCTGGTCGTGCTAGTGCAATAGCGCAGGAAGTGTTGGCATCAATACGCACTGTCTACACTTTTAATGGACAACAGAAAGAGATTCAAAGATACAGTGAGCCTCTAAAAAGAGTCAGGAAAATTTGCATAAGAAAAGGTATCAGTTCTAGCCTAGAGACTTCTTTTTTGTTTTTTTTTTGATTCTGAATTTGTTTCATGTAGGTAGGTACAAAATTATCAAAAAGGTAATAGCTAACTTACTGCGTAAAAATATATCTACCTCCCTTTTGCTTCGCCGTAGTCAGGTACTAAGGTTCAGTTGAGCTAATGTTTTCAATCAAATCCGAATCTATAATTGAATAGATAGACTGCTCTGAATTTGAGAAAAAAATCCATTCTACAATTTTACTGGACATGCTTTTTTGGAGGGGAGATTATGTAACTGTAGTTGTCGTTATTATGTTGAACATATATTAGAAGTCACCTTATTTTTTTATCTATTTTAAGATTTGTTCACCGGTTTTTCAATGGGCTTCTTGTTCTTCGGCGTATTCTGCTCGTACGCATTATCTTTCTACGTTGGTATATACCTCGTCGTCACCGACCCAAATAATTACAATGCTGATGTCATGTTTTCGGTGAGTCCAGCACACATAGTTGCTTTTAATGAAATATGGAGACAAACAGGATCTAAATAACCAGGAATTCCATAAAATATACGAACATATCATATTCAAATAGTTGAGGTAACTCTGTCTATTGGTCCGTTCGTACGACTGTCTCAATCATCTACCCCCTAAACCAGGGGTCGGCAAAATTTTTAGACAAAGAGCCAGGTTCAAGAAAAATATCGACTTCTCGGAAGCTCAAAGAGCCGCAGTTTTCTGTTTTAGGTTTTTCATTGTATTCCAAATTTTAATGGGACTGTAGTAAAATGGAGTAAACTGTTTTTGGGTTCGAAATAAAGATAATTAGTATACGAAATATTTATCTCATATACACCCAAAAACTGATTTTAAGAGGAACTTGAAGAGCCGCAACTGAGACTTCAAAGAGCCGCATTGGGCTCGCGAGCCGCGGTTTGCCGACCCCTGCCCTAAACCAAGTGAAATAATCTTGAAATGTACATTATATAATTTTTGTGGGCCCAAAAAAGAAGAAATACTAATAGTCTTATCAATTCACAATAGAGGAAATGTCAGATAGGGACATTTCCTCTATTGTGGGCAAAGGGTTTTAACCCATCCAACCTCAAACTTGAAGAGGTTGTATGGTATTACCATGGTAGTAAAAAAAAAATACCTTGCTGTGTTTCTTTCCGGAGTCTTCTCAGTTTTAGCACAGTATAAAGATATAATTATACTGTGGTTTTAGTGTATTCCGAACCGGTGGTAGAGTCAATTCTAACGTTCATAGATAAGTGCCTTACTCGTACCAGGGCCTAAACTGAATTAATGAGTTTTGATTTGATTTGATTTAAAAGGTGAGATGTCAAATGTTACACATCATATTATGATAATTCTTTCAGGTATTTTTCGGTGTAATGACAGCATTTGGTACTTTTGGCATGGTTGGCTCCTTGGTGGAGACTTTCAGTGGGGCCCGAGGTGCTGCCGCTCATATATTTCAGCTTTTAGATAACATGCCAAAAATCAATCCACTCCTCGAAAGAGGCATAATTTCACCTTACACTGCTGAAGGAACTATTGAATTCAAGAACGTTACCTTTCAATATCCTTCCCGCCCAGATGTGCCTGTTAGTTATTTTTATGAAGTTTTTGCGATGTTTAAGTAGGATTAAGAGGATTCAAATGTTGATGTTTATTTCCTCTGGTAGGTGTTAAATGGAGTAAGTTTTAGTGTAAAGCGCGGACAGTCCGTGGCATTAGTTGGTCACTCCGGCTGCGGCAAGTCCACTATCATACAACTCATATCACGATACTACGATGTCGTCAACGGCAGTGTATGTTATTTTTAATTATACTTTTTTCACATCTTTTATTTTCAATATTATTGGTATTCTTTATATTGCAAAATGAAATGACAAAATTTACATATAACTTTTTAAAGCCCCGAAATAAATTGTGATTGAGTGTTTAAATCACAATTTATTTTTAAATCTTACATGCATCTTTTTTGATTTTATTGAATTTGTCTATAACGATTTCACATTTTTTTAAAAGACCGTATGTTTTTGGAACTCTAAGTAGAATACTATTAAGTAAATAAATTAAATATAAATAATCTTATAATAATAATAAGCCTTAGGATTCTAGCAGAATATTGAAGGCCAAAAAGGTTGACCCTTTGTACCTGGTAGGTCTGCATAGATAGATACGATGTGCGCGAGCTGTCAGTGCGGTGGTTGCGAGCGCAGATTGGGCTCGTCGGACAGGAGCCAGTGCTGTTCAACGCCAGCGTGCGCGAGAACATTCGATACGGGCGGGAGGATGCATGCGACGCGGACATTGAGGCCGCCGCCATCCAGGCCAACGCGCATTACTTCATTGTTAAACTACCCAAGGTAATACCTACTCACTTAATCAAGCAGTACTTCACCGTGGAAACAAAGCCGACCCCGATATCTTCTTCACGACCATCGTGACATCCTAACCATCTCCCATCTGTCTCGTCTCTTCTAAGAGCGGCCTGAGCCGCCCCAAACCGATACCTAAATAGTCATATCAATCAATAGGTTGAGAACTCTCAGCCCACACTGAACTTGTCGGGGATAGTTCCTCCTCGCATACTGGCACTCCTCACCTTGGTTTTAAAATGTTCGTAATAGTCCCAAATGAGGTTCTTTCTTATGGAAAAAAATGGAAACGTGGTCCGGTATATCGAAAATTTGGGAAAAACTGAAAGCGCTTGTTCTTAATGCGATTTTTTTGAACAGGAGTGAGTTGGGTCAGATAGTTAATATTTATTTTATTTATTTATTTAATTGGAAAATCAACGGCGTTTCACAAATCTAATAATTAAAACTATTAACATAATATAGTAAGGCTAATAACAGATTTCCCTTACAGCTAGGGTAGGTATCGGTTGTACTACGTCCCCAGGGTCTTTAGTTAATCGCGCGATCTATTGTTTGGGTCCTCGCGAGTCACTGAGAAATCAATTTAAGGAATAGATATTAACGTTGCCCTCGCTGTACATATATGAAAATATAATGTATGTTCGAAAAAATTTAAATTTGTTTGAAGTAAACAGTAATCATCATAATTTTAATACAAGACACAAAGATAAAATTGTGACCCCTAGATTCAGGCTAGCGAAAGTTAATAAATCTTTTCTCGGGAATTGTGTTCGTTTTTACAATAGGATCCCACGTGAGGTAGCTGGAATGTCTTATTTTAAATTTAAATTTTTTATTAAACTTAGGTTAATGAACAAAGCCTACTATAAGGTGGCTCATTACATGGAAGACAGAAATATATGGTTGTAGTAGCTTCTCTCTGCACCTGCATCCCCCTGGCGTAGTGTAAAATATTTGAAAATGTATCTAAATGTACTTATAAAAATGTAAGAAAGATCCATTGTTAAAAAAAAATTGCCTTGCTGAGTTTCTTGCCGGAGTCTTCTCAGTTTAAGTGTATTCCGAACCGGTGGTAGAGTCAATTGTAACGTTCATGAGTGCCTTACCAGGGCCTAAACTGAATAAATGAGTTTTGAGTTTGAGTTTTTTTGAGTTTGAGCTTAATATAACCTTGACAGGTTAATATAACAGCATTCTAGAAAATTTAATTGTACAATACAGGGTTACGACACGTACGTGGGTGAACGTGGAGCTTCACTCTCGGGTGGACAAAAGCAACGCATTGCTATTGCTAGGGCGCTTGTTCGAAACCCAAGAGTTCTGCTACTCGATGAAGCGACCAGTGCACTCGATACATCGTCCGAGGCTAAAGTACAAATGGCTTTAGAAAAGGTAATCATAAAGAATATAATGAATATCCTATACATGTAAATGTCTTTGGTGCAAGTATGATATCACAGAGGTAGGTATGATATCAAATACCGTCCTTAAATATGAAGGGAGTATCTAGACCACCCTAACTATTTAAAAGTGGCGCAAAATTTAGGTTCTATAAGGTACACTACCTACTTACCTACCCTTTTTGATATAGTTAAAATATTTTAGTCAGTTTCGTAAATTCTAAAAATCACATAACTACTGAATGCTGGTGAGAAGATGAAGAGATATAATGGATGGAGATGGAGATCAGCGACCGATTTACATCTGCCAATTTTAATTATTGGTTGCTGTGTCTTGTGATTTTCAAAGAATATTAGAAAATATCAAATAAGAGTATGATCATTTTATGTCGAGTATTGTCTTAGGCAGCCCAAGGGCGAACGACTGTGATTGTGGCACATCGACTATCGACTATACGCAACGTTGATATGATTTATGTGATGAAACAAGGCAAGATAGTTGAGAGTGGCAGTCACGAGGAACTAATAGCGATGAAGGGCCAATATTTTGATATGATTGAGATCCAGGAGCCACAACAGACTGATGGGAGAGTAGGTTGGTACACAAACATTTGTTTGCGATCTACATACTTGTATTTTTTTTGTAGTGTAAATGATGGTATGACCGAAGGTGCACCTAAAGCTTAGAAGGGTAGGTACTGGCCGTCAAGTATAATTATGTACCAGAAGACACCATAAAGTACCTTCTTCACTACAAACAACTTGAGGGTGGTAAAGCCAGACGAGTACTTATTAATGGAGAGTACAAGTAAATAGGTATATTTTAAAAATATTAAATTAAGAATTTAATTAATAAGGACATAAAAAATCCTCGGTACATTGTAAAAAACCCTCATCCCCAAAATATAATTAATCAAGTTACTAGTTTTTTGACAGCAGCATACATCGTTCAATATCCAGTAGTAGGCACTAGTAGGTGCAGTTGGATAAGCTAACATCATCTGTTAATAATAAATTAGGTCTAAAATAACTATGTTTTTTATTAGAGGTTCCAGTTCGCATGGAATCAGAATTATCTTTCGAAGTCGAAGATTTATTAAAGACTGACGTTAGTACCTACACCATTATTTTTATTTAGCTATGTATATGCAGGCTGAACGGATTTTGATGAAACTTGGCACACGAGTAGATCATATCCTAGAACAAAACATAGGATACTTTTTATCCCGGGAAAAGATAAGATCCCTCGGGAACGCGGGTGGATCCGCGGGGCGGAAAGTATTTAATTAATTCTCTAAGAATCTGCTAAGCACTTACTAAATACCATCGATTTTATTATGAATAAGGCCATAAATCTATATTCGTCAAAACATCAATAGGAATTTGAAGAGTCCAATAAAGCGCATGAATCAAGGCTATCTTTTTGGCGCGTGGTAGCTTTAAACTCACCCGAGTGGAAGTCTATTACAATCGGCAGTGTGGGGTCCATCGTCATCGGGTTCGCGATGCCCATATTCGTTGTTATATTTGGTGACTTATTTGGTGTAAGTTAATTGGACATTTAATCAAACATGTATTTACCTTTTATAAGCATAAGTTTAATACATTTATTTAATTTCCAGTCTATGTCAAATCAGGATCCGAATAAACTACTTGATAAAGTGAAAAATATTTCAATCATTTGCATCTTGATTGGGATCATCATGGGAGTATCTAATATGACTGAGGTCATCACCATTTTTTCGTTATGTTTTTAACTTTTGAAGCTCAATACTTGCTCATGCTTAATTACTTCAAGGCGATGATAGCTCAGTGGTAAGTGATGTCGGATACCGCGGCGAAGGTCGTGGGTTCGAATCCTACAATGAGCTTGAGCTTCCGGTGAAGGAAAATATCGTGAGGAATACCATAGCACGGTGGTAGGGTAGGTACTTTGTAGTACCCGACTGGCTGGCTACCACACTCAAGTTGAAAATCTGTCGCCAAGCACCTATCGGTGTGTTCCGACAGTTGCACTTGAGAGCCAGTTCCTATCTAGCCTCTGTGTGCTTACCACCTTCGGCCACATCATCACTTACCATAGTGAGATTGTAGTCAAACACAAGCTTATCCAAAATTAAAATAATAATAATAATAATTAAAATGATATCTTATTTTAGACGGTATCATTCGGTATCGCGGGGGCATACCTCACGGAGAGACTGCGCTTGCGCATGTTTGCGCATTTGTTGCGACAACATGTTGCCTACTTTGACGAGCGCAGCAACTCCACAGGAGCTCTCTGTGCTCGACTATCTGCCGAAGCTGCTTACGTACGTGGTGTAAGTGTTGGTAAACCCTAGAATGAAATATATTTTAGCTAGAGGAAAATATTGTTTAGAATATATTCATTAGTACTTTTTTGTCGAGTAGTAGGTATGTAAGTACACTTTATTTAAATACGATGTTTGAATACAGTTTCGGATAAAATAAGATAGGTATTAATCCTGTTATTGAATACAAATTGAGTAATCTTGTTTAATATTGCTTATTAATTACTCTTTCTTTAAACGTGGCATTCTACTGTTCATGTATAATAATATTTTCTCAGGCAACTGGTCAACGTATTGGTATATGTTTACAAGGCGTCGGCTCTGTTGGTCTAGCGCTTGTACTTGCCATGCTTTTTGAATGGCGAGTGGGTTTGGTGGCTTTGTCCTTTCTACCACTGATCGTGATTGTAGTATATTACCAGGCCAAGATAGCTGGCACGGAGTCAGTAGGAAATGTAAAGACCCTCGAGAACAGTACAAAGGTATATTTATGTAGTTAATTACTATCTTTATTCCGGCTGTTTCAGTTGACAGGTTGTTCTTAAACTAATCAGGATATTATCACTACTCCAGATAGCAATAGAGGCGGTTTCAAACGTGCGTACCGTTGCCTCTCTCGGTCGTGAAGACAAGTTTCTTAAAGAGTATACGGCACAATTAGTACCGGCACTGGCGCTGGCTCGAAGATCAGCCCACTTTCGCGGCTTAGTGGCTGGACTGTCTCGCTCCATGTTTAATTTTATCAATGCTGCAGCCCTCACGTACGGCGGTCATCTTATAGTCTCTGCTGGGGTTGCTTATGAGGATATACTTGTGTGAGTACTTATTTAAAACACTTCTTCAGTTTAGATCCTGGTAAGGCGTTTATTAAACCTGTTAGGACTTTAAATCAAACAGCGTGTGACTGTAACTCTGTTTATTTGTGAAGATCTTGCAACGTACAAAATATAGCAGCTTAACACAACGACCATTAGCGGAAGAGAAAGATTCATAGATATGATATGTGGGGTTGCCATTGCCACCTAATACGACCACAGACATGATAATCTTTATATTGTACATAACAAAACCCCGGCGCAAAAAAGGTGTATGTCCAGCAGTGGTCGTCTTTCGGCTGAAATGATAATGATGATGATTAAACGTAAAGGGACAATTAGATAATAACTAGCTGTCCCCCGCGGTTTCACCCGCGTTCCCGAGGGATCTTATCCTTTCCCCGAATAAAAAGTATCCTATGTGTTATTCCAGGATATGATCGACCTGTGTGCCAAGTTTCATCAAAATCCGTTCAGCTGTTTTTGCGTGAAAGAGTAACATCCATCCATCCATCCATCCATACAACCATCCAAACTTTCACATTTAAGTATAATATTAGTGGGATATATTTTTCCTTTTTCGAGGTTTTTTTTATCGGGGGTTTTGTTACAATTGACTACCATTTTGATCACATTTAAGGCAATGATAGATGTAGGTATTACAGCAGAGATATCATACGATATCTCTGACCTGTAAATCATACGAATGATTGGTCATCAAAGTGAAGTGCCGTGTTTTGTCGTCGTAAAGGTTGCAAATAGGACTGTATTACAGTATATTATAGTATTTACCTATAATCTACTAATACATATAATTCATTGAACAGCACAACCCAATCCTTGCACATGGCGTCAGATCAAGCACAAAATGCGTTCACTTTCGCCCCTGACTTTCAAAAGGGGATTAACGCAGCTTCAAGGATTGTTGTACTCTTGAATTCAAAACCCAATATTACTGACCCGGTATCACCATCTACAACTGAATTTGTGAGTCTCTTTATAATTTAGTATTCTTCTTCAATTATTCTTTGTTTTATCAACAAACATGTAGGTTTTTTAAAATTCTGAATAAACTTGTGTTTGACCACAATCTCACCATGGTGAGTGATGATGTGGCCAAAGGTGGTAAGCACACAAATCCTAGATGGGAACTGGCTCTCATGTGAAGCTGTCGGAACACACCGATAGGTGCTTGGCGACAGATTTATAAATTGAGGGTGGGGCTACCACTAGTCAGTCAGCTACTACAAAGTACCCTACCACCGTGCTATGGTTTCCTCACGATGTTTTTCTTCACCGAAAGCTCAAGCTCATTGTAGGATTCGAATCTGCAGTTTCATTTAATTCGTTACTGGATATTTATTTCTATAATAGAAAGCAAAAGGTGAAGCAAGTTTCCAAGATGTTGAATTTAAATACCCAACCCGACCTAAAGTTCGCGTGCTCACAGGTTTGAATTTAAAGGTTAGTAGATATCTTAGCTTGCGAAGACATTCCATCCGATCCGATCATGCTTTTAGAAGAGGCAACATAATATTATAATTACTTGGCTCGCATTTGGGAATTATCGTACTAAAATGAATTAGAATTCCAAGAATCGCTATTCAAGTTATATTTTATTATTTCTGAAGAATATATCTTATTTAATCTGTTCCATGCATTACAATTTTAAACAATACCTAAATATGGTCACAGTCTGGCTGATATGAAACAGACTAGAGGATTCAATGTTTATTGTAATGTGTCCACAGATCTATTATCTAATAGATAATATCTAATGGTTTTGACTGAGATACCTGCTGCTGTACCAGTATAAGACATCTATGAATGAATATACTATTTAGGTGGATAATTTATGTTGGCATATTACCCTCTAGTAAAAAGCACAGCTATAGCCAACATAGGCTTACAAAATATGCCGTCTATAAATATCTACCCACTTTTAATGACTTACAGGTAGACCTAGGTACAACAATTGCGTTAGTTGGCCGAAGTGGTTGCGGCAAAAGCACTGTTATACAATTGCTGCAACGATATTATGATCCAGATCTAGGAGTTGTCGTTAGTACCTATAATAAATAACCATTCTTACTTCCATTTATTTTAAACTAGTTTTCCGTCCCGCGTTTCCGAGGGACCTCATCTTTTCCCGGCATAAAAAGTATCTTATGTTTTATTCCAAGATTTAATCTACTTGTGCGCCAAGTTTCATCAAAATCCGTTCAGCCGTATTAGCGTGATTGAGCAACAAACATTCAAATACAAACTTTCACATTTATAATATTAGCAGGATTAGTAGGAGAACAAGCTTTACCCAAGGCGATTTAAAAAAAAAAGCGTTTAATGATTTCAGTTTTGCGATTTGTCTTCTTTATGAATTCTTCATATTCGGCACCCTTTATCTTTCAGTGTTTGGACGAAACACCACTACCCCAGTTACGTTTGAGCGACGTCCGCGGATCTTTTGGCCTCGTCTCTCAAGAGCCGGTGCTATTCAACCTCACTATTAAAGAGAACATAGCATATGGAGATAACTCCCGTTCACCAACGTATGAGGAGATCATAGAGGCTGCTAAACAAGCGAACATACATAATTTTATTATAGCCCTACCCCAAGTAATTGTATTGTTTACTTCTTAATCTTAGCTAACATACAAAAAGAAAAACGCTTATCGTAAAACATAAAATTTGTTTTTTTTTTATGCCACATGGCAAACAAGCTTATGGCCCACCTGATGGTAAGCGGTTACCGTAGCCTATGGTCGCTTGCAACACTAGAGGCGTCACGAGCACGTTGCCGACCTTGCATAATCCTTCTTACTCCTCTTTTTGTGTTTGCATGTTTCCCACCTCGGATACAATATCTTCACTTACTTCTTTGCGATTGTGGTCAAGGTCAAACGGAACCATCATTACCTCTTTTATGGTGAATTTATCTACAGTTACCAAAAGTTTGTTGCCATTGCAGGCATACGACACCAATATTGGTTCAAAAGGGACTCAGTTATCAGGTGGCCAGAAACAACGAGTGGCTATCGCTAGAGCTCTTATACGACGACCGAAGATCCTACTACTTGATGAAGCCACGAGCGCTCTTGACACGGAGAGTGAAAAGGTGACCCTACAGTTTGTAATCATAACTTCGTGAATGAATTGATTAGAATACTTATATCAAACTTTAGCTTTTTTTCACTAATTTTTTTTTGGGTGTAATGTGAATTTAGAGAATTTTCCTAATTGAAAAGCAGTTGAATTTTTGTCAGAACTATATTTACAATCGTGAAATGAGTATTTTTTTCCAACTGCCTAGGTATGCGTCTGTCCACCATGTGAACCAAGTGTTGTTCTTTAAGGATAGCCTTGCGTGCAGCGATGCTGCGTTAACTAAGCATCACTTTAGAAATCTACTGTCCACTGTTTTAGGGAATAGACTTGCAAAATTAAGCAATGATGACGGTATAGGTCTGCTCTTGTGTTGAAGGTTGTGCAAGAAGCCCTGGAGGCGGCGAAGGCAGGCCGCACGTGCGTGTTGATCGCGCACCGACTGAGCACGGTGCGCGACGCCGACCGCATCTACGTGCTCGCCGACGGACAAGTCGCTGAGAGCGGCAACCACGCGCTACTCATGGAACGCAAGGGACTCTATTATAACCTGAATACCAGTGGCCACGCGTAATTTAACTGTTATACAAATAAATTTATGTCATACCTACTTGTGAATTATTATTTTATTTATATCTAGATCTGTACTTATTCATCCCTCGCAATTTGTCACTGATTCCGATGATAACACTCTTTTTTTACTAGCAAACAAACTGGGCTTTCGGTGTTGCCGTATTGTACCTACGTTGGCACTGAAACGTACCTAATACCTAAGATGTGACGACCTCGAGGTTATACACTTTCTTCGTATTTTACCAGAAATCCTTTCATTTATAAAAATAATAGGTACCTACTACCTATCTAATGTTTATCAAATGAAAATTTTTCATACTTTTCAACAGGTAGGTAAAATTTACTTTCAGTTACAATGAGTATGGCTTCGAACTTGAATATGCACGCTGCCGTGCGCTTTCTTTTCAGTTTTAAATTTCTACACGCATTAGTAAATTAATTTTAGTTTGTAGGCTTCTAAACAAAAAAACTAGGTTATACCTTTGTAGGGAAAAGTTTTTGGAACGAAGTTCCTTATCGCGCGTTGTGAAAGGGGGCTAGACGGAAAAAAATCTTACGAAAAATTGTCACGACACTTTTAGTGTCACTGTCACTTTATTGTAAGCTGTGCGGCGTGCGCATGTTTCTCTGTCTGTCTCTCTCTCTCTTTCTCTCTTATAGAAAGCAAGCCAGATATTTTCATTTCTATTTATATATACATATATACTCTCTCGACTTATATAACTTCGTTCCATCCGGGTGTCCCTTGACACCTATCAAGTTTTTTTTTTATTATAAGTGGATAACCTGAACAAGTTAATAATAATCCTAAACGGTGTGATGGTGAGCTCAAATGATTTATTGACTTTTTGATTTGAAAAAGAACGTTTGCGCTAAGTTATAAATACATACTGTGCATTCCATTAATATTATAAATGCCAACAAACATGCATTATGATTGCTAGACAAGACAAGCACCGCTATGAAAGAACATGTACTGGAAAAGTTAGCCGTGTCTGTCTGTGGTCGTGCTCACTGCCTGCAATCCGTAGCCGCAGATCTCCGTAGCGAGCTACAATTAGCCAGCCACTTGCCCACTCACTCCACCCACTCAACCAACTCAGTCGGGAAACAAACATCGCGACATCGACACGCTTCCTTGCACACTGCATACCTACATCGCGGCCCACCTTCCTCTTATCTCTTATCATTATAAATATGATACATCAAATTACCTCACTAGTGCTCTGATAACGGACACTCTAAACGTTTATATCGAGTGGTTACGGTTTATTTTATTATTACTCATATTTTAATTTTAAGTGACAAATTTTTAATTCAAATTATGTGCAAGTTTATTTATAACGTAAGTGTCTGAAAAACTTATTGTTGTAGTGCTTATCGGATTTTAGTACAATGAAGGTCATAATATTAGTGACGTATATCTTGTATATTATATGGCCTGTGAACTGTAGTCCTTGTTCTAAGACAGAGAGTTTGAACATAACAGATGGAGTGAAACATTCAAACGGCTCTGTGATATACGAAGGGACAGAGTTCACACATGGGACATGGTACGAGGTGGATGAAGACGGTCGGACAGTAGTCCTCGGCTGTCCTTGCATAGGGAGGACATGCATATGGAAATGCTGCGGAATCTCTCAGGCATTCTTCAATATGAATTGTACGGGCACTGAAATGAGTGTTGTAAATCCCTTTAGCCCACCTCTTTATAAAGGGAAGGAGCTGTCGAACTCGACGAGTCAGGAGCGTTTCTTTTTCATGTATGGATATCCGTGCAGCGACAGGTATCTCGTTGATACGAATAACAACGAAGAGTTGTACATCCAAGAGGTAAATAACCAACTTTGTTGATAAGTAAATTGTTTTTTTCATCAATAATTACGATTAGTAGGTATAATTTTAATATGATTTATTTACCTATCATCATTGTTAAACTTGTTATAAATACTGTAGAGCTACCTAATGGAATATTCTAATTATTATCTTTGGAAATTAATATTTTGAAAAAAACAATACGAACGGTGTATAAAGAAAAAAATATTTCGTATTGCGAAAATAATTATATAATATCAATTAGCTTTTGCCTGCGATTACGTCTGCGTGGTATTATTTATTGCGGAATCATCCGATTAACCCATTTTTCACTCAAGGTTTTATAAAAATGTTTGTCACAACTGCTTAATATCAGTATAATTCAACATTTTAAGTATGGATATATTGAGAATCTCCGAATTTTTGTAAAGATTGGTTGTCTGGGTACCTACGCGCGGAGATAATAAGAGTCTTCAAATCAGTTTATTTAACACTTAAAAAGCATAAGCTAAACATGTGTCGAATAGACAGTGATAATTGATAACCAGTAATACCTACACGTACCTATATATATGTGTGTGTGTGTGTGTGTGTGTGTGGGTAGAATATTAATATAAATGCCATATTTAACGATAGTTAAATACTTCATCTACGAAAACAGTAAGGTCTCTTGAGAAAGGTAAGATTACCTACGGGTAAGAACTAGTAGGTAGTCTTACCTGCACTGTAGGTACCTTTTATTGCTGTCTTTTTGTCTTGCGATCAGTCATGAAGACCATAAGCAGATGAGATGTAGGCTTACTACTCCCAGCATTATTTTATTTAGTCAGTCTTCTTACTGACTCTTCTGCCTCTGAAAATTCCGCCGGTACCTCGTCTTTTACCATTGGCATTTTAAGAATTTCATAGACCTCTGTTTTCTCGTAAAGGTACATTCGATATAGTTTTGCACCCTTATACTTACACACACACAGACACATTGTCACTGGCAACGCATACTTTTAACAATAAATTAACACGAATGAATCAGATATGCAATTTCTTGTAATAATCTGTAATAATCGTGACACATTTAGACAAAATCAAATCGCATATCTTTTCCTGACCATATAAAATTGCTCACAATTTATTAGTAAATAATTATCTGGCCCAGTATATCCGTTGTCGTCCGATTAATCATAATAAGAAACAAAAACAGATACTTTTTCATAGTTTTTGTGTCATCTTCTAGCAGTGCCCAGCATGCGTTGCCATAAAAAAATTTACCTTCGGGGGCTTACGCAGAACAGATCCCAAAAGTTTCATCGCAATGGAGTGAGCTCATAAAATAGGAACAAATAAATCATTGATTTTATATATTAGATAAAAGTGGATGGTCCATATTTTTATTAAATAATTCTTACGTTTTATTCCATTACTTATTTCAGCACTCATGCGCATGAGGCTAATGATTTTTGTTATAGAAATATACATTGGTTCCTTAATTTGTAATTAATAATTAAAAATAACCATCATCCGACTTATAATTTTAAATTATTTTAAAAACGTAAATACGCACAGTAATCCATTGATAGACGCGTCATGCGCAACACATCTATCAATGGGTTATTGTGCGATTTATTTACATATACATATCACGTATTGTGAATCACAAAATTTCGCCCACAGGTATTTAACATCTATATATTATAAACTAGCTTTCCGCCTGCAGCTTCGCCTACGTGGACTACACGATTTTGGCTGATTAGTTTTTTCCAGTTCTGGAGGGATATTTCAAATTATCCAAAAATAGTATTTTTATTTTTCATACAAACGTTAATATTCCTTTTTACCCCTTTAAGGGGTGAAATTCAAAATAATTCGTGAATACGGGTTTCTTTAATTTTATTGAAGAGCATAAATACCTACTAAATTTCAAGTAATTTTGATGATAAACAATTTATTTTTCATACAAACTTTAACACCCCTTTTTACCCCTTTAAGGGTTGAAATTCAAAAAATCCGTACTATTGTATCTTTAATTTGATTAAAGAGCATAAATACTAAATTTTGAGTAATTCTGATAATATTTTTTTTTTCATACAAACTTTAACACCTCTTTTTACCCCTTTAAGGGTTGAAATTCGATAAATCCTTAAATACGTATTTTATTATTTTACATTTAGAGGCTAAATACCAAATTTCATTAATTTCAAATTAAAAATGACAGAGTTTCATACAAACTTTGGACCCCCGTTTCATCCCCTTGGGGGGTGAATTTTGGAAAATCCTTTCTTAGCAGAAACCTACGTCATGATAACTACCTGCGTTTCGAATTTCAGCGCAATCCATTCAGTGGTTTCAGCTGTGCGTTGATAGATCAGTCAGTTAGTCAGTCAGTCAGTAAGTGAGTCAGTCAGTCAGCCAGTCAGCTTTGACTTTTATATACATATACTTATAGATTACTTATGTAATATTTCATAATTAAAATTAAATTATTTATTTGTTGTAGTTCATCATGTTTCACCAATTACTGGCACACAAAATATTTGGTTACAATTATAATTTGATGATAATTTTATGAACATTGAATAAATAAAAAAGAAAAACATTATTAAAATTTAAAAATACGATTTAAGTGTAGAAACAATTAATATAACTGGATACCATTAAATTATGTGCCAATTAATATTTGAAATTAAAAAATCTTCCATACTATTGGTTTAGGGTTGTATATCTAAATTAAATCAATTCACTCAAACGATTCCGTATGACAAAATAGTCCGCGCTGTTTTATACTACTTACAAAGGTCCCGATTTTTTTAAATTATTAGGTCTTTACCTATGAAATTGCCGTTTTGTATGAAAAAATTTTAACGACTTTTCTTCATGTATTTTTTTATATGTATTAATCGAAGTAATCACCCATGCAATCAATGCATCTTTGCCAACGCAGTGGCTGTTTATTGATGCCCTTTTTAAAGAAATCAGCTGGACGGGAGGCAACAAATTCTTCAAAGGCATTTTGTACTGCCTCTCGGGTATTAAATTTTTTCCCGCCAAGAAGTTATCCAAATTCTGGAAAAAGTAGTAGTCTGTAGGCGCAAGGTCTGGTGAGTAGGGCGGATGACGGAGAGCTTCCAACCCCAGTTCTTGCAACTTGGAGACCGTCTGCTGTGCAGTATGAGGTCGCGCGCTGTCGTGCAGGAGCAGCGGAGACGAGCGATTGACCAATGCTGGTTGGAGATGTGCCAGCTTCTCCATCATTGTGTTCAGTTCTTCACAGTACACATCTGCAGTAATGCTCACCCCGTTGGGTAAGAAGATGTGATGAATCACACCGGCGCTAGACCACCAAACAGTCACCATCACTTTTCTAGGGGCAAGTTTTCGTTTAGGGCATTGTTTAGGTTCTGAACCAGGATCCAACCAACTTGCTGAGCGCTTGCGGTTATCAAACAGAATCCATTTTTCATCGCAGGTAACAATGCGGATCAAAATTCCTTCATTTGTGTGTCTGTTGAGCAGTGCAAGGCACGTCTCGACGCGTACTTTGCGCTGGCGATCATTGAGTTCGTGGGGCACCCATTTGTCAAGCTTTTTTACCTTGCCTATTTGATGCAAATGGACCAATATTGTTTTGACGCTAACGTCGAATGCTGCTGCTAATTCAGCCGTAGATTGTGTATCATCAGCTTCCACGATCGCCTTTAATATGTCATTGTCGACCAAAGTCTTCGGACGACCGCGAGGTTCATTTCTCAGGTCGAAATTTCCATAACGGAAGCGAGCAAACCAATATCAGGTGGTGCGTTGGTTTGTAGTGTTAGCTCCGTAAACGTCGTTGATGTTGCGTGCCGCATGTGCCGCGTTGCTGCCACGACGGTACTCATATTCTATAATTACTCGAATTTTTAACGTATCCATGATGACGAAAAAGATTGAAATGCGATGAAAATGTAACAATACAATGTAACAAGTAATCAATAAACAAATGACTACTTTTGGAAAAAACAAAACATGTTTTTAAAATAAAATTAATTTGAAATTAGAATTCTTAGTCAAACAAAAAATATTTTATTTGAAATGGCCAGTACTGCAGAACGGCAATTTCATAGGTAAAGACCTATTATTATAAGTACTCGTAGAGCACTAGTTCCCCGAAGCCCAATCACTAACGCCTTGTTTTACTCGAGAACTAGTAAAACATATCGTGTGAACAGCAAAACCCACAGCTGGAAAGCTCTTAACGGCCAATAAATAATGCAATATCCTTCGCACCTATGTACACGTAGACTTGTTAAATGCAGCCCCTATTTCCTTTTGTTGAATATCTTTCAGCTCGCACGGTAATAATGACTGAATGCGTGAACGTAGAGCTCGAGCGGTAATTATTACTCAAAGTGTTTGCTCGATGAAGGCAAACCGTATGCAGCTTAATAGTTCTTCGCATGTTTTATTGTTTGTAAAATTATTTTATATTTTATTGGGTACTAGTTTTCCGCCCCGCGGTTTCACGCGCGCTCCCGAGGGATCTTATATTTTCCCGGGATAAAAGATCTTATGTTTTATTGCAGGATATGACCTACTTGTGTTTACTACCGTTTTTGCGTGATTGAGCAACAAACTGCAAACATACAAACTTTCACATTTATAATATTAGTAGGATTTGCTGTCGATCAGGGGGCCCCGGGCACTTGTCCATTGTATTTGTGTGAAAATAAAGGTCTAGAACTTTATTTACACACAACGATAATAGATTATAGACAGACAGACAGAGTTACTTTCGTATTTATAATATTAGATGGTTGGATTCACAATGTATGTGGTTCAAACGATATCAAAACTTTTTTTTGCTAATGACACCGTAGGTACCTTTCGAATGATAAAAGTAAGTGTACTTAAGTACATTCGTCGATTTTCCATAATACATGATCAAACGAACTTCCAAGTGAAGTTCGATCAGTATTATATGAGTCACTTTATTCGAAGATATGAGTTATTGCCAAATAATAAAAGGACTACTTGTTAGACTTATATATGTATTTCAATACATATATTTCACAACTATATCTTCGAATAAAGTGACGAAATAATAATATAGATTAACAACGAATCTTTAAAAACATGATCATATACTGAGCAAGAAGATATAGGCATGTTGAGCATTGATAAATATTAAAAACTATTTATGTACCTACTACCTACTTACTGAAATGAAGGCAGTTAAATTCCATAAATCGCGTATACAGCGGTGTAGTAAAATTTATACCTGCATAATAATATATTTCACTGGAAAATTAATAGGTAGAATTTTATGTTTGGTTCCACACTACATACCTATTTAATTATTAAATATAAGAATCCCACTAATATTATAAATGTGAAAGTTTGGATGGATGGATGCAAAAACGGCTGAACGGATTTTGATGAAACTTGGCACACGTTAAATCATATCCTGCAATAACACAAAGGATACTTTTTATCCCGGTAAAGGATAAGATCCCTCGGCAACGTGGGTGAAACCGCGGGGGACAACATAAAAAAAAAAAATTTTCGATGATGGACATTTTAAATAACAAGTAAGTAAATGGAAATATTGTGAGTGAATTACGCGGGTGGACCAAATTGACATTGGCCCTAAATATCATGACGTAGGTAGGTAAGTCTCGTACTGGACTGTAATTACGGCCATTATTCTTTACAAGTGTTTGTGCCATTAAATGAAACTAAATTCTGATGCGTCGAGAACGTTGGCTAACACTGACTCATAACAGATAAGCTTACATCTACATTTGTCAATTAGTTGTGAGATAATTTGGTAAAATGAGAAGGCCAGGCCGAAACTGCGTATTTTGTAACGTTTAATACATTTGTTTCAACATACTATGTTAGTAAATTATTACTATGTTTCACTCCACGCATGTTGTGTAGTAAAAAGTTTGTAGCAATAGCTCAATAATTGCTACGAACTTTCTACTACACGTCTTAAATTCGAAGCAGACTTCGTAGCGACGTTATTGCTCGTAGATTAGATTTCATTGAAAGAAGGAGGTCCAATTAACTTATTAGGTCTCCCGCAATAATCTTTTTAAAAGCTTTTATTTCGCTTGTTGTACATGTTTGGTTTGAAACTTGCAATTTAATTTTAAACCAATTCCACCCAACCGACAGAGCTGAAATTTTGCACACGCTTTTTATATCTCAAAAAAGTTTGTTTTGGAAAACGGATTTCTAAAACAATCTTTTTCTTGGTTCGTCGACAAGAGCGATATAAAAAACGAGGAAATATTATTTTAGCGAATTTTACGCTTTATTCTCGTCTCTTTGGTACAATTAGCGTTAAACCACCATAATTGTCCGGGTGAATTTTCATTATTGTGAGTTAGTCATAAATACATTTTAATTGTCTATTCTGCCCATCGTTATACATTGTGTTTCTATGCCTCGATTAGCATAAATTTTCAAAATAGGTATAATTGCGAACTAACTCCTCGGTTTATAGAACGGACAAACCTTACTTTTAAAAACCTTTGTTTTACCTGCCATATGAAGAAATAACGTGATTTTCAAATATCCCGTTTCCCATTTAAGTTATTATGTGCTAATGTAGTATAAATAACATAATAATTTGTTTGGGTTAATTAATCTTCTATATATACCACTCAACAAGGAAAATGTCATAATTGAAATGATCTCACAATATGTATATGTAAATTAGATGTTTATGCATTATACCTACACACAAGATTTTTATTGAGAAAGTGTTCTGAATACTAGATTATAAATTGAAGGTTGAGTGGTTTAAAATTCAGTAGCAATTTTCTGCCCAAACAAATACAGTTTACTAACTGGTCAATTTTAAACAAAAACTTGTATCTAATAAGTAGTTTTCCGCCCCGCGGTTTTACCCGCGTTTCTAAGGGTATTAAAATACAATAAAGCCCATGTTACTCCCTGATAATATAGCTTTCTATAGGTGAATTTATTTTAAAAGAAACATGGGATACAAATAGATTATATCCTTTTTATCCCGGGGAAAAAAGATCCCTCGGGAACGTGGATCGAACATCGGTGGACAGCCGTGTTGAATACGATCGTAAAATTCTCTTAAATTCGATATAACTCACTCAATTAAATGCATTTGGAATAAAAATACGTAGGTATGCACCGTATGCAGGCAGTAGGATTACCGGGAATGGGGAAAATCAATACATACTTCTCTTTGTTCATGATTCCACTTTATTCCTGATACGACCTTTCGTCTTTACATCGAGTTCAGTCAAGTTTCCAATCGATGCACGCACCTGTTACGCCTCCCGTTTTAAAAGTTGTGTCAAATAACTTCAACTTGAGCACACTTCTTAGGCCAAAACTCATCGGTCGTAGTGCCCAGTATATAAAAAGTACTCTGTGGTAGTGCCGCCAAACTTTGAATAGAGAGAATAAATTCTATAACTTCTAGTTATCAATACATAGTTAGGTTTTATGGGGAGACTCACAGAGACTGGCTATCGCGGATTCGATACCGACTCTTAAAAATGTATGAGCTTAATATGTCCGAGTCTGGTAGTAAATAAGTATTTATAACGATATATGATTTCCTTAGTAGGTATACAAATACTGGTTTAGGGTCAGATGTACTTGTGTGAAGGTCTGAAGGATCTACTTAGGATATTTATTTATTTTTGTTTTAGTAGATATTGTTAAGCATTTTAATTTAAAAAGCCAATACAGTCAGATGGTCTAAAAATATTAGGTAAGTTCTAATAACTTAGCTGAAGGCTAATTTCCGAATATTCTGTAGCTCGACCTTTTATAAGTGGCCCCCTAGGGCCTAAACTGAATAAAATATGGTTTTGACTGACTATTTAATGAATTTCTACTGTTTTTATGTGAAACTTCCCGAAAATCATATCTATATATCATAACCCTTATCTAATAGTAGGTATAAATTGTTCATTGCTTAAATTATCCCACGTTTGTTTTATTTTAATGACCGAATCTAATGTTGTGGTTTTAAAAGGAAATAAGTTAACCTTTTTGGTGGACATACAATTTTAATTATCTTTCAACAAGTGATAAATACTGGCGGGAACTTTATTAATATTGTGTATTTTGAGTTTTATTGAATAACATTGGTGGCGTTTTACTCAATAATGTTCAATTTAAGTGCACCTGTGAAGTGAAATGAAATGAAAACGTGTATTTGGACTTTTTAGTTTGCCTCAAAAATACTGTAATGTCTTAGTGGAACAGCCGCCAATTTCACTGAAACCTGACGTTACTTGACTGGTAATAACTAACTTTACTGTACTTTTACATAGACTAAGTATATAATGGACGATTGCCAAAAATAAAATAATGTGATATATTATGTTGTAGAATGAGTGAGACTATAAAATGTACAACCTATTTATTTTCCCGTTAATTAAATAACTTTTTCGCTCAGCGCAAGCATATTATGCGCTAATGATAAAGTATCAATATGTCCTTAGTACCTATGTTCAATTTTGCTCAGTATAACCACAAAAGTAACTACAAGCGCTATCGGTTCAGGCGTTCTTTGAATAAAACATTGCATTGTTGTCAGTCACCCGGGAAACCGCAACATGAGATCAAACAATTTATTTTTATACATTTAACTTGTATTTTATCGAGTTGAATAATGTCGTAATTTTATTAAAACAATTCTATTCAAATTCAAATTCAAATTCATTTATTTCAAGTAACATAAACTATGAGCTATGCCCCACGGTTTTCAGCCGCTTTAAAAGGATTAGCTCTAGACGTATTTCACGTATAAGTTCAATGAAGTTAAAAGTCTTTGGTTCAATTTCTTTATAAGCTTTAATATTAAGATAGTTATATAGGTAAGTAGGTAAAATATAGATTAACGCAGTCGGGTGAAAATTAATAGGATATTTTTCTGTTTTTTTATTTCAATAAATAACTCTATAGAAGAATTGACGAAATTACCAACAGCTTCGTCGAAAAAGATGGAATATTTAAGGTCCACACACCCAAAATTAATTTTACTTAGGTACATAACATGAATATGTTAAATAATAAAAAAACTTTTATTTTTAACTTAAGTAGGTACATTAAGAACTCGGAAGGGACATTTTAGTAAAAGAAATTTATGTAAAGAAATGTAGGAGTTATTAAATATTCTATGTATAGAATGAATGTTAAGTAAGAAAAGTAATTTGTTATGTCTCTAACAACCCCGCTGGAATAATATGCACCCACGTA
Source organism: Ochropacha duplaris (assembly GCA_951361185.1). Lineage (NCBI taxonomy): Eukaryota > Metazoa > Arthropoda > Insecta > Lepidoptera > Drepanidae > Ochropacha > Ochropacha duplaris. The sequence goes on from OX592703.1 coordinate 8,595,600, forward strand.
TCCACTGTAGGTACTCAAGAACTTGGTAGGGACATTTTAGTAAAAGAAATTTCACATCAAGTTACGAAGGTAAGTTTAAAAAAATATATGTGTAGGAGTTATTAAATATTCTATGTATAGAAATGTATAGAACGAATGTTAAGTAAGAAAAGTAATTTGTTATGTCTCTAACAACCCCGCTGGAGTAATATGCACCCACGTATCCCTGTTGGAATAGTAAATATTAAAATTAAAGCCTTAAATTAAATTAAAGAACCGAAGTTCTGTTATGTGTTGAACACAACAAATAAAAAAGTTTGAAGGAGCGTACGTAAACAATAGTCTCCAATGAAGTGAAACAATGTGCACGAAGTTGTGTGCGTGACCTGCACTACGTTATCCCGCGTGACTCGCGTCACACAGGAACGCCATCGGCTTCCTTTTTCAAATTCGGCTTCCTTTACTGTACTAAACTTAAGTGCACAGGGCTCTGTCCACCTTTTTTATTTGGTCTGAGGTGTTGAATAAAACAAAACCGTAAAGGCTACAAAGAAGATATACATACGGTTTGCACAAGACAATAAAGTTACGTTGGAACCACGGAACTGAGTTACAATGACAAGAATGTAGCATTATCTTGAATAATTAATTTGTGAGGACCCTTAAAATAAATAGTATCTAAAGGTACTAAACAATCACACCGTAAAGTTAAAGAAATAGCGACGTGATATTTCAGTTGTGAACCCGTTGTAAAGTCATGACCATAATGGTAGGGGAGGCGAATAGGGGATTTCGGGATTTACTCGAGCGCGGCAGATTAACATAAGGGGGGCAACCTTGCACCTTGTGAAGTATTCTCACCAAATCTGAGCCCTCTATATAGTGTCGAACGTCTAGGGTAGCCCGTCAGATTAGTAAAAAAAAATCGTTGGTTTGAAATACTCGAGCGCGTCAGATTAAGGTAAGGTAAGTTAGTTACATGCAAAATAGTGTACATTTCAATAATCTGACAATTTGGGCGTGACGAAAGAAAATTGGAGACTCGCAAAGTTGCAAAAAAAAAACGTCACCTGGATTTTCTCGAGCGCGATTAATTTTTTTTTTATTTTGAAGGAAATTAGTGACGAATCACGGAAATATCTTATTCTGCCAATTTGCACAAGCCGAAGTATCTAAAATCATTATTAAGTGTATAGTCCAGGAATATTATGAGTTTCACCTCAGAATGAGAGATAGTCAGCTATTATCTTGTATAAACCTTTATTTTGACACCCTAAAATTTGTCTCAAAAGCTACTTATCATAGGGTGCCCGCGACTACCGATTTTTCAAGGTCAAAGGTTAAAAAATCATTTATTGCAAATATCTCGTTTCCTATGGGTTTTTTGGTATATGTATATGGATAAATATTGTAGAAGATTAAATTCTCTACAGCTTTTGTACAAACATTTTTTCGATATCTTGAACCATTTTCGAGATTTCGATATTTTTTATATTTTTTTTTTCAAACCGTCAGATTAAGGAACTTCCTCAACATAATTGTCAGATTATGGGTCAGTACAACAAGGCCATCAAGAAGAACCACCTGTATAAAAATCTGACGCGCTCGAGTAAATTCAAGGTCACGATTTTATTTTGCATTTTCAAAAATCGGCCCTGACTGATGGTCGCGTCCAAATCGTCAGTCTTTAAAATAGGAGCTACTGGAGGGTTCACTTAACATCCCTTATCAATGTCTGACGTGCTCGAGTAAATTTTTTTTTAATATTTTCGAGCCCTTCGTACGGCCACCCCCACCACGCAAAACGGCAGATTATTATTTTTCCGTTATCAGACAGATGTGGCGCGACTACCCTATTTAATATCTGACGCGCTCGAGTATTTCTTGGTGACTGTTTTTTTTTACATTTTTGAAACCCTGTAGACGCTCCCCCCACCGCTGAAGGGGAAAATATCACATAACCTTTTTTTCTTTATTCCACCTAATCTTCAAATTCCAGTAGGTCCCAAAGACGCTCGAGTAACTACAAATTTAGCATCATTGCCTCCCCTACCATAACAAAAGTTACTTCGCTCGACGATCTGAAAATCGGGAAAATAATCCTATTTTTAAAACATGATCCGCACAATGTTTTATTCAGTTCTAAGTTGGCTACATAGGTTATCCAAAAACCATAATCTCAGTTTAGTTTAGTAACCACAATCTTAGTTTATTACGCCATTCTGAACAATATACCAATTATTAAAATATTTTTTAAACAAATATTAACTTTTTATATTTCTGTGACATTCTAGTTCAAGGTTCGAGTGATTGTAATCTAAAGGCTAGATCCCACACTTAGCCTTCTTTTATGGAAGTTTATTATTGCACAAAATTATAACGAAATTACAATCAATATACGAGGAAATAGGTTCTTTCTCTTTAGCCTTTCTTCATTTGAAGAATTGAGTGGTTTTCCCTCAAGGTTTGACATAACTAGCTAGGCATTCCTAATAAAAATAAAATAAATTTATTTCGAGTATCATAGACTCATAATTAGATTAATAAGACTAATACAATACAAAAAAAAAAAGGAAATAAGACACACATTATAAAAACAAGCACACACCACACACTTTGGCCACATTACCCAACGCTACAAGGGACATGTCGCCCGCAGCAGTGCAGGACGGTGTTAGAGCTGGCCCCAAAGAAGCGCACCTCTTGCTTTACTCGCGTGGAAACAATCTGTACGCGCCTCCGCGAACATCCCGGAGGCGCTACAATAGCGAGGCAGCCCCAACATCGCCCGTTAGTTCTCTTGGTAGTTTGTGCATCGCCCTGAACGCGTTGTTAAACTGGACATGGAGGGTACTGTAGCTTCTCTGCGTGTAGTTCACCCACAGACTGCATGTGTAAAATATTGATTTACCTGACTGACCTGATTTCTAAAGCCACTCAATTATTAAAAATGTTTAACAATCAGTTACTTACGAGTAAGAAGGTATAATTATTTATCTATTATCTAACTGCTTCGAAGCACCCGTGGGCTTCGTAGATGGGACATTCAAAGCTACTACAAAATGAGCCCGTTATCCTTCTGGTATACCTAAGTACCTATAATTTAACATTTGTAATTATAGTATCACACAAAATACCTATTGCTATGTAAACCTTATTATATTATGTAGGTATATTGGTTTATTTATTTTTCAAACATAGAGCACTAGCAACCACTGCTTTTGTTAAGTTTTAGCGTATGGTAATTTTCAAGCAACAAACTAATAATAACACACGTGTAACAATAAACACATCTTTATCCGTGCTTCAGTCACAGTGCTCATTTGTTATTATTCCAACATGCTCGACCTTAGCATAGTCCGCTAGTTTTATTTTCATTTTCTTACTGAAAACAAATCACGATCCAAGAAATTCTTAGTAAAGCAGTAAATATATCCAAAAATTGTTTTAAAGCAACATACGTAAATAATGGAGGAAAAGCGCTGGAAATCCGATAGTTAGTCTCTTGGCTAAATTTAACTGTTATTGTAATATCAAGTAGCTACTTAGCATTTTCAACCGACTCATTTTACCTGTTTTTTTCATAATTTAGTGTCGCATGTGCTGAGATTATTGCCGTTGCAATAAATAGTTATTAGTTTATTAATACGTTTACGTCATACGTTTACTGATTCACCAAAATTACTTGGTAACTTACCTACAGTTAACTTAACTGGATGCCTCAACGTTAAAAATAATAATGACTGTGACAATTATAGTGCAGATAAAATGAATAATATTCTCAATATTTCTATTTCTGGCATATAATATAGCGTTAGATACTACCTACATATTATATTAGCTGCTGCATTGGTTTTACCCGAGTTCTCGAGGGATCTTATATTTTCTCGGGACAAAGTATACTTACTTTATTTTATTCCATGATATGATCTACCTCTGTGATAACTTTTATCCAAATCTATCACACGTTACGGAGTTGGGCGGCAACAAACTCAAACATTTGCACTAAAACATTAGAAGGAAGAAAGATATGTAGTAAGCTTATTGAATTTTTTTGTAGTAATTTTTGTTACTATGTATTATCTATCATTTTCTTGTAAATAAATAGGCAGGTTACCAGTTTTTTGGTTAAATTTCATCGTCAAAATAAAGTTAGCTACACATACCTACTATGTGTTGCGAGAAATATAAATCACCATATTCATGTAAAATAAAGTAGAGTAAAGTACTTCTCGGTTATAGATCAAAATTAATTCGAAGCTGCCATATTTAACGGCATCACAATAGACGATGTTCTCTTTTAGATAAATTATCGGTAAACTAGAAGAACTAGAACGAAGAACGAAGAACGTATGAATGAAAAGATATGAATTTAAGGTTGGAGAAATTGATGGATATGTACGTACTGTACTGACCCTGTTTTATTTAGACAAGGGAAGGAAAATGTTGACTATGTAAAAGGATGATTGTGGAGTTACTGCAGGGGGCGGGGTTATGCTAAGCTAAGCTTTTTTAATTCTTTCAGAACGGCACTCTCTACGAGGTAGCTCCAGGAGGCTTTCAGTGGCACGATCCGGCGAAATATTGTGTGGATATTTTGGTGGACGTCAATACCATGTCCTCAAGGCTAGTAGCTGGAGTGTGCTACCCAGAAATTGTAGAAACTGATGACAGTCCTATACTTTATACCGCGTATGCTATTGGTAAGTCTAGAGGAGGTGGTCACAAAAGCTGTATATGTTAATTCTAATTACATTCAGACCATTCTACATCAGCATTATCATGGAATTACCTAATATCATACTCGTAGGTATCTCGCCACAGAACAGATTTAACTTTATTTTACGATTGATGAAATCATTGTTTAAATAACATCAATAGAATGAATGGGTTATAAACCAACTAGTTGTTCCCCGCGATTTCACTCGCGTTTCCCAAGGGATCTTATCTTTTCCCAAGATTTTAAGTATCCTGTTTTATTCCAAGAAATGATTTTTCTCTGTGCCAAGCTTAATCAAAATCTGTCCAGCCGTTTTTGCGTTATTGAGAAACAAACATCCATACAAACTTTCATATTTATAATATTAGTAGAATAATACACCGCTGTTAAAATGCTGACAGCATTGTAAGACATTCATAGTTACTACTAGTTAGTGTTGCCCAAATGCAAGAACAAGACGAGACTTAGCCAGTCTTGGTCTTGGTCTCGCGCCAATACACCTGGTCTTGGTCTTGGTCTTGGTCTTGCGCTCCCAGTCTTGGTCTTGGTCTTGGTCTTGCAGCAAGAGTCTTGCAAGTCTTGCAATTACCTATTAGTCTATTACTATTTATTAAAGTTTACTTTAAATCTTAGAAAAACGTATTAGAATTGGAACATTGTGAGCTTGAATTAACATAGCCATAGTAAAGATCAAGCAGATTAATAAATAACTGAAGATTTGATAAGAAATTCGAAAAATCAACTGACCTATATGTCGTTTTCCATGGAAGTAACTGTTTCTTAATAAACATTTATGATTTATAAGCTTACATTTGCTAAAACATGTAAAAAAACAAATTAATTGCAATAACTTGACTGTATTTTAAAGAACAATACTTATCTGTCTAGAAAGAGATTGAACCCTCAACTTATAAGAAATTTAATAAAAGAGTTTTACGATTTATCATTTATTTGAATAAAAAATAAAATACAACACAAATCAACAGCTTTATCATTAGGTTATGATACTTTATATCAATTTTTTTGACCAAGAATTAATACATAGTAACCATCTGGCTGACTCATCACTTAACCTATTTCTATGTTTTCTAATTACTTAAATAAATAAAATTTTTTTTAAAATAAATAAATAAGTCCTGAACGTCACTATACCTCCAAAGTTACTATTCCTCGTGGACGAAGTCGCGGGCACAGCTAGTAAATACTTACTCTCATCATCTCTCTCAGAGATATTCGGGCTGGTAAGTAATAAAAAACTCTTATCGCAGGCTTTTTATTTTATTAGTAGGTAAGTACCTACGCTTTTTATATTATTTTATTAGTTTTGTAGAATTTTTTTACACGTTTCAAGTATATTTAAAAGTGGCTACAATATTTATTAAACGGGTGATATTTGAACACTTTTTTGCTATTTTTTCTTGTAAAAACTTAAGAAATATAATGACTAAATGTACAATAATAGTACCTAAGTAATTAGTTTAAAACCATATAAGTAATCAATATTATAATATATACTTACTAGAATGAATTAATATGACATCTACTACCTATCCTTACCATTTTATCCTAATCATAATACTACTTGCGTGATCAGTATAATGTATTCATTTTCATTCTAAGCACTCTGAAACTTATTTATTCTTTGGAACACCTGTAGGTACTCTTAAAAAAATTCGAAATTATTTTGCATGAGTATACCTACGCCCTATGGCGGCAATCAAATAGTGTCACAAATGTTATGATTTCGGCGTGGCGGCAACGATTGTTTTAGATTTCAAAAGAAGCCGCCGGCGCGTGTATCTTAACCATGTACTTCCGAAAAGCGGCAAATTTCTTTGAGAAGTAAGTACAAAACCTTTGATGACGCATTATCAAAGTGCCGATGGTTAAAACATAACTATGCATGCACTCAGTTTGATTTTAATAGATATTTTTTTATTCGCTATGTTTATGGTATTAGTCGTAATGCGCATAGGTCCAGTTTTTCATATTCTTTGATACAGTTTTTTGCGTCTCATAGAATTCCTAAGCGTACCTACCTATACACCGAACTGTTACACCTAACTACTCAGTGAAATAGCGCTAAGTCCTAGCTGCAAGACGCAAGAGTCTTGCAGGCTATGTCTTGTTCTTGCTCAAGTCTTGCACGGTCAGTCTTGGTCTTGGTCTTGCTAAAAATACGCGGTCTTGTTCTTGGTCTTGGTCTTGCAAAAACGCAAGAACAAGACCAAGACTGCAAGACCAAGACTGAATTTGGGCAACACTACTACTAGTATATAATTTATTTTTTAATTTATTGTTTCTCTGGTACAAGGAAGGCTTTCTCTGGCTACAAGAAGAACAAGATAAATTGAAAGAAACGAGGAATAACAGATTCCTTCACCCTCAGGTCTCATGCTATCGGTTCCATTTCTTCTGGCTACTTTCCTCGTGTACGCGCTGATACCTGAGCTGCGGAACCTTCACGGCATGTGCCTGATGGCGTACTGCGGTGGGCTGATTGTCGCTTACACCTTTCTGGCGTACCTGAAGCTGCACGTAGGTCGCATTGGTGTTGACATGTCGGGCTGCCTCGTCGTTGGTGAGGATACTTACCTATTGTTTATTAACTGACTTCCTCCCTGCCGGTTCACCGCCTTCTGAATGCTTGTTTTGTTTTTATTCTGGATAAGCTTGTGTTTGACCACAATCTCACCATGGTAAGTGATGATGTGGCCTATGGTGGTAAGCATACAAAGCCTAGATGGGAACTGGCTCTCAAGTGCAGCTGTTGGATCACGCCGATAGATGCTTGGCGACAGATTTTCAACTTGAGGGTGATAGCCAGCCAGTCGGGCACTAAAAAGTACCCTACCACCGTGCAACGTTGAATGATTTGATGATGCCAAGAATTATCTGGCTGATCAGTCATTATGGTGTGATAGAGTTGTTCACACCAATATTGACGCAGAAAACTAAAGAAAATCTTGTAGGTATGTGCATGGTTTTCTCGAAAAAGGTATTGAAAAACGAATACACTTTAAGTCTCAGGAAAGTATTTAATTTATTGTGCTGTTTGAATGGAACCACGAGGCCCAAGGTTGACATTATACAAATAAGGAAGGAATTTAGAATGTTTTGGGCTGACTGACCTAATGACATGTATCACGTTACACTATTAGCTGAATAAACAAATCACTTCCTATTACACGTAATTTACGAGATAATTAAGGCCATCGCACCCCTAAACTAAAACTAATTGACATTAACGATTTGCATACTATAGGTACACTACAAAACTCATTACCTACGTTAATTAAATTAAGCGCTTTTATAGGTGTGTGCTTATAAAATTCAGGACACGCCGAGACGCGTTCTTGTTATTTTATGTGTTACAAATAAAGCTAATTAATTAAAAGTGAAAGCACAGTATTTTATGTTTGTTCATTATGTTTATGATTACAACCGTCCGTTGGCGTGGTTGGTAAGAACACCGCATGCCAACTTGAGTGCATGAACATGGTAGTAGTGACGGTAGACAGGTAAGTATGTTTAAAATGTAATTAGTTATACGGGTGTCCGGTAAGCAGTACGACAAACTTAAGGGGGGGATAGGTGAGCGGGTCACCAAACAAATATACAAAAATGACCTCAGTAAAAAGGTCACTATTTTCGAGATATTTTGATATTTCTGGAAATGGTGACACTTTAACTACTTTTAGTACTAGCTTTCCGCTGAGGTTCTCCCCTAGGGAATGAAAATAAAATATAGCCCATGTTAATCGCTAATAATAGTTTGTATTTTCAATTCCCTCGGGAATGCGGGCGAAACCGCGACGCGTAAAGCTAGTACATTATAAAACCTCTGAGCTATAACTACCAAGGTATTGGTAATGCTAATAATAGACAATAAAGTGGGCCACCCACAGCATCTGATCTGTTCGACTGCTTCTATGCGTCTAGTCTAGGTTAATAGGCTATAATTCAGTGACCTAGACCTATGATTCGGTCAATTTAATCAAAAATAACAAATGATTTGGGAAGGAAAATAATGATTGCCGAAATGGCGGCAATATTGAAAGAATCAATGCAATAACTTCTTGTGACTGTTCCAGTACTGGGTTTCTATTTGAAAAGCGAGTTTTTAGCGTACCTACAGATATATATTTTTTATTTTAGTATTTTTGTATATTTTTTTTACATTTAATGGGCTTGCGTTTGGCCACTGTCCCGTCTATGAAGGACGAAGAGGAAGCCTAAGATGGAACACGCTTGCCCAGAAGGAAATAACACAACTCTATGTCGCAGATAATTAATATATAAACACCAGCTTGTATAATAATGTAGGATGTGTCTCGCTCGTATCATTGATATTGAGGAAATCAGATTATCTGATACGTTGTATTAATCAACTGATGCAGATTTGTGCCAAGCTCTATATTAGATTAAATTATACTATGGAGGCTGGTGTGGAGCTGATGTAATTGTTTTTCCGTCTTACTACATGCGGATTGTTTAATTGCAGTTACCACCTTATTACAAATCACCATAGCGATTAGTAAAAAGTAGTTAACATTCCATAGTTGACCTAACAATTTGTACAATCGTCTGTTAACGTTAATGATTTGTAGGTATCATAAAGACAACTCATACCTACATAAATTTTTTCATCTATATATGTTTTTGTTTAGAAAGGACCAACAAATTATATGATAACTATCAAATTACAACAATGAGTATTTTCGTGCGAAAGCACCTAACACGCAAAAATAAAGGTATATAATTAATTAACGCGTTTTCAATATTTATATTACAAGTGTTTTTATATGTATAGATTGTTATTATATTTTTCAAAATGTCATTATTGATGATTTTTTTATGAAAATTGTATAGGTAGGAGTACCTCCTATGTAATTATGTATAGCTTTTTGGTTGTAAATGTAGAGAGAGAAAGTCACCCCTGTTGGCGAAGAGATTTTGTTTATCACGTAGGCATGACTATATAAAAAATTGTGAAAACTCAATCACTAAAATAGGGAATGAACATTTGTGTGAACATCTGTCATTTATGATCATAAATCCATTAAAATTGTAAACAAATTTATAGTCCTATGGATAGTTATTAATGAGAATGTCAGCCGTAACTATACCATGGAAAATTGATGGAAAAATATTATAAGGAGGTCCACTTTGTTTGTGGTTTCATATTATCACGTAGGTAAACTTAGAAAGGATTTTACGAAACTCCCCCCTAATCGGTTAAAGTCGCATGTTACACCGCGAGACAGAAAGCTAGCCATAAATACATATATTTTTTTATATTCTGGATAAGCTTGTGTTTGACCATAATCTCACCATGGTAAGTGATGATGTGGCCGAAGGTGGTAAGCACACAAAGCCTAGATGGGATGGGAAATATGGCGAGAATGTAAAATAATACCTATACCTAGAACAATATACTAGCCTAAAGCGATAGTACGAGTACACTGTGAGTAATATGATTTATTCCTTACCTAATGTATGTTTTCAAGGGTTGAATGTACATTATCTAAGCAAAAACTATATACCTACATATACATTTTTTATTGTATAAATTCGTACTTTAACAACAATTCAATGCAGTGCTTTCCTTTAATTTAGATGCACGCGAGTAAAGAAACTGTTATAGTTTTGTAAGATAATGTTCAGTGTGTATTTAGTTGGTAAGCCAATAAATAAATAAATAAATTATTGCTGATCTTCAAACTAATGATTCATGGCTGAATTAAGGTTCCTATCTACACTTTACATGCAATTAACACAATCGCTGTTTGATTTCATTTCATAGTACCTACCTATCTCTACCGAACACATATTGATAGGATGGTCATAGAATAGTAGGTAAATACTTAAGTAGATAGGTAAAAAAGGAGTGTATGTAAATGTCAGTTAGGTATTTGGTTCCCATAGTTCAACCTGTGCTTAGTTTGAAATCAGATGGCTGCGAGTGAAACATCCTAAGATACGACATAATATATACTTAGATACATATCACAGCATACCTATTATAAAACATTGGTTTACGTTGCATGATAATTAGGTAGGTAGGGTAATGTATTTAATATATTTTGTAGCCCTGAAAAAATCCTTCACGTTATGTGTGTGTCGCACCTTAGTTTTTCTCATTGACCTACTAATGAGCGAAGCCACATGCTCACCGTTTACGTATTACAAATTGGTGGTTCGGTCTGTTGTTTCTTTAAATCTCGTCATTGATCTAGTATCACTTCCTCTGAGCAATCTGGTTTATCATTCAGTTTTCTAACGTTATTTTTATTTTTCAGCGTTCATCGTTTACTTAGCATTCCAATCGAGTTTCTTCTGGTTGAACGTCATGTGCTTGGATATATGGAGAACTTTCAGGTGACTATATTTTATTTTGTAAGCAAAGATACATCTTACTTCTTCTTTCATGTAGCTGTCAAGCTTTAATTAAAATCGATTTAATTGCTTTATAACAACCAAGGTTGCTATCATTTCATATAGTTACCGGTATTGTAGGTCATGCTGCGAAAAATCAGTAAAACTGTGGGGGTTATATTAGTCACAACAAATTGATTGACTCATATAAATACGACCTAAAATTTATGTAATTTCTAAATGGGAGAGGATAAAAGAATACGAAAATTATTCGAAATTCTATTAAAAAATATACTAATTATTGAAAAAAATGCTGTTCCTTGGAAATCGCATCACTTCAGTTTTTTTATATTTGGATAATTTTTCTACGAGATGAAAAACTGGATTAATATCCCGAAAATAGGGAAACTTGGGAAAAACTGAATGAGCTGTTTTCTGATTTGATTTTGGGCAGCTAGGACAATGACTGTCAGGTCATCAAGAATTATAGGAATAGATGAACGGCTACCGATCATATCTTACCCAATGAGAGAATATTACATTCATAATTTTTTTTCGATACAAAATTTTATCATTTACTATGGAACCAACAGAAACAGACGCAAATTAAATGAATTTTTGTTTGAACAAGATCCACTGTATTAAAAGTTTGAAGTTATATTAGTAGGTCATATCACAAACGTTCAGCAGGAGGAAACCAACATAGGCTTGAAAAAAATTGCATCCTGGAAGTTCCATTGTATGAAATAGGAAGATAAATAAATACTGTTTTCCTTAATGCCGCATTCAATAATAGGATACTTATTAAAATCCCTAGAACTCACATTGAAATGCGCATATCTCTCGGTTATAGTGAAGTTCTATCAATGTTATACAATGTAGGTATAATGCTGAAATTGTATCAGCTCCAGTGTGGGCGTCCGAGAATTGATATGATCGTAGCATATTATTAAAGATATACAACTGGCTTTTTAATAGCAAATCGAACTATGGGATCACGCAGATCTTTTTTTGGATTATCGAGGGTGTTGTAAGATCGATTACTGTACAGGTACAATAATATCGGTAAATGTCTATGAAGAAAACACGTTTAAACTTCCATTATTGGTTAACACACTACCTATGACTGGCCGGTTGACGTGGTTGGTTAACACACTATCACGCCGCAGGTCGTGGGTTCGATTCCCATCCAGGACAGATATTTGTGTGCATGAACATTTCTGTTTGTCCTGAGCGTGGGTGTAATTATCTATTTAAGTATGTATTTACAAAAAAAAGTAGTATATCAGTCATCTGGTTTCCATATTGCAAGCTCTGCTTAGTTTGGGATCAGTTAGCCGTGTGTGAAAAATGTATCAGGATATTTTATTATTATTGATGACACCAAAAACTATTGTAATGGGAAATTTACTTCCTATCATTTCAATAAGGTCGGGAAATTAGGTGAAAAGTATCGTATTAAATAAATCAATGCATTGCAGATCGGCTACCCCCGCCCCGACTACATGCAGCGTTCATGTGTAGGTCCAAGTGGTTCCAGATCTTTGTCGTACTCGGCATGTTTGTTTTGTTTAATGATTGCTAAATCAACCTCTGTTGTAAACATGCTCGTTCATTGTTTTTTTCATTAACTCATAGGGTTCAAGTCACAAGAGGGCAGGACAGCGAAGTGGGATTTTAGAAATTTCTTAGACTTTAGTTTCGGGAGTACTTAAATCAACATCAACGTTTCCTCATTGATCAATCGCATACAATCGATAGAGCGGTTTAAATTCATACATAATATGTATATATTTTTTTCAATTTGTCAAATCGAGAAAAAAAATTGCTCAATTCAATGATATACTTTTACTTGTGATTATCTAAATATAAGTACATGCATATACTTTAATATTGTTTCACATATCTGTTACTAGTTTAACGTAACTATAACTTTTTAATTGTAGATTTCACTAATCCACAAAGAGTAGGTATACATATTACATACACTTGTTTCCATCGATGGTAGAGTAGGTAGCTTTATCAAGATTAGATTCTTCTTTCGTTTACTCCAATCATCGCATATTGTAGCCAAACATTGTGTAGAGTAGGTTAATCAAGTTGTTTGTTTATCTTGAACGATAACAGCACACCACTTTGTGTTAAAATATACGTTCACACAATCTATTTCTGTGTATAACATCAGACTATTGTGTTGCGTAAAATATACCATTAATAGGAAATATTTTTTGAGGTCACCCACAGTTTCGCATCCTTTTGATTATTATCATTATTTTGAATAGGAATGTTAATTGACATAAGTCCAGTTTTTATGGAGTAAGTATTGTAAGAAATACTGGCTTGTGATGAATATACATGATTAAAAGATCCACTTTTTATCGATAAATTAAAAATCACCAATTTATCGGTTAGGTCTGGACACACTGGTTATGGGCAACATCCCTATTCGTGAACTTTATTCCATAATAAAATTATTTAAGTACCTTCAGTACAATCAAAGTAATAATAATATGGAGAGACTCAACTCTGATATTAGTTATTCATTTTTACTCATCCCAAGTAGTGCACTGTTATGCGCGCACATATTTACTGAATAATTTTACTTGCACATTACGGAATTTAATAGCAAAATGTCCTAGTATCTTACTTTTAGTCGTAACCTATACCTACTTTTAGTTTTAAACAGTTCAGTTGGTATCAAGCACGTAAGTTCGTTGTTTTGTGAGATGTATTAAGGGTGCATGAAATCTTAAATTGATTTTAGGATGTTTTTGTTAAGTTTTCCTAAGCATGTGTAAAATTGTCATATCATCTTTTGTTTTTTTCATGGTGTGGTGTGAAGGCAAAGCCAATGTTTATATACCTAGGTTTTCAGTAATGTATGAGCACAAAGCAAATTACCTTATGAAATGAAACAAATAAAGAACGATATTTGAGAATATACACAAGTTAATTTTTGTTTCTCAGATAACCTAGAAAAATAAATAAATAAATAAACAAATCAATTAAGTGTTTGAACACCTAGTATTATTGGTATTAACCATATTATAATCATTAGATACTCAATAACTCTGAGAATTATTAAAACCAAATCACGTAAGATATAAACTTTCAATCAATTTTTAAGAAAACGTAGGAAAAGTGTAAAATGTACCTATGTATTCGTCGCCAATAAGGCGATGATAGCTCAATGATAGTGACGTCGGTTGCTGAGGTCACGAATCCTACAGTGAGCCTGAGCCGCAAACATCGCGAAAACATCGTGAGGAAACCATAGCAAGTTGGTACTTTGTAGTACTCGACTGGCTGACTGCTACCCTCAAGTTGAAAATCTGTCGACAAACACCTATCGGTGTGTTCAGACAGCTACTTTTGAGAACCAGTTTCCTTCTAGGCTTTGTGTGTTTACCACCTATGCCCACATCATCACTTATCATGGTGAGATTGCGGTCAAACACAAGCTTGTCCAAAGTAAAAAGAAATGTTTTAAACAAGGGTTCGTCGTTTTTACAAGCTTTATATTAACTTGCAATGTATGTATGTTTTTCCGGGGTGAATCTTGCAACTCAATTTTGAAGCAGATATCTTTAACCGATTGAGCTGAAATTTTGTATACACGTTTAGTTTGGATGACAATGCATGGTCAGCTGTGTGACGTCATTCTAAATCCAACATGGCGGAACACCTAAGATAGCGGACTATTATTTTTAATGCAATCCTACAATATGGGTATCAAATGAAAGGGCATGCTGAGAATAACTCAAAAAATAATGTGACGTCACTCTGAATCCAAAGCTTGTTTTTAAAAAAGCTTTTTAACTTATATTATTTTTATGCACTAGGTATTCTATTTTTCTATACGGTTGCCAAAAAAAACAATAGTCTTAGACAGCCATGTTTGAAAAGTAAACAAATAGGATGTTTACAATAAATCAAGGCTGCAAAAAGATGTTAGAGTTTACGCCAGAAATTCACAGCTTTTATGCAAATGTGAACATGAAATCGGGCGTGGTTACCATTAGTGGACTACATTGTAATTGATGATGTCGCTTTGTTTACTTACTAATCAACGTAATTTAACTATCCTACTGCTTCATGACTTCATGTTCTACAAAAAAAGGTATTAAAAATTGTGATAACTATCGTCAAATGTTATTTTCCGCCTGGCAGTTTTTGTTCACGATACCGAGGCATTTCATTTCGCAAATCAAACTTCGTCTAAAACACAATCTTTTGTATTTACAATATTAGTAAAATAAAGAATTGATATGTTTATGAAAGGTGTGAGTACTGAGACGACTAGTGATAGAGCGGAGTGGAAGGGGAAAACATGTTGTGCACACACCTAGTGTGAGATAAGTACCTACAAGAAGAAGAGTAAGATTACAAACTGTTTCACGTGGCTCCCTAATGTTAGAATGACTCCTTCTTCGTTTGAGGGAAACCGCTTAAACTAGTTTCATTCATATTCGTAATATACACTTCACACCCGACAATCTACGAAAAGACAGATTTAGTTAGTCTTATATAAGAAGTTTACTTTACTTTAGTGTAGTTAGACCTTTTTGTATGTTTAGTTTTATTTTTAGTGTCAATATATCTTTATCAGTTCTTGCAAGACTTAAAAGGTTCTTATTTATAACAGTTAATTTTTTTCTATGCATTCGAACTGAAATAAGGACTGGATGTCTATCATCGTCCCAACAGTCCCAAGGGTAAGGTATAAAAACAATTTACAAAATATTACTTGATCGATGTGTTATTGAGAGTGGGGAAATAAATAGTATTTTTTTATTAGTACTTCATTTAATTTTAATTTCATTGTTCATTATTAATTATAATCAAGTGAAATTGATGGAAATTCATTGTGTTACCATTTTGAAGTAGAAATTAATTTTAATGCTCGTAATAAGTAGTTTTCAGCATTGGATCAGTATTTTACTGTCTATGACTTTTGTACCATACTGATGCAAAAATGCGTCAATCAAAATAATATGTAGATTTTGCATTCTCTGATGACCCAAACAATACTCTGCCGACTGCCGTCAATGTTTAGCTTTTCGTAGCAAAAATAAATAAAATGTTGTCGTACTGCTGTCGTCGTATTACTGGTACCACACATACTGCTACAACAGTAGCTACGCCTTCGCTACGCGTCGCGGTGCGTCGTAGCAACTGTGTAGGCGTTCCATAATAATATGACATGAATATTATACCAGAACTGTTTGTTCAAATATAATTAATTTTGCGGTGTATATTATTTTTGATAGTTTGATTTTTTGAGTGGAAATATTTGTGATTTCATTACCAATATCCTACCTACTAGAGGGATTTATGTATGCATGCAAAAGTCGACTGAAGTAATTTCACAGCACGACATTGCATTGATTTTATGCGGTTGTGTTAATACTTCCTTGTTTTGTTTTCGCCATAAACTTGATTGTCGTTAAATATGTGTATCTACTTATAGAATTTTATTAAAAGATCTATTTGATCGTATTATGTACATATTATTATAGGTAAAATCCATTGTCATTTATTTGAATTATGGAATCAATATTTTGTAACGTTTATAAAATTTAATGTGATTTCTCTCTAAACAGTGGGTACCGCGGCGGCAGTAAGAATAAGCGACGCGACATAAAACGCTTTGCGATGTACGGCGTATACGCATGGGGCGTGCCCATTGCCCTCACCGCCTGCACCGCAGCAATGCAGTTTAGTGATCAGTTGCCTGCCAGCATCATCACGCCAGGGTTCGGCAGCAAGAGATGCTGGTTTGTAGGTAAAACAACGAATTATATGCTGTAAGCGTTATATTGTCCACCAGAACTATCTGAGATCGCTACCTTTGAAATTACTTACCTAAGCTATGACAGAACTGCAAATATGGAATTGTCATGTTTGTTCTGGGACTAGAATCCAATAAGACAAGTATTTTATGACATCAGTTAGGTAGTCTCTTGTTTCCATACGAGGTACAAAATCATTGTGTAAAATATCTCTTAGAATATTTATTATGTACTTTCAACTTTTTTGTAAAATCCTTTCTTAGCGGATACCAATGTCATAATAATAACTATCTGCGTGCCGAATTTCAGCGCAATCCTTTCAGTGGTTTGAGCTGTGTATTGATAGATCAGTCAGTCAGTCAGTCAGTAACGATTGCAGAAGAAGATTCATAATTAACGAGTTATCTCTTCTTTTGGAATTCTCCATTATAATTAATTTTAATTGATACAGATTGGCTGAGCGAGTTGGTGTATTTCTTCACTCCGGTACTGGTGCTGGTGGTATCCAATGTGGTATTATTCTCTGTGACAGCGCATCGCATTCGCTCCATCAAACAAGAGACGGCTATCTTAAAAGGCTCAGAGTCTTCACGCAGCGATAAGCTTAAGAAAGATAAGCAAAGGTAAGTAAATGTTAGATAAGGCTTTTATGGTACTTTAGTGCAGTAATGATTTCCCGGGGCAAAAAATGTTGATGTTGTAGGTATATCAGTTATCTGGTTTCCATAGTACACTGCTTAGTTTGCGAGCCGCGTGTGAAGAATTTCCAAATATTTACCTATTTATTTATTTCTTCGAGAAATTTCATTATAGTTATGTTGAATGTGAACTAGGGATTGCAATCCGGAAAAACGGATCCGGTAATCCGGCGGATCCGGCATCATTTAACAGTGACCGGATCCGGTACCAATATACCGGATCCGAAGACCGGATCCGGTGCTAGCAGTTTGTGGGAAAATACTTATATTTTTTTACAATTATTACTCAAAATAATTATTTATCGTAAGTTGATTAAACTAAAGAGTTCTAAACTCATTATTGTGATAATTTTTGCCATTCATTCGTTCGACAGATTCATCAAATCATGATGGTATCTGTCATAATCATAAATACCTATAAGACTTGTTTGTTAGCATTCTCAAATACTTTAATAATGATTTTGATCTCATTTAAGTTTAGTTAATTACGTAAGGTTAATTGTATCTATTAGATATAGCTGTCCCGACAGACCTTGTTCTGCCCTATTTCTCTAAAACGCGTCTTTGTTTTGTTTCGATTAACGTCAAATGTTTGACAGCTGGGGGTTTGTTTGGGAAAAAGAAAAGGGCTGTTTTTAGGGTTTTCTCGGCAATTATTTGATTTTTTTCTCGCCTTAAAAACCATCCTTGGACAACAACGAACATTTAAAAAAAAGAATCGGCCAAATTGGTCCAGGCGTTGTTGAGTTATGCGCTTACCAACACATTTTGCGATTCATTTTTATATTATAGATTATAGTTACTTGATAATTAATATTGTTACTTATAAATTGATCTATCTGTGAAAGTGAAATCTAGAAAGACTGAGCTACTCGTTACGTCGTAAAATTATTACTAGTTACCTACACTACTAAATTTTAATTGTTGTCTATTTGTCTTAACATTGGTTAGGAAATAAAGTCGATTTTATATATTTGTGATTATTTTTTTATAAACTACCTACATACAAGAGCAGTGACACTTGATTCACTCACTTATTTTGTACTAAAAAGCGAAAATCATCTTGATTTAATCAATCCGGCCGGACTGAAAATGACGCCGGATTGCAATCACTAATGTGAACATATACCTATCACCCACAGTTACGAAGAGAAGCAAGAATTTGGGTATAACCAGGATAGTTGTCCCAGAGGGCCTCGATTGAAAATTACTGTAGTTTCGTGGATGAATCACAAGTTATTTTATTTATCTATTGAGAGTCTCTATAACTACTAAGTTGACCAAGTTTTTTAATACCACTAGGTGGCATCACGGCCCACCTGATGGTAAGCGGTTACCGTAGCCCATGGACGAGTTGCAGTCTCTATGCGATGGCATGGGAAGGCAAGGTGCGATCAAAGTTTTTGCGGGATAAATGCCCTCCTTCTCGTCGGGGCATTTATCCTAAACGTAATTTATATGGATAAGGCTATCCTCTATGTGGGATAGATAGATGATCCAACATTTAGAGGTCCGAAAAAAACGCCAATACTCTGAAAATATTAGATATGTACCTATCGGTTTCACAAATGAAGTTCATATTTTGCTTTTACCGGGAGATATTAAGTAATTTCAAAAAGTGCGGCAACTATCCAGCTTTTCCCCTATCTAAAGAGTTCCCCTTAGTCGTCGTGATCATTTTATTTACGATCGTAAGCTTTGTTCCTTTGTAAGTTGTTCCTTGGTTGATACAAAACGCGTTTCTAGACGGCAATCTACCTATTCAGATGTAGTTTTATAAAGGTTCGATAAATAAACACCGTACGGTGGATTAAGTCCCATCGATCAAAACACCTATCCCAAAAAGTTTAGGCCGACAGATTTATGAGCAGTCCGAGGAAGACCTGCTGGGGTTTCGTGGAAATAAATATACAGCGTGGGATGGCCTTTAATATTTTACCAGCGACTAGATTGCTTTTTGAACTTCTAATATAAGTTACTGCTAAGCGGCATTTTATATAAAAACTTTTGTACTTTTCCATTTATTTGACTCTATATCCAGCGTTAGTAACCACTTCGGATAAAGAGCTAGTATATAAAGGAGCTATAAACCGTGGTGTAGAAAGTTACTTTTTATAAACCTAACATTTATATAGTAGGACTTCGTCCGAAGTGGTGGTAGAGTTAGTCGATTTTAAAAATATCTATCTTTGTTTAGCCTACGTTATGAAAGGAATCGCAGTTTCTTATGTTATCAGTTAATCATTCAGTCAGTCAGGTCAAGTCTTACATGTAGATTAGTTGGAAAAACTGCGATCGATACTTTGTTGAATAGCTCTTGATCCATTTTGTAGTTTTCTATTTTAGAAAATGTGCTTTAAGCTTTAACGAGTAATCGTTACGTTGTTATGTATGTAAATACAGTAAAACGTACAATAGTTTTATCTATCTATAGGTATACTATGGAATTTACTAAGTGCTTTGGCTCCCATAATTTATAATAATATGTTTAACGTTTAGTCTGAGTCGGTAAATGTACCTAACAGCTTTCACAAGACGTTCACATCACAAGGCGTCTGTTTGTCGCCATATTGAATTTTGATTACTGTCATGTCTTTAGTGATATATCATTAAGCAAGATCGTTTCAGCCGTTTGGTAGTTACGAGGAAACATAGGGACTGACATACATATATACAGGTCAAACACATAAACCTCCTTTTTTGGCTTCGCCAGCAGTCGGGTAAACACATCGTAAAGAAACCATAACACGGTGATGAAATTAACGAACATTTGACAAAAACGAAACAATTTGTGTCTACTAATGCCTACACTAGCCTGCATCTATTCCCTGCAAAACTCTAGTATAAAAGTCCCTCACACAACTCTATACGTACAAATGCAATTGGTTTACTAGAAAACTAATTACGGACTAACTATTTCCCCACAGATACGGATTGTACTTGAAGTTGTTCCTGGTAATGGGAGTTAACTGGACAGTGGAGCTGATCAGCTTCGCTGTGGGCGGATCCAACTGGTATTACATTGTGATAGACATCGCGAACATAGGCCTTGGGCTATACATATTCCTTATCTTCGTGTGGAAGAAGAAAGTAAGGAATTTGGTACAAAAAAGGTGAGTAACTGTCAATTATAACAATAATATTATTGTATTAGAATGGTATGATTTTTATCTAGCGAGAAACCTATATAGAATAGCCACGCTACTTTGACCTTGTAGATTGTTCTATTTTTTTTTTACTAAAACTTTGTGTGTCACTGCCAACCGACATGCTCAGTAATTTAGTATCTACCCGTGTTAGAGAAATGCAAACAATATAAGGTGCAGTTTAGGCAACGATTCCTTAAGTATGAAACTAGAAGTAGAAAAGAAATAAGAAAAAAAAAATAAGAAAAGTGTTTATAACTAGAAGACCATGTGGTTTCACCCTCGATTCCTCGATAAAAAGTAGCCTATGCCGCTTTCCATAGCATTGGCTATATGTGTGCCAAATTTCATCAAAATCGATTCAGCTGTTTAGGCCTGATAAATGGACTTTCGTATTCATAATAATAGTATGGATATTGGCTGGGCACCTATTTCCTTTTTTTGATCAATAATTAATCCTTTCCTAAAAATCCTTTTTTCCTATAAGTTGGTAGGTATGTAGATAATCTATGACTATAGATATAGATACGATACAATGGAAAGTTCATTATGTTTGTTTATATACGCGACAGTATTGACTTTTATATTTGAACTAGGTCCTATAGCATGCATGAGTGACCAAACAAACATTCAACACGCTAAGTTTCCATTTAGGAAATAAACGAAAGAATTAACAATTTGTTTTTACATATTTTGTAGTATCAATCAACGCCAATTAAAATATCGGTGACAAATGGGGAGTCTGGGAGAGTATAACATGCCCTCCACTAAAAAGCTCATATTTTCATATCTAGATACATCTTTTAAAAACATATATTGCGGCTTCTTATTAAAAACTATAAAGACCTATTTGCCTACAACTGCATGAGATTGTTTACAGTAGATATTGAAAATAAATTGGTCATCTTGTTGTAATTTTTTTAAATTATCTTTTTTTATATAGTCCTACTCATAGACCTCACAAAACGCTTTGAAATTCCCGAAATAAGAAATACCTACCTAAATAAAACATTCTCCTAATAAAAGGCAACGTTGCGCTACTTTTCAAGTTTTACGTACAGGAACATATGCTGTATTTTTAAATAAAATATGTACATAGAAGTCTTTGTAAAGGACTCAAATTCACCAACAGTATTATGTTTCCTGTTGGTATTACCTTCAACATCGGACTAGGACGTTGACAGAAACTAATGTGGCCATAAGTCTACATACATGGTACATTACTCTAAAATGTGCAATTGATAGTATTTATCTGAAAAGCAGTTTGTCAAGCAAACGATACAGTTCGGTATTATACCTACGCTCAACATGGCAAACAATAAAGAGATGGAGTACGTACCTATCTACACATACGCAAGTGTGATAATATCAAAGATTTTTAGTAGCACATTATTTTTAAATCAATTATTTACTTAGGCCTCTACACCAAATAAAAAAGGTAGACAGAGTCCAGCGCACTTAAAGTAAAGGAAGCCTAATCGAGGAAGCCGATCGCGTTCCTGTGCGACGCGAGCCCAGATAAAAAAGATGAAATCCAAATATTATAAAATAACCAAATATAGCTAATAGGTATTCTAGCTTTATATGCTTGACATAAACTAATGGTTAACCAACCACTGGCATAAACCTTTTTTTCTCTACTCTCCGTGGAAAAAGCGATTCGAAAATAAATTAGCGCTGCATGTCAAATAGGTACTGGCCAGCAACACTTGCATAATATGCTTTCTCTTTACAGATTCCGCAACATGTTCGGTAGAGATCAGAGTCAGTCGGATACTCGCACCAGCAAATGGATGACAGGGTCCAGTTCAGCGCCCACAGAAGACACACGGATCTCTTCAGACGAAACTGCCTTGCGCATGAGGGATATGCATTAGCTATAATGTAAGACTTTGTAAACATTCCTTTACTAAGATTTTTTGAAGGTAGATTAGAAAGTTGCCGTATGTAGCAAAGAGACCCCGGATGCCCGAAGTTACCAATTTTTTCATAGTCAAGTAGGTTCGTTACCATCTTCTCGGGGCACTATTTAAATTACGCTGCATTATCTATCTGTCGATTTTTATATTCGAAATGAGTAGATTTAAACTTTAAACTGAGGTAAAATAAGTACTATGAATATTTTTATTGTACGTAAGTGTAGTTATTTTTTTATGTCACTAGTGACAACGAGGCAGGCGGGTCACCTGATGGTAAGTGACTACCGTCGCCTATAGACATTAGCAAGACCAGGTGGACTGCCAACGTGTTTTACACCATATTACAATGCCTTAAGGGCAAGGGCAACTGGCTCTCAAGTGCAACTGCCGGAACACACCAACAGGTGCTTGGCGACAGATTTTCAACATGAGGGTGGTAGCCAGCCAGTCGAGTACCACATAGTACCCTACCACCGTGCTGTGGTTTCCTCACGATGTTTTCATTCACCGAAAGCTCAAGCTCATTGTAGGATTCGAACCCACGACCTTCGCCGCGGTATCCGACGTCACTTACCACTGAGCTATCATCGCCTTAAAACTTAGTTAACTTTTAGTAAACTTTTAATTAACTTTAGAAACTGGTGATTAATCCGCGTCACTGTCGAGAGAGAAAAAACTAAAGAGGTGAATATAACAATATTCGATTCAGATTCCAAACAGGACGCGTTTGTTATTCTTTATAAATCGTTCAATCATGAAGTGGCGATATAAAAGCGTACGATAAACATATTAACAGCGACCCATATCTTAATTGTGACTCGCAATATTTTTCTGGAGCTTTGGGCAATATTATTATTAATAAATTGTATTGGGCAACACATTTCCATGGCTATCCCGCGTCTAGCTAATTAACTTAATTATAGGTACTTAAATAACTGAAAACATACCAAAGATAATTTATTTAATTTTTTCACTGAATAAATCCTTAACTCTACTTGTAAAAAGCTTGTAATGAAAATATATTCTAGGCCTAATTTACGGCACCAGGTAATCTTCTTTACCTTGTACCTTACCGACTGGATAGAATAGAAATGTTTCTCAATTGATACATCCAGGGGGTCTGCAAGTCACGAGTGAATAGGTTGCTTCTAGGTAAGCGTACACCATTGTAGACCGCATTGTCACCTAATAGTGGTCAAACGTGAACCTCTATACTCAATGAAAAAAATGGTTATGATAGGTTTATTTACAAAAGAATAGGTACTTCAGGTAGATAGAGTCAATAATCTGGAACGTACAATGATTCATTTTCCGAGTAGTTTTACGTCTTATCTTATCTACTTTATGTTTTTATTTACAGTAAAGAATCCATGACACAGTTGAGCCAAAGAATTCTCATGAGAATAATGAAGACAGAGTCAACTCATAGCCAATCATCATATTGCTAGTCTAGTCAATTCATTAGATATCTTTAAGAACATTATTTAACTAAGCATACGTAGATTGTGACACGAGAATTTCGTATATAGATAAAATCTTTGGTAAGTACCTATACAAAAATCGTGCGATTAAAATCGCAACTTGTGAAACAAGAAGAAAGGAAAAAAATAGTATTTACACTTACAGTTTAAAAACTTTTGACTTGAATGAATGTTTATATATTATTCAACATCACGTAAAATCCCATCGTAAAATGAAAAGTTATCTTAACTGCACTCGACTGGAGACATTCTATAAAGCAGGCACGGATCCAGGAGGGGGGCAATTAAATGGGTCATAGCGACATCACTAATTAATCGTACCGACTTTTCGTAAATGGGACTAAAAGGGAGTCCCATTTTCGAACAATCGTTATTAAGACACTCATCACTCCGCGAGGTTTACTGTAAGATCAAGCAGGCGAAATGAGCTAAGATTGTTCGACCAAATCCTGGATCCGCGCCTTAATAATACTTACTTAAGTACACTCTCTACTTATTTTACTTCTAATTATTAACTTTTAGATAACTTATATACTTAAGTAAAATATTTCTATAGGTAATAAATTTATTATACTAAGTACTTAGTCCTCAATATTTCAGCCACAAAAACAGCACTTCCGCAATCTAACTAGAATAGGCAAAAGAGACGTTCTGCGTGGATTCTGTTTTTTTGTAAATTATGAATTGAGTTATTTTTAAAATATTGTTGAAATTACAAGTGTATGTATTAATTAAGTAGGTATAGGTCCATGACCATTTATTTAAGATAAGGTACTAAGTAATAAAAATGATTGATAATGTTACCTAAACTAAGTAGGTACTTACAACTGGACGTATGGAATGGACCTTCATTCTGTTGTTTTTCTTTGTTTCTTCTTAAATTAATGGAAAAATAATCTTTAAGAACTTCATGTCACATTTCCTTAGCCTGTGATATACCCCCTGTCTGTCTCGTCACGGTAAGCAATACCCCCCATAGTATAGTGTTCCGTGCCCCTCCCTAGCCCCTACCGTATTTTACGAACGGCCCCTTAGGAAGTAATTTTCTGAGTTCTAGCAAAAAAGGCAAAAAAATCACGTTTGTTGTATGGGAGCCCGCCTTAAATATTAATTTTATTTTTAGTATTTGTTGTTATAGCGGCAATAGAAATACATAATTTGTGAAAATTTCAACTGTCTAGCTATCGCGGTTCTTTATACAGCCTGGTGACAGACAGACGGACAGACGGATAGACAGCGAAGTCTTAGTAATAGGGTCCCGTTTTTACCCTTTGGGTACGGAACCCTAAAAAGTAACTTGAAGGCAACAGAAGGAGCGTACGTCAACAATAGATTAAACTGTGACAATAGTCTCCAATGAAGTGAAGCAACCTGTACGAAGTCGTGTGGTGTGCGACTTATTTGGTCTGAGGCTTGTACCTATCATAAGATAAAAATATGGCTTGTTTACCTATAAGTGATTTTTATTATACTTAGATATAATTAGGTAAGTATGACAAATAGGTTTAAATAACGTAATGTTGTTTTGTAATTAATTCTTTAATTATCTATCCTACGATTAAACATGAATAAATTGTGGATGTGAAGGTAGGCATTGTGACAAACTACCAAGTAGTGATACGCTATGCATTGGTTGGACTACCTACTTATTGTCGCGACTTAACTTGACGGTACCTAAATGTATACCTATTTGATAAATAGGATGAAATTCAAATAAAAAATACTGTAAACAATAAGTGCTGGGATTTTTATTTTCCTCTAATTTGTTTTATTTTTTAAATACGTATTTATGCGAGTGAGTCGTATACAGCATGTCCGGTAAGTAGTACGACAAACTTACTACATAGTTTCATCGTCATCATCATAAATATCACCCATTAGACGTCCACAGCTGGACAAAGGCCTCCACAATGACCGGTCTTGCGCTATCCGCATCCAGTGGTTTCCTGCGACCCTCATAAGATCCACCGTGTTGGAGGCCGACCACTACATAGCCCTTTGATAAAACTTGACCATTCTATATTCTGCACTTTGTAAAGCTTTTTTCATAGAATAGGCATGTTGACTGATATATCAAATCAGCTTCTTTTTATTATAAACGTCAAATTAAACATATAATTTTGTATGAGATATGAACTTGTGACGTCATAAATATACCAAATCTCATATTATTATAACACCATCAAAAAACCTACTCTGTGACGTTAAAATGTTAATTTAAAAAAAAGCAACATGCTGCTCGTGTGGACGAGCCCTTAGATTGATCTTTGTTATAACACCACCGCCACCACCACATATTCAAAAAAACTCAAAATACACTTCACTTCGCAAGTTCCCGCCAAAAATATTTTTATACTTTGTTTTTTTTTTCTATGAAGTTGCGACAGACTGGTTGTTGAGTATATTATACTTAACGTTTGTTTTTTCATTTTTACCGAGACCTTTTTCACTCATAATTCTATACCTTGACTAAATTTTTTATTAGAAGACTGAAAAATTCAATACCTATGCCCGTTTTGACAACACATATACTAATGTGTCAAAAAGAGACAAATATAGCGAGACAAAGAGAGAATTTATTAAATTGTACTAAAATTATTTATTATATTAATATACTTAGATACGTAAAAAAATTACATATTGTATAAATTATTATTATTTAAAAAAACAGTAAAAAGCTGGCAACATAATTTTGGAAACTAACATTGACATTTACATACACCTGTCAATTGTCATGTTTTGTGTCATGTCAGTCAATCAATTTACTATCTTGCTAAAGCAGATATAAAAATATATTCAGTTTTATTTTACTTATTAAAAGTACTTACGTAATCTTTTTCCAGATTGAATTATTTTGTGTTTTTTAATAGGTAGTAGTATTTTATTTAATTATAGTTGTAGTTTGTTTTATTACAATAAAATTATCTAAAGTATTTCGTATCTGTAGGTATTGTATTTTTCGGCACATAAGTTATTATCATGAACTTGTTTGTATAACGATTTATTTACTGACCTTTGAACAGTACTACAGCTACTGTAAGTAGATAACATTAAGATATGTTCAAAATTGTAAGTGTCTCCTTTACAGTGTTATTATTTTCAGTCGTTGTATCGTACTATATTTGTTTGATGAGTTCATCAGGTGGGTCGATTCACCTCTAACATAATATTAAATGAGAATTTTAAGCTTTTAACGTTGCTTTCATAGCTTAGAAGTAGTTAGGAGTTGCTATTGGGCATAGATAAGCATCCTACTGGCTCACTTGTAATGCACAATTGCCTCATCCTATCAGATTTGTATGTATAGGAATTAATGCAATGATAATACTCTTTTTAAAAGTCTATAAGTACCTACTTTGTAAGCTAATAAAGCTGATTAAATATTTGTCTACATTTAATTCATTATGCTCCTTTCTATATTTCAGTGAATGAAATGGCAAACAATGGATTACTTTTCATTTCCAATGCTGCTAAAGCACACAGTCTATGTTTGAAAGCCTCCAAGTTTGTACGAAAAGTTTTGTATGTAAAGATTAAAGGAAGTCCAGAAAATTCATTACCAGTAATAAGTAGAGAAATCGTTAATTTATATTCTAAGGTAAGTTTTAAATTCTAATGACCTTATTCTTAAAAATCTCGACGGTGTTTAATAACTGCTTATCAGATTATTAATTCAAGTTTTCTATAGAGAATCGGAATTTAATTTTTATTTAATTTGAATCAAGATTTTTATGAATAAGGCCATAAGTGATTAATATTATCACGCCATGTACCTTTGCAATGTAGTATGCTTTGGTGATTTTATTTATCTATTGATAGATTATACTATTAGGTTTCAAGGTTTTTAGCTGAAAACAATATTTTTGTATTAGCTTGTACATTCGCTTTCAGCTATGTAAAAGCTTTCTTTTTTCAGCTTTAGGAGGTTCATTTAATCATTTCCGTCAAGAATCTAGTTATTCCCACCATCTTTTGTAGTGAGGTGCTATATTTATGCTTCCTATCTATGCTTTGTGTTTACCACCTTCAGCGACATCACTTATCACGGTGAGATTGTGGTCAAACATAAGCTTATCTAAAAAAATGTTTGTTTGCGGTGGGTCAGTAAAAGCTGATAATATTACATTTGACTGAAAAATAGACCATCCATATTTTAGGACAAAGCTTAATAACTAGACCCGCAAGGAATTTCTAATCAATTGTTATGTTTTTGTTTGATTGGTACAGCTGTCCCACTTAAGAACCAACCAACCGGTTATGAAAGTTATAGGCATAACATGTATCTCTTAACAACTTCTACATAATATCATAATGAACATCAATTAAGTTAGATTGTTTGTTGAAAACTACAAATATTGTAAATGCAAAAGTATGTGTATATCTGTCACTCAATAATGTTGTAACAGCATTTGGATGTGTCAGGATTTGGATGAAACTTGACACATGTAGGTAGATTATGCTTGGAAAATTACTTTTATCTTATGAAAATATAGTGCCAAATTGCGTATACAGGGAAAGAATGATCAATGTAATTTTTTATAACTTAGAAGATAAACTGTATAATTATTTTTTTAATACAGTTACAAATGAGATTTATAATGTTTCAGGCTGCAGCGCATTATGGCAATTTAGATGTAAGATTGATGCTGAAACCCATTGACTCAATAGCAACATTAAAGATCAATCATCCAATAGATGTAATATTATATGACTCAGAGTTGAGTAAGGATATATCTGTTCTAAAGGAATCTTTAATGAACACTGGGTGTAAACTGCAGAGCATAGGTAAATATTTTATAACAATACCTTAATTAGGTGAATATTCAAAGTTTTATGGACTAATGAAATCATACAGTTAATTAAATTTGCAGATACAAAAGACATAAAACCAGATGCAATCAACCGTGGTGCAGTGAAAACGTATGAGTATGTGGCACTAGGAGGTACTTTCGATCGCCTACACAATGGCCATAAGATCTTACTGTCGGAAGCTGCACTGCGTGCTACCAAATATGTCACGGTGGGAGTCACTGATGTTAATATGATTCAGTGTAAGGAAAACATTTTAGAAATGATTCCATTTAAAAAACTATTATTTCCAGTCTTAATAATCAAACTTAAATTATCACATTTTTATGCCATAATAGATTAGAACCAGATGAGAGGTCTTAACAGATAACAGAATAATAAACATCAATTCATTTTTAAACCCCATTTTCCTTCATTGCTTCTCCTTAGAGCACAATTTGGACAACAATGGCTGTGTAAATTTTATTTTAGACACTTTTATTATTGCTTTTATAGCCAAGAAGCTTTGGGAGCTAATCCAGCCAGTTGAGCAAAGGATGCAAGCAGTGCTTGACTTTCTGAATGATATTAATCCAGATTTGGAATACAATGTATTCCCTTTGCAAGATATTTATGGACCAACTAAAGATGATCCTAGATTTCAGGTAAATATTATTCAAGTATTTCTCTATCTTCTGATTTCTTTAATTTAAATTTGATTGACTTTCAATTTTTTTTAAATAAATATATAAAACAGAAATCCAATATCTGTTGTATGCTTGAAATATTCTTTTTCAAGTAGCACTACCAAGATTTGGCCTTATATAATTTATTTGACCAATGAATTTTCAGCTTATAGTTGTAAGTGAAGAAACATTACGAGGGTCTCAAAAGATAAATGAAAAAAGAAAAGAAAATGGTCTCCAACCCCTTGAAATTCACGTAATAGATATAGCACAGGATTTGGACCCACAAAGAACACATGAAGAGGAAGAAAAGTTGAGCTCTAGCAACCAGCGGATGAGACTACTCGGGACCTTGTTGAAACCACCGATGGTAAATAAACTTTACTCTCTTACTAGACGTTATAAAAAAAAATATTTTTTAATAATCTTTAGTCATGACCGACCATGGATACAAAGTCTTTCAGTGGCATACATTTTCTTCAGTTTTAATATTCTTCTTTTATAATTATTATGTTATAGTCTCATTCTCACATTCACTGTAAAGTCTAGTCTCCTTCCGTAAAAGTCCGGTCAGGTTTTAGTGAAATAGGTGGCTGTTCCACTAAAACTTTTCACAGACTTTTTAGGACAACCTGAATAGTAACGATACACGCTTTCATTTCAATTCATTTGTGCACTAAGATTGATCTTTATTGGACAAAACACCACCGATATTACACAACATTATCACAACTTGTGTGAGATTTACATTTATGATCGTATTGTCATATGTTTTTATCCTTCTCTTATATCATATATTGTTTAGAAACAATGATAATGATCTCAATGGAAACTAGACTCGAGTGCAGCTGGCGGAATACAACGGTTTTGATGCAACTTTTTCTTTTATCTCACTTATCAATAAATTGTGACTTGTTATTTGCAGTTGAATCCCGATATTCCTGAATGGCCCTATGTGATTGGATTGGCTGGTGGTATCGCCAGTGGAAAGAGTAACATTGCAGAGAAATTAAGGTTAGGCTTACTTCTTACATTCTCATATTATTTATAGTTAAGATGGTGTTTCTTTGATCAACGGATTTCAAAGTTATTATTACACGGCCATCTGTGGGGCTATTACGTAACTTGTTTCAATCAGGAAAACAGCCTCTAAATCAATAGAAATATTACAATGGCAAAAATGGTTCTATTCATGAACTACTGTTTGTATATGCATGCATGTACGTACGTGTATGCAAAAAATGGTTTTAATAAACCGATTTCACGATTAAAACAAGTAACATTTAACTCTTAATTGTGTCGTCAGTAGAGTTGTAATCTTACCCAAATCTAGACTTCTGCTTCTACTAAATGTGTGAGTCTCACAAATACTACTATAACTTATTGTTGCATACCTAAAAATATCTATTAAAGATATTTTTGTTCCAGATTAAAAGGCGCTGCAATAGTAAACTGTGATATAATCGCGCACGACCTGTACAAACCGGGAACTCCCCTAAACGGCACAATATCTGACACTTTCGGTAGACACGTCATCACAGAGACAGGTGAAGTAGACAGGAAGAAGTTGGGACAGATTGTATTTGGTGATAAGGTAAGAACTAAATATATTACTAAATAATACATATCATTTTTTTATTATTTATACTTTTGGATAGGTATGTTGTATTTGACCGCAATCTCACCATGGTAAGTGATGATGTGCCCAAAGGTGGTAAGCACACAAAGCCTAGATAGGAACTGGCTCTCAAGTGCAGCTGTCGGAACACACCGATAGGTATTTGGCGGCAGATTTTCAACTTGAGGGTAGTAGCCAGCCAGTCGGGTACTACAAAGTACCCTACCACCGTGCTATGGTTTCCTCACAAAGTTTTCCTTCGACCATAAGCTCAAGCTAATTGACATTTATTAATTATTATTATTTGTTTATTTAAAAGTCTAAACCGAAAAAAATTAGATTTATTAACCTCGGAGGTAAAGTATCACACTACCTGGATAGATGGCAGCTACATGAACATATCTTAACTAGGGTCATCTTAAATATGACAATTTTGATATATTATTTCCTTTGTCAACAAGAAACAAATACAGGTTGTGTGTGTTGTCAGTCTTTTAGCTTGGTTTACATTAAGTAGTTGGCACAAAATCGACTGAATTTTCAGCTTCAATCATGATCAATGAAATCAGCAGTATTATCATGTATTGTTATTCAAAATAAACATTACAGAATCAACTAGAGAAACTTAATGAAATAATCTGGCCGGCTGTGATAGAAGAGGCTGAGAGACGCATTCAAGCTTATGGCAAACATGGCCATAGAGTGGTGGTGTTGGAAGCTGCTGTAATGGTGCGAGCCAAGTGGTACAACCGCTGCCATCAGCTGTGGGCTGTTATTATACCACCTGATGAGGTAA
Organism: Ochropacha duplaris; assembly: GCA_951361185.1. Lineage (NCBI taxonomy): Eukaryota > Metazoa > Arthropoda > Insecta > Lepidoptera > Drepanidae > Ochropacha > Ochropacha duplaris. Next base: position 8,627,601 of record OX592703.1, read on the forward strand.
CATCTGTTACTTCCAGTTTCTGAAAACTTCATGTTTAACATGCACCGTAAAGTACCAACAACGCTGTCTTCCTGCTAGGGTTATTTTTTTAAATTCTGGATAAGCTTGTGTTTGACCACAATCTCACCACTTACCATGGTGATGATGTGGCCAAAGATGGTAAGCACACAAAGCCTAGATGGGAACTGGCTCTCGAGTGCAGCTGTCGGAACACACCGATAGGTGCTATGCGACAGATTTCAGCGAGGGTGGTAGCCAGCCAATCGGGTAAGTACCCTATGGTTTCCTCAGGATGTTTTCCTTGTAGGTGCTCAAGTTCATTGTAGGATTCGAACCCACGACCACGAATTTAATTTAAACCAGTTTTCCTTCCCTCGGTTTCCTGGGATTAAAATTATCCCACGTTTTATTCTAGGATATGATCTACCTGTGTGCCAAAGTTCATCAAGATCACCTGCCAAATTTCAAGTTCGTAGTATTTATACTTTCTGAGATTCCGTAATCAGTGAGTGGTATTTCACGTTTATATATGTATATATATTTTTTAATTTATTGACAAAAAAAGAAAATATAAAAAAGTGTTTCTTCACTCCCTTAAACCAGTGCTGGTTGGTCTGGGAGTTGCATATAGGTAAATAGATTAATACTTTAATAACTCCAATATTTATGACAGGCAGTGAAAAGACTACAGAAACGCAACAATTTAACACAAGAGGAAGCGAGGCAGAGAATCGAAGCTCAGCCAACTAATGTTGAACAAGTGGCACTAGCGAACATTGTGTTTAGCCCATATTGGAGCTATGAGAACACGCAGTCGCAGATAGATCGCGCATGGAACCACTTGCAACAATACCTTGAAAGTAGGAAGTGAACAATGATAGAGGAAGATTAATTAAAGCGATAGGTATGTTTAGGTAAGATCAGTGATAATACACCATACGAGTCTAAGGCTGTACGTTACTAAATAATATCAATATTACATGTTTTTCCTTAAATAATTTAAGCTTACAACACAATTACATTATGCCATAAAGCTAAGTGGAAAAAGTCAGTGGGGTAATTTTGGTTCAGTACCTACCTAACGCTTAGAATGTTCGAACACCTGCTACTATAGGTATTATAATGTTCACAATCAATAAAAGTAATTGCGAATCCTTTTTAGTGATTGCGTGATATTGTTAAAATAATTCTGAGAGCGGGCTTATTATTACATAGCTGTCCCCCGCGGTTTCACCCTCGTTCCCGTGGGATTTTCGCAACATAGCGTGATTTTATATAGCCAACCTTCCTCGAACAAACAAACAAACTCTTCGGCTTTATAATATTAGTATAGATTAATTATATAGACATAAATGGCCTTAGTCATCTCACCCACATTCGCAGGTATTTATACTCTGAGAGAGGGCCTAATTATTGTACAAAATGCATTGATATCTAATGACTAAAGATAAACATCCCAAGCAAAAGTTCTCTCAAAACTGTCTCAAATTGTGTTGGGTAATACTAGTTATTTTTTTATGTTCTATTCACAAAGCTATGCTATAGCTAAGCCAATAAAATTTTACGGCTCATACCTACGGTATGAGTCGTATATTTTGGCTAGGAGGTATGACTCATACCTCCTAGCCAAACTCATCTTAAACGAGCACTGAGGCATGTTTACCGACGGAGCGTTCGAATGCTACTAGATTAAAAGAGTACCCAAATGTTTGAGAGGGCACTCATTCGGTAAGGTAATTTTTTGTCGCTGATTGTGTATCTTTAGTTATTAGATATCAAAGACATAATGGGATATTGAAAGTTGCATGTACGATGAAAGAGACAACTCCTTTGTCGAAATCGGTTCAGTAATACCAGGTTATCCTGGTATCTATTTAAAGTTGTTCTATTAAAAACCTTATTGGTACATCTCAAACGAGAGTTACTAGCAAAAAAATAACAGCATTTATAAATAATTGCAGGTATTTTACTAGGAACTCTGTGTATGTATATTTTCTCATATGATTTAGTACAAGACTTATAATATGAGTATTTGTTATTATAATTTTAAGAATAGGTATCTATGTTAATAAATAAACATTGTTATACACTTTAAAAGGTTTTTTAATCATTTAGATTATAGATATAGTAAAGTACAGATTCTGAGACTGATGTAGAAGTTTTAAACTTGCATTAATTCATTTATAGAAAGTATAAGGAAATACACCTCATCAACTAAAAATAAAGTAATACGATGAGAAACTAGTATACTAAACCAAGTATTTGTGTAACACAAATACTTTAATGATATATTTTTAATATATAAAGTACCGTACTTATATTTAGATTACTGGTGTAATTTTCCAAATCAGATCAAGATATAAATCTCTATCGCAAGTAATATGTGATTGGGCACTGATTTGTTAAAAATATTCCGTCATTTCAGTGTGTTCTCTGCTCGAATCATGAAGCTTATAATTTTTACCTTGCTGATTTTTCCTTACTTAGTTTTAGGGAATATAAACGTTACTCAGAAAAGTTACGAAGATCGAAGAAATGAACTTATAGTACCGAATTTTGTTCTTTAGAGAATTAATTTATAATTTCCGTGGTTTATATATTTTTATATAAATTAATTCCAATTGCAGGTTGATATGATTCAAAAGAATTTGAAAACCAATGGATGGATCAATATACTGTGTAGCGGATATTTTTCTGACAGCTTTTATAGGGAAATTAAAACAATACCTTTATCCATAGTTGTTACGAATAACGGCGAAGACGATTATTACATCGAAGATATTGTGCCATACCATTCAAATATTATTATTTTAAGCTGTTTGGATTTTGAGGACTTTGAGAACAATCTGCTTCATGTGATGGGATCAGCTTATTGGCATCCCCATTCTAATTTGATCCTGTACTACCATACGAATATAGAAAGACAACTCAAAGCGAAATTATTTTTCATATTGTGGTATTATAAAGCGTGCAACGTGATAATTATCTATTACGACGATTCAGAGGAAATGTTATTCGTTTCAAATTACAATCCTTACATAAGTGAATACTATAAACTGGACAATATTTTTGGTTGTTGGACCGCCAAGAAACTTGGCATGCACATTGGTGCTTTCGATGAATCATTCATTTGCGTGGAATTTTGTCACAATGTCACCTTGCAATCAAAACTCAGAGCCAAGAACCTCGGAACTTGCTTAGGCTTTAATACAAACAGAGTATTTTATGGTGATTATGAATATGCAAGAAGTGTGAGTTTATTTGAGAATAGAGTCAAAAATTTACACGGATTTACCATGAGGGCTTTTGCTACAGACTTAAAACCATTTGTTGATGTAAGAGAAGCCGGAAATGGCACCTATACACTCCACTCTAGGGATGGCAACATTTGGAATACGGTATCGAAGCTAATGAATTTCAGCATAGATCTATCACCGAGCGCATCGATTATTAAGAAACCTTTCAATTTTGAAAAAAGTATTCAGCAAATATATGCTTTAACACAAAGAAAGGCAGATTTATTCCTGTATCCTATATATCAATTTGACATAATTACGTTGGATTTAGACAACACATTCGCATACAAAGAGAGCGGCGTGTGTTTGATATCGCATCGTGCTGATTTTGATACGATTCTTTTCAATCTATCGTTGCTGCAAAACAGCTACAATTTGGTCATACAATTCTCATTGTGCTTCATATGTGTCTGGCTAGTTTTCTGTCTGTTTAACACAGTCGAAATGGGACGCTTCACATTTGACCAAGCTGGAAGAGATTTGGTAAACACTGTAAGGAATGTTCTACTCATCAGTCTTCATAATCCGCCCAAACAGGGATCCTTTCGTATATTTTTGACTGTTTCTATTTGGTGCTTTTTCATTATGAGTTTTGCTTCTCAGGCAGCGATTATATCATTTTTCACCGCTATGAAAAGAGGAAAAGAAATTGATACGTTCGGAGAAATTTTAGAGAAAGGCTACAAAATTGAAGGGTTAGCATCCCCAGACATTTTACTGCCTACTGAAGATGAAACACTTCGAAAGATAGGTCAAAAAATTGTTCCTATATCAGACGCGTTTGGGTGCGTCAACGAAATGTTGAAGGATAGTCATAGGTTCTGTCTGATGGATTGTTCCATTGGCCGCTATTTAGAAAATATGAAACTGGATGACAAGGGCGTTCAGTACCTCCACATAGCTACTGATAGGATTCATAGTTACTACTTGAATATGATATTTCCCAAGTTCTCCGAAATGTCAGATCAATTCAGTGAGTATGTGATGGCGTTATTTGAAGCAGGCCTCATAAAGAAATGGGAAGATTACAGACGCCAAGTTGTTAAGGGCGATGCTCCCATAAAAGCGATAAGCTTGGAAGATGTTCAAGGAATCTTTAATGGTTACTGTATGATGATTGGATTTACCTGCATCATATTTTTAATAGAAGTCGTTTTGGGGAATAAACATAAAATTAGAATCTATTGTAGTTTAAAACTTAGTCATTGGAAGAGAACACGTATTGCTATGAAAAATAATCATAAAAGAACATAAGCTTTAAAATTAAAAATAAAGCATAATGCTTCACATATAGTACCTACCTACCTACCTAAGGAGTAGGTAGGTATTGACATTCACATTGCTTCTTTCTACGTAATAGTTGTTCCTTGTTGCTCCTAAATCTTAATCTATGAAAAAAGCGTGTTAAAAGTAAAATACATCCAGAACATGGAACCTAACTGACTTTTCTTTCATTATCACCTGAAGTGGCGATTCGTTAAATACTTAGGTTACCTATTAAATTATATTGTTAGATTCCTTCAACACTATTTCGATATCATTGACTGTTCTAAATTTTAAGAGTTAAAATGACCGTTAGATATGCTTGCGTTAAGTTCCCTACTGCTAAAACTGTTTGAAAATATCTATCACTAGTTCAAGATCTGAAGTTACAAGGATAACAATGATTTCCAATCATAGTCTTATCTATATACATATATTCAACTAGCTTTCCCCCCCGCGGTTTCACTCGAGTATCCCTTTTTTACCCATTTAGATATGGAATTTCGAAAAATTCTATCTTATTCTTCGTCTACATCTTAAAACAATACCTATGAAAAAAATCAGCTTTCTAGGTCCAAGATTGTAGACTGTAGACTGGGCGTTGATGAGTCAGTGAGTCAGGCCTTCTCATTTTTCATACCAACTTTGAACCCCCGTTTCACCCCTTCAGAGGTGGAATTTTAGAAAACGCTAAAACACGTGTTTTTTTTATTTTTATTTGTTAGCCTAAAAACAAAGTTTCATGGTTCTAGCTTCAAAAATGACGAAATACCGTACATACTTTCAACCCCTTTTTCACCCTCTTAAGGGTTGAATTTTAGAATACGCTAAAATACGTGTTTCTTTATTTTTAATTGTTAGCTTAAAAATAAAGTTTCATGGTTCTAGCTTCAAAAAATGGCGGACTTCCATACAAACTTTCAACCCCCGTTTCACCCCCTAAGGGGTAGAAATTTAAAAAACGCTAATACACATGTTTCTTTATTTTTAATTTTTAGTCTAAAAACAAAGTTTCATGATTCTAGCTTCAAAAATGACCGACTTTCATACAAACTTTCAACCCCTTTTTCACCCCGTTAAGGGTTGAATTTCGAAAAATCCGTTCTTATTCCTCGGTCAAGTTTTAAAAACAACACCTGGGAAAAAAAACAGCTTTCTAGGTCTAAGGGTTTAGGCTGGGCGTGGATAGATCAGTCAGGACTTATCCTTTTATATATATAGATGTATGTTTGTGAGTACAAAATAAATGATTATTATTATATTCGATCAGATCAACTTTGCGGTCGAAAATTCATCTTCGCGTTATGTAAAAGTAATGGAACCCTAATCACCATGACACAAGACGAGTTTATGATAAAGAATGAATATTGTACCTATGTTTGGATTACTTTGGATGGTCAGTCATATGTTTGGATGTGCGTATGTTACTCAATCACGCAATAACGGCAGAAAGGATTTTAATAGTGAAATTGCCACACAGGTACCTAGGTACCTATATCATATCCTGAAATGAAACATAGGATACCAACCTTTTATCCCGGGAAATGATAAGATCCCTCCGGATTTGACAATTGATATTTTGAAAAAATCAAAGGAAAATTGTTAGGTTCCGTGGTATTATGTTAAAGTTTGTTAGGATGTGAAGATGTTTGTTACTATTTTACGCAAAAACTACTAAATGTCTTTTGATGAAACTTGACACACCCTAGATAAAATAAATAATACTTTTTATCCTGGGATAAGATAAGACGATCCATCGGGAATGCTGATGAAACCGCAGAAAACAGAAAGTTGTATGCTGCATACTCAGACCAAATAAAAAAGTTAGACAGAGCCCCGCGCACTTAAAGTGAACCACAGCAAAGGATGCCGGATTTGAAAAAGGAAGCCGATCGCGTTCCTGTGGTACCCTGATCCCACAAACATTTATGTCCGTTAACTGGTTGTTTTCAGACGTCGGAACTATACGTAGGATCGTCGGATCGATCGGATAAGTATACGTACGATCATAGATCACTATTATATAGGTATAGGTCTACCAGAATCTCATGGCAAATAGGGAAATAAAAATGTGTACCTATGTGTGTTGTAGGAGTGCCGGGAGGTTTTCACGACATGCGGCACTCAATGACTTGATCCGTCGGGCTCTTGTTACCGTTGGTGTACCTGCCGTTTTGGAACCAAACGGCTTGGTTCGCGACGACGGCAAGAGACCGCACGGTATGTCATTGGTGCCCTGGAAGTTGGGTAGGCCCTTGGTGTGGGACGCTACATCTCACCTTCCAGACACGTCTGTAACCGCCGGCGCTGCTGCTGCAAAACAGGAGTGCCTCAAACGTCGTTAGTATGCTAATCTACAAAGGACTAACATATTTTCGGCGTTTGGGGTTGAAACCTTGGGGCCTTGGGGACCAGATGCTCATTTCTTATTCAAAGAGATTTCCCATCGCCTTATTGAGGCCTCTCGTGACAAGAAGGCTGGCATGTACTTTGCCCAAAGAATTGGTATTGCCATTCAGCGCGGCAATGCTACCAGTCTTCTTGGCACGCTTCCATCGGGCAGCGATTTGGGGCAAATTTTTTACATGTTAATTAGTTTAGCTTTTTGTAGTTTTATTTTGTCAATAAATTATATCAAATGTCTTAAAAATGTGTTGTGTGTATATATAATATACCTATGTGTGTATATAATACTGGGGGAAATTGGATTAAACGATCTTGATACTATTTAATTTTTATTTATGTCTTAAGTACATTAGGTATGTGTATGATTGAAGAATGTTGTTATACATCGGGTTTTAGCATAGGAAAAAATTATATGAAAAATAAAAGAGGTATTTATTATAAATTGCTCTTCCAGCATTTCAATTATTCTATTATGCTTGATAAAATCATTTTCAATTTTCTTTACATGTTCACGACCATAGATTAAGAATTGGTTTATTATTGTTCCGAGGAATTGGTCCTCGCTCAGCGGGGCGCGACGATGAGTAGTCTATCAAAACAACTCAGTCCAACTTACTCGTATGATTTGACAAGTGAAAATTAACATTGCCATATAATAATCACAAGTTTTTATTAATTTTTTGTGCCATGAGATTCTGGTAGACCTAATAGAAATGATTTTTGTTTCGTCTTTGGGCGGGAACTTGCGAAGTGAAGTTGCATTTTCATTCTATTTTCATTAAATTCGTGTATTTTGAGTTTTATTGAATAATATCGGTGGTGTTTTCTCCAATAACGATTAATCTAAGTACATACGTGAAGTGAAATGAAATGAAAGCGTGTGACGTGACTTTTCAAGTTATCTCAAAAAGTCCATGAAGTTTTAATGGAACAGCCGCCAATTTCACTAAAACCTGACTGAACTTCTACGGACGAGGACTAGACTTTACAGTGAATGTGATATAACGTGACTGTAACATAAAATAAGAATATTAAAACTGAAAATGTATGCGACTGAAAGATTTTGTGTCTATGGTCATGACTAAACAATAATAAACATTAATTAAAAAAAATGCTAGAAAAAAAAATCTAGTCTATGTAATGGGAAATTCATGTCATGGTGGAACATATACAATTTTTTTTATTTAAAATACGTTGCTAACGGTATAACTAATGGAATTTAATTTAGTTTAATGGGAAATTCGAATAATAAAAGTGCTCAATACAGAATCCAGAAGCAATCTACGCACTCGGAGCGCGACGGCCAAGCCTTCACAAGTCAGGTAAATGAAATGAATGATGAAAATGACGAAAACTTGCTAATGTCATTCACAGCTGTACTCACTTAATATTTTTGTGTATAAATACAATGGGACTTTTAATTGCGTAGGGGTGTGTGCTATTTGTCGTGTATACATCTGGTTAATTCGCGTTTATTATTGTTTCAATGTGGACATTTCTTTGTTTCTACTGAGCGTGTAACATTTTTTTCTGTGTACAGTTCAGTTTGTCCCATTTCGTGGGTAACCTCAGCGGGCGTTCCTTCGTTAGTGTAACCAGCAACCAGTCTGTATACAGCGCATCGCGACCTTGGTCTCGCGTGTCCAGACGCAGGTGAGTTGTTCTTTTATTTCCGATGATTATTTTGGAGTTTCATAAAATAATGAATAGGCAAATACTTTACATAGCTATAGTTACTCTGCTTCATCTGACCAAGACTGAAAATTTTAAACTACACGGACAGCTTCAACTCTCTCAATAGTTCAGTCAGGCAGTTTTGATTTGCATTTTTATTATCCATGAACTACAATAATTTTATCATGATACACTAAAATAATAATATTGCAAAGTTTTATATCATCATCAGTTTTTGTAGTCCTTCATGTCTAGACCAGCCTTTCCTTCCAGTTCTTTGTCATTAAATATAGGTGCTGTAAGCAGAGGTAATATATAATTCTAATAATAGTCTTATTTTTTCTTTAGGTTAATAATAAAAGACACTCGCATCTAGCAGAGGTCTTCAATCAACAGAATATTCAGTATTTCTATCTACTAGCTGAAATAAGGAGACAGAAATACCATTTTACATTATCATTACAACAAATGTTTCTTGCTATGTTATGTAACTTATTTTTCCAGGTCAAAAATTTGTGGTCTCTTAAGTTGTTTAGGCCGGTTTGTTAAAAGTTGCTCATAGCAAGCCTGTTCGTTCATGGACTGCAAGATCTATATTTCATGCATGTTATTGCTATTTCTTGTTTAACTAGAGGCACCAGTTTGCAAGGTGAACCTCAAATTTGGCCAGGGTGCCCTTTTTTTATGTGAACCTATGGACATAAAAAAATGGATGGTTATCAAGATAATGTTTTAAAATGTTTACCAAAATTCTACATTCGAGTTGCTGGCATCTATCTCAATGACATCATTCGCCCATGTGTCAGCTATTCGCGAACTGAGACGTTTGATACGGGACAATGGTAAGAGCCCTGACGGAATGACTTTGATGCCCTGGAGGATGGGATAGCCTTTAGTATGGGACACAATATGCATGAATACTCTCATATCAAACCACCTTCCAGAGACTGTAAAGAGAGCCAGTGGCATAGCTGACTGCGCCGAAAACCTCGGGCGCAAAAATGGTAGCCTTAATAAGGCCTTCAGATTTGAGCCATTTGGTTGACAAATACTTCGACTGTGGGCATATTTTGGGATATTTCAATCTGCTTGGTTGACGCTACCCGTGACCAGTGGGCTGGTGAACACCTTGGCCAAAGGATTAGCATTGCCATACAGTGTGGCATTGCTAATTTTGACCAGCTGTAATGTTTTTAACAACTTGTCTTTTTTTAAAATTAGATTGCTTATCACACGATCGTCCGGAAATTAGAATTCCACATAAAAAATAAAAATTAAACTGGAATCGTGACTCAAGTTATCAAATTACATGTGATGTTTTTTATTTTTAAATACTCAGATAAAATGTACACAGTTGATCCCAATTATTTGGGGTCGACGCAATACGTACTTTTCTCCCATTCGGCCCGTTTATCCGTCATATCAGAATTCACAATAACACAAATAATACATTCAAATTATGCTTGTTCCAGGTGGAATGATTCAACTTTGAAAAATCCATTAGAAGCAAGTAAGACAGCTTGGCCTGTTGCTCACAAAGAATCTATATTTCTACCAGAATTCCCCATTACTACAGATCTGGTTCAAAGAGACTTTCAAATACAACAAACTGTGGCTAAGGGTGCATTTGGAGAGGTTTATAAGGTCAAAAAACTCAGTGAAGATAAAGAATATGCTTTAAAAGTGTTGAGTAAAGCTCAGGTAAGATTCTTCTTCAATACATATTTATACTATCATAAGGAAGGTTGATTTGCTATCTAATGTTATAATTTTGCCCTGATTGCGCCATGTCTCATGATGTGTCGTCATGATAACTTAATTTTACTGTAATTATATGAGTATGTGACTAATAACATGTTGTATCAATCATAACAGCCTGACCTACCTCTTCACGCTTATACCGCCGAACCGATTTAGATTAAATTTGGTATAGGGATAGTTTGAGTCCCGGGAAAAAACATAGGATAGTTTTTATCAGAAATCACTGTTTAAGGGGGTGAAAAGGGGGGTGGAAGTTTGTATGGGAAATCAATTACCGCTGAACTAATTTCTTTTTGTCTGTCTGTTACCTCTTCACGCTTAAACCGCCGAACCGATTTAGATGAAATTTGGTATAGGGATAGTTTGAGTCCCGGGAAAAAAAAACATACAATAGTTTTTATCCTAGATATCACCCTTTAAGGGGGTGGAAATTTGTATGGGAAATCAATTTACCGCTGAATTAATTTCTGTCTGTCTGTATGTTACCTCTTCACGCTTAAACTGCCGAACCGATCTAGATGAAATTTGGTATAAGGATAGTTTGAATCCCGGGAAAAAACCTAGGATAGTTTTTATCCCAGAAATCACCCTTCAAGGGGTGAAAATCAATAACCGCTGAACTGATTTATGACTGTCTGTCTGGATATTTATGAAAAAACCGGCCAAGTTCGAGATGAACTCGCGTGGACAGTGTTCCGTACAATGCCAAAGTCAGTGAACGTACTATATTGAGTTTACCACTTTATTTTCAATTGATAGAATTCTCATAGGTTTTCCTGTAATCTACAATCTACAGCAATGAACTATATTTTGTATTTTTGTTCAAAATTTTAGACTCTGTAGTTTCGGAGAACAGGGTGTGATGAATAAAATCAAAACTATTTATTTTACAATAATAACAAATATATATTGAAGGTTCTAAGAAAACGAGCCCTTTCATTTGCTATATGACACAATAAGGTTTGCAAAACATTTTTTTTTAATTTCCTAATTTGTCCCCCGAAAATTAACCTTATTTAAAAAAATATATATTTACTTTGCACATCTGTGTTTGGGTCATAGAACTACACCATCCTACCAAATTTCACCTGATTTGGTCCTGTAGATTGGGATTACATGTTTGTAACATGTCCGGACAGACAGACGCATGAGTGGTCCTATAAGGGTCCGTTTTTTTTGGTACGGAACCCTAAAAAGCAGATTGGATAAAAAATAAGCTACGCAAATTACTAATTCCACGCGGACGAAGTCGTGAGCTAAAGCTAGTATGTAATAAATCTCCCGTCACATCCTTTTCTACTGGGATTTTCTCTATTAAAAAGACAATATTAATATTGATGTTGAAATTAGGTATGTATAAAAGTAATAGCAGTGAATGCATTTGCCTGATCGTTGGTTGTGGTTCATGAAAGATTTTTTTCCTTCAGATTTCCCCTTTAATTTTTGATAAAATATTCAAGGGAAAAAAAACAGAATTTTAGAAATACAATTTAGATGCCTGTAAATTCCGCAAATCCAGTTTTATCACTGAATTTCACCTATAAATGTCACTGTTTCAATAGACTTGCATTTTGACAGAACTACATTTAGTGCACCTTTATCAGCAATCTACTTATCTGGCTGACCCATTTACCTAATATATACATACACATACCCACTTATTATTAATGCTTGATGTATGTATTATGTGTGATAAGAGCGCCTATAGTGGCCCGTCTTATTGTTTATCGATTAGTTAAATATTGGTTACACATATTTTTAATTAGAGTTGATACAAGTAAAATCTTATAATACATTTAATTATTCTATAGAGTGCTAGTTTCTCAAGTAGCTCTATACTAAATGACAAACAAATATACCTAAAAATGATCGGAATAGCGCTTCAGCGATTCAATATATTATTGTTGAATTTCAGATACTAAATGAGAATTCAGTACGTCAAGTGAAAGAAGAAACACGCATTCAGACTGCCATTGGTCACCATTCCTTCATAGCGGGCGCTGTTTCCCGCTGGCAGACAAAGAAAAGACTTTACATTGGTAAGTTGCATAAATGTGCTTTTCATTAACACAGGTTAACATACCTAATTTTAGCTGGACATATCGATTATCAACCAATTTAGACCACAGATTGGCACAATTCAGTCATAGGTTCAAAGACTAGCAGGTATGTAAGTAACTAGCAGATTAATTGTGTAACAGTCGGATTTGGTCGGTGATCGAATTCGGCTGCATTTGGTTTAAACGTTTTCGTTAACCGAATTGGCATTTTTACATTAGGTCGGTGTCCGAATACGTTTATTGTATGCCGTCGAATTTGGCATAAATCTCATGCCACTCTCCCCGACCGACAGCAAGTTTCCATAAGTCACTTATGAATTAACTAGCTTTTGCCCGCGACTTCGTCCGCGTGGAATTAGTAATTTGCGTAGCTTATTTTTTATCCAATCTGCTTTTTAGGGTTCCGTACCAAAAAAAACGGACCCTTATAGGACCACTCATGCGTCTGTCTGTCCGGACATGTCACAAACATGTAATCCCAATCTACAGGACCAAATCAGGTGAAATTTGGTAGGATGGTGTAGTTCTATGACCCAAACACAGATGTGCAAAGTAAATATATTTTTTTTAAATAAGGTTAATTTTCGGGGGACAAATTAGGAAATTAAAAAAAAATTTTTGCAAACCTTATTGTGTCATATAGCAAATGAAAGGGCTCGTTTTCTTAGAACCTTAAATATATATTTGTTATTATTGTAAAATAAATAGTTTTGATTTTATTCATCACACCCTGTTCTCCGAAACTACAGAGTCTAAAATTTTGAACAAAAATACAAAATATAGTTCATTGCTGTAGATTGTAGATTACAGGAAAACCTATGAGAATTCTATCAATTGAAAATAAAGTGGTAAACTCAATATAGTACGTTCACTTACTTTGGCATTGTACGGAACCCTGTCCACGCGAGTTCATCTCGAACTTGGCCGGTTTTTTCATAAATATCCAGACAGACAGTCATAAATCAGTTCAGCGGTTATGGATTCCCCATACAAATTTTCACCCCCCTTTTCATCCCTTGAAGGGTGATTTCTGGGATAAAAACTATCCTAGGTTTTTTCCCGGGACTCAAACTATCCTTATACCAAATTTCATCTAGATCGGTTCGGCAGTTTAAGCGTGAAGAGGTAACATACAGACAGAAATTAAATTAGCGGTAAATTGATTTCCCATACAAATTTCCACCCCCTTAAAGGGTGATTTCTAGGATAAAAACTATCCTATGTTTTTTTTCCCGGGACTCAAACTATCCCTACACCAAATTTCATCTAAATCGGTTCGGCGGTTTAAGCGTGAAGAGGTAACAGACAGACAAAAAGAAATTAGTTCAGCGGTAATTGATTTCGCATACAAACTTCCACCCCCTTTTTCACCCCCTTAAACAGTGATTTCTAGGATAAAAACTATCCTATGTTTTTTCCCGGGACTCAAACTATCCCTATACCAAATTTCATCTAAATCGGTTCGGCGGTATAAGCGTGAAGAGGTAACAGACAGACAGACAGACAGACACACTTTCGCATTTATAATATTAGTATGGATATACCTAGGCAAAAGGAAACTACTTTTGTACAAGGCTTTTCGCATTTACGGCCAACTGAATAATATGGGTTCTGTCAAATAGGGCTAATATAATGTAAACACGCCATCAAAGTGAGATACGAAATAAATAAACAAATTAATGTCAATGAACTGAATTATTCGCAAGTACGTAAATATTTAATCTTAAATATTTAAGCGTAATGCTGACAATGAAGTTCGGTAATTATCTATTCTATTCTATGGCACTACTACGAACTAAACACCACGTATAAATAATACATCAAATTAAAAACAACATAAAGATCAACTGATTGTTAGTCAAAACGAGCACTGAGTACATTATTGTATGTACTCACTGTATCACTGTATTTTTGTTTGGAATTAATACTATTTTAATGTTAGGTATTACTATTTCACGATTTTAATAACTTGAATCGGAATTCCTGGTATGCAATTTTTTTTGCAGTAGGTATAAGTATTTCCCGAATTCGGTCACGAATATAATTATAAAGTTGCAGATAATAAAATACAGTGATACTTAAGACAGTTGCACTTGGTAGACCTGTGATAGTCACTTATTTGTTGGATGATTACATTATCTTTGCTCTAAATATAGTGGTACACGGGGAAGTCACGGCCATTGCGATGTTAAATTCGCGATTTCTTTGTTTTAATTGCGTCTAATTTAAAACTATTTAAGGTGATTCATTATTACGACACCTTTATTGAATATATTAAAATTAATTATCTTAAGTACGCACACTTAAGTAGACGTTTGTGGGACTTATGAATGTCGTCGAAAATATGCTGAATATCAATCAGTCAAATGTGACTTTCTTAGACGCCCGTTATACGCTGACCACATTTATGTTTTTGGTGGGTAAATTTTTGTTATCTGCCCTGGCGAGAAAACAAAAATATTGACTATAATAATAACTCTAGCAGACCAGCTGCATTTGTTCGCAAGTATGACTTGTGTGCGGCGTGTGGCAGTCATCGCCCTCCACGCCATATTGTAGTGAAGTGGGCGACCCGTCACACGTCTTCATTCTTTATTCTTACGTTACCTATGTTATCATTTCGTTAAAGTTTATCAATGACGTTTACTTTGTTGGTGTCTACCTCGGCGGGTATCATTCAAGGTTATTCACCGAAATCGAGGTCATGATGACTAATTTAAATAAGATTGTAATTTGTTTGGTCAATTTAGATGTCATTGCCGCAATAATCATCACTTACATAGGTACCTGACCTGACCTACCACCGTGAGATCGTCTACGCAAGCCTATTCAATATAGTAGATATTTTACTTTGCTACTTCCTGCTCCAAAAGTCCATCAAAACTCTTAACTTTATGACGTCGAATTAATGAAATTAATGACGTTGTATCTTTAGTTTTAATATTTCATGCTTACCATAGTTAAGATTTTATTAGCACGTACGAACCGTTTAAAAGTAGCGTCATTAAATTATGCAAGACTAATTCTGATGAAATTCTACAGGAAATTAATCATGCTGCAATTGTAAAGGAAAAAGTGATGCCCTTATAGTTTGATGTATCATGTATAGTTTCAGAATACATTCCGGGCGGTGAACTGCTGGCTTTACTCGACAAGTACGGAAAATTACCGGAGGAGCTTATCAAGATTTTTGTTGCGGAAATAGCTATTGCCCTAGGTGAGTCTATACTTATTAATTTCATTTTATTTCTTTTTGTTTAGAAAAATTGTGTTTATAACAATGTTAAAATATCTTCTGCAGTAGAAAATGGACAACCAATAAAAAAACATTCGCCTATAGATAGACATTAGCAATTCCAGGATTGCCAATGTTTTGTACACCTTATTACAATTCCTTAAAGGCTAACTGGCTCTCAAGTGCAACTGCCGGAACACACCAATAGGTGTTTGGCGTCAGATTATCAACTTGAGGGTAGTAGCCAGCCAGTCGAGTACTACAAAGTACCCTTCCACCGTGCTGTGGTTTCCTTCAGCGACAGCTTTAGCTCATTGTAGGATTCAAACCCACGACCTTCGCCATAGTATCCGACGTCACTAGCACTGAGCTATCATCACCTTAAATATCCCAATGATTTAATTAATTGAATCCTACTAATATTATAAATATTATATATGTTTTGATGTTTGTTGCTCAATCACAAAAAAGGGTTGAGCGGATTTTGATGAAACTTAGCACATAGGTCGAGCATATCCTGGAATAAAATATAGGATACTTTTTATCCCGGGAAAATATGATATCCCCGGGAACGCGAGTGGAACCACGGGGGACAGCTAGTAAAGAATATAAATTCTTTGGTACTAGTTATTTCTATAATTATTAATTAACAATAAAACAAATCAACCAGATAACAAATATATTTCATCAGATTTCCTTCACAACGCTGGCGTCATATACCGAGATCTTAAACCAGAGAACATACTCCTGGATTGTGACTACCACATCCAGCTGATTGACTTCGGTCTCTCCAAGTGGCTGTCCATAGGATCGCGCACCACAACACTCTGTGGCACGCTCAAATATATGGGTGAGTTTATTATTTTGACCATACAAACTTGAAACACCTACATTCATTAATATATTTGTGATTCACCGGAAAAATTAAATAGGGCGTATTCCTTATCAGAAATTGACTCTACGTATGAAATGATCAAAACAGACAACTGACTAAAGCGGTCATTCTCCATTTCAGTGTGGAGCTTGATTCATTACCTCTTATAGAAAAATGGCTCAGTACCCCGCTCGCTTCGTTTGCGTTGGCCCGAAACAGTTGCGGAGTGTGTAACCGGACTTAGTTTGTGTGATTATGTGGGTAGTTGCGGCGGGGGCGGGACCGCGCGCGTCGGCTCACTGACGCCGGCAACATGAACGCACGCAAGATAGCGTTCCAACTGTCCATGGAGGGCCGGCAGGTGGACGAGGTGGTCGCTAGCATCTTCCACACCGTGCTCTTCCACCGCTCCAGCGGCAAGTTCACATACAACAACGAGGAGAGCTACTCCATACGAACTGTCAGCTACGTGGACGTGGACTGCGATTTTATTGACTTCACG
Source organism: Ochropacha duplaris (assembly GCA_951361185.1). NCBI lineage: Eukaryota > Metazoa > Arthropoda > Insecta > Lepidoptera > Drepanidae > Ochropacha > Ochropacha duplaris. The sequence goes on from OX592703.1 coordinate 8,644,672, forward strand.
TACGTCTGCTGCGAGTCGGACGCCCTCGGTAGGAGCGTGAGGCGCGAGATCTCCGACTTCTCGGAGCTCCTGAGAGCGGTAGACGGCACGTCGGCGCCCCCCAGGGGGTCGATAAGCCTAGAGTTTTTCCAAAAGCGTCGCGCCCGATGGCCCTTCCAGCCGGAGTGCGTGCCGTGGGAGGTGTGGACCGTGTGCTGCGAGCTCACCGAGTCGCGCAACGAACACGACATGCACACCAAGCACGAAAACGTTGTGGAAATGCTCCAGGATAAGATAGTGTTCATAACGGAGATAATAAACCGACACGAGTACGTGCCCAAGATGCCGAGCCGCTCGGACGCCGATCTCATATTCGATACCTCGTACTCGGACATACAGCCGTACTTGTTTAAGATTCATTACAACTTGTCCGGCGCGCCGCCCATCTCCGTCGGTAATACAGTGCGCAAACTCATCCGCGATACCCTACAATTGTGATCCATATTGTGTTCATATTTATACTGTACGCCGCTGGATGATCATCGATTTCATCGGCCGACTCTGTAGCCATGAGTGAATTGGTTACCTGGTTATTGAGGAGTACCGATACAAAATTTTATATTTTGTGACGCAGTAAAACGTAGTCGGTATCGATCGCAACTGTCGAATTCAATATCCGATGCATAGATGGCTCCACTATAGTTGCCGCATGTAGTACGTATAATTTTATTTTTACACAAAGAGATATACACGACAAATGTGATTATTTTTATGGTCTGTAAATATTATCGTTTGATTTTGGTAACATTTTAAAGTAGTATTTTACATTTTGACAATACATAATTTAAAACCTTTAATCTGTCATCATTTATTGTACTTATTCTGCTTTGTTTGCTGCACGAAGTTGGTAGTTTTAGTAACACCATGGTTTAAATAGGATTTCTCACGAGTTGCACTACTCTATTAACACTATGTCACTAAAGCGTTTACTAAAATTCTTTTAATAAATTCATGAACGTTTTATTTCGTTTCAAACAACCTTTTTATATAACAATGGTTAAATATTGGTGTAGGTATTTCACCTTTAACTGATTAACGATTATGTCTGTTGTAAAATTAGTGTTAAAATTTTTTTTAGTTGTAATAATTTCTGAGTTACGACTCGCAAGGCTGGTTGATGTGTCCACTCATTTATGAAGCTTTATTTAAGGTTTTAATTTGACTTTTATTTTTGTGTACTTGTACGATTGTTTGATTGATTTATTTCTGCACTGTAGGATTTTTATATCACTTAGATTAACCGAGATGAAAAAAGAACATGGGGAAATAAATGTATTTTTATGTTCATACGTTTTCATGTCACCGTTCTGTATATATTTTTTTGAAAGGTGACAAGTAAAAGTTTTAATTATTACATGATTGATTTCAGCTGACATTGAATGATATAATAATATGGTGATTCAGCTAATTTGAGTGCCCACTCGTTATATATTGGTATAGTCATTTGACTATTTTTGTGTGTTTTTATATTAAAATCGCTTTGTGATATTGCCAAGGTGAGTTTCCATAGTAAAGAAAATAAAAGAAAATGTCTGTAAAAAATATATGAATTATGTGTAATGTGTGAATGTAGAATAGAGAAGTATTTGATTGAGCCATTAACAACTTTTTAGTAATTACGACCTACTTATATTATCGTCATAGTTATGTTTAAATGAACGCTGTATTATAAATAATGTAAATAGAAACATAGATATTCTCAATATATGGATTATATTCAAATAATGCAATGGGTTGGATCGTTGAGAGGGTTATCACACTAATTCAGCTAGAATGTTCTAGAATGTAATCAAAGTGATTGTTTATGTGTTTGTAACTATGTTAGCTTAGTTATAGTGCACGGAGTGTATAAACGTAGGTTGAGGATAAGTTCAATTTATGTAATTTCATCGCAATACAAAGTGTGTGTTCACGTATATTTTTTTCCTGATGACTACCACTGCGATAGATCTGTCTAAATAGCTCGAAGGGGGGTCAAAGGATTACAAAAATAACATATTAATTGATATCTTCAGATCAAGTCAGAACAATCGATAATAGGTATCGATACTTAGTAGATGAATCTATGCAATGATAGTATTGTTGCCGTCCATTCTGTTCATATTATTCGTTGAACGAATGATCCATATTATTCGTTCTCGATTAATTCCAATCGTTATTGATTTTAGAAAAAAACTATATTCTTACACGACGACGATAAACAAATGCATGTGATCTTAACTCAAACTTAAAACTAAGTTTTATTTTGGGTTGTTTACAATTGGAAATTCGCTGAAGGGAAGGAAATCGCATTTTATATCCATGACCCTTTGTAACAGATGTCTAAAATATACATATTCTAAGATTATATTTAATATATTCTTATAGTAGTCAGAGGTCGAGGAGTCAACATTATGTTTTAACGAATTGTGAATAAAACGCTTCTAGATTTTAATATTTTTTCTTATCGGACTCTTTTTTAGTCTACTCATAAACTTCTTATTGTTTACTCTCCTACCTCATTTTATGACTCTAGATTTAATGTATCGCATCTCGATAGTTATCACGTGTACCTACCTACCTATGTTATAACTTTACTGTAATTATATATTTATCAGAATTGATTTTTGTCACCAAAGATGAGGCTGTACGTTATCAATCTCATATTTCAAAATATCCAATTCAATATTGTTATAAATATATGTATATATATTAAATATTACATATATTTAGACCCAATGAGTAATATTTTCATATCAGTGAGTACCTTACGATCGATTATTATTTATTTTACTTACCTAAATCAGGTGAAACGACAATATATTTTATTCTATTGTAATACCTTGATGGTGTGCCTCATTTTATGTAGTGTGGATTTTCAGCACATTGTACATACAGATAAAAAGTATGATATCATTGCACACTCGCTATGGCCTTATTTGAAAGAATGTTTTAAGTAGATATAAAAATTCATTGAGCGTGTATAATAATGGCTGTTACATATTAGAATTTATAATAAATAAAACGAAACAGGAGATATATATGTTGTGATGTATAAGTTCAAAAAAATAAGGCGGAAAATACTTCTTAGTCTTGTGATAATTTATATAATAAGTGAATAAATGATGAAGTATTATCATATAAGTTTATTTATTTCATCTCGTACATTCTTATAATTTTAATAGAAAAACATATAAATAAATAGTAATACAGATTTTTTTTCTATAGGTATAGATGGATGGCAGTCATCCACGAAGACGCGCACCACTCTTTCCTAATCCCTTACAGTGCAAGTTTACATCCTATTGCTAGAGTTGTAGTGCTGCATATCGACATATATATCGCTATATACACATAGACATATCGACAGAATTGCAACACTAGGAAAAGGACTCGCACATGCACTGTAAGGGTTAAGGAAAAAGAGTGGGACGCGTCTTTGTGGATGGCACTATCTATATGCAAAGTTACCAAAATATCGTGATAAGCACATAAATAGCCAATACTTAGGTATTGGTACGGTCGGCCAAGAAAGTGGTGTACCAGTTTTGATTTAGTTTCCTAGTCATCGAAAATTACAAGAAGGTTCAAACTAAAAAGATATCACTGAAAGAGATGCATAATAATGACGTTGTCATAAGTTGTCAGATTGATCTGCAAGCGAAACTAATCTTTATCACCTATGAATCTGCAAGCGGCATTCAACCTTAGGGTGGTACTCCACTTTCTTGGCCGACCGTACTTAATTTTCTACTATAGTCCGTACCATATGGATTGGCAATAAAGGTTATTGACTGTCCTTTACCATGTAACGAAACATGTACCATGATAATGAAACGATTGCAGTTTTGCGACAAGTTAGTTTGTATGGCGAGCGACTGGTTTACTGAACATGGTAAAGGACAGTCAATGATCTTTATTGTCAATCCATATGTCACGGACTATAGTTGGAATAGTTTTTTGGGTGGTAGGTTACTTTGTAGTACTCGACTAGCTGGCTACCACGCACAAGTTGAAAATCTGTTGCCAAGCACGTGTGTTCCGGCAGTTACGCTTGAGAGCCTGTTGATAATCCCCTTGGTATTGCTAAAGTCTATAGGCGACGGTAGTCACTTACCGTCAGATGACCCGCCTGACTGTTGTCAGACGTTGATTCCGTCCTGACATAAAAAAATACTAATTCGAATTTCAAGAAATGAAATTTGGTGCCGAAAATGAAATAAATTGAAGATTACTAAATTAAGTCAGTCAGAATGTATAATTGTTATTAAATAATCGTAAAAATTCAAATATAAGTGACTATGATGTCTTCGTAACAAATACCTGATTCGAACAAATGCGATTGTAAATATACGTCGGATGTGAATCTAGTGGTTTGATTATACTTAATGTAGGTTAAATGCCAAAGTAAAAGACCGTGGTCACCAAAATTAATAGAAAAAATAAATAGAGGTTGCCTACAACTATTATTGATTTTATTAAATCGAAATAAAGCTGACTCTAACACGCAAATTTCAATGAAGACAGCAAATATATAAATAAGATGTTATTAGACCGAATTATCAAATTTGTTATAATATTTGCTAAAATGATAGTGCTCAGTGATAGCAAGAGGACTTCGTGTGCTTCACGACAACGAGATGTTCCTTCCATCGAAAAGTAAATACACTTTTTATTTTACTTATAAATTAATTATTCTAAGTATGAATGGAGGAATGCTAGCTGCGTTGAGCACAAGAAGTATGAATGCTTGTCCGTTGAGGAAACATACCTATAGTTTTGACAAACTTAATCGTATACTATAAAAGCTAATGTAGGTATTAGGTACATATTTATAATATCAATCGCGCGTCTTACACAGACGGAGTCTTAAAAGGGTCTAACCAAATGGAAAACTGCTAGCGTTTCGCTTGGGATGACCATAAGGCCGAGTCCCATCGATCGTATTTACGCTGCGTAAAATCAGACACATTCTTTGTCGGCAATTCATTTTTCGTCGTAGTAGCCCGACCACATGAAACTGAATGCAACTTCATTACGAGCCGCTAAAAACGTAACTGTTAAAATTGCACTCGCATGGCCACGTACTCATATCCCGCGAACAAATATAGCAATGATTCGTTTTCTTTACGTTTCCCAATATTTCCTAATACTCAAATTTAGCAAGTTGAAATAATGATGTATGTGTTACGTTTTCTTATTTGTGATGCTTTTTTCAGCTCCAGAAGTACTGAGTCGAGAGCCTTACGGTCACGCTGTGGATTGGTGGTCGCTTGGAGTTCTCGTCTGCCGTATGTTTACGAATGAGGTAAGCTCAAGCATTCTGAAAACTTTGGATCCTGACTACAATAAAAATATAGATAAAACTGTTGTTAGCTTAACAGTAAACGTTTTTCTAAACCAATTTAGCCATCGTAATATTTGAAAATATGTATGATGTTTATAAGAAATCATAAAATAAATTTTCATGATTGACCACGGGAATGAAAACGCTCGGTATTGGCCGATTCTGAGCGTGACGTCACCTGCTTGTAAACAGCAAAAGCCAGGCTAGAGCTACTTAATCTATTTGGAGTAGGTAACATACGTGCATGGTCTCCTGGGAAAGTATAAGATCTTTTAAACAACAGAGCGGTACATAGTAGATGCTTTTTTGCAAGGAGTTATTGTTATTATTTTTAACCGACTTCAAAAAAGGAGGAGGTTCTCAATTCGACTGTTTTTTTTGTATGTTTGTTATGCGATTACTCTGCCAATTTTGAATAGATTTTGATGATTATTTTTTTGTTTGGTAGATCATACTTCAGAGGTGGTCCCATATAAATTTTATCAAAATTGATTCAGCAATTCATGAGAAAATCAACAAAAACAAAACAAAAAATATATCTCGTTTGATAAACCTTAGTGAATCAAACTGAGTCGTTGAGCATCACTTTTTGGATTTGGATGAAATTTTGTGTGTATACTTCAATGGGTTCTTCGATGGTTTTAAAATACAATTGGACCCGGTAGGTGGCGCTGGAATCGAGTTCCAAGATTTGTTTTAATTTCAGGGCAGGACGACGTCAGCCGGGCCCACTAGTTATATATTATATTTTTCATCCCACCATCTCGGAAAGAGTATTTTTGCTCTTCGCTATCCGAGTGTAAAAGTCGTTATTATCCTCTAGAGGATAAAGTAAATAGAACATCGTGTGCACTAAGTTTGTGAATTCAAATCATCATTAAACCTATTTACTTCTCCCTCCATGGTTCCGAATTTATCATACATCAAAGTCAAAGCCAAAGTCAAAACCATTTATTCAGTTTAGGCCCTAGAAGGGCACATATGAAGTTTTTTTTTTAAATTCTGGTTAGGCTTGTGTTTGACTACAATCTCACTATGGTAAGTGATGATGTGGCCGAAAGTGGTAAGCACACAAAGCCTAGATGGGAACTGGCTCTCAAGTGCAGCTGTCGGAACACACCGATAGGTGCTTGGCGACAGATTTCCAACTAGAGGGTGGTAGCCAGCCAGTCGGGTACTACAAAGTGCCCTACCACCGTGCTATGGCTTCCTCACGATCTTTTTCCTTCAGCGAAAGCTCAAGCTCACTGTAGGACTCGAACCCACGACCTTCGCCGCGGGATCCGACGTCACTTACCACTGACCTATCATCGCCTGAATTCGAATCGTCGAATTACAGAAGTTACCACCGGTTCGGAAGTCAGCCTTCAACATGAGAAGAACCGGCAAGAAACTCAGCAAATTTTTTTTTTTTTTTTTAATTTATTAAGGTTAAACAAACAGTATCACAATAAAAGTTTGTAAAACATAGTAATTAAACTTATTTAAATAATTGTGAAACCAACACCGTTAACCACAGTTTGATCAGTGTGTGTACAAAAAACAATACAGTATATTATTTACTTTAGGTATTTTAAAAATAACATGTTTGTAACGATAATATAGGATAGACTACTCTTTTTATATATAACCAAATAAATTAAAATAAAATAATATAAAACACAAAATAACAAACAACAAGTAACACTTGTGAAAGTAACTTTGAACTTGGACAAGATATATTATTTAGGTGCTGAATTAAAGTGAAAATAGGTACCGCTAACGAACATTACAGTTTACCGTGTAGATTATTTATTACAGACTTTCTAAAATTACTAACATTACTTGAAAAAATATCAATATCACTAAAACATTCATTATAAGTGTCGACCAGACGGAACAGAGGCGAGCGTTTACCTGCGTTAGTGCGAATTTTATTTGTAGCAAATAATTTAAGGGTACGACAGGGTCGCATGCGTGATCTGATTGGCACTCGATAATAAATGTTATCAACAATATCAGAACAGTCGTATCTATTTTGACAAAAGTCATATAGCAGCATAGCTTGTAACTGAAGTCTTCTATTTTTCAGGTTAAGCATATTATATTTTTTTAATAATTGTGTATATGATAAGTAACTGCGAAAACATTTAAAGTGCATACATCGTAGGAATTTTTTTTGAACTCTTTCAAGGCTATCAGAGTATGTGTTATAAAGTGGGTCCCAAATAGAAATAGCGTATTCTAATTGAGAGCGAATTAAGGATTTATACAAGTGCAAATATGTACTTACACGTCTAAAATCATTACTGGCGCGAAGTTCAAAACCGTACATTTTAAATGCCTTATTACAAATACTATCGACATGCGTATCTAGTTTTAACTTAGTATCAAGCGTCACTCCAAGATCTCTAATAGCGTATGCTCTATCAAGACAATTACCGCACAACAAATAAGTACATTTGTTAAAAATTCTTTTTTTTGTAAAGGTTATAATTTTACATTTATCAATACTAAGATTCAGTTTATTTTTGTAACAGTAATTAGAGAAACGATCCAAGTCTTCTTGGAAGTGAATGTGGTCTGAAGTATCATTTATGGTACGATATATTTTTAGGTCATCTGCATACAACAGGAACCGGCAGTGTTTAAAACAACTATGAATATCATTTATAAATAAAATAAATAGAATTGGGCCAAGGATTGAACCTTGTGGCACGCCTGAAGTTATAGATAGCAAAGTTACATTTTTTAAATATTTTTGGACCATCTGACTATAATGGCTTTTTTTTTTCAAATGTTTAACAATTTTATTCTTAAACTAATACAAAAATACATAAAAAAATATAATATAATAAGACATTAAAAATGAAATTAAAGAATCATTTTTTAATTTGTCAAAAACTCAGACTCGGAACCTTCTTGGTGTACGTTTTTTTTAATTTGCTTTGCGCGCGCCATTTTCTGTTTTTTGCATCTAGTCATTTCCTCGCTGAGGTGGGATGAAAAATTACGTGTTGCACTCGAGTGCAAAGTTTTTTCACCTCGTGCTCTTTTGATTCCCTCGCTTACGCTCAGGATTCTAATTTTTGAATCGCTTGCTGCGCTCGTGATTCAATTTTAGAATCCTTCGCTTGCTCGGTCATCAAAATTGAGCACGCGGTTAATAAGCAACTTTCCACTCTTGTATAACAAATAACTATTACCGGCCAGATCAAGACAAACTAGTTTTGCCGAGGATAACATATATTAGGAATAAACTTTAAAAATTGAAAAATAAAAAACAAAAACCGACTTCAAAACTGTAACATATACCTATGTACAAACATAAACTATAAAGTAAAGAATAATATTTTAATTTCAAAGCAAGAGCCTTTAAGGACAATCAACAAAATTATTGATATTTATATATCTATTTAATATTTATAAACAGTTCTTTTTGGAGTCGGTGCCAGCCAAGAAAGACAGTTTAATTCTGCCTTTGTAACAAACTTTCGAAAGGTAGGGGAGCGACGGCGCAGACCTAAGGAACATTACCGTATGGAGAGGTGTCGTAAGACGTTTTCTCGTATGAACACTTCGTGTCCAGTTTAAAACTGTCCTTCTTCTTTGCTGGCACCGACTCCAAAAATAACTGTTTATAAATATTAAATAGATATATAAATATCAATAATTTTGTTGATTGTCCTTTAAGGCTCTTGCATTAGTACCTATCCAATATACTATATGTATATTGGATAGGTACTATTCAGTGGATGTATTGATTTAACTATAATTGCTAATTTAAAACCACGATTAAAAATTTGTTGTTTCAAACTATTTCCCTATTTACCCACGGCTTCGCATGATTGAAACTTTATGTCGTTCTAACAATGCTTGGATCGATTGGGGAGAATGAGAATGTATGCCCTTGTCCTAAAAATAGGTTAATAGAGACACTAAAGGTTGAAGGTAAGGCACACAAAACAATTGTACATTCTAGCTCATAACCGCTCTTGTTTTATTGAGCGATAATCAATAAAAAAATATTAATAAATCAATAAATAATATCCTGAACATTCTCACACAATTATGTAGCTTAGAAAATATAATATTATATTAATTATTATTCGATATATAATATCTTAATATGTATAAATCATCTGTACGTGTGTTTGTCACCTAAGTCCTCCTAAACGGCTGAACCGATTTGGGTGATATTTTGTGTGTATATTTCAATGGGTTCCTCAATGGTTTGAAGTGAAGCTAATAGTTATTATATAATATCATAGTTGGACTAGTGCTGCGCGGTTTTATTCCGGAGATTTGTTACCATACCATAACATACTTTTAAAAATTCCAGCTATTTAGCCTGTTATGAACCTACTTCTCAAATTTCGAGTTTGTAGCATTTACTTTCTGAGATTTCGTTTACGTTGATAATCCCTAATTCATTCTCTTAGGTTAAAAAGTTTGAAAAACTCCCATATACGTCTCCATTCATTTTTAACCAAAAGCAGGTTATATGAAATTTCGTGCTTTTACTTTGAAAATCAACAACCGTTCATCATTTTTTTACCGCCATAGGGGTGAAATTTCCAAAAACCCTTTCTTAATGGATGGCTACGTTATAAATGGAACATATATTATTATGCAAAATTTCAAGTTTCTAACCCCCAGCGGAATAGGCACTGTGTTGATAGGTCAATCAGTCAAGAAAAGTAATTATATATGTATACCTATATAGATAGATAAATAGCTATTAGTCAGTATATTATAGTAGGATTAGTAAGAAGGCAATAGTCAATATTAATTCTGGCATTGGTATAGAAGGTAAAAAACAACAGCCACAATATCATAGGATAAATTAAGGATGAATAATGACCTGTATTTGATCAGCTCTGCCAATTTGGCTTATATCCTTACTTTTTTATTGCACAGATAGTTTATGAGTACTTAGTAGTGATACGTAAATTAATAAAACATAATTTTATAAAAACATATTTAATTATTACTTACAGTAGCGGAAATTCGATAATTTACTTTGACAATTCATAATTACAACGATAGTAATTTTTTTCGGTTCTGCTATTTAGATAGTCTCTAGGTCTAGTGAATTGTTAGTGACATCCACCAGATGCATCAGTGTGGCGATGGCCACTTAGACTCACTCTTGCACAACGAGTCATGCATCACAAACACAACGAATCGCGCGGCACCGGCACGGCGGCGGCGCGGGCGTGCCGCGGCCGATGCAGGCGGGGGGCGCGTGTCGAGGGTGGTCGACACACGTCCGCCGCTATGCGCCCCCTCTCTTTTTATCTAAGATTTGGATGATGTTTCGTTGCTCTCTTCCGATGAGGATGACTCCTTGCTTTGATTTTCGGTGGAGTTCTCTTCGGAACTGTCAGATGCAGGTTTATCACCCTGAGGTTTTTCTTCGGGCTTTGCTGGTTCAGCTTCTTTTTCCGGCTTGGTAGATTCCACAACTTTCTTATCGTCTATATTTTCAGGTTTCAGTTCAGGTGTTTTTGCATCTTTGGGTTTGTCGGACTCGGCAGACTTAACTGTTTCTTTTGGCGCTTCTGTTGGCACTTCTTTAGGTGATTCTTTAGGTGCTTCTACAGGTGCTTCTACAGATGCTTCTTTAGGTGTTTCTTTATTTGCTTCGACAGCTGCTTCTTTAGGTGCCTCTACAGGTATTTCTTTAGTTTCTTCTACAGATTCTTTTTTCGATTCTACTACAGGTGTTTCTTTAGGTGCTTCTTTGGGAGACTCTTCAATTTTATCACTAACGGTATCGCGTAATACACGCAGGATTTCTGCAGGTACTTTAGCTTCCACGGGAGTGGTAGAATCTGCAGCTGGCTTGTCTTCAGTTTTGGTAGGTTCTATTTTTTCTTCGACAGCTTTGCTTTCAGGGACTGACGAGATAGCAGCCGGTTCGACGACGTCAATACTCCCACTGACTGATTTTGCAGATGGGACTTCTTTAACTATAGCTTGAGCCACGTCTGATGGTTCACTTGGTGTTGGGGCATCTGATTTAACTTCGGCAGGTTTGCTATCCTCCGGTTTCTTTTCAGGAGCAGCAGCCTTAGGTTCTAGTTCCTCGGTTTTTTCTACAGCTTTGGACTTAGTAGACACAAGCGAAGGCTCTTCAGGTGCATTAACTTTAACTGTCTTTTCTTCATTAGGTTGAGCTTCAGGCTTTGCTTCAACTTCAGGTTTTGCTTCAACTTCAGGTTTTGCTTCAACTTCAGGTTTTGCTTCAACTTCAGGTTTTGCTTCAACTTCAGGCTTTGCTTCAATTTCAGGATTTGCTACATCACTTTTTACTTCAGTAGTAGGCAATGAAACAGCAGGTTCTTCGGGTTTGTTTTCGGCGACCGGCATTGCCATGCTCATAGCCGCAAAGGTCAAACATAATAATAAGACCTTCATCCTGAAAAGAAAAATTGTGCAATTAGTGGTTTGATAAAATAATAACACCGAGATTATAGTGCATTTGAATGCACGTGTTGAGTCGACACGATAGCTAGCACGCTAACGACTCGAGTCGTGAGCCTGGTAAGCCAATGTTACACGCCGAATGGTTTCAATGCTGAACAGCAATTTTTCTATTATGACTAAATCATCTAAGGGTCTAATGCGCTGGGGTACCAGCAGGTTCTAGTTGATTATATTAAAATTGATATGAGTTAGTGATAAGTAGGATGTAAGCTGTTTGTGAAAGGGGGCTGACGATAAAACTTTCGAAAAAATCTCACGGTTATATAATAAGCTAAATGTCTTACTACCTACTGATATAAGTACATAATACACGCAACCCCACGAGTCTCGATTATTATTGATCGTACCACGCGACATGCAATTTTTTAAATGTTTTTATTTTGTTGCCCTAATAGAATTAATTTGTTAGGCATAAGGTATTTCGTTAGAGACTCGTATATCTATCAGTACCTATTAGGAAGGTTGTACACCTTGGTGGGTTCTATTTATAGCGAGGAATAGCTGTAGGTAGGCCATTAAGGCGATATCCCAGGTCCTGTAGGAATGCGGTCTGGCGCCGTGCTGTGAATAGATTACAGCCTCCGTCTCGGGAATAGTCATTACAAAATAACCAATATTGGCGTCCACCTCGGCTATTATTAAGTTGATTATTTAATATCAGGCATATATTATGTTTAATATTAGGTAGGTAGTAGTATTTGTTATACTGTGATTTTTCATTGAAATTGTTAGTTTATATGTAAATTGCCAAAAATAGAGTCCTAATTTTAATTATTTATAATTAAAAAGGACACACAATATTCCATATGATGGACACTTCCTATCCTAGTGCGTGCGCGGTGTTACACAGGATACGAACTGCGCGTTGAAAATATGGATGATCCGGCCAGACGTAGGTAACGCATTATCTGAATTTTAATTGGCTCATTGAATTGAATTGGCAACTAGAATGCAATATGTGACATCGTATGAATGATTCACACACAATTGTACTAACTTTACGAGTATTATCGCAGTGTTGTATCGTGTCAAGTCAAGTCTGGCCTGCCCTGACTCATGTTACGTTTGTCGAGATGGATCACTTATTTCAGTTTGATTTTAATACACCTCGATGTTCGAAGACACAAGTTCAGTACCTACCTATCATTCATTCATTCATACCTACGAGAGCTGGTTTCGTATATAACTTGGTTCTCACCTCTTATCACACAGTCAACTTGTTCTTACTTCATTTTTAATCGATATTATATACATGATATCGTCGTACTCGTTTTTTTGCGTGCATCGCGTGGCATCTTGATGAGTTGGCAAAATCTTTAGTACATACATAATATGCCAATATGCGAAATATTCCAAGGGTTATTCATGTAAAATACATGTAATGCAATATATATTTATAGTAAACGCTTGAAAAACCATGACTGTCGAATGTGTATGACGTAGGTAGGCATTAATTTTAACATCATAAAATATAATATTTATGAATGAATTATAGCATAGAAAATTTGATTATATCGCTTACAGAAATACTATATAATATTTTAAAACATTACTAAAGATTTAGGTAAACTACATGTCATAAGTACCTATGCCAGAACCTTATTTTAGTAATAATGATAATGAAATCGATCTCTCCGCCCTATAGTACACAATTAAAAATTAACAGATACCTAATTTAAATACGCACATCAATTATTTTGTAAAACTGGTTCCATCCCACCAATGAACCTTTACGATCGGCCGTTGGCACTGCATGCAGCCCTCACTGAACTTTTACATTTCAATGTTATGTTTTTTATCGTTGAGATTGTTATCTAATTTTTTTATATTCTTTTCCTCGTACAAATACAACTAAAATTATCGTTGATTTTGCACTTTTGTAAGTACTTTCATATCAATCATGATGAAACACTCAAGTATTATGGTATTATGTCTTTGGCATAACCACAGATTGCTTAATGTTTTTTATTTATTTACATAAAGTAAATTTCTCGGGTAACCCGACTCGGTCAACTGCAAATACCTAAACGTAGACTATCTTATAACCTTCCTTTTTCTCTTTCGAGATACTTTAGTGATTAACGTACTCTAAAACTGATGTCAATGAACAATAAACGTGTTAGATTTATGGGAACAGCAAGTTGAGTTATTTTCTGGAAGGATATCCTCGGCGGGCTGAGGGCAAGTATTGTCGTCTTCCCACACGGCGCAGCAATCTTCCAATTGAATCCCAGAGCAAGCTTGGTTATTGCGACAATGAAAAAATTTACCGCCTGTTCGTAGGTTCGTAACATGCTGCCACACGTGATGCTCCGTGTGGATTGACGCGTTTTATTTTACACTTTTGCCTCATCTATTTTCAACATCAATTCCGTGGTCGACAGAGGTCATGAACTAGTTAAACTGTGAGGAAGTTCGATAAAGAGAATAGAAATCAGTAATCGCTATAATTTGTAAAAAACATAATTCTACTGTAATTTTAAATGTGTTTCCTCATTTCTGTGTAGTTATTGCAATAAATAGGTATTCAATTTAGTTTATTGAAATATCTATTGCAGGATAGAGAACTGTTGAGACAATAACTTTCGTTTTCATTTGAATAATATACATTTCATAATTTATTGTATAGTTTAAGAGAGTAGGTAATCCTCGTGAGAACTGTGTAGGGCTGTCGGCATTTTTAATAATATGCATTAATATTGACTCTTTCCGTTTAGATATAATACCTATCAACATATAAAAGTGAATGAAAGGAAATGTATTTCCTAGTATTAAAGTTAACACAAATTAAAGTTATTTATACCTATTGATATAAAACATAATTAATTTAGAAATAATAAATTACTGATACCATTTATTCAATCTGGCAAAACATTTCAACCTTATTTTGTAGGCCTTGTAAAAACTAAATCTATTATAGGTATTGTCCTACCTTTTGTTACAAATTACGACACAACGTCCGATGTGACGGTTGACCGAACGTTTTTACGAAATGGGTCTCCTGTCTGTAGGTAACCTACTGTACCTACTCTATCGTAACAGAATATGTAATCCGTATTTCTGAAACATTACAGCATTCGCATTTAGACGTCAACGTATTATTTTACACATTTATTGCACGATTTATTTGTTTTAAATAAATAAATATGTTTGATGTAAAAGTTATTCTATTATATCATAGAAATAGGTCTCCGAATAAAATAAAATACTATCCATTATAGTTTAACAATTATCTGAATCCAAAATACCTACATAACTAAATGTCCAGTTTAATTTACGTAGCTGTTTGCGATTTGCAATTGATAACTACAAAACGCAATAGGTACTGAATTATTATTTGATTGCTAAGTACCTAATATAGAGATTTTCTTCAAAGTCGTGTATTTTATTTCTTGAGGTTTGCGTCGAAATGTTACAAGGGCATAGTAATCATTTCTAGACGCATCATTACAAGTCCCATTTTGTTTATCTGTCAAGTGCATCGCATGTGTTTCTGATTGTCTATGTAGGTAAGGTACCTACCACCTACCTATCTAACCTGTTGGTATAAGCCTACGTTACTGGAGCTACCTACTAGACTTGCATGCAGCATCTATTAACTGACAGTAGCAGTTGTGTTATGACCCTAGTAATCGGTTTATGATCTATATGAGGAATAATTGGTGATATTAAAATACATATAAAAGAATTGTCATGACCGATTCATTGATTAACTGACATATCAACCCACATCTTAAACCGCTGGGGTTAGAAAGACATGTGTTTTATGACGTAGGTAGAAATTTTATTTATTTAATAAGGGTGTAATATAGGGAACCGCGGGTGAAACCGCGAAGCAGAATGCTTGGTGCTTTCATAAACGACGTGACGTAGTAAAATAATATTTTCCCAATTATCGAGTAGGTAAAACAACACTCTTGTAACATTAAAAGGATCGTGAACATTTGCTAAGTTAATTATGTATTTAACATGTCGTGGATGGTACGATTCCTACAATCATTGTGTCACATTAAAATCTCCGCAGTGCAATTTGCATGAGACGCACGTATCGTGAGATAATTTACATTGTCATATTGTTTTTTTTTTAATCACTTTTTCAAAAAATCTGACAATTGTTTTGAGATATTTACGCGAGATCTATAAGTAGATTCTATCTAGACCTACTTCGAGCGTGGTATGTTGGTAGGTAGGTATATCCATTGATTTTATTATACCTACATACTCGTACAATGCCATTAGAGCAGTAATTTTTTGATGTCGCTTCATGTCGTCGCTTCGCGAAATCTTGAAGTGCAGTAAGTTGAGTAACACGACATTTAATTGAAAGGTTAACTGCACGATGTAGGTATCATTCTTACCACTGGCATTCCACCTTCAACCAATAAAATGAATGAACATCATTACAAGTATGTATGTTCATGTAAAATATCCCAAACAGGTCCAGCTTTCTCCGTTAAAATGCATTAATTCTTGGGAAACATTATATTGATAATAAATTTACATGCCACATAAATTTAAGTATGTGTGCTTGCGACATTTAATTTGGATGTGGATAAATGTTTTCTACGATGAGTATTACGAATCACATAAATTTTATTCAAGAGGAATTATATTTTACATATTTTAAAGGTTTAGGTGTTTGGTAATAATAAAGTGGTAAACTTCGTAAATTAATTTCAAGTTAGGTACTAAGGCAGGTACCTACTCGAGTGACTGTTGATTAGATATGTGAATCGAGTATTTGGTGATAATAGATCTCATCAACCTGATCATAAAAATTGAAGTCTCGTTTCGAGTCCAAATATTGTAAAAAACATTTGAAAGCTACATGAATGATGGGCTAGTTAGGTCATCGTGAGAGGTCCTGCATTACCATTTCATGAGTATCTACTACCTACCTACACCATTATAAAAATTCATGACCATCGGAGTCCACGACCTAGACATACCAAATCACGTTTCAAGCTTTCTACAAAAAATGACCTGGTCTAGTAAAGTCCTGTTTATGTCTAGATACAGTTACCTACTACTTTCTATTCGAACGATCGTGATCTAGCGAATTTTTAAGGCAATTTTGATCGCATACCTACTTATTATTAGCCATAAATAGGCGTCAGCATCTCCCAATTTTCAATACGAAAGAAAAACGAATACCTGATCGACCGATCGTTATTTTCGGTTAGAATTTTATCGAAACAATCGGTTTGTCATACTTAGGTAGTCAGCTCAAAGTTCTATAAGTTGCATTAGTGTTGTAACCCGTTATTCGTGTCGTGGGTTCGATTGTGTAACATAGGTTCGGTACGACCCACGGTTCATTGTCGACACATTGAAATTGGGACCACCTATCCATCCCATTATCCGATACATCTCTTTCGATAAATCACGACACGTTGATAGTGTGTTTATATGTAATTTATCAATTGAAAACGCAATTACTGTATGTAGTAAAAATCTATAAGAGCTAAGTGAATTCGTTTATCTGGATATCTAGAACGAAAGTTTTATTAACCCGTATTCTAAAGTTGTTGGCGCCTATTTACAGTAAGAAAGTTAAATGTTAAATGAATCCTAATATCATGTATCTTTAGATGAAATTAACATAAATAAATATTAATTTCGTGATAACGAAAAACCACACGTGTCGTCCACTTGAGGAAAAAAATACGGTGACAATAATTCACTGCATTTAAAAGACAAGAATTTAAATTCACTATAATGAAATCTTTACATTTCAAATCAAAACACGTGCTATTTTAGCAAGTGAAATATGATTTTAAAAAAGTCACCAGCTAGGGCCAGATTCCGCGATAGACAACATCAAAAACTGATTGGGAGGTCATGTAAAAAGAGTAACAGAAATAGAGACTATTTTTATTTGACTGTCTGTCATTTTATGAAGTATGCGCGCGCCACAGGCGAAAAGCGTTCATAATATTATAATAAATACCTACTATTTTATTTTTTTATTGTAGGTTTTTTTTTATGTCACAAGTGACAACGAGGCAGGCGGGTCACCTGATGGTAAGTGACAACCGTCGCCTATAGACATTGGCAACACCAGGAGATTGCCAACGTGTTGTACACCTTATTACAATGCCTTAAAGGCGAACTGGCTCTCAAGTGCAATTGCCGGAACACACCAACAGGTGCTTGGCGACAGATTTTCAACTTGAGGGTGGTAGCCAGCCAGTCGAGTACTACAATGTACCCTACCACCGTGCTGTGGTTTCCTCACGATGTTTTCCTTCACCGAAAGCTCAAGCTCATTGTAAGGATTCGAACCCACGACCTTCGCCGCGGTATCCGACGTCACTTACCACTGAGCTATCATCGCCTTAGTAGGTTTTTGTCGATCCAAGTTTCTTTTTACTCCTCGATTATGAGAACTTTATGTGTAATGTAAGGAGGAGCAGTAAACATAATCAAGTTGGGTTGCATCGTTATTGTTGCTATTTCATTCCGTTTCAAATCGATTCCCTTTACTTGAATTGCGGCCCGGTCATATGTGAATAGCTCAACATTAAGGTTAGGAAATACCTACATTTGTATGTATCATAATTTATTTAGAAATACTTCTAGGTAGTAGGTACACTTATATGATATGAATATTTAATTAATCATGCACTAAAGTCATGTACCTACTTATTATATTTATTTGCTTTTAAATTGTTCGTAAAGGTTAAATAAGTCTTGTTTTTTAGTTTCTCTTGCTGTAGGAACTACATATTATGTAGGTTTATTTAAGTACCTTTTATTTTGTAAGTTATTTTGTGCGTATAGGATGATGTTATAAAAACAATAATTCGCTTTAATAAATAACATGATAAAAGCAATCAAAAACGGTAACCAGAAGCCATGTCAGATAGGGCAGTATTAGATGAGCTTAGGTCATTGCCAGCGGAAGAACTCGAGTTAGTATAACGGCACTAGCCTGCTTCGACAAGTGTGAAATGTCAACAAATCATTTCACTCATTTCAAGTTGACCACCGCCGCGGCGCCGTTTAAAGCAACAACATAAATAATATCGCCGTTATCGTTCTATAGTTATAACTGTTACGTTAAGTTGTTTTAATTTGCGGTTATTAATTTATGATAAATATTTCAGTAGTTGTATTACTGCGTATAATTTAATTTAGTTACATTTGATTTGGTTTTATTTTTATGCAGATGTCATGAATAATGCAGATATGGTCTGAATTTGTTATTCAAAATTGCATTCGTTTAGTGTAAACAAAATGCTCTCCGCAACGCAAAGGTTATTTCGCAAGCATGAAGATCATTTGTGATTTGTACCGTGAAAATGGTTGTCTTTTTTATATTTTTGTAAAGGTAAGTATCGAGATTGGCCTCGCTTGTCCGAAAATAATTATACATGCTGCTACATTTTATTATTGTTAGTAAACATCCATGATCCATGAAAATCTTTATCATTATGTTTGTTAATTGACGTGCTGCGTTACCTTGACTAGCGTTCCTTACTGGCCGCTGTACTTTTTGCCCGGACCTTCTAGTCGAGCAAGAAAATGATAGGGTAACAATAAGTTTCTATGAATGTTTCCGTTCTCATAGCTCAAATGTGGAAAGTCTGACTATATCAGGGTACTCAATCATTGATGTCACGTGCCACGGAAATGTACTGCGCAAATCATAATGCTCATTGAGTCACAATACACAGGCAGGAATATGTGCAAACTGACGCTGTGATGAATTTATGGTGCGCTGGATGTGATACTTTTACTAAACGCTTTAATACTTTTATCGAGTTGATTTAAGTATATTTTTCACTTGTTTTGAGAACTTAAAAACCAATGCCGTTTTTTTTTTCAATTAAAACCCTACATAAAATCAAAATGCCTGCTGTACTTTGTTATGTCTATTGAAAAAATATTGAAAACTCTGTTAAATACTTTATAAATATTGTTTCTTCTCCACGTGAGATCACAGGGTTGAGTCATGAAAAACAATTAATTTTTTCTCAACATGACTCGTAAGTTCGACAAGCCAGACGTTTTTATAGTTATTTTGTAACGCTTCATTCGATTTGCAGGGTCATTATTAGCTACACACTGTGCCTAATTACTAACTTCATTATTTCTTTCAATTAGGTACAAAATTCATAATTTATTATTCAAGCATAGGTACATGCTATATCGAGCCAAGTAGCCATAGATGTTATTATTATTTGTTTGTAATATTACTGAAATAAAATCATGAAAGAGTTTAATGGTCCATACCTACTAATGTAGTTATTATATTAGTTAATTTTCTTAGTGATTCACCAATGTCAGGAGTGCAATAAAATAGTTTGATGCTCGTCTAACGCTGGTATATAGCCAGAATCAATTTTCTACACATTAGTCTTGGCTGACGAGACGGCGTTTGTTTTTAGAGAATCGTGAAGGTTTAGAGGAAAATAATTAGGAAATACGACGTTATTTTTTGTTTACCATTTTTTATCAATAAACTTAGCAATTATACTTTGCTAAGTTTATTATTCTTTTAAATACTCTTTTACTTCTCATTCGCGTTCCCGACGGATCTGTTCTTTTCCCAGGATAAAAGGTATCCTATCTCTTATTTCAGGATATAATCTATTTCTGTGCCAAGTTTCATCAACATCGGTTTAATCGTTTCGGAGTTCATCGTGACTATTCGTGACACGGGAATTTTATATATTAAGTTTTTTTACGAGTTAAGAGCATCCTATTTGCCTTTGATTGTTTTCACTTTGAAAATTGAAATTAACCATCGCCTTATTTAAAACGGGTAACAAATTGTCTACCGTGCATTGTTTAGCATCATCGTCCGCTTTGAACTTATCGTTTTTCAATGCGTTTAATAAACTAATAAATAAACAAAACAGTCTTATAATTTAGAAAACCATGATTTAAGTACATATTTTTAATTATGCTTTATTTTGTGAAAAATATGAATAAGACACATTCCCTAACTACACTATATTGAAATAATATTTGTGTACCTAGGTGTTTCTGGAAAATGGTATACATTAGTATTTGAACCTCTATCACACATTATCGAAACGTAAATGCTAATTGTTCATCTCCGCTGACAGTGAATTTGCGATGCAACGCACGGCGCGGGCATTGTCGCATCGCACTCCATGTCCGCTGAACCAGATAAATTCTGGTTATCCTAGCATAGATTGAAATACTCTATTAAATTTATTATTTGCTCAAGTTATTGTTAACCGCTTATATTTGCACTTTCGGATTGGAACTTTGAAGTTCTATTCCAAAACTTTTGTTTGTATTTGTATAATTTGCATCAAATCAATTTTATTATGTTACAGCTACAATGAGATTAAACTTTATAATTTAATTTAACTTTTAATAAATTAAAAAAATAATATTTTCCGTATTTAGTTACTTTATCTTTGTTAGGGAGGACTTTTAATTATTTTAACACTTTCTAAGCTTATTGTACTACTTACTTGGATTTTAGTCCTGTAAGGATATAAGACTGGAGGCTGCAGACGCAATCACTAACACAAGTTTAAAAAGAAACTTTATTCCAAGTTCAAATATTTTTGAATGTGCGATCGCTCTGACTGCCGGCAATGTATTGGTGGTTTGTTTGATAACGTCGGTGTTTATATAGTAAGTTCGTGAGGCTCGTTGACAGCCGATGCAAGTGGCCTGCGTATGACCATCTCAGCCGTTGGGAGCTTTGAGTTCATACTGTGCATCTTTTGTTTTTTTTTGTACATGGAGAATTTATTAGTGTTTGAACGTCGCGTATCCGTTGTCGCGTTGGTTAATTATAATATGCAATTTCATTCTGATTTAAAAAATCTTCTGTATGAGATGAGAGACAATAAACCATTGTTATTTATCATTAGTCTTATTATGGTGAATTTGTGAAGAAGAAGGTATGAGTATTTATATAAGACAGATAATATATATTTTGAAATCTTATAGCCTAATTATTACCTCCCTATGGATAACTGGTTCTGAACAAAAGAGTTAAAACAAAAGTATTGTAAAAGTTCTGAACAAAAGTAGGTATTATAAATGTTTTATAATTTTAACATCATCAAAATTGAAAAGGTAACTGTATGTTACATATGTTATCAGTGGTAAAAGAAAAGAAGAAATTAAATAGGCAACAAAACATTGAATTGAAATACGAAACTAATTATGGATATAGGTACCTACATTATAAATATTTTATACGTATATAAATTTTGGTCGACCCTATATTGACCTCCTCCTCCTATTCCTCCGATATTGTTAGGGTCTCAGTACCTATTCCTAGTCTAATAATAACACATAAGCTACCCTACCTATATGCTAACCTACTTTTATTTGCGTGATCATGTTTTACATACGCATTTCTAGACATAAATACGTGACATTTGTTTTGATTATATTATTATTATAGACGCGTGACATTTCGCTACATTATTCGTGAAATTTATAACAAAAATAATGTAATTCTATATAATATTTAATTTGTTAATAATATCTAGCTACTATTCATATCTTAAATCATAATCAACAAGCGTTTGTATTTGTTACGATAATTATTGTGGTTGAAGTTAAAGGTGCCTTGAAGATCATCTCACTACAGCTGTCGGAACAAAGAATCAAGTAGTGGGTGACGAAAGTTTTCTACTTGAGGGTCAGGTCAGGCATGTGCATAAAAATAAAATAAAAAAATCTTGGGGAATTCTTCCAAGCGTCCATCCTGATCTCAAACTAAGTAGAGCTTGTACTATGGAAACCAGATAACTGATATAAGAATAGATAATTACACCCAAACTCGGGACAAACAGACATGTTCATGCATACAAAAGTCTGTCCATCCATCCATCCAGGAACGTGTGTTATACCAACCACGCTAACCGGCCCATCCTGTGGTTTCATTACGATAATATTTTGGTCTAATTAGGTAAGCTGAGTTACTTAATGAATCAAACAATTCGTCAACTCGCGCACAGGTTTTAAAATTTCAAAATTCGCGCCCAATTTTCAAGTAAATGTCATCGTCCCGATTGTCCCATTTGAGAACCAAGTGGTGCGGACTCTGAAACCCCGATTGTCCCAAGAAAGAACTGACAGGTTAAGTATTTATGTAGACTGTGACAGGCTGATGATAGCTGAAGCAGTTTTTAATCATAAAAAATGCGTGGATGTAGGTTTTTACCCACTATCACAGCTAAAAGAAAATAATGTTTGCGCCGATTGAACTTTGATAGCCAACTGAAAGCAATATCATTTTACCGTATTACGGTGCCACATTTTTCCATAAAATTTCAAACAGGTTAAGCTTAGATTTATTTTATTTATATTATGAGTTATGATTATGACAACGAGTTAGGTCTTAGTCACATTCGAGAAAAAAAAAACATTTCAGCAGCAATTGATTACATCGCCAAAAAACGTTATAAATTTAGCGTAACGACTCTCAGTGTATCCGTACTTAGTTACGAGTACTTAGGTACTTAATTAGCTACTTGCTTGATGTATTTTTTTAAATATATTAAACTAGCTGTCCTCCGCGGTTTCACCCGCGTTGTGCTATCTTGTCTTTTCCCGGGATAAAAATATAGCCTAGCCTATTTTACTCTGGGATAATGTAGCTTTCTAATGGTGATTTTTTAAAAGTAGTTTTTAAGTTTATTCGTAACCTACCTACATACAAAAATACAAATCTTTCCTCTTTATAATATTAGTGTAGATGTAGATAATCCACCCACCTACTTACTTCAACAATGACATAAAATATTGGACACTGCTCTATAGCATTTATGGATAGGTACCTATCTTTTTACCTATAGATTTTTTTTATTATTGGTTCATTTATTTTGGGAAATTACATCCAATCCTCCTACATCCAAGCTTACAGACAAATTTTTCGGGAACCGCTGCCTGGATAGAACCTTGAAATATTTTTGGGTACATTTAAACATTACGTCGCTATATTATGCTGTTTAGTTGTTTACACAATCAAATCAATGGAACAACGACGCTTGGTGCGAAAACAACAATAAGTACCTACGCTAAAATTAAATAATCAACATTGTCTATGTTTGTAGTACCTATCTAACCTTCATATATCTTCTAATGTGAACGTAACATAAATAATTAGAGATGTCTACCGTGTTAGTAAACTTTTTAATGTTAATGTTACACAGGATATTTTTGTATCCCTTAGTTATTTCGTGCTTGCATAAAATGCCAAACCCTGGCTAGAGAAAGGTCAAACAAAGCAGACGCTACGCTTTTTTTTAAATAGGTACCACTAATGTGGCATACAAGCATACAGCCCGCCCGATGGAATGCGGCTAACATAGTCTACAGAAGCTTGCAACACCAGGGGTACCTACCAATCTTACATTACTGATCTTATATATTTTATTGCATGTATGGTGGAAATTATTTGATCAATTTTATTATAACTTAGTTGGTATCCATCTGTGCTAAAACTTAGCTTAAGTAATATCATGCGTTGTACCAATATGATCACGAATCGATTTAATTAGTCCTCATACCATAGACAAGTTTAAAACTCGTTTGTTTTGTTTTGATGAAAAGGCACAGGTTATAAGGTCATATAGTTTCTTATATTTTTTTAATCATAATTTCTTTGTTTGTTCGTGTAGCCCGATTCAGTGCCCAAGGATACTTAGGTAGTTGATTTCTTAGTTGCAGATAAATTCAAATTATATTTAAAATTCATATTTTACTGCATTGGAATAATAATTAACAAGCGATTGAAAATTCAAAGTTAATCGATCACAATGACATTATCGTTACAAAGTCGTAAAATCTGCTATTGTGTAGCAATGAAAATTTTAGTGCTGTTATTGCATGCTGCATACCATATTTCACCTGTTAGCTATTTTTGTTATAGGAACCTAGGTATTTTTGTTGTTTTTTTCACAAAAGCAATCGTCCGAACCGTGCGTTAGACTCTGACAATTCATAAGTGCCCGTGAAGGTCTATTTGAATAAAAAATATTTATTTAATTTATTTTATTCAGTAAAATAAAGAGCAGCAAATGGAACAAATCAAACAAAAGAACGCGAATATTCCTAAACAAAGATTGTTTTTTGTTACATTATCTCTACATGGTAACTTTTGTCAATAATTTATCGCCATCTGCGAATTAACCTACCATGCACCAAAAAACAGGCACGATTTATGGAAATGCTGAAAAAAATTGCATGTTGGACTCGCGAACGGAGGATTCTGAAAAATAATAATTTGACTACTTAGTCCATGTAATAAAAGTTAATTTAAAAAAATACCCGACAGCGTTAATTAAGAAAAAGATGGTAACAAGATGACCTATTTCCAGTAGATACTAAATCTCATGCAGTCGGAGGCATCTTCTTAAATTTAACTACGAGTATAAAGACTATTTTATAGTTTTTGGCTTCGCCTGCAGTCGGGTATTTTACCGGTTTTTACCATACATACAAGCTATACCCAAGTCTTTTAAAGTGATTTATGGATAAGAGTCATATTTTTCAATTTTAGTACAGGTAAAGAACTTTTATGTTATCAACTGTAATATAGGAATATTTTTA
Source organism: Ochropacha duplaris (assembly GCA_951361185.1). Taxonomy (NCBI): domain Eukaryota; kingdom Metazoa; phylum Arthropoda; class Insecta; order Lepidoptera; family Drepanidae; genus Ochropacha; species Ochropacha duplaris. The sequence goes on from OX592703.1 coordinate 8,670,068, forward strand.
TTCCAACATTTTATTTTATTTTATTCTGGATAAGCTTGTGATGGACCACAATCTCACCATGGTAACTGATGATGTGGCTGAAGGTAGTAAGCACACAAAGCCTAGATGGGAACTGGCTCTCAAGTGCAGCTGTCAGAACACACCGATAGGTGCTTGGCGACAGATTTTCCGCCCTGCGGTTTCACCCGCGTTACCGAGGGATCTTATCCTTTCCAGGAATAAAAATTATTCTATGTGTTATTCCAGGATATGATCTACCTGCCAAGTTTTATCAAAATCCGTTCCGCCGTTTTTGCGTGAAAGTGTAACAAACATCCATCCATCCAAACTTTCACATTTATAATATTAGTGGGATTAGTTTTTAGAAACTTTTTAAAATTAAACTTCGACGATTAACGTTATGATTATTATTACAAGCAAACATTTTTATCATTTCTCGTTGTTCATAAAAAAAATACTGAGTGTATGTAATGTACCTAACTGTAGGTATTGATCTTCCTAATAATGTTTAACTAAGTTTCATGTAACATCTCTAAGCTGAGTTAAATATAATATCAGGAAGTCTACTCTCATATTTTTACGTGCATTATTGACAGCTGTTATATTTATGGCTACCGCAAAACATATACAAAGTATTTAACAATTACCGTAGTAGGTATGTACTATTACTTATTGTATAACAATACTCTGAGACAATACTAATGAACTCTGTTTCAGTATATATAATATACCTAGTTATGTATTATTCTATTGTTAAATGATTCCAGTAAAATTAAAGAGACCTTCAGCCTAAGCAGGAAATAACAAAAATAAGTATTTTCTTAATTAAGCATAGTTAACACTCAAGTTGGTTTAGTGGATTACTTTAAAAGAATAAGATGAAATAAAAAGTTTATATTATAAATACTTAGATCGGTAATATTTTCTAGAGAATGGGCTAACTAAACGATCACAACACTGATCAAAAATTGTACCGGGCGAACTTCTTGCATTAAAATCTCTGGCATCTGGATTTGAGACTAGCCTTTTTGAAGACTTTCTGAACGTTGGGCTATATTATCACACCTAAATGGTGTATGAGTGATCGACTCCCTCCATTTCACAAGCTTTTGTTCAACTTTACTTGTTAGTTAGTATGTATGGGTCGAATCTTGCAATTAAATTACAACCAGTTCCATCCGAACGAGTGAGCTGATATTTTGCACACACTTATGGTGTGGTCACAATAAAATCTTGTAATATCAAAAAAAAATTATTAAGGATAGAAAAGTTTATTTGTTTGAATATTTTTAACACATGTCACCCTATAGTCCGGCAGGCGCGGCAGGCGCATGTTAAGTACTCTCTGTTGGTGGTACCTATTTACTTATTAGTACATAACCAAAGCCGGCTTTTGAGATGTGCTGCAGATAGTGTTAGCATGTAGATTATTGCAACCCACGTCATAGTTGATCGCTATTGCGTCGTAAAAATCTAAAATAAATTTGTAAACGATCATTATTCAGCCCATGCCCGGTCAGGCTCAACGTCTGAGTCATTTTATCCATACATTAACGTTTCAATTTTCTCAAATTGCCAATTAGCGTTCTGAGAGAACGCGGCGTAAAAGCCATAAGTATATTTTGTAGTTAATAAAGTTTTGGCGCCAAAGTTGGCCTCTCCACTATTTACATCGACAACTAATAAGATTATCACAAGACGGCGTGAAGTAATTGGTACTGGAATCCTAACAATGTCAATAATTAAATTACATAATGCTTTTCATATTGTGCTAATAACAATGCCAGAAATGGCTTCATTATTGTAGTTTTATTAGCTAGTAATATCATGGTGTAAATTTATTTACCTATCATTTATGAATTGATAGCTCCAGTTATCTAGTTCTATTTCTAAAGACTAATAAATCTGCTAATAGTTAGATACGTAGGTAAGTTTATTCTTAGGTCACGTTCTTATCTTGTCCCTCATTTCATAATTTCTCGTTACAATTTTTTGTTCAGTGTTGGCAACATTTTTACAATAAAGACCTTATCTTTCCGAATATTATGTAGAGCCAGTCCTATTAAAATGTAACCACTATGCCTATCCTCATTGTTAGTGGAGGCTATAATTTTTTTTATGGATTTGACCGCGAATCGCGCAAGTTAACCTTTACCTTCATAAATACATCACGGTCTACCACCAGTAGTCACATGCTCAGTCCGTCTCTGTAGCGACAGTTCAGATGTCTAAAGATTATTTAGAATATAAAAAAAATCACCTTATTTCCCTTGGTAATATGGCATACCATAACTTGTGAACTGCTGGACCGATTTGTCATGTGTTCATAATAGTCCAAACAAGGTTCTTGTGGAAAAAATCAATGGAAATGTTGCCTTTTTTCTAAAGGTTTTTTTATTGGACAGGATAACGTCTGTTGGGTCAGCTACAGACATTAGACATTTATTACTTTTGAAGTAGGTAAATAATAAAGATGTGATTTCTTAAATAGATTGTACAATTAGCATAATTAATTCAATACTACATATAAGTTTAGACTAAGAACTATTGTAACAGTCACTGGTAGACCTAATAAAATTTTTTAATCTGGCATGGATCTCACTAATCATATTTTGTAAATCATTCAATATTAATTTGTAGAAAAAGTATAAAAAATGTATTAGGACCTATGAAATGGCTGTTTTGTTTAAAAATGTTAGTTGTTTTTTTTTATTGAACTTTTCACCCATGTGAACAAATGACCTCTTACCCCAAATATATATAGCCTCTCCACTTCGTCGTGGGAAAAAATAAACGTTTGTTATAATAAAGAGAAACCTACGATAATGTTTTATAACAAAAGTATGGCCTACACCAAAAAAGTCTTCATAACTTTAAAATACTTGTATAGGTTAAAATGTATAGTAAGATTGTTTTGCCAAAAATGGTTCTGACGTATTTTGCAGTAAAAGAGTAGTAATTGTTAAATTTGATTTTCCATGTCTTTACTATAATATAACATACGATACATGCCACCGAAACAATTAGTCACATCTTAACTTCTGTGGAAAATTTGGTTTTCACGGATTTCATTTTTGTCTACATAGAGTGGCGAAAAACGTTGTAAATGATTTCTAACCTTATCCACCAATTCATAAAGTAACTTTTGGCATAGTGTTTTCAATTAGTCCATGCCAATTTTTTGTAGTATCTCTACGTATGTTAGAACTAAAGTAGTGTGTGCATTATTTTTAAAATTTTGACAACAAAAACAATAATTGATTTGTTCCGCTGAATCGTTTGTTATACACAATAGGATGTAGGTCTGTACATACGGCTAGTGCTTTATTATTATTTTATTAGCATTCAAATTATTATAATTTTATACAACAGCAAATCGTCCTGGCTTATATTTCAGAACAAAATGTATTTGTGCAAACCAAATACATAAATATATATATATCTAATATATAAAATTCTCGTGTCACAGTTTTCGTTGCCATACTCCTCCGAAACGGCTTAACCGATTTTGATGAAATTTTTTGTGCTTATCCGGTATCTATGAGAATCGGCCAACATCTATTTTTCATCCCCCTAAATGTTAGGGGTAGTCCACCCCTAAATTTTTATTTTTATTTTTGAGACAAAATTTCTAATTTCTATTTTTTTATGATACAACAGACAAAAATACATACAATCCCCAATTTTCACCCTTCTACGATCAACCCTTATTTTTTAATAGCCATTTTAGTAATTTGAGTAATCGGTCAAGCCGTTTCGGAGGAGTATGGTAACAGGACCGATTTGGATGAAATTTTGTGTGTGTATTTCAATGGGTTCCTCGATGATTTGAAAACAAAATTGGACCCGGTAAATGGCGCTGGAATCGGGTTCTAAGTTTTGTTTTAATTTCAGGGCAGGACAACGTCTGCCGGGTCCACTAGTATATATATATATATATAATTGTGATGTTTACTCAAAAATGAATGGTAACACATTTCTATACTTTGTATAAGATGTATCTTATGTACCTATAACATGCCAAATTAGAAGGACATAAAAGATACATAAAATAAAATATTTTTTCATTTACGGTAATTTAACTCCTAAACGGTGTGTTATTATAATAACACACTTACCTACTGATAATATTAATTGGATAATCGGTAAGTATTAAGAGTTGCTAGGTTGCGATCCTGAATCGGATGAAAAACCGGTGCCAGTCGGACTCGCGCACCGAGGGTTCCGAATAAATTTTGTAGTTTTTATTTTAGAGAAAATTGTTTTTTTGTACCTGTTTGTTGTTAAAGCGGCAACAGAAATACATCATCTGTGAAAATTTCAACTGTCTAGCCATCACGGTTCATGAGATACAGCCTGGTGACAGACAGACGGACAGCAGAGTCTTAGTAATATATAGGGTTTCCGTTTTTACCCTTTGTACGGAACCCTAAAAACGATTGGGGAATATTTTGAATAGAACGAACGGCTCCTATTATACATTTCTGTAAATCGGCTTCTTCTCAGAATCGGCAATATAATCGTTCCTACCGAATCGGATTGCCAATCAAGTGGACTATTTAATAAAAATGAGGCAAACATGCAATTGTATTGTATAAATTCTCATACCTTTCACTTCAAAATGTTGTTGATACAAAATTACAATTATACGTGCAAGTAAACCAAATTCACTTTTGGAACTGAATGAAACTCACTCGAGCCAAGTGAAATGTTGCAAAATTATTTTCGTCATTACCATCAGACGATTATTTTTACTCAGTTCTGGCATGTTACATGTATTGTACATAAATACATTTAGACACGTAGGCACGTAGTTTTCCCAGAGAATGTAGACTTATTGTCCTTGATCAACGTGCTATTATCATGATTTTCTGTTTGATCAGCATGGTCATACAAATTACTAAGAATGTCTTGTTGTGTATAAACTGACCCGCCAAGCTGCGCTAGTTAATATCGCTTGAGTGCTTATTTTTACGAGTTCCTCGACATAACCCGTGACAGATCTTCTAAAACACTAATATGTATTTCTAACCAACATTCTCATATACCTTCTACAAAATACTCTTGAGATTTGGGCTTTAGATCGTCGCGACGTTTGACTTTACTTTAGACTATTTCATACTCTACATACTACTTGTGTACTAACACAGATCTCAGATATTAAGACATCCATTTTTTATTTTATATTATTAAACAGAAAGTTTTAATTATTGTATCTAAACCTACCTATTCAGATTTTGCTCTCTCGCCGGTTTTGGAACCAAAAAAAATAAGATTATTCTCTGTAATAATTTACCACGTAGAGTTGACGAGAATTCAAAACCACATCTGATTAACTATTTAATGAAAATAGTGTTTCAATAAATAGTGCCTGATGAAAGAAGTTGAAAATAGTTCCTAAGACCAGCTTGATACCCACAGTAGCACACTGACTTACCAACATAATACAGTAGTTACTAATAAGTTTTGGAGTAAGATTCATGGACCAAATTACGACTACGACTGTACAGAATCCTACAAAACGTGCTGTAGATACATACTTCTCTTAATTTCGTCACTGTCATTGTTGGTAAAGTTCATTCAGAGACATCAAAAGCACACTTAAAATAGATAATTTCATGCGTTTCCCTGTGTAACGAATAGACAACAATAATGTTGGAAGAACGAGTATTGTGTGGGCTGTTAATAACACTGTAAGAAAGGTTACATTATGAGTAAGGAAACGTGTGCCATCAATTCCACCCTTTATGTTCACTGCACCTGTCGGTGACGTTAAGAGTTGTGCACACTGCCTCCGTTGTTGAGTATGATATGAATAATATAAACTTATTAGTTTCCACCACCGGTTTTAGGTAACTGCGCTCTCGAAATAAAAAGAAGAAATATTTCTCTCTATGCCCATAATCTATCTCTTCAATCCGTTGATAATTTGCTACGCGAAAGAGGACTTAATAACCAACACATTCACATATATGTATAATATTAACATGGGCTTTGTGTGCAAAGAAAAAAACTGCTGTTGAGGCTCAAAAGTTACCCATTTGCTGAGCTTAACCAAGTATTTAATATGTAATTCAATCAATAAAACGATTAGTTTTATAACCAATTTGTTTTTAATACCTATCTGAGATAAAAAATTATCTCGTAAATAATAATACCTCAACCGATGTAAAGGAGGCTTTAAGCCTTGTATGTAATTACTTTACCGTACAGCTAGACCGAGGGCTAACACTAACTCTATATTAATAAAACGCGGGTTAAAATGACGCGTCAACCTTAACTCAGACCATAATTTAGTGTTCCGGTCTATCCGTTAACTGAAAACCGTTAACGCATTACTTAATTGTTTTTTGGACTAGCTTTTTGTCTGCGCGTCTTTGTTATTAAATGTCAATCATATTGTGGACGGCTACCTTTACGGTATATTTGAAGAAGGTGTAGTTTAAAGATTTACAGGATTTTTTATTTAACATTTTTATTTTTGTAAAGATATATTCATCTGTGAATACTGAACCACTGTTCTTCAACAATCTCAGGCAATTCTCCTTCATATATATTTTAATAAGATTGTATTTATGTAATTTTGATTATTTCATCGGTTTTTGTCTTTGTGACTTTTGAACAGAGCACAAAGCTCCAGCAAAAATATATATATATTTTTTAAATTCCAATAAAAAACTCGGAGCAAACTACAGTAGTGGAGTAACCGTTTGCGGAGTTGCTGATCTGATGGGTGAAACCAGTTTTAAAACCATTATTCAAAATAATTGCTCATATTACATCAGTTCATGTATTTCTTTAGTATTTATGTATCATCTACTTGATTGATACTTTGCCTGAATTGAATAATTACCTGATGATACTATGTCTTCTAATCTTGGTATCCTGCCAATTTTATTTTAAGTTCACCCCCAATTATTAAGTCAATACCCCATACAATATTTGTTTCTTCTACTGATACACTAAGCTTAATTACATACAATCTGTTTGTCACATATTTACTTTTGTTATCCACGTCGTAGTTATTTATTTGCCAGTCTTCAACCACATGAATGATTTGTTCATTGCTCTTTATGGCAGTACATATAACGTGAATGTTCACGTCAAAAAACACAAAATAATACCAGAATTATATATGTCCCTGCTCTAGTAATAAGGAACTTAAAAGGTTGACCTACTCTTCATGGCCATCCTAAATGAGACCTAATGATTATTATGGTAAAGGGCTCTTTTATTTTTGTTCAGGTTTTATTGTTTTCGTTTCAATTTTATCGACAGCAGAGCTATTGACATCTTCTTGTTGATGACATGTGTTATTTCTACCATTATGACCACAAAGCATGAACGTATCTCAAGGTCTTACATTTATTTTGTGTATTTATTTCTGACGAAGTAGTTTACAGCTTGTCTCATATAGGCAGGATACTTGCTACTCCATACCTATCCGATAGTAAGAAAACATCTTTATTATTCCGCACATTTCCACCATAAGATCTTGGAGCTCTCTAAATTTAGTTATCTTATAACTAAATCATATGCTTATTTTTTATGTAGGAAACAGATTACACGTCTGAGATCAAAGATTCATCCGGACATATATGCTATTTAAAAAATATATACAAGTATACATGCAAAAACTACAAGGAAACAACGCCGGAAGTTAAATTCATTACCTTAGTCATAAAATTTTGCTACTCATGAGTGCATTATATGACTAATGTTTGTTTATTTAAAGAAATATAACTTTGGTATCGTGACAAGGCGATTTAAATAAAATAAATTGTAATATAGCCAGAACATTACAATATAACTTTTGCGGAAGCAATATTAAAATACTATGGGTAATGGCAAAACAGAGAAAATTATGAAGTTCTTGACTATTCAGAACTTCATAATATTATATGTACTTATTATTTATAAGTAATTCCGTTTTGGATAGGTATGATATAAAAGATCTTCGTCTGTATAGAGTATTCACAGTCATTTCATGTTTCTTTAATGATTTCCGAATCTCAAGGTCAATGCGATGCTATTTATACGTATATGCAATGTTGTTCAACAAGTGACATATGAGGAACGAATTTTACATTTGTAATACTAAAATGTATTCAACAAAATATCCTTGCCTATTGTGTGAACTATAAAGCAAAGTAGGTATACTTTGTTGATAATGAAAATCATTATTCAAAATATTGCATTCAAATTCTATGTGTACAATACAAGTAATAAATTAGTACTAGTAGCTTTACAAAGCTTTGCGCAAAATAAAACTGAAACAAAAGTGGATCAGACCGTAGTAACCGCAATTCAACTGCTACTTTACGACCAATGCACGGTTCTCCCGGTCGTCTATCAGATTTTTTTCACATTTGCAATTACGATTATTTTTTGCTCTCTCAAATTATTATCCTTCATCATGCTCACTCGATGTAGCCCCTTGCATTTCATCATCGAGAATCAAATCATTTGACTCGATCTTTTCTTCGTTATTATAATAACTTTTTGTTCGACTATCCTTTAATTTGTTTGTAATAATATCTATAGCGCCAATTTCAGTGTCGATGCCTTTTCGATAATTACCTCGGACCGTTTCAAATGCCATTGGCCTATTGAATGGCGCAGCTTAAATTCATTTTATATGGAGTATAATCAGTTTTATTGGTTCCCATGACTATTTATGTTCCCGATAAAATATCATTGTTTCTCCTCGTTTCTGTATGATGTTTATTGTTTGTGTTTAAGTGATCCGCGAATTGAACATAACCTCTTGAGCAGTATTGCTGGTTAAGTGTATTTCATTCACAGCAGATCCTACGAGTATGGTGAGAAAGTGGTGAGCAAGTAGGTACTTACCTAACTCATTCAATTCAACTCCAAAATATATCAGATTTGAGAAATTGCACAAGATTTGCTTTTGATTTAAATTTTTTTTTTAGAAAATAGCACAGATTTTCGTATCCCTAGTTCGTAATTAATTCAAAAGATGTTTAGTAACGTGTTATTCAAATTTGACGATAAGGCCAAGATGCTCTGCCAAAGGTGATGCTACGCATTCATATGAACCTCTTAAAATATTGCGATGAGAAATGGTGTTGGAGCGATAAGAATCATCTCAAACTCAAAACTCATTTATTCAGTTTAGGCCCTGGTAAGGCACTTATCAACGTTACAGTTGACTCTACCACCGGTTCGGAATACACTTAAACTGAGAAGACTCCGGCAAGAAACTCAGCAAGGCAATTTTTTTTTTACCTGCTTAATAACTGATTACAAAAACATCAAAATAATCTTGCAAAACAGTACCTAATCTAGTATTCTCCATGCACAATTACATTATCAACTGTTATATACGTTGTAAGCTATCCCAAACACCAATTAGGCATTATTTATTAGTCAGGTTATGTACAGTTAGGCACATAAAACAGCTATTTGCATCGTCCTTTCGATCGAGACGGTCGTCGTCGCGTCGCGTCGTCGGCAGCGGCGCCGGCGCAACGAGGTAATGGCAATGAATTTACGCACTAATGACTTGTAGAGCTGTTACCAAGTGATCTCGATCGGCTAGAGTTTTCTAGAATATCAGTCTTTTAGAAATAACTTTTAGAAACTTTTAATTACTTTTAGTGAAATTTTGAACCCGAGATTCCTTAATTCGCCTAGGCAGAGCTACGTTACAGAAGGAACTTGCGTTGATAAGTCATTTAGTCGGTCAGGAAAAGCCTTTTTGTATCTATCGATTGCTTTCAATTATGTGACAGTTTAGATTCTAAACTTTAGAACGTTCATTAATCATAGCGAAATACTTAATCATCTATTTTCGTAACATGTTATATACCTACAAATCGCGTATGCATGTGAATCTGAAACCAATGGTACTTTAAGTTAGGATCTAAAAATATTTGTATCAATTGCTTGTCTGTCACTTCAGAGCTATAGAAGTAAACGTGAACTTAGAGCAAACGAACCAGTCCCACGAGCCAGTAGAATCTGCCCCCACACTTATTAAAGTTAATAGTACTTCAACTTAACGATTTGTAATAGCAGGAAGGTTATTTCCACGTAGTTTACGATGAAAATATATTAATATTTTACGTCAGTAATGTAAATTGTATTGTACATATTTAAGTAATTCTTTCTAATGCTAATTAATGCCACTCGGTTACAATGATTTGACTTTGCAAAATGTTTCTGAAGACAAAATGGATTTGTGAAGCTTGATGCAAATATAAAATGCGCAATAGACGACGGTGGATATTCCCAAACAGAAGATTAATTTTAATACTGATTCACTAGCTTCGACCTCTTGTTGGAGTATTATAGATAATAAAATTAAAATACCTAAGTTTTTATTTTTAAAACTATTATTATCGAAATAATAGATACTCTATTATTACTCATCTGCGACCTTATCGAGAATAAAGCAAAAAAATGCCCAGCATAGTTTTTGCGATATAACAACAGAAAATTTATTAAATATTTTATACGTAAACTGAGAGTCTTCTAACTGGATAAATTCTCAATCTTGTAGGTACATACATATACTTTCTAGCAAGTCGATATATACCTTTGAATGTTATCTAGAATTCAACAACCTTGTCCAGTTCTTCCAAGTCTAAGAAACGAAAGGAAAATGATATTTTTAAAAGGTGGATCGCGTCAATTATTAAAATTAAAAACATGTTGCAGACTCCTATACGAAGACTTCTAAAAAGTTAGGTAGATGTCTATTAACTGGTTAGTGAGTGACAACCACAAAACAATGACGATTTTTTGTGCTGAAAATACTATATTTTTTTTCGCCTCAAGTTACATCGATACTGATCTGCCGCTACGTCTGTCGTCGCTTAATGCATTACTTCCATTAGACACATTCATCCTTTTGTCTTGAATCCAACAATAGTCATCGTTTACCTCAAGACCTTCGTGGAGGTCCTTCTTATAAACATAATGCTTCTAAACGCTTTCTGGTTGACCACGACTTTGTCATTTGCGGTAAGACGTCGTGGTTGTTACAGTTTACTGATTATACTTATTATCATCTCAATTATAAGGATGTTTCTCTAGAATATTTGCCAGATCACCAAAATTTGCTCATACATTTTATAAAAACTATGTCGCATTTAAACGCCTAAGAAGGCGGCCTAGTTATTTAAACAAACCCATCTTAGACACACCTATGATAGGTATGTAGTTCTTGCACCTTGATAATCTAAAGATACATATGATAAATTAAAATACTATTAGGTATATGTTGTATTATATCCAATCTCAGTTTTGTTACATACCATCCTACCCAATTAGATATGTTTGGTATATGTAAAAATGTATTGTGATTTTTTTATACTTAGTGATTGTTATTCATACGATTCGTGCTGCTTTTCGTTTCGCCTACACAACTTCTATAACTTGGAATTCTTCCAAATCTGATTACATTATAGACAATAGAGTCTATGCTTAATTTCACGGTACCCATCGGTCGTAAAGCCTTGCTGTGTCTGTCCATTAGTCAAGTTAGCCACCTAAATGAAACCGAAACTGTATTTCAATGCCGAGGACAAACCAAATTGGCAATGCGAAGCAAGAGGGTGATTTACATTAATATTTTTGGTCTGGAATAACGTGAGCTTAGTTTTGCATAAAAATGGCAATACACGCGAAATCATTTTTGCAACGCATGTCACGTTTGATATAGCGTATCATCCATCATACATTTAGCGTGCTCGATTTGCGTATCAGTCAAGTGATACTGCCTGAGAGATACAGTCGGTGTTGTCTTTAACATTTTATTCCCGCATATCGCTTACAGATCTTCAGACCGTAAAAATTACGCACGAGTGATGTGATATAACTTTTTTTGTTGGTCGATAAAATAAGAATGTAAATTAAATATAAACTATTCAAATATTCATAAATATCTTGATATGAAATGATGCTCACAAAGAATAATTAAGAATTTGCACGTATTCTCGTGACTGACCTTTTGTTTTAAACAATTTTCTAGATTTTTTAGCTTTTATGAACTTTTAAGTATTTAATTAGTCACTTATATGCTTTTGGCCGCGACTTCGTGCGTGGAATTAATTTTTGTGCCCTTTCTCAAGGTTAGGTTTAGGTTAAACACTTTTTATTTCTCAATAAGAAATCAAACAAAGAACAAGATAAATAAAGTGTACACATATTATAATATGACAATATTATCTAAATTAAAATGTAGTCCAATTTAAGTTTATTTTTCATAATATTGTTATTGTCTTGTTGGTAAACGTTGTACATGTCTCTTATAGGTTTACATATCTGAATTTTAATCATGTAAGTATCTATACTAAATATAATGAACGTGTCAATATGTAAACTGTTTGTGTATCTAATATATACCTAAATAAAGATTTTATCTCCTTAGTCCGTCAACCTTTTAAAGAAATGGCAATTGAGCGTAGGTAAAAAAAAACTGTCCAAGCTATTTAGGTGGGAAAACCAAGCTGATAGATAGATGGGCAGTCATCCAGTCATCACAGTTACTTTTGCTTTTATTTATAATATTAGTATGAATGGAGTATGCTTTATTTATTTTATTAATCGCGAGTCGCAACTAAATCTTTTATGTATTTAAGAATCCACCTATAAGTTTCTCTATTTCAGATGTTTTATTATTTGTAGTGAGTAACCTCAGAGCATATACCTACTTTAAAGATAACGATCAAATGACACATTTAAAAAGATTCTATTTTCAATAGTTGTTCACTATCAGTAACGAAATCGATAATTAACGGCTCGATTTTTATTTTTATTCGTAATGAACAAATTCCATACCTACCCGAGGGACAGCTACGGCTTTGGTAGCTTTGTGAATCAAAGCCGTAGTCTTGTGTCATGTCTAGACGGAAAAGAACGAAATGCATAAAATATTACTACAAAGACTACATATCTATTATAAAATTGCAGACTCGCAACACGTGACATTGTTTCATTATACGACAATAATCATGCGGGATACCAAAGAATATGAATAACATGTAAACATTAAACGGGTACAATGTCAAGGCCGTTGACCGCGAGTGTCCGCGAGCCGAGGGTGGCCGAGGTTTGCGCGATGTGCTCCGGCGCAGCAATGCTATTCCTAGTAAGGAAGAACCTTTGTGTATCTCGAAAGCTGAATCTCAGGTGACATATCAATTTCGCATTCTGTATTACTATATACTTCGAATGTCACTTCACTTCGCAAGTTCGTAACAAACGTTTATAGGATGCCAAAGCAAGGTCGTGTGAGTTCGCTTTCGATGTTAGCTCGCTCGCCTGAGTGAGACTCGACATCGAGTTTGTATTTAAGAGAATAATTAGCATTGCAGTAGTGTTTACCCGCGGCACAAGTGCAACAATCAAACGGAAAAAGCTCTTTAAATTTATGACTACCTACATACGTCACTTGTTGGTCACAGAATTTTGCATAAAGCCTTCGCTTATATTTAAATAATTATGATAAACTGTGTGTCAAATACATACCTTGCAACTAATCTCATTTTTAAATCCCTTTTTGAAATATTATCCCAGTGAACCCCAAAGGACTCTAAGCAATTTATTGACCGAACCCTTCATTAATCTCAATGAATCCGATAATCCCTCACAAAAATTCATGTCTTGAATTTGTGCGCAGCTTGCTTCTGAACAGCAGAAAAGATAAGCACTAAAGTTTTATCAATTTGATTTATATTAGGATAAGCTCAATTTGTTTTTTGTTCCTTTTCTATAGACTGTTTGGATGTTTTCAATAGTTCTTCAGAACTAGAAACAACAAGTCTAGATATTTTTTTATTTCCCGTAATAAATAATTTTATTGTTATTGGAAATGGGAACTTTAATTTTGTCGAAATCCAGAAAGCGCATTTATGGAAACTTTTTCAGTCATGGTTTCCATGGTATCCATATTACTGCATTGTGACTAAAAATGACCGCCTACAAAATTATTTTCTTTATAGAATTTTTAAAGTGTAGATGATATGCTAGTAATACAAAAGTTGACCCAATGTAATTCCACTAACATGTTGGTTGACTCAAGCATTCAAGACTCAAGCAGACTGAATGGATTTCCTTTATTTATAACTGGTTACATAGTTAATATGCTAGAATTACAAGTCAATCTACTTTGGATATCTACTTTTCGGTAGGTATTCATAATAAAAACCGTTTTTATAATAGGCATTGACCGCAATATTACAACTGTTATGTTAAAATTACAAATAAAAACTGCGGTAGTATAATCGTTAGTGGCCTGATCGAATTTTTGAAAAAAAAAATTATGCCTTTTTCGTAGGTACGTTATGTCATATTAATGTTAATTAATAATTAAATGGTTAATATTAACTATTCGAAATGATAATACAAGAATGAAGTAGTTCTTGTTATTAACTGTAATAAAGATACAATTTAGTAGGTACCTATCGGATTTAACGCAGTAGGTACCGGATTGGATACTTTTATAATAATGTTTCATCAATTATAGGTACTTAGGTAAAATATAATTATAAGGTCATAAAATAGAGTTAGATACTTTTATCTAGAATCATATAAAAATTATTCCTACTTTAATATCATTAATAGTTTTTCCAAAGCTTTAAACAACAACAATAATAATAATTTGAAAAGATGAGACATCATAAAAGCATTAGTTAGTTACATAATGTTATACCATCAAAGATAAATATAACAAAGTATGTGAAACCACCAAAATATAACTGTCAATCAGTTATTTAACAATCGTCAAGACATGAGCCAACTACCAATCCCAACATAATTTTGTACGTAAGTAACCTGTTTTTGGAACTAATGGGTGTCAATGACACCTCGGCTGCTTGTGGTCTCACTGGTCTGCAGACTGCAGCACCATCTGCTTGCCTACCTGAGTACACAAACCTGATTCTCATCACGGTTAGGTACATATCGAGTTTTAATGCGAACTAAATTCGAACTGACATTGCGTTTTGTTGTTTTTATCTCAGACAGAATATTATCGTTTATTTTCAATATTCTCTCTGGTCAACCCTGATTAGGTCCTTTCTTTGTTGGGTCGATTTATCTTAGATTATTGTTACACGTTTTTAGTATCACAAGTAATTTGTCTCCTCGTTCAGTTTATTCCGGCTCTCTCTCTGCTTTTTTTGTGACTCTGTCCACTATCAGTCTGTATACGAAGTGCACTTTCACAATGTCCTTATCCTGAATCAATTTTATGTAAAGACATATTTTATGTTGTAACACCTTAACCTTTAGCTTTATACGTATTGGGTGTAATAATCTGCAAGATGGCATTGTTATGTTTACAATATTTTTAATGGAAATTTCACAATATATCTACGAGCATCCATCACGTGTGGGAGTCAAGGTCTCAAGATGGGACCGCAATATCAAACTACGGTGAGTCTGTCACACAATGGCACAGCACTCCAAAACGATAAATAGCTTTTTAATTAACTGTCATTTTGTAGCATTACAACACTTTCGCGGCGAATACTCTTCGCAATATTATCATTTGATTACATTGAGATAATCATCTCAGTTAGTTGGTTCCTATTTAAAGATACAATACCTACGTACTCTGGAAAGCATTCATAATTTTCCATGTATCAAGGTCGCGTTAGGAATGAGTAACTCATTCCCTTGAAAATCAGTAAGAAGATAAGCAATAATGTTCAAGAATGTACTTTACATACCTACCATATTTTTCTGCCTTCTCATAATATGGAAATCAGGTCAGGTATTGTATATATCTTGCTATCTTATCGGATCTAACTAATTCTTGCTATTATGCAAGTTTAAGCCTATCCCTAGACAATGTGTTATGTTCTGTCTAAGGGCGAAATAAGTGTCCATTATTATATTGTAGAAATTTAAATGGTAAACCATTTTGTTACGTCCGAAACTATCATATGACAATAGATTGACGCTCACAGTAGAATATATTTGGTCATCGTATTGATAGTTACTTTAGTTATTGAGTTGAGTCTTCGAATTGAACCATAATTGAACCCAGCAAAACACTACTAATTTGTTCTTTGATAAAAAATTACATAGACACAAATTACAAGAACTAAAAACATATCAAGCGCCAAGATAGGTCATTCCTATGGACTTTATTTATTACCTTAGTAAGTAAGGGTTAGGATGATCGCCCCCTATTAAATTCTGACGTCCTTTGCGCAAAGACGATACGGTTCAGGCCGAGTTGAATCGCAATAGGAGTTGGTGGTAACCCCACAAGTCACGCTGAATCGTATAATTAAAGATGGCAGAGTAGCAGCAGGAGCGGTGCCGATATATGTATCGAAATTCAACCTTTAAGGCGATGAAAAAGGGGTTGAAAGTTTTTATTGAAGTCCGTCATTTTAGAAGCTAGAAGCATGAAACTTTTCTAGGCTAACAATTAGAGATAGGAAAAATGTTTTCTTAAATTTCGGGAAACGTGAGTTCAAAGATGAGGTGAAAATCTATGAAACCGGCCGATATATAAGTTATAAATAGTTCAGAGGAGTTTCGTAGTTCGAAGGATCTTTAGTTCTTCTTTCACTGACAAAAAAAACTAATAAAATAATTAAAAAATAGATACCTATTTACCCCAACTTTTGTAGCACAATGTCCTCAATTGTAAGCGGTGTTTACCTATAAAAATGTGCAGGTAGTAATAATGTTTTGTTTACTGTGGTTTGTGTAGGTACCTATGTATGACTGTAACAATAGTTGGTTAACCAAAATAAATAAATAAATAAACTTTAATGCGAGCGAAGCCGCGGGCATAATCTATCTAGTTTTTCAACCACTTTACAGTTCGTAAAACAATCTCAACCCAAACAAAAATGTTAATTATAGGGATGTAGAAAAAATAAGGAATTCTTATTGTAGTGTGGAATAATTCAAATGAATCACAGCTCATAAATATTTTTTATCTCCATTCTTCACGTGTTCTTTAAAAGGTAAATACGCTTCTCAGAAGCACATAAACTCTGTGATTGTGTTAGCTTGTATGTGTCAATTTAGTTGGCGTGGTAAAGCGGACGCTCGCTTTATTTGGAGAGGAAATTTCCTCATCTTCATAGATTCAATCTATAGACATTATTTAGCAAATACTTAGAGCATTTAAAATGCATTGCCATACTGTGAAGGTTACCACTGTCACCCATAGACTTTTACCATGTAGGATTTATGTTCTTACCAGTTACCACCTAGGGCATCATCACTTTCCGTCAAAAAAGTGGTCAAACCCTTATGCATCAAAGTATTCCAAGCCAAACCAATAAAATAAATACGGATGAACTTGTTATTGGGTTAAGTCAAGCAAGAGTTTGTCTAACAAAATGTTATATTTGACAGTAACAAATGTTAACACATTATCATAATCGGTAGCATATTAATACCAGTTTGTATAACCACTTAATACTGACAGTTGACAAATGTCGAGTTATGGTAGGGGAGGCGAATAGGGGATTTCGGGATTTACTCGAGCGCGTCAGATTAACATAAGGGGGGCAACCTTGCACCTTGTGAAGTACTCTCACCAAATCTGAGCCTTCTATGTAGTGTCGAACGCCTAGGGTAGCCCGTCAGATTAGTAAAAAAAAAACGATGGTTTGAAATACTCGAGCGCGTCAGATTAAGGTAAGGTAAGTTAGTTACATGCAAAATAGTGTACATTTCAATAATCTGACAAATTGGGCGTGACGAAAGAAAATTGGAGACTCGCAAAGTTGCAAAAAAAAAACGTCACCTGGATTTTCTCGAGCGCGATTGGTTTTTTTTTTATTTTGAAGGAAATTAGTCACGAATCACGGAAATATCTTAATCTGCCGATTTGCACAAGCCGAAGTGGCTAAAATCATTATTAAGTGTGTAGTCCAGGAATATTATGAGTTTCACCTCAGAATGAGAAATAGTCAGCTATTAACTTGTATAAACCTTTATTTTGACACCCTAAAACTTGTCTCAAAAGCTACTTATCTTAGGGTGCCCGCGACTACTGATTTTTCAAGGTCAAAGGTCAAAAAATCATTTATTGTAAATATCTCGTTTCCTATGGGTTTTTTGGTATATGTATTTTTAATAAATATTGTAGAAGGTTAAATTCTCTACAACTTTTGTACAAACATTTTTTCGATATCTTGAACCATTTTCGAGATTTCGATATTTTTTACATATTTTTTTTTTCAAACCGTCAGATTAAGGAAATCCCTCAACATAATTGTCAGATTATGGGTCAGTACAACAAGGCCATCAAGAAGAACCGCCTGTATAAAAATCTGACGCGCTCGAGTAAATCAAGGTCACGATTTTTTTTTGCATTTTCAAAAATCGGCCCTGACTGATGGTCGCGTCCAAATCGTCAGTCTTTAAAATAGGAGCTACTGGAGGGTTCACTTAACATCCCTTATCAATGTCTGACGCGCTCGAGTAAATTTTTTTTTTAAATATTTTCGACCCCTTCGTACGGCCACCCCCACCACGCAAAACGGCAGATTATTATTTTTCCGTTATCAGACAGACGTGGCGCGACTACCCTATTAATATCTGACGCGCTCGAGTATTTCTTGGTGACTGTTTTTTTTTACATTTTTGAAACCCTGTAGACGCTCCCCCCACCGCTGAAGGGGAAAATATCACATAACCTTTTTTTCTTTATTCCACCTAATCTTCAAATTCCAGTAGGTCCCAAAGACGCTCGAGTAACTACAAATTTAGCATCAATGCCTCCCCTACCATTATGCACG
Source organism: Ochropacha duplaris (assembly GCA_951361185.1). Taxonomy (NCBI): domain Eukaryota; kingdom Metazoa; phylum Arthropoda; class Insecta; order Lepidoptera; family Drepanidae; genus Ochropacha; species Ochropacha duplaris. The sequence continues at coordinate 8,688,817 of OX592703.1, forward strand.
TTAGCTTCAAGTTGTCCCGTTTCATTCTATAATTTTATGTTAACGGTAACAACTTTAGGACCTTATTGTCTAGCGGAGCTTTTCGTTTATTTGATTCTTTGTGACTTTTAATTTATCATTAATTAGATATTTATCAGATTTTACTGTTTTCGACACTATTTGTGAAAAGGAAGGAATTTATTATGTTCCATTATCATTTTTTTTTGTTTTTGTCGTAGCCTGGTAGGTATATCTTTATGCAAAATGAATGAGAGCCGGATAACAGTATCAGAATGGTAATAAAAAGTTTTTATAAGCAAACTGCATGACGACTGAAGATGTAACCTTCTGTAGGTATACTTCCTCAGACATAAGTACCTATGTACTCGTAGCTAACCAAGATAATGAATGATACATGATAGTTCGTATCTGCAAGATTTTACATTTCTAATATTTTTAGAGAACAATAAAATTTGCAATTATAATTTAGCAATACCATTGGCAATTTAATCCTCCTGGTATTGCCTGGTATACAATTGTGGTACTTTTGACACATTCTCAAAAATCTTTAGAATCATCAGTCCTGATTGTGGTTTTTATGTTACAAACTATAGCGCAATGTAAAACAATAAATGCATTGTTTAAGATCTGCTCAGTAGGTCCTAACCTAGCTAGGCATACATATATAAAACCACTTCTTATTCACAAATGCGGTCGAATCGTGACCGGACCAAAATGTAAACATTCTTACTTGCGTAGAGGGAGCTAACTGATAAAGATAAGCCTTGATTAGTAGTCACTACGCTGGCGCTGAATCTAACGGCACTTTGTTCTTAATTTGAAGATTGACTGCGTATAATATTATATTAGGTCGAATACAAATTAAAAAAGAACGAGTTGGTTGGGTAGCGAGAAACTTGTCTACACAAAATATGATTTTTTATTTTGTAGAGAAAATTGATGTTAGATTGGGTCATCGGTTATTACTAAAATCACGATCTTTTGATAGGTTAGGTAGATTTTATTTTTCTCAGAATATTAATAACATTTGTAGTTTTAAGTAGTAAAGGTATAGGTATCAAGTAGGTATTTTCAATTATATACGGCAACAATCTTGCATAAATGCCTACGCATTAAAAAATTACCGTATTTTGTTACAGAATGTGAATTTTTAGGTGTAATACAATACTAATTACCAACCCAATCTTTGCCGCCATTACCCCACCCTCTCGTTAAAGACTCGATGAACTCGCAACACAATCATTAAATCGTGCAGTAAATTCCAAGTGTGCAATTAAGGGGCAGGCTCCCTATTTTTAGCCGGACGAGTGATGCGGACTTTTTTCTTCTTTCAAACGAGCCGGGAAGACGGGTTGCGGTGTCGTTCCCCTTAAACCTTAGGGCTCTTGTAAACTTAGTGCTTTCGTAAAACTGGAATTGCACCTACTGTTCACCGTTCAATTTGTTTTAACCATTTTTTATTCTTCTCAAATGTTATTAAAGAATCAGATGATAACAATGCTCAAACTATAATAGGTATAATGTCCGTTTAGTCTCTATTCCTGGAATTATATTTTTTTATAAACAGTTTTGGGGTTGACCGTCCCATCCACGAACCAAGAGTAGCAGATTTTGATGTTAATGATTTTTGATATTTCTTATATTATATTAAGGGTCGCAAAAGCCTGAGTGAGACCTATAAATGATGAAATTAGGTATTCTTCTTTTGAGCTACTGACTGACCTTATGAAATCCGTGACTCCAAACACTAAATACATAGGTAATATAGTGATCTATATTAGGTTTATAATATTTACCCTATCTATAGTAAGTATCCCGTTTCGCTTTTAAGCCTTATATTGGGGCGATAGTAGGACCTGAGGTAAATAGGCAGTTGAGAGGGGGCCGTAGATAAAATGTAGGCAAGGTAAAATTAATGTAAGGTAATAATTAATTCATATACTGCAAATTTTAAGAAATAGAAACTATTTTAAATGCAACGGTGCATGAGCATGGGTTCACTGCATCAGCAAATTTATTTTCGAATAAAAGAAACATTACAGTTACGTTACTCAGCGAGTCAATCAATTTAGAACGAGGCAATCTGCGACTGATGTTTACTAAATTAGAGCCCGATATTTAGGGTTAGCAGAGTTCACAGGCTGCAAACCCGAATCGGATGTCAAACCGATTAGGTATTCTGCCAAATCGAATGCCTTAGGAGCCATTTATCAATAGGTATCTGGTTTCCATTTGGTGGCTGGTGATCGGCATCATTTTTCACGGTGGTAGGGTACTTTGTACTTAATACCTACTTGACTAAGTACAAAGTACCCTATTTGGTTACCCGCGGTACGATTACGTATCTCGCGACAACTGGCAACAGCGCTTTTGAAGCGCTAAGCTAATACACCGTTCGCTACCACCCTCAAGTTGAATATCTCTTGCTAGGCACCTATATCGATGTGTTCCGGCAGTTGCACTTGAGAGCCAGTTTAGTATTGTCCCTGGTATTGCTAATGTCTATAGGCGACTGTAGGCGCTTACCACCAGGAGACTCGCCTACTTGTTTGTCTAACTTATGACTAAACTCGACTGTCTCGTTATTTTTTATTAGGTAGATGGTACTTACTATTTTTATTTTATGATTCTTATTAAGATAGATAGAGATAAATAACTATATTTAGTAGATATCTAAGTAAAGTAAGAGGATCCATAAATGACGGGTGGTCCTAAATATTTGATACTGCTAAACAAAATTACCTCAAAATAGTTTTTGTTTTATTATTACAGTACCCAGCGCCTGCGATCAACACCAGAGCAACGAATGACATTCTAGATCTAAATAAATGCAACATTTCCAACAAAAAATCATCTCCAAGCACTGAAAATGGGTAAAAGATATATTTTTACATATTCCAAAAGATTTTAAAGTACCACTACCATAATATTTTAAATAGAAATTCTTCACCCAATGATATCCGATTATTCCAAACAAAACGTCCTTTCTAATATTATTTTGTTAATTTAACTTGCAGAGTCGTACATCTGCAAGCTAACCATCTTCAGCGTCCAGCTGGTAGTCTTCCAGAGAGTGCCAGTAGCATGTCGAATGCAGCGCGTGGTCTGCTCCTTCGGTTATTGGAGCGCGATCCCAGAGTCCGCTTGAGAAATCTGAGACAGTTGCAACAATCTGCTTTTTATATGGGCTTCAATTTCGAACACGTAAAAGCTAAAAAGGTAAGTAGAAAAAAAATGTTAAATGTACCTACATATTCCCAAAACCCAGGTATTTGTTTTGAAACGCGCATTCCATGTAGTCGTAGATAGATAAAGTAATTTTTTGTACACTTTGTTTCAGTTATCACCGAAAATGGTTTTGGAACGTCACTTCTCTTATGGTGTACAAGAATCTCCTGAACTTGATGATCAGAATAATCAAAATGATTTTCCATGTTTTGATCAACCGACTTTAGTATGAATGAGTAGATTATGTTTTGTAAAATTGTAATTGTTTCTTATCATAATATTATGTTAAATTAGGTAGTACCTACCTACCTACCTACCTACAACAGTAAATGTAGATTAGATTAATTTTACCTATTGTTGAAAAAATTTGTAACCGAAAACACTTTATTTAATACGTTCTCGTGGGATCTTATCTTTTCCCGGGATCGCCAATGTGCTATTCCAGACTATAATCTATCTCTATGCCAAATTTCATCCAGATCCGTTCAGCCGTTCTGGCGTAAATGAATAATATAACAAACATACATCCATCCATCCAAACTTTCACATTTATAATATTATAGTAGGATAGTGGGTTTTTTTTAAATATTTTTAAGTTATTTACTGACCTATAATAAATGGGCTACACAACCCCGACAGGTGCCATTTTACATAAAGGAAACGAATAATTAAAAATAATTTTAAGTAAGTACTTTATTTTCTTACCTGGTAGGTATACCCAATTAGTGTTATTTTTATATCTAAATAAATGATTTAAAAAATCCCTACAGTGTAAGTACATGGCAATTAATTCTGATACAGTTTAGTTATTCGAAATTTTGTTCTGATTCTTCGTTCAAGCTATTTAGAATAGCATGCCACGACAACAGAGAGGTAGGTATATTGTGTTCCCTGAGAAAGTTCCCAAAGAAATTGTAGATCTAAAAATAGATGCGTCTAGATCAAAGACTTTTAAATTTCTTTGGTCTAGATTAATACGAAAAGTTCAATAAGAATAACCAGCATTGAGGTAGTGTACATTAAATAAAAAATAATAAATTGAAAATAATTTTCAAAAGAACCACTTTGACCAAAGACATTTAAGTTATATTTAAATTTCTTTGACTTTGACCAATGAGAATGATTAATGCTTCGATTAACGATAAATGGGTAGAAAAGAAAATATATCTACGGGTATTCAGCAAACATCTGAAGAAATCGAATCTGGCAGCACTGTCAACCTGTTGCTACAAGTATTAAAATAAACTTTTTGGCGGAAACTTGCGAAGCGAAACAAAAACGCTTTTTTTTTCTTCATTAAATTCATGTATTTTGAATTTTATTGAATAATTTCGGTGGTGTTTTGTCCAATAAAGATCAATCTAAGTGCACAAGTGAAGTAAAATTAAATCGGTGTATCGTGACTTTCCAGGTTATCCCAAAAAATACGTGAGAAGTTATAATGGAATAGCCACCAATTTCACTAAAACAGTAAAACTAGACTGGACTTGTACGGACGAGGACTAGACATCACAGTGAAAGTGAGTGACAATAAAACGTGACTATACCTACATCAATCCCTTTACTTTTAACTCTATCTTCACTACTCTACTCTATTATAACTATTTATAACTATTGTTTTTTCTAACCTTGACATTGGCAGAGTCATCTTAGCCATAAAACACAAATTGGAATTGGAACATAAAAGAATATTTATAAATAAAGAAATGGCTTTAAAGGTCTAATTACCAAGCCAAAAACCTTCGAAAAAAAAAGAATTAAAATAATACTTAGACGAAAAATTGGATTGACAGAATCTGAATAGAATCTGACAGCTTCTAGAACGTTTTGATGTTTTGCCCATACTCTTTGGTTTTGCCTATCCTAAAGGAAAACGAGAAAAGAAGTATCATCGATCGATATGACCAAAGAGAATATAAACTAATCACTATGACAAGAGTGACATGACTGACATTTCAAATTCAATGACAATGATCATCTAGGGATGGATATTTAAAATATACATCGATGTTTTTTCCGATGTAATGCATCGATCGGTTGTAATGCATCGATCGGTTGTATCGATTTTAATACGATGTATTCAAAAATGCATCGATGTTTTCCAAAATATCGATTATTTTTCACAATGGACATGAATAAGCCCTAAAGAAAACTAGGTGAGTTAAGTACAAGGGGGACTTTTTGGCGGGAAATTTAATTTAGTCACGATTTATTGTCATTTTCACTGTAAAGTCTAGTCCTCGTCCGTACAAGTCCGGTCTAATTTTAGTGAAATTGGCGGCTATTCCACTAAAACATTTCATGGACTTTTTGGGACAACCTGCACTTGGGACAATACACGCTTTCATTTCATTTCACTTCACTTGTGCACTTAGATTGATATTTATTGGACAAAAACCACCGAAATTATACAATAAAACTCAAAATACACGAATTTAATTAAAATAAAACGAAAACACAACGTCACTTCGCAAGTTCCCGCCAAAAAGTCTTCGTGAAAGTCACTGCAGTCGTCAGTCAGTGTTGTCGTACTCATAGACACTGATCTCATAGTTTGCGTATTCGATGCATCGAAAATAAAACATCGATATTATGTTCGATGTTGAAGTAGTAAAAATAATGTCAATAAATCGGTTCAATACGATGCATCGTTACAATACAACGAGTGTTAACAATACATCGATGTATATCATATCGTTCATCTCTATCATACATGGCAAGTAAAGTTTCTTTCATAAAATTTGGATAGGTACTGAAAAAGTGATAAAATGAATTCAATCTTGCAAAAAGCTGCAATTACGTACCTCAAGAGCAACGCTCGTTCCTCGACGCATGCTGCTACCGCTGGAGGTCATGGAGGTAAGGTAGTACTCCTGAAAATTATGTAACCACATAACCTATCTAAAATCTTATCTCAAGCCCTTTTTTTTAGACCACCGCGCAGTACAAAATCACTAATATTCTATATGTATAAAATCTGTCTGATTGTTCGTAATTGCATGGGGAAGTGTTTTTGCAGAGCCACACCCCATCCAAACTTATTTACTTAGAAAAAATTTGATAGCTCTACAGTAGTGAAGTAGATTCCCATGATAAAGGTTGTGGGCTTGAATTATACTTACTGTGATCTTGAGCTTTTAATGGAGAAAAACATGAGGAAACCATTGCAATTTATTATATTATACCATTGCAGATTACTTTGTATCTTATTTGGTAACCACCCTTATTCCGAGAGTTCCTGCAGCTGCAATTGAGATCCAGTTCTAGGTTTTGAGTGCTTATAACAGCCAAATCATTAATTTCTATCATCAATTGAGGTAAAAAACAAAGCATAATATAAATAAAATCCTTGCTTCTTACCATATTCTGTAAAAAAAATAGGTACTTGGTTTTTTATATTTATTTCTGACATTACCTTTGGCTTGCCAGTGGGATGATCTTCCTTAAACTAACTACTTACCTCAAAAAAAATTTAATAGGTTTTCAGGAATCACAATTGAAGTACCCTAATCCCTAAGTATACTAATCCACAGTGTAATTTTTATTTTTTTATATTATAAGATTGACAGTAATAATTTATATGGCATTAATAGGTGGCTACAAGCTGTGGAAGAAGATGACATTCTTTGTAGCATTCCCTGCTGTCGCCCTTGGCATGATCAATGCTTACCTGGGACACCAAGAGGGCAGCCATGAGCGTCCTGAATTTGTCCCCTATGAGTACATGCGTATCCGCACCAAGGTAAATATATTGCAGTCTGTGTTTAAATTTTTGTCTCCTAACTTTCCAAATTCTAACAAAAGTTAGGTTGACACCTTAGTTTTACTACTCTACAGGGCCACACAGGTCACTCCAAATGTTTAAATCTAGAAAATGAGACCACTGGCCTGCAACAGTAAGTTGAAGTAAGTGTTGTCATGTTGGACACCCTTGTCCGACGTGGAGTGAATGGTATGTTTGCTGGTGGTCACCATTGACCAACATGGCAGCTAACATGTTAATTAATTAGCTGGTCTAATTGCCGTGAGATTGAGTCTACACTTAAACATGGAATGTACTTAATGGTGGAATATTTTATATGTGTATAGGTTTATCAAGCAAAGACTTATCCTCATCATCAGCTCATACAAGTCCTATAGGATATAGGAAAAACACTAACCTCTCATGACTAAATTTTTTTTAAATTCTGGATAGGCTTGTGTTTGACTACAATCTCACGATGGTAAGTGATAATGTGGCTGAAGGTGGTAAGCACACAAAGCCTAGATGGGAACTGGCTCTCAAGTGCAACTGTCGGAACACACCAATAGGTGCTTGGCGACAGATTTTCAACTTGAGGGTGGCAGCCAGCCAGTCGGGACTACAAAGTACCCTACCACCGCGATATGGTTTCCTCACTATGTTGTCCTTCACCGAAAGCTCGTTGTAGGATTCGAACCCACGACCTTCGCCGCGGTATCCGACGTCACTTACCACTGAGCTATCATCGCCTTAATTACTAACATTATAAAAACTACTTTTGTTCTACAAGTTTTTACAAAACAGAATATATACCTACCTACTATTTTTTTTTTTATACCACTAGGTGGCAAACAAGCTTACGGCCCTATGGACTAGCCTATGGACGCTTGCAACACCAGAGGCGTCACGAGCGCGTTGCCGACCTTGCATAAACCTTCTTACTCCTCTTTTGAAAAACCCCATGCTGTAGTCTCTAGGGAAAACCTCTACAGGGAGCTCATTCCACAGCCTGATCCTACGCGGGAGAAAATGTCTATCAAAACGCACTGCACGCGACCAATTTGGTTCTAAGGTGTGAGGATGAACTCCCTGTCGACGGCGGGCGGTGCGATGGTAGAAAGTTGCCGTGGGCATCATATCGAACAATTCCTCTGAACACTGCCCATTGTACAAGCGGTAGAACACACATAAGGAGGCAAACTCTCTCCTTAGATTTAAAGGCTCGATACCGCTTGTGAGCTCAGGATCGCCGACAATTCTCACAGCCCGTCTGAACCGAGTCAAAAGGTTCAAGTTGGTACTTAGGTGCTCCGGCCCAGAGGTGACAGCAGTACTCCATGTGGGGGCGGACTTGCGACTTATATAGTCGCAGTCTTTGCACCGCAGTGAAGTACCGCTTAGCCCTATTGAGCACACCGAGCTTTTTAGCAGCCAACTTGACCTTCTCTTCTAAGTGACTACAGAACTCAAGGATCCCAAGGCTCTTTGAGATGGAAAGGGGTGTGTCGAGGAATTGTGGATCCACAGAAAATGGGGTTTTTTTGGCGGTGAATGCGCACACTTGTGTCTTGTTGGGGTTAAATTGGACCAGATTGGCACATCCCCAATCGGAGACAGTGGACAAGGTGGTCTCAATTACGGACACAAGTTGTCTGCGACTTTCCTCCACACTAGTTACTACTATCTAACTTAAATTCTGTATTTCGTTGTACCTTTGCCTCCCATGCTCCCAGGCACTGTCAGTCATAGTAATAATTTTGCTACCATAGAGTTGAGTCCTAAGTTCATAACATTTAGAACTTTGAATTTAAATATTTTTATTTTTGTAAGTCTGATGCAAATACATCTGTGAATTAATAGTCATAGTCATAAAAGTCATCGATCAAAAGTTTTTGTTTATGATGTTAGTGATATAAGTCCTGAGAGGTTTTTAGTGCTTTTCCAATAACCCTGTAAATCCTACAAAATTTTATGATTAACTCGTGGAGCTAGTAAATTTTTTGTCTGGAAGATATCACATAGTTTTCTTTATCATTTACTTCTGTATTGATGTTAATGTGTGTAATGAGGTTTTTATTTTTATTTTTCAGCGCTTCCCATGGGGTGATGGCCAGAAGTCCCTGTTCCACAACCCTCATGTTAATGCTCTGCCCAGTGGCTATGAAGACCACTAAACTGTCTGCTTTTAAATTTGGCAAAATTGTTATTGCAGGAGTGTGAAAATAGAATACAAAAGTAACTGTAATGTGATAAAGAATAAACACTACTAAAAAGTCATTGGAGCTTTTGACTGTTTCTTATTATACTATTATTTATGTTTGTTTTGTCTATAAGGGGCATTCATAATTTTATGTGAGACGTTACAAGAGATACTTTAATCATCTACAGTTGATGGACTTTGAACCCACTCCTAATAGATTTATTAGATTTTGTAATGTGACGTCACGAAACTTATGACCCCTCCCACCTCTTGTCACACTTCGTCAATCCCCTCCCAACCCCATTTACGTGTGACCTAATTTATGGATGGCCCCTAATAGGCGATTTAGGTAAAAGTATTTATAAATGTAGGTACCTAACTTATATTTTTTCTTAAATATACTGAAGTGCATCAGCTAACTGGTTTAAAAATGATGATGATATGGAGACGACCAAGGACATGTTGGCTAAATATGACAAAAAATACATAATATTGGATGATTTCTCGCTAGAGTATAAGTAGTAGAACATGATAGTTGTGGACCAGCAAATATTTAACAGAAGGAAATTTCTTTATATCAGTTGCATTGATAATCGAAAATAATAAATAAGTTAATTTCCTAGGCGGCACATTCTTCATACACGGCTTACGGCTTCATCAAAGAGTATAATAATATTGGGCTTCATTCAGCTTATATAATGGAAACCAGTGAACTGGCTACACAATGACATGTACGATACGTTTTTTTTAAATAGATAATTACACAGGCTGAGGATAAACAGACATGTTTATGCACATAAATGTCTGTTCTAGCCGAGAATCGAACCCGTGACTAACAGGTACAACTCGGGCCAATTAACATGATAACTGAGTAAAACTAAAAACCACGACATTCAATTATGTAAGAATCGCTTGCTAATGTTCCTAGAGTCTCTCGTAACTCGCAAACAAAAAAATGTATGTAAAGTTCTTTTGTTACTTTAAAAACTTACTTTACCTACGTACTCAGTGGTAGGCCGCCAATTTCAGAAATAAAGATTATTGAATACGTTAGACTAGGCAGTATGGTCAATAGATATAGTCCCCCCTGAAGGGGCGGAAAAAAAGAAAAAAGGGGCTGTCAGTCAACTGTCAGCTGTCAGTCAGTCATCATCATCATGTAAAAAAGTCAGCTCAGAAAAACAAATAGTAGACGACGATAAAACTAATTGAAAGATAATGTCTAATTATTCAGATAGGAAATATTGTAATAAATACATTGATAATAAATAAGAATAAATACATATACCACATGTTTAATGTATAGTCTAACTAACCTCATTTAGTAATCAGCTGTTTACGATATGATGTGTAATCGTCTGAACGGCAATTGAATAATTTATTTTCAATAGTATACTTTCAAAATGTCGAGTACATCAGTGAAAGAATTCGGCAAGGCATGGTGGTTGGAGGTTTACAATAGAATAATTGGTGCGGTAGTTTTTCTCGACGATTCAAGTGCGGAGTGCCTACATTGGGACGGGGGGCTCTTCAACTTGCTATCCGGTGGTGCAGTCGCTGTGAAAAGTTTGTCGCCATTTGAGGTAACTTGGTAGTTTCACCTATTGAAACCTTATTAACAGAGGCGTAGCTACCGCCGTATCAGCCGTATCAATGATACAGGGCCCCCGGGCTACAGGGGCCCCTAACGCGTGTAAGCAAAAATTTGTAAAGAAGCTGAAAGAAGTTTTTCAAAATTAAAACTGATAAAAAATTACCTAAGGACTTCGATGGGGCAGGAACGGCTATCAGACTTGTCAATATTGTCTATAGAGGCAGAAATTTTAGAAAAACTGAAATCGTCTTCAGCTATAGATGATTTAAAATCAATTTGCCGAAAAAAAGGCAAGAAAAGTGTATATTTAATTTGAATTGTTTGGCTAGCTAAATTTCTAGGAGGAAGCGATAACTTATAATCAATAAATATTTATTTTAATTTAATGCAAGAATTTTTGTTTCTTTTGTGAGAAGCGGGCCCCTCCAAGGCACGCTACACCACTGCTTATTAACCCTTGTAGTCAGCCAGACTTATAATCTCGATTTTTCTATCAGATAAGTAACAAATCCAATTGGATTCTATATTTACGATTCGATTATCACAGTGCACATAGAAGAGATCTCCAAACTATGTATATTTACCAGAAACTGCCAGTCAACTGTATATTATGTAGTGTTTCTGTAACCATCGTTTTAGATTGCAAACATTTAATTATCTATTGTCAGTTTTCAAGGAAAGAGCACAAGAAAGCAGTGTTTATAACACAAACAACGTCAACACAGCTGCGCACAATCAGTGACATAATACGGCACAGTGACTTCACACATTGTATTCTGATATCTTGCGTTAGCCTTGACATTGTTTACTTGGAGCTGAATGATGGTAGAGATGTAAGTGATGTGATTGCTGCGGGTAGATCCCCAGCAGAGTGCACTAAGCAGCTTGAAACAATGTTAGTTGATTGGATTGGCAAAAAGGTATGTTTTGAAATATTTTGTTGTTTTTAAATTATAAAACATAAGTTATAGATGTTGATAACTTGATGTGCCAGTACTCTACTCAACAGTCTGATATGAATCATTTGTCTTACATATAGATAGATCTCTTGTTGAAATCTGAAATAATAATATTTACTGTGGCAAAAAGTTATATAAGTATGCTAGTAAAAAAAAATGCAATATGATACGATTCAAAATACTTGTAATGAGTTCATTTAATAAAGATATTTTGGAATTTAGATTGTTTTTTATGCAAGAATCATATTTATGAATTATATAATTTCATCAATTATGATGTTTTTATATGAGTCATAAATTCCAATTAACAATATAAACAAATTTTTATGAATGCTTTCTTTTTCCAGCAATCAGCCGTAGAAGTTGTCCACATTCCAATCTTCTCAATATCCCCTACCAATGTTGTGTTTCTCACACCACCATACAAGGAAGTGTATCCAATGTTCAAAGGGAAACTTACTCCAGAATCCCCATCAATAGATTTATATGCATTAAAAAGTGAGGAGAGAGCAAGTGTTAGGAGGTTAGCCAGTGGATTAAACAGTATGATGGACTCCATGAATTTGAAGGAGGATATATTTTATATGGGAGCATATAGTTCTTTGGTTACTGGAGTGTTAGAAAATTCTCCTGTTTGTATTTCTAGGAGAAAGGTGAGATTGGATTGGATCTACTTTTGATCCAAATATCTATTTCAATTTAACATCAAAGGATTAACTCTGATAGTCTATAAAGTGTTAACTTCAAACTTCAAACTTTATTGCGTTCATGGTAACATATAGATGGTACAAAATTGGTGATGGTACAAACATGAAACCCTGTTAGGGCACAGCAAAGTAGACTCTAAAAATACATTATTCATTAAATAAAATAAAATATATTTCCTATTTGTATGCATAATTGTTAAGAAATTTAGTTTATTTTTAACATATATAAATTTCATTTTAGCATTTCTTACATACCAACTCTTCATCAAAAAACTCTTGCAGTGTATAAAAACATTTTTTTAATAAGTATTTGGTTAGTTCTCTTTTAAATGTGTTTAGTTTTTCTATTTCTTTTAATTCCTGGGGTATTTTATTGTATATTTTAATAGACATTACATACGGACCAGAGGAAAAGATATTTAGCTTGGAACTAGGAAGTGCCAATCTATTTTGGTGTCTTAGGTTTCGGTGTTGTGGGTAATGATCTCTTGCTCGAGTGAAGAGGGACTTATGCTTTTTGACAAACTGACATATCTCGAAAATATATAGGGATGTAAGCGTGAGGATGCCATGTCTCCCAAAATGTGATCTACAACTTTCCAATACGTTTATGTTTGACAAAATTCTAATACATTTTTTTTGTAATACAAATAGACTGTTTACGTCTGTACTATTTCCCCACAAAACTATTCCATAACGGAGCCAGGCGTGCGCGTATGCATAATAGGCGGTTAATGCTGTTTTAGTGTCAGTAGTTTTCTTAAGCTCTGTCAAAGCATACGTGAATCTTGATAATTTTCCCGCCACCTCGCGGATATGAGCCTTCCAATTGACGTTTGTATCAACATTTAAACCAAGTAATTTAAAATTGTCTACACAGTCCAATTTTAAGCTTTCAAAAGAAAAATTAATAGATAGTGGGCGTTTTTGATGTGGTCTAAATTGCATTAGCTTTGTTTTTGAAAAGTTTACTTCTAGGTTATGCTCATTTAGCCAGCCGACAATATCGGTTAGGATAGTAGTAAGGTGATTATTTAAGTTTAGGTCTTTTGTGCACGGAAATACGACGGAAACATCATCCGCAAACAATATACTTACAGCGTCTATTGTTTTAGGTAGGTCATTTATATAGATTAAAAAAAGTATGCATCCAAGCACACTACCCTGAGGTATAGACCTATTTATATCCAATCTGCGTGACCTTACATTCGTGATACTTCCGGTTTTAGAGTTATAGTGCTCCACCTCGACGTACTGGACACGATCCCTAAGATATGAAGTGAACCACGCGTGAGCAGTACCTCTCACACCTATCCTATACAATTTGTCCAAAAGAATATGATATAAAACTCTGTCATATGCCTTACTCATGTCCAGTAGAATACCGATAGCATATTTTCTATCATTTAAAATGTTAAGTACTTGTTGTATGTACCTATAAACAGCTAAAGCAGTGGACCGATTCCTCCTAAAACCATTCTGGCTCTCATCGAATATGTTATACTTTTCACAATATGAGTAAAGACGATTTGACATTGCCGTTTCTATTATCTTTGAAAAAGTAGATAGAAGCGCAATTGGACGATAATTGTTGCAGTCAGTTCGATCACCTTTTTTATGAATGGGTTTTGTGATGGATATTTTTAAAAGATTAGGGACTTCACCCTCTGCAAAGGACTGATTTATCAAAAGAAAAAGTGGGAGTATCAACTCTTTTGCGCATTTTTTTATGAGTACTGGCGGCATCTCGTCATAGCCGAAGCTTTGTTTATTTTTTAAGTTACAAATAATGTTATAAACCTCGCCCGGGTCGACTGGACGTATGTATATCGAGTTATCCATCTGCGCGGTTGCCCGTCCCGCAGGCGATGTACCCACTCCGCCGCGGCCGGCGCAAGGCATCCCCCCCACCGATGCAAAAAAGTCATTGAATGTGTTTGCGACTACATTGGGATCTTCCGTAAGAATGTTATGGACTTTCAGTTTTATGTTTTTTCTTTGTTTTTTTATAACTTTATTTGTTCGTTCCTTTATTACTTGCCACATAGCTTTAGTAATATTATCTGATTTTTTTATTCTTTTTATATACGCGAGTTTTTTACTTGTTGATACAGTTTTTTTTAATATTTTTTCATACTTTTTGTAGTATCTAATTAAAACAGGGTGTTCGCGAGATGAATGTTTTTAGAAGGCGTTTATGTTTGCAAGATATTCGTAGTCCGTTAGTAAACCAAGATTTTTTAGGTTTATTTTTTAGTTTTAGTTGTGATTTAGGGATGCAGAAGTTCAATATATCAATTAATTTCGCATGAAACGATTCATAATTAGTGTTGACATTTTTATTATCGGTAATTATTTCTTTCCAATTTATTTTAGCTAATTCTTTTTTAAAAGATTGAATATTTTTCTCATTAAATATCCTTTTTTCTATAAACCATTCATTTCGTTCATTAATTTGGCAATCCGATACATTTGGCATGGAAACTAGAATTCCTTTATGGTCGGAAATCCCATACTCATTTATTGAAACAGTAAACTCCTCAATTAAGAAATTTGTAAATATCAAATCCAGACAAGTGGAACTTGTATTTGTAACTCTTGTGGGTTCTTTCACAAACTGTTGGAAATTATAACTTTTCATGAGATTCAATAAGGCTATGGTAGTAGTTGATTTTTCTAGTATATTAATGTTAAAATCTCCCCCTATAATAATATCTTTTTTACTGTATTTTATTGAAAGTACCTGCAAGAGCCTTTGTAATGAATTAAAGAATAATTCTGATTCTCTGTTATTTTGTGGCCAATACAGAACTACCAATATTAAATTACATTTTATTATTTCAATTGCACATATTTCAAATATAAATTCTACAGTCATATCCACTATCTCCTTACGCTCCACGAAGTCAATATCGTCCTTTAATAGTATGCACACGCCACCGCCTTCGTAGTTCTGTCTGTTGTATGATGATGATAGTTTGTATCCGTCCAGTTGAAATAGGTCTATTTTAGCTTGTGTTATCCATGTTTCCGTAAGACAAACTGCTTGGATGTGTTTATTCTCCTCCACTATCGACTGGATTAAATGAAATTTATTTTTTATGCTGCGTGTATTCTGATATAAAAATTGTAAGTCCTTTTTAACGAAATGGCTGTTTAGGAGTTTCTGTGTTTCTCTCAGTGGTTATTGTGTTAAATTTTGCTGTTTGGTTCTTACTAATACAGGTAGTATTACGCTTATTAGAATGGGTAGTAGGAGGTAGGTTTAGGTTTTCATCATAATCGTGTGAGTGATGCTCCGTGTTCTCCATTAGAGTGTTTGTGTTTGTCTGGATATATCTGGATTCCTTACATTCCTTTCCGTTAATTATTAATTTATTATCCCTGAGGATAGCATGGTGGCCGTTTGATCGTGCATTGTAGAGGGATTGTCTTAATAATTTTCGTTTTTGTATAGAGGTTTTGTCCAGGAATTCTGCAATGGCCAATCCAGTATTTCTAAAAATATTGCTATTTTGTAGTAGGTATCGTGTCATTCTTTTGCTTATTAATTCTATTATAATTGGTCTTTGGTGCCCACTCTTCCCTATTCTCACTAGGTCTTCGATGTATCCAATCAAATTGATATTAGATATTTCTTGAAATATGGATATAACGCGTTCATGCAGGTCCTCAAACGTCTCACGGTATAGTTCATTTAGGCCAAAGAGGACGATCTTTTTGCAGTTTTCGTTACAGCTACATGACTCTGTTTTCTCTGTATTTAATCGTTTATTTTCAATGTTGAGACTTGAACATATATTTTCTAGATCTGATATTTGTATTTGTAATTTTTTATTTTCTTTCTCCAATTGTTCTACTTTATTGGTCACCGAATCTATGCTTTCTTTCAGATAACCCTGTTCACTGCTTAATATTTCTGTCTTCAGCGTAATATCTTCTTTAAATTTAGTTATAGCATCGTTTATTTCAGTCTGTACGGTTACTTTAATTTTGCTTAGTAAGGATTGCTTGTTTTCCTCAAGTTTTTTATCTAGTAAACTGCTAATACTTTCAAGAGTTAGTGTATTGTAATCAGGTTGCATTGAACTGCAATTTATGGTAAGCATTTTTGCTGGGGGAGTAGTACAATTGTCTGTTTCTCCTAAAATACTTTGATCTTCGTGAATAAGATCGTCGACAGACATGGTGGTATCGTTTAGGGTTGCATTTCCTACTGATGTTATGTTATTTGTGCGTTGGGTTACGTTTATACAGTTTGGGCAGCACCATGATCGAGTCAATTCATGTTTGTGGCCCATAAAGTAAGCACTAGTTATATTAAGACATAAGTAGTGATAATCCTTTTTGCATGAGGTGCATTTTAGAAGGTCGCTGTTATATTCAATTCTTTGATGGCAAGATGCACAAATCATTTTTGTTCGTGTTTAGAGTTGGTTAATGGGTAAGTACTTATCAGCAATTTGGCGGGTTGGCAGCGGCAGCGCGGGCGCTCGGTCAGGCGCGCTCGGGGCGCGGGCGGCGGTCGGGGCGGGCGAGTGTTCACACACCGCGATGACTAAACTCAACCATCAACTGAGAAGAACTGTTATAGTATAATGTGTGATATATAATAAGTTGGCTTGCAGATTTTTTTACTCAATTGTTATATTAAAATATAGTGGAAATGGTGTGCACCTATGTTTATTTCATCTATGTAGCTTTACTAATAGACAACAATTGTACTCAGGTTTATGAATTACCAGCTCTCAGTCCACAGTCTTACTCATGCAGTACCATTTATTTACATTCCAATTTACAGCAGTACTATACATACTTTAACTTAGATGGGAAGCCTAGATGGGAACTGGCTCTAAATTGCAGCTATCAAACAATTGGTGTGTTTGGTGATAGATTTTCAATATGAGGGAGTAGCCAGCCAGTTGGGTTCTACATGTACCCTACCACCTTGCTATGGTTTCCTTACTATGTTTTCCTTGACCAAAAGCTCAAGCTCATTAGCTTACATTACAGAAAGCACTTTGCTTTTTCAGTAATTGTGTTTTTATCTTTACAGAACTGTGCCCACCATGCTTCCCTCATAATAGTGGACCGTACATTAGACCTGTGTGGAGTGACCACTTATTCAATGGAGTCAGTACTTGATAAGGTGATGGCCATACTGCCACGGTTCCCGAGCCATTCTAATGATGTAGCTGTGGATATGTCACAGCTTTGCGAGGCTAATGTGTATGTTTTTCAACTCTTTAATCTTTTGTTGCTATTCTGTGTGCAAAAGGTTTCATTGTGATTCTTTTTCATTCTCAACTTCAACTACCAATTTTTTTACCTGCTCTTTGCAAAGCTATTATTAATTTAAATTTGAGGGCTTTTCATCCATATTTATCTAGTTGTTGGGGTTGATTCAAATCAACTTAAATGTAATAATCATCTTTATTTTGACATGAGAACTAATAATATAGTTTATTTGATTAATTGGCTGTCTCCCGCGGTTTCACCGGCGTTTCTGAGAGACCTTATCCTTTCCCTGGATAAAAAGTATCCTATGTGTTATTCCAGGATATGATATACCTGGGTGCCAAGTTTCATCAAAATCCGTTCAGCAGTTTTTGTGTGAAAGAGTAACAAACATCCATCAATCCAAACTTTCACATTTATAATATTAGTAGGATTTGAATGTGAAGAATGATCAACCCATAGATGCTATCACAAAAATCTTTGATTATTCAAAGTCAACGTCAAATCCATTTATTAGTCCCTATAAGGGCACTAATGAAGGTCGAATTACAGAAGTTACCACCGGTTCTGAAGTCAGCCTTAGACTTCAAGAACCAGTAAGAAACTCAGCAAGGTTACATTTTTAATCATTTTTGGACCATCTGACTATATTCGGTTTTGTTCTATTCAAATGTTTAACAATTTTATTTTTATTCTCAGTGTGAATCACCCAGATGACATTCAACTGAGTCCAGGCTATCTGTACCATGCTAATGATGACTCTTGTGTACAAACATTTGACTACATGATCAACAAATCACAAAAAGAGGTTATGTTTGATTTATACAATAAGCTGTCCAAAATTGATGTGCAAAAGTCACCCAGTCCTAAGACATTGTTGAAAGTGACACCGCAGAGTGTAGAGAAAATTATCACAGCTTCTAAAGGTAAACAGCAAACATTAATTACCTATTGTAAATATATGGTCAACTAGCTATGGTCAACTAGCTATGGTCAACTATCTTTTTTATGTCAATAGGTTGACAAACAGGCCGACAATCCACATGATGGTAAGTGGTCACCGCCGCCTATGGACATTTGCAATACCAGGGTGATTGCTGATGTGTTTCCGACCTTGAAGAGCTCTTTTTTAAGAACCCCATATCATAGCGCGGAGGAATACCGTAATGGGGAGCTCATTCCACATTCTCTCTATTATGACATGTAACACCTCTTCATGGATTCACTGTCTATATCAATTAACGAATTTTAGGAAACTACCAGATAATCGGCACGCATTCAGGTGTGCTTCAACAAGCGTTGGCAGTGGTACAGACACTCAAGTCGCCGCGCCGAGTGCCAATGGAGCTACTCATGAATTTGGAACGACAAGTTATACAGAACTTAGCCGCTAGTAGAGACTCTACCAGCGTGTTGCATCAGGTATGTTCTTAAAATGGATAAAGGGAATGATGCACGTTCGCAAAATTATTAAGAAACTAGACTTGAGGAGCGATAATCACGACATAAATACTAGAAATAAGCATAAAATAACAGTACCACCATTTAGATTAAGTAAAACGAATAAGTCCTTCATGGCAAATGGAGTTAGATTTTATAATAAAATTCCTAAGATTGTAACTGATTTACCAACGCGAAGGTTCAAATCAGCTGTAAAAAGTGCATTAATTAAGAAAGCTTACTTACTATAAGGTTAATGATTATATAAATGACAGGGAGGCATGGAGGCAAACTGCACAGTAACTTCCTGGCGACTGCATTACTAAACATTAAATAGCTATAATTTATTATTGTATTAGTTTAATTTAATTTATTATGCATTTTTTAGAGTAATTAACTTTCATGAGTGCTTTCATGAGGCCCATGTGAATAAACGATTTTTGAATTTGAATTTGATGTCTTTGATCTCTATCTCTTTATGAAAAAAGTATCCAATGTTTTATTTCAGGATGTGATCTACCAGTATAGGATCTACCTGTAGGCCAAGTTTCATCAAGATCCGTTCAGCCGTTTTTGCGTGATTGAGCAACAAACTTTCACATTTATAATATTAGTAGGATAAAAAAGTCCAGTGTGTATTTCAAATGTAAAATGAACTTTAAAATGTATTAATTACAGATAAGTCACCTGATAATGAATCGCAAAGACCGAAACCTACCATTAGATAGCCTACTAGCACTTCTAGTCCATATTTTCTCTTTAACGGGAACAGAAGTTTCGTTTTCCAAAACTCATGAAGAAAGTCTCATAGAAAATCTCAGTGCTGCCATATTTGAAGACCACGAGAGTGTGATCTCAAGTGAAGAAACTGGGCATACTGTCACACGGGAAGAAAGTGATGAAATATCAAAGAAAATTATGGGCCAGTTAAAAAATATTGCACAAATGAGGAAAAATTTAAAAAAGTGAGTAGTTACCCTTATAACAAAGGCATGACAATGTAGCTTTCGTTCTGTCCAACTGATTATTCCGATACACTTAATATATTAAATAACGCCGTCTATTGGCAAGCGCCTATACATAATATGGTTACACTATACCTACCACGTGTTGCCGCTCACCGCTAGATGACACTGCACACTAAGTAGGACAAAAATAGGTCTTCGTTATTGTTTGCAAAATCTAACGTGTTGTGTATTCTGAATAAATTCATTATGGTCTATTATGTTAAGTTCAATGACAGCAATTCAATGTTTACCAAATGTGACATACCTACCTCGGCGCAAATCGTGTCGTGGCCATTAATATAAGTACCTATGTAATCTAAAGAGCATGTATAAACGCTTTATAACGCGTTAACGAGCATATTACCACTTTAAAATCAAAATCAAAAATCAAAATAGTTTATTCAATAAATCTCAGGTATTATAAATATGTTAAAATAATGATTAGTTCCTTGTAAGACTGCCAATAATGGCGTATGAATATTAGTTATTATGTCACAAATACAATTTACATCACAAATATGCATAATTAAAACTACAAAATTATACAACATACATTTCATCCAAGAAGTCATTCTTATATTGTATACCTACATATAGAAGTTAAGATTTTAGTAACTCCATAATATTGTAGAAATTACATTTCAGCAACCATTTACGTAGCTCATACTTAAACCGATTGAAGGGTAGGCCCTTAATATTATCGGGAATTGCATTAAATACTTTAGTACACATAGCGAAACAATTTTTATGATACAGAGTAGTCGTGGGAATTTTGTCCAGAACCAATCTATCGGGATTTCTTGTGTTTCTAGGAAAGATGCTTGATGCTTTTTTGAAGAAGTATGGATATCTTTTGACAAACATTGCCAGTTCAAAGATGTACATGCAGGGAAGTGGCAGAATTCCAAGATCTTTAAATAGGGGTTTACAAGATTCGAAAGGGGGTATTCCAACCATAGCACGAATGCATTTTTTTTTAACTAGGAAAGCTCTATTCATATGATTAGAGTTTCCCCACACTAGCAGTCCGTAATTAAGAATAGAGGCCACATAACCATAGTAAGCTGCAAGAATTGTTTTTTTTTACCACATTTCCTTAGCCTATGAAGAACATAGACAAATCTATTTAATTTACTGCATACTTTATTCACATGCGCTTGCCAGTTACAGTTTGCGTCTAAAACAATACCTAGAAAGTCAGTTTGAGTTGTTTCTTTAATTTTTTGATTAGCATATTGTACTGCATAAATATTCTTTTTTTTACCACCTTGATTACAAAACTGCATGTAACTTGTTTTATCTAAATTTATCTGTAAATTATTTTCATTGAGCCAGGATATCACTAATTCGATTGTGTTATTTACCTCAGATTGAATGTCAGTGCCGTGATTTTGAGTGATTAGAATTGATATGTCATCTGCGAATAATGTGCTTTCATATTTAATAATGTCAGGAAGTTCATTAATATAAAATAAAAATAAAAGTGGACCTAAAACACTTCCTTGGGGCACTCCGGACCTATTTATCTCATAGCCTGATTTGTAATTTGTGATTTCATTACTTTTATTTAGGTTACAAATTTCTACACACTGTAATCGATTCTCTAAATAAGATGCGATCCAACTTAGAGCAGGTCCTCTTATTCCATACCTGTTCAATTTATCAAGAAGTAGCTCATGTGACACAAAATCAAAAGCTTTTGTCATGTCAAAGAATACCACAATCGTTTGTTTACGATCTTCCAAGCTGTTTACTATTTTACTTACAAGATTATAGCAGGCTAAGGTTGTTGATTTATCTTTTTGAAACGCATATTGATTATTTTTAATAATGTCAAATTTTGTAATAAAATCCAGTATTCTTTTTTGCATAGCTTTTTCAAAAACCTTTGCCAATATAGGTATTAATGTAATTGGGCGATAGTTACTTAATACTGTTCTATCTCCCTTTTTATATAAAGGCTTTACAATTGATTTTTTTAATGATGTTGGGAAGCAGCCGTTTTCGAAAGGCGTTTTCGAAAGGCGTTAAGGCGATGATAGCTCAGTGGTAGTGTCGTCGGATACCGTGGCAAAGGTCGTGGGTTCGAATCCTACAATGAGCTTGAGCTTTCGGTAAAGGAAAACATCGTGAGGAAATTATGGTACGGTACTTTGTACTACCTGACTGGCTGGATACCACCCTCTAGTTGAAAATCTGTCGCCAAGCACCTATCGGTGTGTTCCGACAGCTGCACTTGAGAGCCAGTGTAGGCCATCTAGGCTTTGTGTGCTTACCACCTTTGGCAACATCATCACTTACCATGGTGAGATTGTGGTCAAGCAAACAACCTTACCCAGAATTTAAAAAAAGAAATTACACCTATCTATTTTATTATAGCATTAGAGTCTAGACTATTCAAAAGTGCTTGTAAAGGCCTATTTGAATAAAAAACATTTTAATTTTTTTCTTTAAAGTAACGAAAATTGTACCATAGTTTTTGTTTTCAAGATACAACTCTGTATTGAAACCGTGTGAAACGGGCATCGGCCACGAGTACCGCGGTATGCTTCAACAGCTGGTAGAAGACATGGTCGACACGGAGAGACCAGAGCTGGCCGATCTGAGACATCGAAATGAGGGTATTAAAGACCTGTTAAGGAGCGGGCTCAAGTAAGTACCTATAGATAGTGCTATCTACGAAGACGCGTCCCACCCTTTTTATATGTTCTTCACTTCTATTTAAACAAAATTAAGGCCAGGATATAAAAAAAGGAGTTTTTTTTAGGTTTTATTAGTATATACACTTTGATATATACAAAGTGACGCCCCACTCTTTTTCCTAATCCCTTTCGCAGGGCCTCCACAACAGAGGGCCTCACATAAATTGTACCTACTTATTAAAAAAGAACGGCTAGACATGTCGACAAATACCCGACTGGAACAAAGTGTTGTAGTGCTATGTTTTCAACGGATATGACTCGCTTTTTGTCTCTCTGTCCCTCATATACATTATTGTAGGTACCATTTCTTATTAATTCTTTGTTTATTACATAGGTAAGCTATGTTTAAAGCGTTAATTAAAATAGCAGTAAAAGCAGTACCTGAATTATCTAGGTATATTGTTAGAAAATAGTCTTAGATACTACAACGTCTTAAGTAACGTTATTACTTCCAGAATACTTACAAGTAAGAAAACGCGTGGTTCAAAGCATCCCCTCGACAACCCAACAGTGATTTTATTCATAGTCGGTGGTATCACAGCGGAGGAATGCAAGCGTTTACACCGCAGCCTCATTACTAGTGGAGTTGATAACACATTCTTCATAGGTTCCACCAAGTTTGTTACTCCTGTCGAGGCCATGAGAGATGTATTGCTTTCATAGATTTAATTAGGCAACTAATTTGTGAAAAATATACTTAGAATGTGTCGGCATTTACGCCGCAGGTCGTGGGTTCGATTCTATCCAGAACAGACATTTGTGTGCATGAACATGTCTCTTTGTCCTCAGTATGGGTGTAATTATCTATTTAAGTATGTATGTATTTACAAAAAAAGTAGTACTTATATCAGTTATCTGGTTTCCATATTACAAGCTCTGCTTAGTTTGGGTTCAGCCGTGTGTGAAATGTCCCAGGATATTTATTTATTATTTGTAGGTACTATTAAAAATCAGTTTTATAGAATTTGTATTGTATATTTGTCTTGTAGGTGTTCTATCTTATTGTGTATATACAGGGTATTACAAAACTACCCGTAAAGCCGAAAGGAGGTTAAATGGGGCCTTATAACGAGTCCATTCACAATATTTAAGAACCGTAGTAACGCTGTTAAACATAAAAAAAAATAAAAAATTATTATTATTTTCACTGATGTGCAAACCCAATTTCTACCTAATTCGCGGAACGACAAAAATCATCATTTTTTTTTCTACTTGACATTTTTTGAAGCCAGCACTTGAGTATAATGACATCCTTGTATTGAGGTAGCAAACATTTATGATTGAGAAAATAGAAAAACTATTAAAGTCCCTGACATGACAGTTTGCTAGGGTGACAAAATGTTTGGCTTTGATGATTAATTGTATTTTTTACGGGGTATTTTGTAACACGTTGTATAAAAAATAATTGTTACTGACTTGACCGATCTATCAACACACAGCTCAAATCACTGAAAGGATTGCGCTGAAATTCGGTACGCATATAGATAGTTATTATGACATGGGTTTCGCTACGAAAGGATTTTCCAAAATTGATGAAACAGGGGCCCAAAGTTGTATGGAGAAACGGGATTGCGGGTTAAACCGCGGGGCGGGAAGCTAGTTATTAAATGAAAGTATAACGTACTTTTTATCTCCAAATTAGTATAGATTATTATTTCTTTTTATTTATTCTAAGGCTGTATTATTTATTCTTAGTAATGAAGAGACATAGTTATAAAAGTAGATTGTAATGAACTCAATTATATTATAGGTAAATTAGGTATTTCAATACAATTTATTTATGCTAAGCGATGTTGTTGTAATTTTATTCGAAGTATAATAATTAGTTTACTGTACTATCTATAAGGAAAATTATTGCAATGCAATTACAATGCAGAAATAAACGATGTTTTTAGTAACTGGTGTATTATTTTTAATTCACAGTTCTAAATAATTTCATTACTATAGTGCAGTCTGTTATGTCCATATTTTTTCAAATTAATTTAAAAATACGTGTAAATTAGTGTTGTTCTTGGTCGCGTCAGCCAGCAGATGTATTTAAAGGGACTTGCATACACGGACCTAATTCGCCAAATCCTTATAGGTACAGATTTTGAACTTTGATCATCAAATTTTGAGCTGGTCTTTTCAACTGAAGCGTGGGGCACATTCAATGGAACGGAATGCTTTTAAGACATTGTAGGTATTGCTATTGTATATGGACTGCGCGCGGTATTCACTTACCATTGTCTTGCACTTGTGGTATAAAAAAAAACATAGGCACATATCGGTTTTCAAAACAAAATAAAATAAATATACTTAGGTGTTGAAACTTTATTAATAACACAAATGTATTTATTAACACAAACTTTATTAAGACATTCTTACAAATTATTATAATTACAATTATTCATGTAGAAGAAGGAATGCAAGTTGCATGTGCCCTGTAGATGTATAGGTAGGATCAACAATATAAAACATATTTTGTTGAGTTATTTTCTGACTGTTTAATACATTTGATAATAGACTGACTTAATCCAATGTACCCGTATTTATAGTGACATTATATTCAGTGCATTATTATGACGTTTTATTTCAGACACATTTCTGAAACTGTCAAAGTAAGTTATTTTGTGCGTCAACGATCTTCCTCGAAGTGCTAAAATGAGGACATTGATTTGTAGGGATTTTTTAAATTAATTAATTATGTTAGAAATTCCATTTACTAATAAATTGTTTGGTTTAATTTAATGTTACGCCTCATTTTATAAATGATTGCAACAAATAAATTGTAACTATTGTTAATTAGGTATTGTAAATAACAAACTGCAACTATAAATAAAATATAAATTATATCTTAATACGAATAAGCTTCCTAAGCTTGGTGTTAAAATACTGATTTGTGATTTATCACGGTACCTAGGTACTATTGAATACAAGTAAAGTTATGTCAATTACATTAAGTCTTTTACACAATAAAAAGGTTAAAGTTGTAAACAAAAGGTTTTTGCTAAGATTTTTTATAACATTAATTTCTATTTGTTTACAATCTAGGTGTTGAAATATAAATTAGTTTCTGAAAACCTTTGATATAATTTTGGGTGTACCTACAAATGTACGATAGAATGATAATGTTGAAATGCGACTTAAATGCATTTTACAAAGACGTCATCTTGCGATATGTTGGCAATTTATTTGGTCAGTAATAAGAAACGTATTTTGTCTGAATAATTAACTAATAATAACGATATTTAGTACCTATTCAAAAATTTGGTTAGGCTATTTATACTGTAGACGAGAGCCAAATGAGTAAAGATGACGCCATTTATTTTTATAATCCTATCTAAATTATAGAATTACTATCACAATCCAATTGTTATAGGTTATTGGCCTATATTTATTGTAGGTATATTCTTACTACTGTATTCTCGAGATTCATTTCAATTTACCTACTATGCTCGATTCTTAAATCTAGATTCATTTTGAAAATCTATGATTTCAAATTAGTTAAAGATTCGAAGATTTTTTAAACTAAGGAAGTTTCTAACTTCCATACACAGAACAAATAAAAAAGTTAGAACGACCGTAAACAATACCTAGTCTCCAATGAAGTGAAGCAACGTGCACAATGTTGTAACGTCACGTTATCCATTCTTAAATCTAGATTCATTTTGAAAATCTATGATTTCAAATTAGTTAAAGATTCGAAGATTTTTTAAACTAAGGAAGTTTCTAACTTCCATACACAGAACAAATAAAAAAGATAGAACGACCGTAAACAATACCTAGTCTCCAATGAAGTGAAGCAACGTGCACAATGTTGTAACGTCACGTTATCCCGCGTGACTCACGAGGCACAGGAACGCTATCGGCTTCATTTTTAAATTCGGCTTCCTTTACTGTGCTTCACATTAAGTGCTTCTATATTATATGTTTTGGATGGAAATCAGGAAAATTATAGTAAATCAATCACTAAAAATATATGCCACTGAGGTCAGCCGTTATTATCTAGATCCTACGTGAACTTTTTTTTAAAGAAATTAGATAAGTACCTACTACAATAGAAATGCTTTGATTCTACCTTTAAAAAAATACCACTTAACGACGACCGAATAGCATCCAAATTAATGTCTACTAACAGATTTTAGTCTGTTTTACTTTGTCCTAAAATTTGCACTAAAATACTATAAATTCTTTGTTCTATTATTTTTTTAGTCCATGCCGGCTACGTCGCCGCCTTTTCTGAAGTCGGCGTTTGCGTAAATAGCTGTTTGGTTCCTGTAGAGGGCGCACACAATGGAACCTCGGCCTCGATATCTGACCATCCCGTGGCCTTTTGCTTTCAGACCTTTTATTTCATCCTGGAAAAGAAATAAATAAGCATACAGCACGCCTGATCTGACTGAACTGATCCTATAATCAATTTAGGGGAGATACGTGTAATACGATCCATCGAGGTAAAATGATTCCCCACCAGTGCCGTGCAGCAGTGTAGCAGTTACAAAGATGAGCAAAGTCAGAGACAGTTTTTGCCTTAAACTTTGAGCGCAGTAAAGTTTTTCCCCTAAGGGGATAATTTTGCACGTGTCTCCCCTAGTTGCGAGACATTCTCATTGTTTTTTTTTCTTACCTGAGTAATACCAAACTCGTATTCAGCATTCATGGGGAATATCTGATGATGGAACCTAGGTGCGTCAACTGCCTCTTTTATTGATTGTCCGAACCATAATTTTCGAATCGCCACCTAAAAAAAGTGATTATTAAAATTACGTTTTCATTGTACAGGGATTTCTTTTCAACAGCCGATCCAATATGTTAGTTCAATATAATTACCAGCGCTACAGCGGAAGTGATCTTCGTACCACCAGAAGCACCGATCACTAACTTAGCGTTACCATTCCTATCAACAATAATACTTGGAGTCATTGAAGACAATGGCTTCTTGCCCGGCGCTATGAAGTTGGCTGGAGACGGCTTCAAGCCGAAATAATTTGTGATGCCTGGTGATGAGAAGTCGTCCATCACGTTGTTCATTACGATGCCGGTGTTGAGGGTTGTGAAGCCTGCGCCGTAGCTATGGGAAATTATTACAATTGAGTAGGTATTTATTATGGTCACAATTTTATGAAGGTCAGGATCTGACCAACTGGCTGGGAAGTCTTTTTATACCACAAGTAGAAGACAACCAGGTAGACGGGTCACTTGATGGCAAGTTTATACCTATAGACATTTTTTTACAACACATTCAAGGCACTCAAGTGCAACTGCCGGAACACACCACCAGGTATTTGGCGACAGATTTTCAAATTGAGTAGCCAGCCAGTTGAGTACCCACTACAAGGCACCCGTGCTGTGGTTTCCTCATGATGTTTTACTTCACCAAAAGCTAAAGCTCTTTGTAGAACTCGAACCCACGACATTTGTCGCAGCATTGGACGCCACTACCGACTGAGCTAACATATTATTAGCTGTGCCTTAATATGGTTTCTCGTTATACCATTTTCTATTAGGTAGATAGGTAAACGTGAATGCTATAAAGTATGAAGTACTTATTGGAAAGAGAGAGAACAGAAAAATCATACTCACTAGTAATTAATAGAGCTAGTAATCGACACAGCATCGCCATTGCCAGCAATGATCGAGATGTGAGCGGTCCCTGAATCAGGCTGGTTGTATTCACTGGTGCCGTACGTGTCTGTACTATTGCTTGTCATGGTGTCGTTGATGGACAGACGGATTCTCGCGCCGTATTCCGGGGAGGTTACATTACGGATCAGCTGCAAATATATGTGTGTAATTTTAAGTGCAATGGTATTCAATGTTTGTAAGCATACAAAGCCTAGATGGGAACTGGCCCTCAAGTGTAGCTGTCGGAATACATCGATAGGGGCTTGGCGACAGATTTTTAACTTAAGGGTGGTAGCCAGCCAGTCGGGTACTACGGCTATGGTTTTCTCACGATGTTTTCCTTTACCGAAAGATCATTGTAGGATTCGAACCCACGACCTTCACCGCGGTATTCGACGTCACTACCACTGAGCTATCATCGCCTGTATGTAGGATAAATAGATACACATGTTGATAGGAATCACGAAATACATAATTCTGATTTTGTTATGGCGGATTATGAGTATTAAATAACTTGAATCGCGGTTCCTGGAATTCTATTTGACGATAGTCCCTGCCGTGACCCAAAGGGTTAAAAAGACCAGTTGGTCGACCACCGAATTCCAAAAAAATGTTTCATCATATCAGCCGGAAGACGTCCACTGCTGAACAAAGGTCTCCCCATAGACCTCCAAGATGGCCGGCCTGTGGCTTCCCGCGACCCTCACAAGGTCGTCGGTCCACCGTCTCTCTGAGTACCTTCTATATTTTTTTAAATTACCCGTTAGCCAAGCTATATCTCTTTAATGTTGGACCTACACGATAAAACCGCGTTGCCTAGTTCTCGGCATTCCTGCTATTCCCAACCTTGGTAACGGCAGGGCAGAGCAGAGGGTGCAAAGAAAAAATGCTTACATCTTTCAAATCCAAGTAATCTGCATCCCCAAGCTTGGTCCTAGTCGCGTATGCGTACTTAAACGCTTCTAGTATCCTGTGATACGTGAGTATAGTATCCTCAGTACTGTTGATGCTGCTTGCGTTGAACTTGTACCCGCTGAGAATATTCAGAATATTGACGAGTATCACGCCGCTGCTTGGTGGTGGTGGCGAGTACAGAATATCATTGTCGTTTAGAGGAACAGCTAGTGCGTCTGTTATTTTTGCTCTACAAAAAGATTCATACTTTATTACTTTACTATTACTGTATATCATCTATATATACTCGGTCTAGATGTGAAAGCTCGTAACTATCAATTTTGGTAAAATTTGATTTTGGTGCAAATAGCTTCAAATAGCAGCTTTCCGGTGCTAACCCATAAATGTCTTGTGCATTAAAAACACTTTGACGGCAATAAACTACTTTTGGTAACATCATGTAACGAGCATTGGTAATAATTCAACTGGTGTAACTTCGTCTCTACCGTAAAGTTAAAGCTATCACATCTAGATCGACGATATTATTGTTTACTCATACACCCATTCAAACATACACTTATAGGAAATAGTTCGTAGATTGTATTTAACCTTCTATGTTTCATTATCATTTGTTTTTATGGAATGACGGATAAATAATTTGTTGGTCTCCTGCGATACAAGCTTTGCTTAGGTCCTAAAATGATTCATTATTATTTTTATCGTATAATTCATCACGGGTAGGTAGATAAGTCGCCCCGAGCTGGAGCAGTCGAGATCTGAATTCAGAGTTCCATAAAGAAACACGCCAAAAGAGTCGCTAAAATGTTTCCATCATATTTTCGGATAGTTTTGTACAAAGTCGAGTCCATGTGGCCTATAAGAATTTTTATTTCACGCTCTTGATAACATGTAGAACACCTAATTGATATGCATATAAACTACGACGATCGGTATCAAACTGACCTTTAGAGAACCCTGTACTATTCCACTGCAAAAATAGCAAACAAGAGATTAAAAAAGTGGGAAGTAGGTGCTTATGTTCAACGAATTTACTTTTACAGATCAACTTACTAATTATGTAGGTATCTTATAGTTTTATGTGGAAGTAATAGTCAACGAAAAATAATACGTAGGTATTGTTGTTATTTTAGAAGGGTTCTGACCTAATCAGAATTTTATTTACCGTAATGTCTACTTATCACTAATTTGTGTACAATCGTCCGTCAGCTTTCACGTTGAGTAAGTACTTAGTATAAACAAACTACGTAGTAATGCATATAAATACATGTTTTAACTCAATACAAACAGATATAGCCTTAACCTGTCTTGGCACCTACATTTAGGCACAAACCAGAATAACAACTTCAGCAAAACAATGATGCAAGATCGGAATTACTTATCTGGAATGTTTTGCGTCCAAACTTACTTTGTTCGCGGATAGTTATTAGATGTCGAAGGCGGATACCAAAAATAATAAATTAATCATAACTCATCATGCCCGTTTCTAATGCTACGCCAAAACAGCAAATAGGTCTAGAAATAAATCTCTCTGCAATTAAAAAATTATCGACTAACAAAAATTTACAACAATAATTTTTAAAAACATCCCATCGAAGTCAGTTTAAGTACCTACTACCTATCCTACCTTATATCTCAGAGTAGACGATTATATTCTACGGTATAAGAATCACTAGGTATAAATTGTAGTGAAGTTAATTTCAAAGAACTAGCTGATAATATCTTCAATACATTTTATATTTCATCATTAGGTACACAGGGTTAATGTTTTTATAAATACCTACTTACATCAAATCCATTGTACCTACTTATAACAATAACATACCTAGATAACCATAAACAACAAAGA
Organism: Ochropacha duplaris; assembly: GCA_951361185.1. Lineage (NCBI taxonomy): Eukaryota > Metazoa > Arthropoda > Insecta > Lepidoptera > Drepanidae > Ochropacha > Ochropacha duplaris. The sequence continues at coordinate 8,720,002 of OX592703.1, forward strand.
TTCGTTCACATTAAAGGTTATTGTTCAATTTGTATTGAATGAAAACAAAACATGCCCTCGGTAATTTTATGAAATACCTAATGTATTTTTATTATCATATAAGTACAAATAATTTTTGTTACTTATAATTTTTATGACTCACACATTTATTATCATTTGAACAACTGCGTTAAATTCGTCATTGTTTTGTGAAATATGGTGATCATATTATTATATTATGCAACGTTTGTTGGAAAAATGTTAATACCTAGGTACCTAACCATGAGTCAAGATACTCGTACGAGTATGTAGGAATGTTATCACAAAACGATATCGGCGTAGAGAATTTTAATCAACCGTACAATATTAAGTTTAAGCGTATCTCAAAATAATAGGTAGGTAGGCAGAAAATAAAAGTAGGTAGGTACCTACTTAGTCAAACCTTCCAGAGTTAACCAACTATGAAAATCTATGCACATGGAACTTATCTGCCATAGTTACTTTGGAAGGAGCGTAAAACGTACGTTTGTCTTCCGGGAAAAAAGTAGCAAGTCACATGAAGGATAAAACCTCGACCTTGCTTGCTACGAGTCATTTGAGCACAAGATTAAATGGGTGTAGCGTTACAGATGACTAAATAGTGTAGCGTGTAGGGTTTTAGGTAAGTATTTTGTTTAATCGAATAATGAATAGTAAGTAATTATCTTGCATACTGATCTAGGATAGGTATAAAATGGAAGAATATTAAAATATGTGGGTACATACATAGATACCATGTAGGTATGATGTATGTCATATGTGTAATAATCTATTATATAAAAATGAATCCCTACTTCCTTGGTCACGGCATCACGCATGAACGGCTGGACCAATTTCGCTAATTTTTTTTGTTGTGTTTGTTATTGTAAGGAGAAGGTTCTTATGATAGAAAAAAGTATGAAAGTTGCGCGGAACATTAGAAAATTTAAGAAAACTTAACTTATAAACATGGCGTTTGACATATAACTGCCAGTTGTGTGACAGTTAAAACTGATGGTTCCAAGTTTATTTTTATTTTCATTTCATGGCAGGACAACGTCTGTCGGGCCCACTAGTTCTAAATAAAACCAGATATACATAAATATCTCTAATCTCTTTACACCTACTTGAAGTTAGCCAGGAAATAGGTATTTTTAATAAACATCGGTTGCTACAATATCCCTTGATACTTGAATTAATACGATAACATTGTTTTTCTGTGATAAGTAATATTAACAGCTGTCTGTCCTTTATTGTTTTGTTTACAAATACTATCAACTTTATCAATCATCAAGAAAGAAAAAGATATTACGCTACAACAACAAAAAACAAGTTAAAGTTAGAAATTTCCATCGTAAATTGAAACAGATAAAATAAATCAATTTATTATCTACTACTGACCCCGAGCTTTCAATGTAACTTAAGTAGGTACTATTTCTAGACTTAGTTTCCCAAGACAATAAATACTAACGTTCAATTGCTAAAACGTAAACTGCAATACATGATAATTACAATAACATTGCTCGGTGATCTCACAATTAATTTGCTAGTGGCTTAACATGGCGCAGATAAAACGCATTGTAGTTCGTTTATGAGTAAATGAACGTGGGTAGGGTGCAGAGATAACACATGATTTGACCCGTTATCTGTACCCCGGAGTAGGACCCCTTGCCGAGGTTACATAACATCACCATTGCGAGAAGATAAACAAGGTATTCAAATTAATAGACTTGGGCAAACGTAATTATAATTCAAAATTGAGAAAATGCATTTGGATGCGATCGTCTCCAATGTCATTGATGAACATGTGTTTAGTGACTTTAAATGTGAATTAATAAAGGAATTTTAACTTTAACAAATATAAAACCAGAGGAGTTTAAGAGTATTAAAAGGGAACCAAGAAACGGAAAGGATTTTTAGAATTGGTAAGGAGCGGGTAGTTCATAAATTATGGTCAAGAATTACAAATCTATAAATATTAACTTACTCATAATTCGCTAAATCTTCAGCACTGATGATGCTACCGACTCTTTGTAAATCGTCCAAGAAGTCCATGGCTAAAGTGCCGTTGTAAAGTTCATCTCCCCCCTTTTCAGCTATCCTCTGAAGCGTTTTGCAGAGCGCTTCACTGGGCTTCAAAATAGTTCCAGGCTTGTGGAACTCGCCTTTGGACGAGCTGTAGTACATTTTGCTGCAAAATAGAAATGGATTTTGGTATTTTGTTTTGTCTTACTACCAAGTATTATAAATATGAAAGTTTGTTAGGATGTTAAGATGTTTGTGTGTGAAAAAATACTGGGATTTTACACAGGTTACATCCTGGAATAAAAAGTTGGATAAGTTTTTTCCCGGCAAAAGATAAGATCCATCGAGAACGCTAGTGAAACCGAGTGGGACATAGTGATAAATAAATTCGATAAGCAGTTACCTTATTAGTGACCATAAATAATTCCTAATCGAAAAGAAAACTGTATTTTTAAACTTGCTTTAAAATGCATTTGAAAATCTTAACTAAATATTATATGTATTTCAAAAGCAACGCAGAATTGCATGTGACCACCCAAACTGTCGTCAGGTAGTTCGCCCGATGTCCTAAATATGGTGCACTTCGGATATTTTTGGAGCACTTAAACCTCAAGTTTTTTTATGCGTAGTTTGTTTCGATAACTTTTATCGTTATTCCAATATGCTGTTTGTATAATAAGTTTACAAACTTATCATTTAACTAACTCGATATAAAATGCAAGCACATTAATTAAGTAACTACGTAGATATGTAGGTAGGTTAAGTACTATCAATATCTGTAGGAGTATCAAATATCCTCTGCTTACCCTGAGCCAATATCTAACATAACATTATTCAATGTCATTGACTGTAACTAAAACTGCAACATTCGGTAAACAAGTTACGATTGAATTGATTACGCAATAGCCTTGTTATGTAGGTAGGTAATTACTCTTTTCCTTACACATCGAATTAAATTAAAATCACACATAATGCAAATGCATATAGGCAACGTAAACATGATGCTATGTAAGCAGGTAGTTACAACAGCTCAGCAGGTTAGAGTTTATTCATATTGGGTAGGTTCGTTCTGCTCGGCCGTTATACTCTCATTCCCGAAGTACTAAGGTTATCCCGGAATTAAAAGTATCGTGTAGTGTATCTCAAGTGTTCAAAGGTATTATCAATGTCCCTATGATCTATACGCCAAGATTCATCAAATTCTGTTCGGCCATTACAAAACTGAATGGTAACAAACATACACGCAAATAACGAACTTTTCGTTAGATCATAATGCCTATACAAAATTCACGATGTTGGTCCGCGATGAACACCGAAACTACTAAACCGATCTTGATGAAACTTGGCACACAAATAGATTATATCCTGGAATAAGAGTGGATTATAGATAGGATTATTTTTATGCCGGGAAAAGAAAAGATCCCTCGGGAACGCGGGTGAAATCGCGGAGGACAGCTAGTAATATTATATTTTTAAGGTTGACAAGGTGTTGACAAGTACCGGCGGGGCAGGCGGAGATAGCAAGCCTAGTCACTAGGCGAAACAAGGAACACCGGGGTGGTTTTAGTGGGTAAGAATCCCACGTATCCCCCAAGTTGACAGGGTATCTTTCAGAAGATTTCCCCCAGGTATTGACAAGCAAGCAGATCGACCATTTGTGGTAAATGATCTGCGCCGCAACTAACAACTGGCTATGTTCTTTTGTTACATGCTGAATAAAACATATTGTCTTATTAAAAAACAGAAAGTTATTTTTTTGTAAAACTTACTTGTGATTCGGATCATTTTTAATGTATGTCGCCATCTGCACACTGTCGTACATGGGTTTGGACATCGGAAAGCCCTCTTTACACAATTCCAGGGTAGGGGCTACCAGACTGTCCCAGGGTAACCTGCCCCAGCGTTTGTGAGCTCCCCACATACCCCGCAGTTCACCAGGCACACCTACCGCTAACGGACCTGGACAAAATGTAGCCATTTAAGTCAACGGGACGATGGTTGGTTGGTAAAATACTTACACTATATATTACGCCTCAGATGTGTTTGTAGGACAGAAATCAAATCGAATCTCATTGAAATAATAATTTTCCAAGAAAATATATTTTATTACTAGCGTTTTCCCACGAAAAACTTCCTTTCGTAGGGTTCAAGGTACATATCCCCATACCAAATTTCATCAAAATCTATTGTGGTATGAAAAACTACTACATTTATAGAACATATTTCAGATATTCTGTAAGTAAGTAAGTCTCTAAAAGCACTGCGGATCGTATATAACAATGCCGTGAGAGAAACTGTGATGGCGGCTCGTTCTTAGGTCTCTTCATTTAACTGGACCAGATTAAAGAGAAAGCTTTAGAGAGATTTCGCGTGCCCGCAGCCATTTATCGCAATATTGCATCGGGTCTTATTCTGTTATCATGATGTGAAGGTGGTTAGTAGGTAGGTATATGTGCAATACATGTTAGACGAGTGTGAGATACCTACTGCATATACCTACTTACATTTATATTTGTAACTCAGCTACTGTATTTCTGTGGTTTCAATTATTACAACGGGATAAGCTAGCAGAGCGACTGGAAAACCTAATCGACATTGTTACAGTTGAAATAAAATATTGTTTTCAAATGAAGTTTTTTCGTATTGGGTATCTTTATTACAATTAGATATTCAGTGTGCTTATTTCAGTTTCAATTTGATTCGCGAAAAAAACCTTTTCAACCTTGCTCGATCAAATGTCTGAAAATTTTAATTTGGTTTTCGTAAATAGTGCATATAGTAAATATTTATATTGATGTCTTATCCGTATTTTCCTTTCCAGGAAACAGACAAGTTAATTTTAAACTGACCGAGATGATGTGAAAGAGTTAATACGAAATATATCTCGTTGGTATCTAATTTTAGGATTGCGTTGGTTAATTATATTCTAAAATTAAATTATACTACATGTGTATGCCAATCACAGACTATTATTATCTCTCGTGAAAATTATCTACCTAATTTAACTTAACCTAGTAATCTAGGTTAAGTTAAAATTGGATGAAGAATATTAAAAAAAAACAGCTCGCTGAACGCTACAGATATAGATTAGTTAGTATAAAACAAAGGCTAAAACTGTTAGTAACCGAACTCTTCCGAAACGGCTTGACCGATTTTTATGTTCTATTTGTGTATATTCGGTAGGTCTGAGAATAGGTTGTAAATTATATTTCATACCGCTAGATCCCACGGGAACGCGAGTGAATCCGCGAGGGACAGCTAGTAAATAATAAATTTTGTAGTAAGTTGAAGTTATTTTTTATTTAAAATGAAGTTTTCTGAAAATATTCGTCCTGTATAGTACGTACCTAACCTACGGGTAAATGACTTGAACAGTGATGTCATTGAAGTAAATATTATAACCAAGTAAGTTTCAGCCTTTTTGAAAACCAGTCATAGTGTTGTATGGAAAAAAGCATGATGTTTATTCAATTGTTACTGTAACAATGCACGTAATTACAGAGGTGGTCGATCTAGAACATTCAACACATAACTAAATGGGTCATATGCGCGTTATTTTTATGGTATTTACTTTATTGTAGACAAGTCTAATTGAAGAGGTCCATGCTCCGATCAAAGATATACAAAAGAAGATAGAAAATCCCATCCAGTTTTACTCTATTTTGCCTATAGGATTGTTTTTACTAAGATTAAATTACCTATACAAGCGAAATAGAGCTCGCCAGTCTATTTCTCTTGTATACTTCGTAACTTTGTATTTAAAAAACGATTTGAAATAAAAAGCTATATATGTATAGGTTATTGGTTTGAGATCTCACCCCGCTCGCTGGTTTGTAGTACATAATATATTTATATAGTTTTTATTAAAAACAATATTTCTTATCAAATATTTTTGATGGGCTATCGTGACAACACATCGCACGACTAGCGCACGATGGCACGATTTTAGAATAATTCGTGCTCGTAAACATTGCATTATCTATTTATTAACAATTTGGTGCAGACAGGAAATATTTTTCGTTACTATTTCATATTTAAAAACAAAGAGATTTTAAAAAGTAACAACATGACAAGGTAATTTTCTTGTAAAGTTACATCGTATTGGTAAGACTATCTTAAAACACAAGACTGTCAGGTCCTTCGGTTTTACTTCAGTTCGGTAAATGCTTCATCCGTGAAACCACGCACCGATGGTAATCTAAGTACAGACCTAGTCTAGGCTAGGCAGGTAAGTGTTAGGTGGTAATATTAATTACTAAAATACCTACCTATAGATAATTCTATTGTTATCAGGTAGCAGGCTCATAAACACGGTCTCGACAAATAATAATGTTTTGACCTAATTTATAATAATCTACAATAATCAAATTGATAATAATATCCTTGGTATCAAAGTAGCCTCATTAAATTGATATGCTGTAGGTACACAGATTATTAAAATATTACTTTGTTTATTTTATTTGAGCTGGTAATTCGTAGCCTTCAGATTACGTAACGATTTCAATTGCTATCTTATATTTTATCCCCGGAGTTCAATTTCGGGAAACCAGGCCCACTATAACAAGATTCCTATACGCTGTAAAAAGGAATTGCCCTCCAAATTACATTCTAAGATGATGAATGATGATCGGTGATTTAAGCTCCTTGACCCCTCAATATAAATTAGTCAGAAATTATGTGTTCAGGTTCAGCTAGCTCAGGATTTTCTTATATATATTGTTTTTCTTGACAGAATTTAGTCAGATTGTAGAAACATATAAAAAATGTAACCTTGCTGAGTTTCTTGTAGATTCTTCTCAGTTGAAGGCTGGTAACGGTAAAGCTAACTTCTGTAGCTCGATTGTCATAATGCCTTCATAGAACCTAAACTGACTAAATGGTGACTTTGACGTGTTCTAGTAGCACTTTCACTGTAAAATGCGTAGTTAGTAACTACTTCATACCTACATTTTGCTATTGCTATTTAAAAGTTAGAATGATTTTAAAATAAAAATATTTCATCGTGTTTATTGCTCGTACCTATTTAGTAATCCACTGGATTACTAAATCCTATTTAGTAATCCACGAGACACTCTAGCTAGACGGCCTATGGGCAACATGCCAGATTGTTTGTTATTGATCCACATTTCCAAGCTACTCCTAAAAACTTGGGAGAGTCACAACATTGATATAAAATACAGTACCTACTGATATAAAATAAACTTAATGGTCTAGCGATTTTCTTACCAATATCCTAAATATCCTATATGAAGCCAGACAGCTAATAGGCAATATGCGAGATAGATTGTAATTGAACAATCTTTCTCCGCATTCCCTACAAAAATATAGGGTGATTTGGAGACATACCTAAGCAGTTTATTCTTGAAGGGTTGGAAATACATTATCAACATATTTGATTTGTTGCGGTTCTTATAATAAATACCTATTCTATATGAGTTTTAGAATAATATTTGCTCGTTTGGACATTCCCCTTGTTCAAAGGTTTGCTGGTTTATTTTTTTAGTTCAACATTGGTCTACCTAACTACTAGGTTTAATCAATAAATATAACGATGGGATTTCCAGTAATCGAAAAAGTAATATTAATGCTCATAATGATTTGCACAAACACAAATGTATCCTATTTTACCTTACCTTTAGATGCCTTATCGTAATTCCCCTTAAACATGTTAGCTGACGCAGCCCCAGGGGCGGCCTCCCTCGCGATGACAGTATAGGCCTTTTCCTCCTCCTTCACGTAAACAGTCATGAAGAAACCTCCTCCAATACCCATGCTCTGTTGGTTCAAAAGCCCGTTGCAGAACATGGCCGCGATCGCCGCGTCCACCGCTGAGCCATTCTGCTTCAGGATTTGTCTGTGAAAATTGTGTGGAATTAGTTTAAGGACTAGCATAAGGTTTTTGACTATAACATTGGATGAAGTCTTACTTTTTTTAGATCTGGGCTTACAGGAATCCTGATCGGCACTAGATGTTATTGGTCATTCTAGAAAATTCTGATTTGAAAAACAAATTTTTTTTAGGTTAGCCACCTTTATAAAACATCGAAGACCTTGTGAATAAAATAATCATAAAGCCACCAATCAGGTCATCGGTTATTTTTGTGCCATTGTAAACATAATTTACCTACATATTTACGTTTTAAACTGTGCCAAGTTTGTAAGATTACCTACAGAAAAGAAAGAAATGGAACGGTTGATTATACTATAATCTACGTAGGGTAGGTACTCATTAGACGCAAAAAAACATTGTTAATTGTCGAGTTAAATTGAATTCAGTTGTTAGGTTAGCAATTAAAGTTGCCAGGCTTTATTGGGATAGATAGGCTTTTTATCGCTATGTCGGCCCAAAATTTCGGGTGTTTGGTCCATCCATGTTCTAATACCTAATAGCTATGAATAAGTCGTAAATAATATTTATTAAAATTAAATTGTGAAGGTTAATTGTGTTATTTTCAATTCTTATCACTCTTACCTATTTTATAAATACACGTTCAATGCTCGTAATAGGCGTGCGATATGGTATATTTGCGTCGTAATGTTCCCACAAAATATACTCAGCATAACACTGATTCAATATACATCATATATTTCATCATACTGTTTAATATTCAATCAAAATATATTATACCCCATTTACTAGCTGTCACCCGCGGCTTCACTCGCGTTCCCGTGACCCGTGATCCGATCTTTTCCCGGGATAAAAAGTATCCTATCTCTATTCTGAGATATAACCTATTTGTGTGCCAAGTTTCATCAAGATCAGTTTAGTAGTCTCGAAAAGGGCATATTTTGTACAGCAAGAATCTGAATGTATCTCAAAATTGGCTAATATTGAGTTACAATTCCTTGCTTGTCGATTTTATATAAGTAGGTAGGTACCTAAAATTTTCCAATTATCTACACGATTTTCTAAATTTTTCGTTCCGTAAGAACCTTCTACAAAGTATTAAAAAACTTGTTAAAAAGTTGAATGAAATCAGCAAAGTCGTTCTCAAGTTAGGGCCTGGGGAAACCAACCAAGGGAAATAGGGATTCACTTTTTACTAAAGATTTGACTCTTGTATTCGTTTGATAGACCATAGGCTGAACATAGATGGTGGAACAGTGTAACTGATATGACTGAGAGCAACGACCCTACTGTTGGTTCTGGTTGTAGAACAAAAAATCAAAATGGTGTAGTTGATCCGTTATAAGTAAATTTATGAACCCAATGTAATGTTTGGCGGTTCGACAATTTGCTATTTTTTGCATCTTCATAAATCTACGTCGGAAGTATATATCAAGCTATTGATGCAAATTAGACTCTTAAATAGTGTGCTATAAAGTTCAAACTACTAATGTCACCATACAAGTGGACTGTTGATGCGTAGGTGTGCGAAATACAACGTCGAATAAGTTTTCTAAATTACAATATCATTCGTCGCACTTATAATCTTTAGTAGGCTTATAAGTTATGTTGATTTACCTTACTGTATAGATATGCACCAATAATAAATATTATAAATGACTAGCCTGTCCCTCGCGTTACCGTCGGATCTTATGTTTTCCCGGGATAAAACGTATCCTATATTATTGCAGGATATAATTTACCGTTGTGCTCAAAGATGTGCTGAGGATCATCAAATTCCGTTCAATAGTTTTTGCGTTAAAAAATAAAAAAACATCTTCATATCCTTATTAAGTTTGATAGAATATTATTATGTTATTGTAGGGTATTTTTAATAGTGTTGTTTTTTAGATAAGTAGGTACCTACCTACGAGTACTTTGTAGGTAATTTCATGCTTTAAATAGGTAGGTAACACAGGTAAATTGAAAACATAAATAGGTAGGTAGGTATATACTTGAGTAGGTACCTACCTACATGTAATATTAATATTCACTATTTATTCCAGACAATTCCAAAATAATCTATGTACATACATAGTTTTATAGGTACCTATCTATCGTAAAATTACTTATGTTACAAACTTTCACGCGAAAGCCAACGATCGTCACATAAATAAATCAGCTACATCCACGGAGTAAAGAACTTCTTTACTCCGTGGCTACACTCACTGAATTCAGTGTCCTAACGTAGGTACAGGTAGTATACTTCATCTGTGAAAACATGTGTCATTATCTATCTATACAATCATTTACCTTATTATATTTCCAAAAATAACCCCATATTTTAAATACATAATATATTCACATCGTTTATGATCGTTTTAAAAATTTAGAATCCAATAAATAGTACCTACCTATTATTAACACAGTTTAAAAAGATACTATTAGAGAACCAGTTTTCTTGATACTGGTATTATACTACTATCAATCAGATAATCCATTCAGTTCGAAATCACATTTTTATGGTTTAAGAACTTTATTTTTCTCACAAAGAATACAGGATTCGCTTACGGAGAAAACATTTTTACATTAATATTAATATAAAAATATTTTTTATACAAGTAATCTCTCAGTAATATAATTAATACCAGTCCAGGGGCTTCTTCAATCGCGGTGCATACATTATGCCCTACATTCACAATAAGAAATACCGTCTATTGTTTAAAATTCATATCGCTGACAGTATAAAAGTAGGCATAAAATATAAATAAAAAATAGTCACATACGAGTATTTTAAAAATTTGGTAGGTGTCATAACTTTCAATATTTTGTAAATAGTTTTATCACATTTTTAACCAAGTCTTCCTATATTATTATTTCCTGATACGTCATCTCGAATTTTAATCTAACTAGGTATAATAATACAAATTGTAATCGATAAAAATCGAGATTTGTTTTATTATTTTACTGCGACGCAAAAAGATGACTGTTAATATAATCGACAAGGCCAGGTACCTCGCAGTCTGCCTCACTCACATTGCTCAAGGTTGTTTTTGTGTATAAACACGGTTGGCCGAGTCGCGTAGGTGTCGGTGTCGCTGATAAATACACAACCAACACAATACAAACAACAACGACCTCGTCGGACATCATCCGCTTCCAACCAACTACACACGATACAATAAAACTAAATAATATGTTAACTATAATTTTTATTAGCCTTAAAATATTATTACAGTCATTTGAGTATCCTGATAAAGACACAAAATTAAACTTATAATAATCTAACTAGGAATTAATAACACAGCAGGTTTGAGCTTTACAACAAGCCCAATTCGAGATGAGATCCGTCATTGGAACGGTGTTATGTCCAAAATAGATTACGGCCAGCTCGGGCCTTACTATGAAGTTTTTGCGGTTCACTTGTGCCGCTGCGGCCTCGTTTTGCATCGTATCCTATAGGTATGATGTGCGAAGTAGAAGCTTTGCGTCAGCAGGAACCGCCTTGGGTGTTCCATCGATCTCTGAGACGAGCAGCGACCCGCGCTCTCTTCGGGTATCCGCCATAACGTCCTCCTTTCGTTTGGCAAATCAACTGTCCTTTTGCAAGCCATTGTTGTATTAAATTTTAGTGATCCATTAACTTATTGTTTCTTTCCAGGTTTTTTGTTGTTTTCTGTGTTGATCAACTTGGTAACAATCTTTCTAGAATGGCCGGATGGGTCGAAGTGGTTCGTGTGTTCGCTCACCTCTTTCTTGCTGCGTTGTTTGCCACTGTGTCCAGAGAAAATGTATTTGTCTTGATCGTAGTTATAGTGGTCGTACTCGTCGAAGAATGCCTCGGACATATTTACAATTGAAATTGAAAAATATGAAACTACAGAGTATTGTCACTGCGACAACGTCACTTGAGATTTTGTTTAACGAATTAATCGTGGTTTCGCATGGCGTCGCGTTTATATAGCCAGCCAGAGACACGTCACTGACCGCATGCGCGTCGATAAAATTCTCGAAACGTGATTGGTTGTAGACTACGCCTGCGACCCGGTTATGAAGGATGTTTGTTTATTTATAGACCGATCTATGTATGGGTAAGCCGGCTTGTGATACCAGTACATATTAATATTTCTACTATAAGAAAAAATAAATAATGGTAGATTTATAACAACCCTGCAAAATCCCTTAGAGCAGGACTATAGATACAGTATTTGTAAAGGAAATAAGATGGAACCTATTAAATACAAATTAAACTAAAAAATATAGGTGCCTAGTCAGGTACTTATATTTTTTCTATATTGAGTCATAGTTCTGTCACATGATTTTTTGGATTAAGATAAATTTGTAAATAAAGTAATATTACTTATACTATTTAAACGGATATCCGTTTTATCCTAAAATAATAAAGAAATTAATTTTGTTCCATTAAAAAAATGGAATGGACTCAAAAGAAAGACAGAGTTATTGCGATGCACCGCTGCATTAACCTGCCAATCAAAATAGCTTTGAGGTTTATTTATCGTACCATCAAACGATGTAGTTGTAATGTACACAATTCGAGCTTCACAAACTGTAAGAAAGAAGAGAGGCCGGTGTCGTAAGGTAGGACACTAACGATATACGATATACCTTCCCTTCCACAAGCAAATCTAAAGAATGATAAACTTTAAATAAGAAATATAAATGGCTGGTTTATTGGCATTTTTATAGATTTCGGTATTATTAGTAAACTCTTGATCCTTTCTTAGTGAAAATTATTTAGAGAAAACATACTGTAAAGTAGAAAATTTCGTTATCTGGCAACATTTTGCTTTATACGGAAGTGTGAGTGCATAACAAAGTGTACGTGACCGATAATATTATGCAATGCATGCTATTTACATGTAAGATTGAAACTTCATTCGTCTGTCTAGTTTGTACATATAGATATTTAATATATTTAGAACACTACACAATGGTATTGATTGACTATGGTCACGTTTAACTGTAACGTTGCACGTAGCGCCATCTGTTATCGAGTAGTCGGACTAAAATCTTAATAACAAGAAAAGATGTATCATGAAATGATTCGTATTCGATGATGTATTACTTTCATAAAATTCGTAACATGCTTTCGTAAAAAGAACATTTTAGAATAAACAACTCAAATAAGAGTATATATATAGATTAGATAGGTTTTGGAAGTGTCCCTAGAAAAAAATATTGTGTTGTTTTCAAAATGGTTGCCACCCATAAGATAATACCATTGAAATACATTATTTTGCTGTGTAACGCTTATTCTCTACGAAAATTTTGACAAAGGGTTTGAAGATTTTTGTATGGCCCTATCGTCGGTCGCCATTTTGAATAAATTTTCAGATTGTGGATGCTGCAAAGGGGTGTACTACATAAAATTAGATACTACCGCGCTTTGGTTTCCTTCAGCAAAACCTCCAGTTTGTTGTAGAATTCAATGAATTACTTAATCAACGGCCAAGATCACGTGATTCAATATCTCTACCACTGCCAATCTATGCCTATATTCATAAGTTACGGCGCGCTTGGTGTAGATAAATGTTTTTCAGTATGCCCCATCCAGACAATTGGTGAGTTTTAATTCTTGACTGAGGTTAGATATTGGCGAAAATCGTATATGTATAATTAAATTACACTAACTTGCCAATTTGTGAACATTGAGGAGCGTCTGTGCATACTGCAGCCTTCTGGAATACGTGGAGTTTTGATGCTGACGGCTTGGGTGATTCGTAAGGGTCTGGAGGTTCCAGCAGCAGACGCGCCGTGTAATCCATTTTGCCAATGAGGTACCCGCTCAGTGCTGACACAAAGACCAATGCTGCCAACCCTGTGATGATTAGCTTGGTTTTGAGTTTGTAGGGCCTGAAACAAGATACGAAGTTAGCGCTATCTATTATGGAGTTGTAAAAATTGATAATTTTTTGAAGAAATATAATTTAGGTATTAATTTTTAAATTAAAAAATGTACAAGGTTTTAAATTCGAGTGTAGTATGGTACTTGATATCTATGCTGATTGTGAACCGTTTTTAATATTTTTTTTGTTTGATACTCCTATCAAACTAAAATTAATTTTGCTGAATACTTTTTAACTGGTTGGTTAAAATGTTATCGTGATCAATCAAAGAATTTGAAGATATTATGAACTCATCAACTATATTCTGTGGCATTGTTACGGTTACCTTTGCTAATTGTTTACTCACTTGGACGGGTATTCATGGTCATCAGAAAAATGTCCGTGAAATATTGCGAACCTATTTATAGGCGACACCAATCGTAGCCTATCTATAGGCATTTCACCAGTATGTGTACTTATAAAACTTCTTCTATGCAGACCGGTATGACCCTCCATTGTTATTATTTAGATTCAAAGCTCTTGGTAATTCAAATAACTATTACGCACAATAATAACATAACCTAGGTACTTTTCAGTTCAGTTACCACCAATATATTCTTAATTCTTCGTCAAAATTCGAACACCGTTTTTTTCCGCATTAGGTATATTGCAGATTTATATAACGTAATGGCAATCTTATTGGGATTTGAATATACTAATAGTATGACGTATGTAGTTATTGGCAGGTATGCAGCGCACTTTACGGGACGGGTAGTATGAAAATCAATAATTAAAACAGCTGTTTTTAGCCGGCTTCACGTCGGTAACGTTTACTGATTCATGAAATAGATGGCAGTATTATGCAGGAAAAAAACTGAAAGAAACGCAACACCAGCGTTATTATATTGTCATCTTCCTCTACAAAATTATTTCCTCGAAAATACTCCTAGCATTTGACTATTAGTAATATTTTAATCGTTCAATTAAATAATGTGTTTTTATGTTAATTGTAGGTCTTATAATTCAATTAGGAGTAGATAGGTACTGTGAAACAGGACTGGGAGAGTGATTGAAAAGACGCCTGAAAATTTAGCAATCATTCCGAGTCGGAGCAAGTTCAGTTTTACCTCAACAGTGCGATCTTAGGGCCTAAACTTAATTTAGCTTTGCTCTGAGAGTTCTCATAGGCTGATTTAAAGGCATTGTCTTATAAAAGTGACCTCTTGCTACTAGTCTCGGAACTAGCTCTGAGGGAGTGTTTTGGTGTTACAGAAGAGAAAATGTAAAAATTTTGAAGTGCTTATATTATCGGAACTAAAAACTAATCATTTTGACTTGCAATAAACAGCAACATCGTGGTTACATGTTTTAAGGAAGCAAATTATTTCAACTACTTCAAAGTATAAAGACGTGAGCTTTTTAAAATTCCGTATTAAATATTCTGGCTTACAAGGGTCACAATCTGTCACATATGGTGGAATTTAGGTGTCCGGTATTAAATGCTTTGTATAGAGAGTATATTTGTTTGTATCACTCACATAAGATTAGGTACATCTAAAGAAATAATCTTTATTGTATTTTTTGCTCGTCGTTAAACTAATACGTCGCGGACGTCGAGATTTTCATGGAAATTAAAATTGAGTTTCAACTAATACGTATCGACGTCCTTTTAAATTTGGATGATAAATAAATTACAAAATTATAATTCATATTAGGTGCCTAGTCTATAAGTGAACTTTTGATGTTAGTAATTTATAATTAGGTTACTACAACTAAACAACAGATTACATCCATCCAATAAATACTATTAGGTACATGATAACAGGTAGATACTGATAATTACTGTAAATAATAATTAAGCTGTTGCTTTGTTATGAACTAAACAGTCGAGTAATAAGATATCAATCAATAACATTTAGATATTCCAGGTCGGCATGATTTGTTCCAACATCTTCAACAATCTTCGTCATATTTCAGCCTAATTACAATACACCAGTACCTCTACCATGGGTTTACTCTGGTATCGTAATCGATACTCGCTAGCGAATATCGTAACAAACTTTGTATGAAAAACTGTGATGCCATAACTGTCCCAAATCTTCATACTAAATGTTTACCGTGATCGTTAGCGAGTATCGATTACGTTACTAGAGCAAACTCATTGTAGACGTACAGAACCTTCCCCATGAATTACTCCATCTATTGGTGAAAACCGTATGAGTATCCGTACGGTAGTTTTTGAGATCATCGCGAATATACATATATAATATGTAAGGATGGATGAATCACCCACCTGTCGCCATCGTCTGGCAGCTTGATAAGGACATGTCTGTTCTTTCGGCTCGCACTCGGTCTATCCGGTTTCTTCATAGAACTTTCTTTCAAAAGTTGTATGTCACACATGTTTATTTAATTGCACTTAAGAGACTTAATGTCAATTATTCACGTGGTTAGTGAATTAATTCTCCAACTGGTTTAATTCATCGATTTTTATTATTATTAAAAGATATTTTAATAACAAAAATATTTTATTTTCTATTGGAACATGGAATCTATGGTGGGTAAGATTATAAATAGTTTTTAAATGTTTGCATGGTTGATAAGACACACCCGTCTCGCTTCCAGCAACACCCCGCACACATTTGTCTTGATGAACATGTTTCTAAGTCTGGATGATATTTATATATTTTCATTCAACATTTAAAAATGACAATTTTATTGTGATGACTTCTGAGCTTGGACTTCATAAATGCCCTTATAGGGTCAAAATTACGTATTTTTTATAAAGTAAGACTTGGCACATGCACAATTGCACATGCTCCGGATTGATGACAAATTTAATGAATAAAAATGATCAGTGATGATATTAAAATAAAGAATGATAATTACAAAGTGGATTTTATTTTGATTTGATTTTGTGACCAGAAATAAATTAGTAGACTTTGATGCCAGTTTTAATTCCTCAATCACGGTGAAACTTGGCATATAGATAGATTATACATTAGATAAACATAATAAGACTTTGTAGATAACATCTCAAGAAAATTTCACGACACCTTTGGATCTCATCAAAAACACGCAAACGTAAACGATGGTACCTAACATTTCAACTGATTTGAAATTTTGAGACGGTAGGTAACGTGTTTACGTTAATGGTTTGATTAGGTACCTCACATACAAAGATATGACCTCATATATTTCATTATATGAATGTTATAATACCTATTTAGTTTACATAATACATATGTATCTATATCTTTGTTTTTGTTTTGGACAGGATGAAGATAAAACGATAAAATGTGACATGATAAATGAGCACGTATTATAAAAATATGACGAAACTTGATTACCTTCATCGCAAAAAATAAAATGGTAAATGAATATGTATTATGTTTTTCCGTATTTTACATTTTTTTGGCTAAAATTATTAATTAATATTATTATTTAGTATACAGTATTTACCTAATACTATATAATGTGCTATATACCTAAGTTTTTCCTTTTTGTATGTTATTTTAGATGATAGCTCAGTGGCAGTGACGTCGGTTAACGCGGCGAAGGTCGTGGGTTCGAATTCTACAATGAGATTGAGCTTTCGGTGAAGGAAAACATGGTGAGGAAACCATAGCACGGTGTATATGAAATATGTAGTACTCGACTGGCTGTCTACCATCGTCAAGTTGAAAGTCTGTCGCCAAGCACAGTGTGTGTTCCGACAGTTGCACTTGAGGAGCCGAATAGCAAAGAGCTGAATAGAAAATACAAAACAAACATCGCGTTAGGAATACTGTTCTTAAAATATTTGTATTGCTAACTTCTATCTTACTAAACTTATTAAAAATATAAAAGAATCTCTTATTTGTTACCAATTCATAACTGAATTTACTATGAAGTTTGGTACGTCCATAGATTATAACCTATGAAGTTAAGTAAGGTGGACGAAGTTGTGTGCGTGACCTGCACGTACGTTATCCCGCGTGACACGCGTCGCACAGGAACGTGATCGGCTTCCTTTACTGTGCTTCACTTTAAGTACGCGGGGATCTGTCTACCTTTTTATTCGGTCTATTTAAAAATAACGTGAGAAACGGTTTCAATGTGAAGTGCGAAGAATGATAATTATACACTTGTGAGCACGTATTTGCTAACAGGACCTACATATAAGGTACTTGTGATATTCTACAACTGATTAGGTAAGATAGTTCGTGGAAATATTAGGACCTACGTGCGTATTACACATACAATTATGTGCGTAGTGCGTACCTTCGTCTTTACGTCGACGCCTTTCAAATCTATATCACATAAGAATGCGGAATGTTTTTTGTTGTCATGTCTAGTGGCTTGAGTGGCTATCTACTCGTATCATGAACAATACGGTTTTGACATTCTTTCTGATTAATTTCTTTACCGTCAAGGCTTGAAAAGTATTTTATGTACAAAGCACGTTAAATTCTAAATTAATTAAAATATATTCCACTCAATCTAAAGATTGTAAGTATTTCTTGAATTTAGTGAAGCTCACTTTTTTATCTACTAGTTTTCCGCCCCGCGTTCCCGAGATATTTTATCTTTCCCCAGGATAAAACGTATCCTATGTTTTATTCCAGGATATGATCCACCTGTGTGCTAAGTTTCATCAAAATCAGCCGTTTTTTGCATGAACTACATGTTATAAGTTCTAAATAAAAATGCTAACTCATATTACGCTGGAAATTATATCTCCTACCAGGACAGTTTTTTTTTATCCTAGTAGAATTATATAAATAGCTCTGCTTACATTCGGAAGAGAGAAATGAAATAATTATTTAATTATACCTTCACAGGGACTTATTAATTGTTAGACTATAATAAACGGTACGGCTGGTAAACGGTCACCATTGCACGACTAGTTCACTCTTTCAATACTAATTTCAACTCTATCGATATTGCGGCAACGCGTCCTAGTATCTTCAAAAACAAAACGAATAGTCTTTTAGCGTAAAGCTACTATTTTTCACGAATATTTGCTAATTTCTAATATATTTTTTTAACAAGCTATGGTAGGCGGCGTTGGTTTCATGATTATTAAGTCGTATTATGTATATGAATAGTACCTATAAAATATATTGAGTCACTCAATCACGCAAAAACGTCTGAACGGAATTTGATGAAAAGCAGGTAGATCATATCGTAGGATAATTTTAATGCCGGAAAAAGATAAGTTCCATCGGGAATGCGGGGCGCAAAACTAGCGACTATAGCATCTAAGTAAGTGATTCACTTTTTGGAACGAAGTTCCTTATGGCGCGTTGCGGGAGGGTACCCTAACCGGCAAAAAATGTCCGTATTTGTGTGACGTATTTCCTGTGTTCCGAAGATGTACGAAAATGCACGAAGATACACGAGTCGAACCACGAGTCAATCCACGACCCCTTTTTGTGTGTCACACTAAAAGCGGTCGTGGATTCGATTCCTTTTGTTTGCATCGAAGATTGTGGGTTCGATTCCCATCCAGGACAGACATGTGTGTATGAAGATGTATGTTTGTCCTGTGACTGGGTGTAGATAATTATGTATTTAAAAAAAATTGCGTCACAACGCCCAGTGGGAGCTGACTCGCACATTTTCTTTATACCTCGAATAGAACTTGACAAATATTTAATATATAATAAAACTTCGTTCCTATCCGTTGTCCCACGACACCACTTCGATTTTTTTATCATCATGAGGTTATTGTGGACAAAGGCGTTATGTACACAAAGCCTATTTTAAGTTTTATGCTGAAGATTCGTCACACCGTATTCGCAAATTTAACTTATTTTTTTGTATCGGAAATACAATTAAAATTACATATTTTAATTTTTGTTTCTGCATGGAATATAACTGAAAATACATACATCACTCATATACTGAAACTGGAGCAATTATGTATCTTGAGACCCAGTTCTTAAAAAACATTCCTCGAATCGAAAACTTCAACGCAAAAGCGCTAATAAAAGACTCATAGTGATAAATGGGGTCAAAATCCAAGGAAAAACATGAATTCTATATGTTTTAAAACTACTTACATACTATTATATAGGTCCTTCTACATTTATAATGTTAGTTTTAAATTAGCTATAAACTAACATTATAAATATTGATTATCTAGTTGTTATATTCTGATAAAATCCACTTAATAAGAACTTGTAGGTACATATATCTTCGTTTCCTTCCTGTAAAACCAATCAACTGTTTGATTGCATTGATAAAACGAGTTTCTTTAAAACTATTGCTAAGTTTGTACTCATATAATGTACATCTATGTATATATAACTCGCGTCACAGTGTTAGTAAACGATCTCCTCCGAAACGGCTTGACCGATTTTTATAAATTTTTTGTGTATATTCGGTAGGTCTGAGAATAGGAGATAAAGTATATTTCATGCCGGTAGATCCCACGGGGATGCCGATCCGACGGGAACGAGAGCGAATCCATGGGGGACAGCTAGTCTACATAAATATTCAAAGACAGAACAGTTCAGTACATTTGTATGTTATGTTTATATGTAATTGTAATTTTGTAGTAGTAATGTGGTAGTAGTAATTTTGTTTTTGTTTAGGAGAGTTTAGTATTATCAAAAATTGGAAACTGGAACTAAATTTTAAATTAAACATACATAATTTATTCACTTCCACATAAATAGATTATTACAACTATACTTAGAACTTTTACTAAACATTTACTAGTTTCATGCACACAAATGTTAGCCATGGATGGAAATCGAACCTATGACCACTGGCGCAACATTGTAAGCTGAAAGATTATGAGATATTGTTACCATTGATGATTAATATTTAGGTGAGTCAGAGTTTTATTGTGCAAATCTGTTTGAAATAAATTAATCTATGGGGATGCGTAACTAAGATAGCTATAAATTGAGTGTATTTTGTATTTGTTGCTATTATAAAGTAATATAGGTAAAGTCTATCAAAATTAAGTTTAATGTAATGTATCGCCTTACATATAGATATTTGTAATAGCTTTGATTCCATTCATCCACTAATTTCATATTAATAAAATTTAAAACAGTTATACGAGCAATGCGTGAAAAATCTTATCCATGGACTTAAGTACACGAGTATTGACGAGATTTTACGGTAAATATAATAAATAAAAAAGTTGTCAAAAAAAAAAACAGAAAACAAGTATTGGCCCAGTTTCGAACACGTTTTAAAAACATCCTTTTAGCAATTTCTTATAGTGTTCTTTTATAATTTTGCACACTGCACTTCACTGAAATGTATCGTACGCACACGCGATAAATCATTTACCATCACTTGGGTGCGACCCGTCATTACTAACTCCGATTTATCACTGAACCCGATGACAACTACACTACGAGATGCACGTGCGACTATGGTTCAGAATCACGCGCCGAAATGCAAAAAATATTACATGGGAAATCACGTGAAATATATGAAAATACTACGTATGTTATTGGATTTAATTTCACGTTACACTAAATAAAATTGCATAAAAAAATCGATTACCTTTAATCGAATTTAAAGCGCATTATTATAGTTAGATTTTATATAGGTAACTAAGTTTTGTTCTCATCAAGTATAATATAGGAATATGGTGTGATGTACCAACTGATTAGACTAGAGTAATTATGTCTATAATTGACTGAAATTAATGGAACAGACGAGTCTTTTGCCGGATTTCTCACGATATTTTTCGTACTTTATATTTAATGCGTCAGTTTTTAAATAGAGATAGAAATGTCTCAAATATCTGCTAAAACAAATCCAATTTGTGGATGACTGATAATACGAGTATAATAACAATATTTATTTATCTAAAAACAGTGTTTACACAATTTTGCCTATTAACTAGTTAAGCTAGATAAATATAATATTATTGTATTTCATAAGTAGCATCTGCTGCTGAACTAGGTTTATAACCTGTATTTCAGCATAAAGCGCCTCTTGTCTCGGGTTTTTACAATTTGCAATATTACAAAAAAATGATTTATTAATAACAGACAAAAAAGAAAATTTTAAAGTAACACTAGTTATCTCTGTGTGTTATTACGCAGTGTGTGAGTGAGGGTGAGTAGAGTGTGTCGATGTAAATAAATTATTAATTAAAAAGCAAAGTTTTTCTTTATGTTAATTTCTGGAATATTGTTTCTTGTCATCAAATTAAATCATACAATCAAACATTCTGCGTCACCATAGTTACTTCCATTTTCCTTATACAGATCTAGGTAGGATTTTACTTTACTACCTTGTATAGACAGCGCTAAGTACCTAAGGTCGGTTACTTATGAGTGTGAAAAGGTTTTTATTATTCAGGTGGAAATTAATTATATTACTACTATTTAGGAAACGAGTAAAACTGGTAAAATGATGCTATCGGATGATTTTTAGTAGGTCCTTAGCTAATTAAAGATTTTAGAGAAGTTGGTATGACGTTGTTAGTGTTGTAAATATTATACCCATTTAATGACGATATAATTAAAACAATGTGTGGATGTGATCCACATAATAAGATGCCTACATAAAGACATATTACCCATATCATATGACAACTTTTTTTATGGGATTAGCACTGTGAACCAATAATTCATACAATATGTCTTATTAAATAGAGTAGGTATTGTATTATTGCAAAGTCATCATACACGAGCTGTCCGAGTTGTGCCTACCTTTATACTTTTATCCGCCTTCTAGCAAAGTTAAATTAGCATAATATTTGTAGTACCTACATATACCTACTTAGCGATATATGTAGAAATGATATTTGCTATAATTATACTGCCAGGCATTGCGTTACAATA